>JANHMN010000013.1:40648300-40666454 GCA_030674055.1 Rhabdomys pumilio
GTTAACCATAGGTGAAAATGGTTGCTACACTCCAGTTCTTACAACAGGTTGTAATATTTTATAATCAAATTTTTAAAAAGATTGACACAGAAGAGTGCTCTTGGAAAATAATTTCTCTGTGATTACTAGCCCCAAATCCATAACTTGTTCCTGTTTATAGATAATATCTTGGGCAATAACCATAATTTTTTAGTTATGTTTGAATTGTCTTAGAGGAAATAAACATTAGAATTTTTCCTCATATACCAAAATGTCTTGCCTTTCTTTAGCTCAGCTCTACCTAGACTTTTCTCCACCAGAAAAAAGAAAAAGAACAGACAGTCTATTCTTGGCTTTCCTTGTACCCATGCTTGCTTGGTTTAGAGAAGAAAATGTAGTCTTTTCCAAAGTTTTGACTAAATGCTGGCTTTTCCTCTGGTTTGATTTGTTGTTGTTGTTGTTGTTGTTGTTATTGCAGAATACTAGAAGAGACTGGCTGATTTATACCGAATAGAAACTGATTTGGTTCAGTGTTCTGTAAGTTGGTAAGTCCACAGTTGAGCTGAATCCAGGGAAGGTATGTTTTTGTATCACAAGGATATCTTACAATAGCGTCTCCTGAATGAGAGGGTGACAAGAGGTCTGATCTCACTCCTTTGACAATGAACCCAGTCCTGTGACCATGGCACTGATCTCTTTGACATTGTAAGTCTTTAGGAACTAATCGTCTTAGAGGTCTTCCTTCTCAACAGTGTTACCTTGGGAACCAAGTCTTCAACACATAGAAATTCAGGGCACACATTGTAACCATGCTCTACACTGGGCCTTTTCCTAGCAGTTAAAACATATGATGGGTCCTTTCCTTCAGTCCTTGCTCTACGAGAACAGACTGACTGACTGTTCTCCAGCTGATATGGATATGGGCTAGACAATTTCATTGTTAGCTAAAGTTCACTGGAGTGCTGTCTTATTATATTTGAATTATCCCTTAGGCTCCCAACTTTCTTCCTCTGGGGACAACATTCCTGAAAATAAGATCTTCATGGCTGATCTCTTCTCAAGAAGATTCTAGCCTGGCTACCTTTCACAGGATCCAGTTGATTTAAGGAAAATACACTGATATCTTTAAGCTGAATTCTAGAGGAATTCTCATGGCCGTAGCAAGAAATCCCATAGCAAGAAATCCCATAATAAGGAACTCAATGTGATGCTCTCTTTACATCTAGGGAACTGGTGTAAACTCACTCCAGAGATGTTATAATCTCATCCTTCTTTGGGGATATCAAAGTAAGAAAATGTCTCCTTGGAGTTCATAAATAAACGGGTGATAAAAATATGTGCTACTCTCTGCTATTTTTAATTTTTTACTTATTTATACATGTGTATGTATCTGTATGAATGCATATATATGTATCCTCGTGTATAGATGTACATGCCAAAGAGTATGTGCAGGCCAGAAAAGGGTGTCAGGTGTTTGAGGCAAGGTCTCTCTTTGAACCTGGAGTTTACATTCTCAGCTAGGCTGGAAGCCAGCAAACCCCCATAATAATAGTTTCCATCCCCTCAGAGGTTGGGTTACAGACTTGGGACTCCTAGCTTTTATGTGTGTATTGAGTTCTGACCTCTGTTCCTCATGATTACTCACTGAGTAGCCTCAACTGCTGAGCTATTTATCTAGCTCTGCTCTTTGGAATCCTCCAGAAAACAGTCGCTTCCATTCTTAGAGGCTGCCTAACTTTCTATATGCATGAAGAAGCATCAACCACTAAATCCATTTGGCCATCTTAGGACGTTCTGTAAGAAAACTCAAGGCATGCCTGTTTAAAAATTGTGGGTGTTTATCATCTATATATCTCCATTTGAAGCTCAGTCAAAACTATAAAGAAACAACAACCAACAAAATCTCTCAGACCACTGTCACAATGAAAGGTGACCTCAGTGTTCATATCAGTCTGTGCAGACACACTTATTCTGTAAGTAGAGCACTGTCCTGCCCACTTATTGTTTTGATGTTCACTGTTGAGTTCAGGTCTCTACATTTATCAGGCTCTGCAAGACCATTCACTGTGAGAAGGAGGTGTTGTGCAAGGAGGATGCGGTCCTCAGTCACGTGGTAAGTAAGCTTCTAGGCAGGAGATGGCAAGAGTGAAACCTGGACATGATACTAACGAAATAAGAAAGCCAATAATTACAGTAATCAAGCTATAGCAGATTTAAGAGTTGCAGATATAAATATTTGGAATAGGGAAGTTATTTTTAGCTCAAGGTATCAGATGAAACATAGAAGTAGAGTCATAAAAAGATGGAGTCACACTGGATAATATTGAAAGTAGGAGCTGAGTGGCATAGATCTTTAGTATCAATAATCAGGAGCCAGAGGTAAACACATCTGTGAGTTTGAGGTTATCCTGGTCTGCATAGTGAGTTCTAATGAAGCCAGTGTACTAATGTACCACATAGTCATGAGACCCTACTTCAAAAACCCCAAAACCAAGCACACAAAAAATGAAAGTAGGGGTCCTTAATGTAAAAATCATTAGTAAACTTTAGTGGGAATTGACTGACTGACTGAGTGTAGGATCTGTGCTTCTTGATGCAGGTTTTATTTAATTTTCACAGTAAGCTTATGAATAATGTCATTATTATTTGTGTTTAGCTGCTGAGGAGCCTGAAGTGAAGACTGTGCCAACTTGAAGGTTTCACAGTTAGAAAATGATCATGCTGGGATTGGATGCCAGTGTTTTTTTTTTTTTTTTTCTGACTTTATACATAATAGGTTAAAATTTCTGTAAAAGATCAGCATACAAAAATTAATGCATGGAAAGAAATGCTACCTGAGACCCATCTGGTGGTATGGCTGTTATGTCTATACCCATGGCCCTCCTGAGACAGCCTGCTTCCAGACCTCTGTTCCCATAGCTCTCAGATCTAGGTATCCTCTCTTCTTTTCAGTTAAATTGTGCATCTCCTTTAAGATGCAGCACAGGTTGAAGGTACCTGTGGTGGTTTGAATAGCTTGGCTCATGGGAAGTCACACTATTAGAAGGTGTGGTCTTGTTGGAGTAGGAGTGGCCTTATTGGAGGAAGTACATCATTGTAGGGGTGGGCTTTGAAGCTCTGGCCAGTGAGGAGGAACAGTCAGTCTTCTCTTGGTGGCCTTCAGATGAAGATGTAGAACTTTGCGCTCATCCAAAGCATGCTTATCTGGATGCTGCCATGCTCCAACCTTGATGATGATGGACTGAACCACTGAACCTGTAAGCCAGCCCCAATAAAATGTTGTCCTTAATAAAAGTTGCTTTGGTCATGGTATCTCATCACAGCAATAAAACCCAAACTAAGACAGACATTGGTACCAGGGACTGGGGTATTACCATGGTAGGTTTGCCCATGTTTTTGTTTGGAGGAATGTGGATTTTTGGTTGTTGGATTTGGAAAGCCACGAAATGCTTTAAGTGTGACTTAACAGACCATCCTAGTAGGAACATGGAAGATATTGGCGTTGAGGATTATTTGAACTCTCGAGATCATTCTTACCATGTTTTGGTGAAGAATGTTGCTGCTTTTCCCTTGTCTGAGAAGTCTGCCTGAGGCTAAGGTAAAGAGATTTTTGATTAATTGCATTTACAAAGGAGGTCTCAGAAAAGCCCAGCATAGACTTTGTCTTCTGGTTGACTCTCATGAAGCATGTTCTGATAAAGCATAGCAAGCTTAGAAAGGAAAAATACAAAATGTATGGTCCATGTAATAAAAGGGCACCAGGAAGGGCAATGGAACTAAATCCCGTGTTCAAGGAGATAAACAGATTAAGGGAGTGGTGACTTTGGAGAAAGATTCCACCTAGCTAAGTAGTAGCTATGAAAAGCTTAGGCCCAAGCAAGGTGATACACACCTTTTGTCTCAGGAGACAGAGGCAAGCAGATCTCTGAGTTCAAGGCCAGCCTGGACAGAGCTAGTTCCAAGTGAAGAATGGCTTAGGTCCAGGTATGGGAGTGCATACCGTTAATCTGGGCCATACCTTCTGCTGGAGGCCTACATAAGGACAATGGAAGAAGGAAGGCTTCCTTCTTCTTCGCTTGCTTACCCTTACTTGCTAGCACGTCTGTCGGAACCTACTCTTCAGAATTCCAGCTTATACAGAAGACAAGCTGAAACATGCAGCCTCTTGGGTCTAAGCAACTACTAGATTCTAGGACTTCCCATTCATAGCTGCCCATTGCTGGGTTAGTTGGACCTCAGACTGTAAGCCATTTCAATAATTTCTCTTAATATATAGAGATATTCCTTAAGTTCTGTGACTCTAGAGAAACATGATTGAGATAGTACTTTATCAAAAATTATTAGGACCAGAAGTGTTTCAGGGTGTGTGTGTGTGTGTGTGTGTGTGTGTGTGTGTGTGTGTGTATGTGTGTGTGTAATGAGTCACAATGAAAATGGATCCCAAGACTACACTCTAAATTTACTTCTGTTTCATATATAACTATATGCAGAGCCTAAAGTACTTTTAAACAATATTTTTTGTGCTACTGAGACTTGAACTAAGAGTCTCATGAACGCTAGGTAAACATTCTATTAATAAACTGAACCTGTGTCTTCTTTATAATGTTGTTAAGTAATTTGGGGCTTTGAACTATCAGACTTGTGGGATTGCATTAACTTTTAGAAAGTTTAGGTTTGGGGCCAGTTCTGATTTTTGCTTTTTCAGAATGGAGACTATGGAGGCATTTCCCAGCAGCTGTGTTCCAAACCCTGGTTTTGTCCACTGACTTGGTACCTGTGGTTAACTCCAGGTCAGATCACTGAGCACTGGAAGGAGGACTTTTTTGATTCCAGTTTACCTCTCCATCCAGATTAGCTCTAAATTCTTGGAAAAAGGGGATGATTTGTTTTGTCATCAGTGTGGGACAGATCTGCTGTTTGGTTTCAGAAAGGGACAACTTTTAGGGTTTGGAAGGTTCTCAGGACAGGTTTGACCTTCTGTTTTTGACTCATATCAGGATGAAACTATAGGGTGGCCTAGCACTTGGTGAATTTCAAAGGCCCCGGGGTGTGAGGAAATAAAGAGAAGGCTTATACTGCTGATGAGTCACTACACAGACCACCCCCCCACCCCCCCGCAAGGGAGAACACTGGGCTAGACAGGAGCCAAAGCAACAGCAGGGAGAATCCAAAGATTCCTAAGATCAGCCTGCGCAGAGGAGTGAGAAACACTTCTTGTTTCTGTCTAATGTGTTTCCCTTCTTAGCAGATGAGCCAAGGGAATATGTGGCTTTAGAGCACCCGTCTCTTCTGCAGCTTTTGTGACACCCCAGCAAATGGAAAGCATTGCACAGGCATGAATTTCTCAGGCGAACAGGAAGAACTCAGGAGGCAGTAACAAATGCTTCACAGTCCCTCCTTGGCGTCTGAGATGGTTTTCCGAGAGAGAACACAAGCTCCTGCTTAGTGGATTCTCAGAGGACATCTGTGGGAGGAGTTTTCCACAGCAAATATGTACACTCTCACCATCTCCTCAGTGCAAATGCTAAGAGACTGTAAAATCTGGTACAAGGGAGAGTCGGGGGAGGGGGGGATGGGGAATTCATGAGAAAACCTGAGATCACATGTCTTGTCCAGAATATTGAGTAGAAAGTGCATCGATCTCATGTGCTATTTTCAAGACACAATGGAGGATAGCCAGGGAGGCAGAAGATCAGAGTAAAAGAAACTCAGCATTATCTTAAGTTAAAAGCAGCTTTTAGGAACCATTTTAATAATCAGGCTTTAGAAAGAAAAATGACAGTCCAAAATATATCAATCTTCAAATAGCAGTAGAAACTTGGCTACATCTCTGTTGGTTGTCTTCCCACCCCCAAATGAAATCATAGTTGCATATCTGTATAGCAGCGGAGCAATGATTGCTTATCTTCTTGGCTGATATATTTAGATTTTGTTCAGCACATGCTTGATGAAGTGATGCTGCCAACTTAATTCAAGTTGTCTTGGATAAGATCTCAGTCATGTGGATCTCAAACTGGGTAGAACTGATTAATAATGAATGTCACGATTTTAAAATACCAGAGTGAAATGAAAAAAAAATATAGAAGAGAAGGGAGCCTTCTGATGCACGCTCTCTCCTTTTGGAGCAGAGTATGTACTGTTCTGGCCAAGGAGTAGGGGAGGGGAGATCAAGTGCAAGGCGGCTGGAATACAGTGATTGTTTTATGGGCTCATCTTGCCCCCTGATCTAAGTATAACTGTTTTTCAGGTAGCTCACTTTCAAGTATTTGGGAAATGCCATTGTTTGGTCCCATTTGCAGTATGCTATCTAGCAGAATGTGAATATTTAAGGCAGGAACCTGCTATCTTCCACTGGCCCAAAGAGTGATGTTGACCTACTCAGTGATAAGGTGAAGCTATGCTCAACCTGGAGTGAGCGAGACCACATATTGTTGGCTAGCTCCATGTTGACTCCTGACCACAGCTCAGTTCTCCTTTCTTCATTTGCTTATCTCCTTGCCTGTTAATCAAGTGCATGAGATTCTCTTACGGTTTGATGAGAAACAATTCAATAGATGTAATCTTATAGCATGCAGGGAAGACAAAGACAAGAAGCTCAGGGTCAAAGGGAGCCCAGATTCTGCATAGTGAGGAAGTCTATGTTTATAGTATATACAAGATACCATGGGGACCCAAGGGGGAGGCATAGAGAAGGCCAAGGGTGGCTTTATTGATGAAGCAATGCATAAAGCATGTTCTGGTAACTGGGAAGCAACACTGTACTTACTTGCTCATCCAATGTTTATTCAGTGGCTATAAAACACTGATAAACAAGAACAGATATGGGAGGCCCCACCCAGACATGCAAACCCACCAGCTAAGCCCCAAACACAGGTAACTCTTTTGAATTCAAATGAACATGTCCTTGATCAGGAAGACCCCTCTTTCTGCTGGCAGAAGCAGAAAGTAGGGAGTAAACTTGCCATTTAAAGGTTGATATTTCTTTCTATGCAAAATAGCCTGTATAGGTTAGACTCAGCCTCTCTGGGACACTGAGCTGCTTTTTAGAGTGTTTCTCCATGCAGCCAGAAAGAGAAAAAAAGTGCAAAGTCCAAAGTTTCTCACTTCCATAAAAGTTTCTTCTAGTCCAGAAATGCTGCCTGTCCAAACTGCAAACCAGAGTTTCTCTGAACCTGTTCTAATTCTGAGTAGTGCCTCATGAGGCCTCAGCCACTCTGCTAAGCTTGCCAGGGCTTTCATTTTTATTTTACTTACATCGTGTGTGTGTGTGTGTGTGTGTGTGTGTGTGTGTGTGTGAGAGAGAGAGAGAGAGAGAGAGAGAGAGAGAGAGAGAGAGAGAGAGAGGAGACTGTGCATGTGAAACACAGCACTCTGGAAGTCAAAGGAGAACCCAGGAGAGTAGGTTCCCTCCTCTTACAATGTGTGATCTGGGAATTGAACTTGGCTTGTCAGGCTTGGCATCTGGTGCCCCTACCCACTGAGCAATCCCATCAGCCCTAAGGGATTTATTTGTTTGTTTGTTCTGTTTTGTTTATATCACAGTTAAACTTATTATGGTACCTGAACTTTGTATTTTATTTTCTTTCTCTGGTTTCTTTTAAATTATTATCTTTGTTTTTAGAGCTCAGTTTTGTGGATACTTTTTTTTTTTTTTTTTGGGTAGGGTAGTTACTATAAACTATTCTTCTATATAAATGATATATGGAACCAACTTGCTATGTTTGGATTTGTATTAAATAGCCTCTATTTTTCTGTAAGTTTTTTTTTTCTAGTGAAATGTTTGGGATTCGCTGTGATGAAATATATAAAATTTTCACCACTTAAACTACTTTGTAGTATTCTCTGCCTTTTATTAAGCTACCATCATCAACGCTTTTCAGAAAAAATTCATTTCCTTGATTTGGAACTCTGTATCCACCAAACACTAACTACCCACTTCCTGTTCTTCTTGTCTCTTAGGATCATTATCTACCCTCTGTCCTGTCAGTTCAGCTACTCTACTTACATCTAAGCAGGGTCCTGCAACACTCATCCTGCTGTCAGTGACTCATTTCACTTAGTACAAGTGTCTTCAAGGGTCATCCCTGTTGTGGCGTGAGTCACTTTCCTTCTTCCCTGAGTTTGAATAATACTTTACTGTGTGTCCGCATTACATTTTGTGTCTCATTTATTTGCCTCGCCCTTTGGAGAATGTTGTCATGAATATGGATGTGCAGATATCTCCTTGAGACCTGGCTCTTAATTCTCCTGAATATAAATCCAGAAACTGAGTTGCTAGATCGTATGATAGGTTATATTTTTAAGTTTTTGGAAAAAATCTTTCACACTGCTTTCAAGAACATTTAATTTAATTTCCTATTGTTGTCATAAATTACTCAGACCAAAGAGTCTGAAGTGAGAAATGCTTCTTCTGGCTCACAACTCAAGGGCATCCTCCAGTATGGCAGAGGAGCCAGGAGCTCAAGTAGCCAGCCACATTGCATCCAGTCAGGAAGCAGAGAGGGAGGAATGGTGGCCACTACTCAGCTCCCTTTTTCCACTTACACAGCTCTGGAAGAAAGCAAGCTAGGGAATGCTACTCATGGTGGGCAAGCCTCTATATTTCAATTAATACAATCAAGATAATCTCTCTTCAGGCATGTACGAGTGTTACAACTTCTTCCTATACTTTCTAAGCTGGTTATTTTCTTTTGGTCACGGTGATCTGAATGGACGTGGGAAGATATGTCATTACTGTCATTATTTGCATTTCCAAATGATTTGTGATGTTGAACATCTTTTCTTGTTTACTGTTCATTTGTTAGTCTTCTCTGGAGAAAAATGTTCAAGTTATTGTCCCCCCTTTTATATTGTTATTACTGTTAGTATTATTGAGGTGAAACCGTCCTTGATACATTCTGGATGTTAACCCCTAAGGAAGCACATGGTTTGTATGTATTTTCTTCCATTTTATTGGTTGCTTTCCACTTTTTTTGATAGTTCCTTTTTATGTGTAGACATTTTCATATCTGTTCAGGTCCCTCCTGTATAGTGTTGCTGCCTTTGCTGTCACAACCCCCCCTTTGAAGCCAAAAATCACAGATCTGTATTCACCAATAAAGATGAATTAACATCATCAAATGTAGAATTCAACATGCAGAGTTCACCTCTGCACCATACTTTCTAAAAAAAAAAAAGTAATTTGTTAGTTACTGGGCAGGGCAAACAATATCGTTTATTAGGGTCAAGGCAAGAAAAGTCTTTTCACCTTTAGTTGATTAAAATACCATTGAGTTACTCAACCATTCTTATGTGACAAAATCTAGTCTTCATATTTGGAGACCTGGGAGTTGTGTTCTAGTTTGGTAAGAGTATTGTAAAATGAAGCAGGTTTGGGCATGCGTAAAGACATTGAAATGTTTTCTTTTCTTCTGGTGCCCGAGACTCATTTTCCTTGTCTGTTGGTGTCCGCACACATGATGTCTACAGTTCTCTACAGATGCCAGTTAGATTGGAGGCAGAGCTGTTTCTCAGACAGAGCTTCCAAAGCCTTAGTTCTGTGACTTTCTTTTTAACACTGCAGATTGTCTCTTGATTCACAAATCATTTCTACTGTGCATTTTGTTAATTAGAAAGTATGATTTTTAAATGTTCTCCTATAGTCATATCTGACTGTAATATCATTTTATATAATTAAATTATATACATAACTAGTATCCAAATATTTATAAGTGACCTAAAATGACTCAGTGTATTTCAGACTCTTTTTTTTTCCATTTGCTCACAAACAACTCCTTGATACCACAAAATTGTCTTGATCACAAAGAAAAGTCCACACTCTACCAAGGGCAGCCACCCCCAATAAACATTCCGTGTGTCATCATGGAGGACAGCATCTTACTCTATCCAGGCACTCAAACCAAAAGTCAAAGCATCACCCAACCTTTTGTCTACACCCCAACTTATCCAAGCCACCTATGAATTTTACCTTCTAATTTTTTCCTTTCCTTTTCTTATGTTTCATAGTCTGTGTAGCCCAGGCTGACTAGGAACTCATTCTGTATCCCAAGCAGCTTTTGAACTCACTATGTTGCCTAGACTGGCCTCCAATTTGCTGTGATCTTCCTGCCTCGACCTTCTGTGTGTTGGGATTGCAGGCATGCACTACCACACCCTGCTGAATTTTGTCTTCTAAAATTTTACTTTCTAAATTTATTTAAGGCTCATAGAAGATTTAGTTGGCTCTAGGTAACATAAGTTCCCTTTTGACCAGTATTCCATGATTCTACAGATACTTTGTGATGGCTGTTGAACAAAATCCTTAGATACTCCAGCCAAGATCTGCACAGTGTCCTGTTCCTGGCTCTTTTCCTACCTAGTAGTCCTGTTCATGTCTCTTGTGTCTGACACTCTGGTCCTGACAAGCACTGACTCTTCCTCAAGCCTTTTCTCCCTTCTCTGTGTTTTGAAGCTTGCTTGCTTCCTACTTTGTCAGATTCTGGCTCAGCTGCAGCTTCCTTTGGGAAGCCTTTTGGACTTCAGTCATTGGGTCAGACTTGCTTCTTTCCAGCTCTCCTCCAGTTAATTCAGAACCCTGTTTCACGTACACTGGGCTGCTTTGTGTAGTTGTGAGATTTTATCAACATTTAATTTCTCTAAACTTGGAGACAGGATCTGTATTTGTTGGTGTTCTTTAAAGCAAATGTCTGTGGCTGGTGGTGTCCAAAATGACCTCAGCACGTATTTTCTGAATAAGTGGGCAGGTTTATAATGGGTCAAGAGTCTGGGGGCTGAAATGCAGACAAAGAGCACAGAATTGGCTAAAGGAAGAAACTCAGTGGAAGGTGAGTTTTAAAATTTACCCTGAACAGGTTCTGTAAAGAAGGAAGTGGCTGGGAAGCTTCCTTCAGTGGCTCTTTAAAGATTGACTAAAACAGCAGTGAGCACTGTGTTTGGCAGCTGTCTCAGAGGAAAGAAGGAAGGAAAGCAGAAATAGACCAGATATTGATTGGCAAGAACAGTGTTGAGAAACTAGAGGAGGCCTGGGAGGAACGCTGTAAAGTAGGTTAGAGCTGGAGTCTTAGAATAAGAGCTGAGTTTATTTAATCTGATGATTGGTGCCTGAGGTTGCATTCAGCAAACAGCCACAAGATTCCTGTGCAGACCTGAGTCATGAAGTGTCTGGAAGATCATGAGATACTGGTCAATAGGTGACTTATGTGACCTGGAACCAACAACCAACCTATGAGCCAAGGATAGATTTAGAAATTTGGAAGGCAAAGAAAATGGGACTATACTGTACCTGGAGAACTCAGTTTGATGAAGAGACTCTTCTAGTCTGTATAAGTGACTCAGCTATGAAACTGACTTGTAGGACAGGCTTTAGCATCTCTTAGTGAGAGTTGCTGAAGGAAAGGCGGAAGCATCATTGATCTTACATAGAAGCAGGTGATTCAAGAGGCTCCTATCTCCTCCCCTGTTTGGAAACTAGTGATACCTTGGTAAGTCCCATCCCCACATCTCTTGCTTAAATCCAAATCAGTGAGGTGTTTTATCAAAGACTATACTGTAGTATAAGAAAGTGCCAAAGGTTCCCCACTGTATGTGCATTCGTGAGTGTCCCTGTGACTGACACATTCAAGGAAAATAAATCTCCATCCAGGATAGGAAGCTGACACAAAGCAGCTCGGTCCCCACTGCCTGCCCCCTCCTTTCTCCAGTGGTTGCTGTTTGCTTGGAATTGTGTGTTGCTTCTGAAGTCTCTGCTATCTGACCCTCAGAACTTCAGGACTTCCAAGGATGTCTCCTCTTAATATGCTTAGCTGCTACAAATTTATTTATTTATTTTTTATCTGCAGCAGCATTCCCTTAGCTACCACTGCATCCTTTTCCAGGAAAAGTTTTTTTTTTTTTTTTTTTTTTTTTTTTTAAATCTGTAAGTTGTCAGTCAGTGACATCTCCTTTAGGACATTGAGAACACTAATACCCCATCTCACTAGAATTCTCCTCACTCCTTCCTTCCCTCCTTTTTTTCTTCTCTCCTTCCCTTCCTTTTTTCCCACTTTGAGGCAGGGTCTCAACATGAACCAGGATAGACTTTGTACTTCCTCACTCAAGTTCCCAACTGGTGGGATTATGCTACCATGCCTGACCTGGGTTTGACCACACCCCCTTCTTCAGCCGCTCTTCTTGCATTTCTATTGGTATTTTTAAAAAAACATATTTACATGCATACATTTGCCATTTAGTCATATATAATTTCTTAGCATAAGGATGTTCAAAATATTGTTTGGCCTTCAGCCCAGCTTCCAGTCTCCTATCACACTAAATTCACTTCCTGTCAGCTCATAAATTTGTGCCCCCTACTCTTCCTGAGTCCACGTCCTTTTCAGTCTTCTTTGAGGCCATCTGTTAGTCTGTCCAGTACTTAATATCAGTACTGGGTGGTTATTGTTCTCCACACTGTCTCTTTTAAAAGTGCTTTTACTTTATTTATGTGTCTGTGTCTGTGTCTGTGTCTGTGTCTGTGTCTGTGTCTGTGTCTGTGTGTGTGTGTGTTACAGTGGACATGTGGAGGTCAGAGAAAAACTCCTAGAAGTTAGTGCTCTCTTTCTACTCTGTGTGTCCCGAGGATCGAGGCAAAGATAAAGTGCCTTTTTCTACTGAGTCATCTCATCAGCCTCCCTTCTGGTTTAATGGACATCCAAAGATCCAAAGCCTAGATTTTTGTCCTGACCCCTTGGACAGGATTCATATATTAAGGCATTATGCCTTTTTCCCTCACTACAGCTTTATAGAGTGATTTACAATCTACATATTTACAAGCATATTTCCTTATGTTTGAAACCTTTCTTTCTTTGCCTATTTCACATCTTTTCTCTGTGTGGAAGACATTTCCTTCAGTAAGTGGCTAGGCACTCCTCCTATCTTTTCTTACTATATCACCATGGTTGGCCGGCTCTAACTGCTCCTAAGTTCTGTGCTAGTAGAGATCAAATTGTTAAATTCCAAGATGGTACCTAGTCTCTGAATTTCTCTCTGACTTACCCTGGGATTTCTCCCTCTTACAGGCATTCTGGCCAAAAAGCATTTGTCCATGCTGTTACACAGCCCACCAGTGCCTTCCTCAGGCCAGGCCACATCTAGTGCTGCTTTTTATATTTCCAGTATCATGAACTAAATAAAGGTTTCTTCTTCATAAAGTGCCCAGTTTTAAGGATTTTATTAGAATTTTATTAGAGTAACCCAAATCAGACTTATAAAGTATGTAATGTCAAAATACTCTACACTGTATTGAGAAACAGGGCAAAATTTATAAGGCATTTAACTAGAAGCTTCAATACCACATTAGAGACTTAGTTTAGGTAGGTATATTAATTGAGTTAGTATTTATTATTTAAAATAAAATTTTCTCTCGCATTGTTAGATTAAAGCACATTCACTTTTTTAAAAAAATAATTAAGAAATTAAAGAAAATGAAACATGTCCTTCAAGAAAAGCCCAATTGTCTGGCCCTATAAAACAAATGTGAAGCCCCCATGTGGCTCTGTCTTAAGTGTTTAAGTGGCCTTCCTGCATCTCTGTGGATCATGAGGTTGGAGGAGAGTTTTTTGCCACATTGAGTATAGAAGGCCAGAGTGCTGTTATATACTTCTAACATTCCATAGTTTTGAAATACTTCCAAGCCAGTGGTTTTTGGAAATTTTATAAAAAGAGCCTGGAAGCATTTTCTAGCATAAATTTATATCACATATATTACATTAGATATAACAAGAATTACTTATATTTTGAATGACCCTAAAGACCTTGGTTCAAGATGTGTTTAATACATGGTTTATATCTGAAAGTATATTGTTTGAATTCCAGTCTGTTGAGAATATAGTTTAAAAAATAATCAGAAAATATTAATCTTGGGACAATGCCTATAAATCAGCAAAGAAATGCCACATGGGGTAAAATTGACAAAGAAAATGAACAATTTCCAATAAACAATTATAAACCACTAAAACAATGTGAAAATGTTTATTTACACATATAACTACAGATTAACAATATAAATGACTTTGGAAAGAACAAGGAAATGTTTATATATGTTAATTAAAGATAATTTCCACTGTTGACAATAACAATGGTGAACATTTATTTGGTGGTGTGTCAGATGTAGTTGTTAGTGTTCCGCCTTTATTATCATACCTAGTCACGATGAAAATTGTAAATCCTACCCTGAGAAGAAGTGGACACAAAATCCCACTCCTAACCACGAATCTATTTGCAATTGATGCTGTTGACAAGAGGAAAATCCATTTTCTCCAATGGAATGTCACTGGGCATATAAGCTACACCCCATGCCCAGGAATAGTTGGTTAATACAAAACAGATTTTATGGTTTGTTTATAAAGGTTTTTTTTTCTCTTACTTGTTTTTATTTGTTTTAATTTTCAGTTTTGGTTTGGTGTTGAGGTGGGGGAGAGAACACAAAATTGGGAAGTGAGGTGGGAAGGATCTAGGAAGAGGGAAGAGATAGAGGAGAGAAAACCATGATCAAAATATATCAAAAATCATTTAAAATAAGAAGAAAACTACACATAAGAGATATTGCTACCCCCAATTTTACAGAGGAAAGTGGAAGATTGGACATAATTAGCTGTCTAAAGATACATAGTGAGTTAGCACCAAGGTCAGATTGTTTGAAACAGTGACCATGATACATACCACACTGGTGGCTTTGCCTGTTCTTAGCTGGGTGGGATGGAGGGGTTGTGCTGGCACAGAGATTCTGGAAATGAGTCTTGACCTCACACTGGGTTAGAGAATATCTAGGTTAGTGGCTGCTGTATATGAGTGTCTATGCTACGTTTTTCTTTCTATTCTTTCCCCTGTGTTCCCTTGTTTTCCTGGGTTTCATGCTATTCACTAAACTAGACACTCATCATTGTTAATGATCTTTTTTTTTTTTTTTTTTTTTTTTTTTTGGTTTTTTCGAGACAGGGTTTCTCTGTGTAGCCCTGGCTGTCCTGGAACTCACTCTGTAGACCAGGCTGGCCTTGAACTCAGAAATCCGCCTGCCTCTGCCTCCCAAGTGCTGGGATTAAAGGCGTGCACCACCACCGCCAGGCGTTAATGATCTTATCTTAAATGAGTTTTACCTTTAGATATCACACTCTTTTCCATTGGGTTATACTTAAACACACAGATCATAACACAGTTATTCCCATGCAGATATAAAGTGTTAAGCCATAGCCGTCAGTTGCTTCTCTGTGGATTGTCATCTCATGAGGCAGCCAAAGGATGAGAGACTCTGGGAAAGGCCTCAGAATGGAGGAGGAAGACAGAATCAACACATCTGGTTCTGTTGTAGAAAAGGCAGCCTGGATCAAGATAAAAATGAGCAATAGGCACTCGCTGTACAGTAAAGAAGTCCTGGCTCTCATAAATCAGAGCAAGAGGAGAAAATCCCCTAGTTGTCTTAAATGGCCACCATTGAAAGAGATGGGATCATACCAAAGGCAACCTTTACAACTGCATCCACAGTTAGTGCTGACTCGGGCCAGGCTATGGGCAGATAATTCAGAAAAAACAAAACCAAAACCAAACCAAAACAAAAAAACAATCTTCCCTTGGGACTCTGTTCAGTATTCTTATGCAAATGGCATGATTAGATAATCTTAATGATTGAGATTAGTGTGTATGTATATACATGTGGGTGTGTGCATGTATGTGTGCACATGTATGTCTGTGTGCATATTTATGTGTATGTGTGTGTATGTATGCATGTGAATATATGTGGGTGTACATCTGTGTGTACATTTGTGTGTTATGCATGTATGTGTGTATATGTGTGCATGCATGTGTGTTGTGTATGTTTGTGTGTGTAAGTGTGTGTGGGTGTATTGCTCCTTGGACAAAATGTACCTGTAGTCATGAGTTATTCCCTGCAGGCTTTCTGTGCTGAACTCCTGAAGGCATATCACATGCCTTTCCAACCAGTAAGTGACTCCTATTCCATCTTTCTAACTTCTGCTCTAAAGAAAGAGAAATAATTTAGAGAAAAAAACTATGATATTCTCTATTTCATCAAGTCAGGAATTTAGGAAACTGAAAGGAAACAAAGCAAGAACCATGCCAACGTCAGCTGTAGGGAGGGCATGTTCTCCCATACTAAGCTGGGATAAAAGATAGCTTCAAATTGTTCTGAGCTGTTGCCAGCCTCCTACCCAGCATCTGCACTAACGTTCTCTGCTGGGTAGTTTCCCTGCACTAATGAAACCGGAGCCCCTGTTGTTAGACTTGTAGGTAAATAAACAGAGCCCAAGAGTCTTCCCACAGGCTTGCCTGTTTGAATATGGAAATCACTCAACCTATAATTATAATGTTTGATGCCTTACCTTCAATGTCAATAAAAAGGGCCTTTGAGAGCATACACGGGCTGGTGCAAGGCCCCCAGCACATGTGTAGCAGAGGATTGCCTTGTCTGGCCTCAGTGGGAGAGGATGCTTCTAATGCTATAGAGATTTGTTGTCCCAGGGAGGGAGATGTCCTGGTGAGGTACCCTCTCAGAGGCGAAGAGGAAGGGTGATGGGGAAAGAACGTTGGGAGAGGACTGGAGGGCGGGCAACATTTGGGATGTAAATAATAATAATAATAATAATAATAATAATAATAATAATAATAACAATAATAATAAATAAATAAATCTTGAGGAGGAGGAAGAGGATGAGGAAGAAGAGGAGAAGGAAGAGGAGAAGGAAAAGAAAAAAGGAGGAGGAAGAAGGGCCTTTGAGTTCTTCACCCAAGGCAGATGAGTTAACTGTAGCTGGAGAAAGGTGTGCACACTGAGGAGCCTGATGTGATTGGCAGACATTTGTTAAGGAGTAGAAAGTAGGAGTAAGGATGTGTGGCTTCCTTAAACAACATAGCAAAAATATTGCTTCCCAAAGTGAGTCAGAATCAGAATTTAAAAAATTGAGACATTGTTTCTGTTAGGAAAGTTTAATAGGAATTGTGAGCAATTGATTATAATAAAATATTAAAACTAAAAATATATGGATTTTGGCAAATTGAATTTCCTGGCACCTGGAAGCCCAAAGCCATATTAAGGTTTGTTCCCTTGTATCAGGAGCCCTCTGGCTCCCTCTAGCGCCCTCTAGTGACTTTCTTTTGTATTGCTGATCTGATTTATACAGCATGTATAACTGACATACTTGTTGCGTTATTTTTTTCAATTTTATTCTCATACTAATAAAATATGTCTTCTGGGGTTTATTTTTCTGGTTCTAAAACTGATTAGTATAAGTACAGGATAAATTAACATCTTGAACAAGCTGAGATTCAAGAACGTGGCTGTTTGTGGATAGAGGGGCTTCTCTTAGCTATGAAGAGTTCTCTTCTGGGTGTGGGATGTTGGATACGATGCTGAAGGAGAGCTGTGTGAATAAGAAGAGAAGTTAGTATATTGATAACAGCCAAAAGTTTGTAAAATGCGGTACTTAGTTTACCAGAGTATCCTCCTTTGAAATGGGCTTTGTTGATTGAATTGCTTATTATATCTATAGAGACGCTAAAGTTTCCTGTTACTGAACCATATTAGTCTTTGGTGTTACTATTTTTTCTGGCCATGGTACAGACTCTGACTAGTACCTCATATGTGTTTAGTAGGAATGTATCCCACTGCCTCCTAGTCAAACTTCTATCCAATAACAGCACCTACAGAGAATTCCATTTGCTGACTCTGGAACCCAAACCAGCCTTCTTTAGGACCTGAGCACCATAGTGATTCTTGACTTTCACCAAGACTGGCTTCTGCTTTGACTACACTTTTTCTGTACTGCCTGCCTTTTCTTGTACCAGTGAATTTCCTAATTTTACTGTTAAACGTCAGACCCAAGACTCCTCAGGTCTAACAAAGTAAACAAATTGAACTAGAAGCCTATAAAGCCTCTAGTCTTTTTCTTGCATGCATAGTAGTGGCTTATCCATTAGGCTGCATAAATGAAACACCCCCTGACACTTTTGCCATTGACACCTGAGCTGTACTGACAAATAAGTCAAAAGAAACCATGATGAGGCTGAGCATGAGGGGCCCCAGCTGCTTCTAAGACAAATTATCCTGAGCTACTCATCCATCCATCATCCATCCATCCATCCATCATCCATCCATCCATCCATCCATCCATCCATCCATCCATCCATCCATCCA
>JANHMN010000013.1:40666464-40812858 GCA_030674055.1 Rhabdomys pumilio
CCATCCATCCATCCATCCATCCATCCATCCATCCATCCATCCATCCAGTAAATGTTTACTGAAGGCCAACAATATCACAGGCACTACACTTGCCTTTGCAGAAGTTATAGATTACTTGTGTTGATAACTTTGATGTGGTTTAAATATATCTCCTAAATTCTCATGATTTGCAATGTAATCACCGCTGTGAAGAATAGGGAGGGTAGAACTGTCACATGATGGTGATGTTTGCAGATGGGCCTTTTGGAAATGACGAAGGAGATGAGCTGTCATGTGAATTTCCCTTGACTGAACACATAAGAAGGGAAAAGAAACGACATGAGGCATGCCTATGTTTAGTTTCTTTCCATGTGATTTTCTGAACTAACTCGGGATTCTGTCAGTAAGGAAGCTATTGCCAGATACAGATCAGAGATGTTCAACTAATGCTGTATGCCAAAAGAAACATCTGTAAAAAAAAAAATAGTTACCCAGCCTCAGTTGTTTTGTTGTATAACAGAGGTAGAGGAATAGCTGCCGAGATGTTATGTTGATATTCCTGTGAGAGAGCATATTGCATTCTGAGGCCCTGTAGTAGTGATGCTGACTTACTTCTGCTAAAGCTGAACCAGGTATGATGTCACACCTGAATAGTATATGAAAGCTGAATTATATTAACTAGGCAAGAGAGACAAGGAAAAGCAAAAATAAATGCTTGTTGGGCCCACAGGGAAAGTTGTCTTTTGATCCTGTTTTTGTCTAAAAGAGGCTGTCGAGTTTATTCTTCTAGGAACCTGACTAATATTCCCAGCAATGGGACAGCTAAGCCTTATGTTGACCTTATGTTCTCTTATGCAACTACACCAGTTCCAAATATTGTGCTAAGGCCTAGGGCAGCCTAAGATCAATCTATACAAGCAGTCTACAGCAATGGCGCAACTGACTACTCAGGAACCAAATCTTGTTCTCATTCCCATATTCTTATCCTGAGTCTTCTTGAATCTGAACATCTGCCTTGATCCTCAGCCTTGGTGTCATGTGAAGCCAGTGCCCAGGAGGGGCTGGGGGTACAGTTGTAGGGGAAATTAAATACATTGTTGACTGCCAGCAAAGTAGCCTAGGAAGAATACTGTTTTGGCTCATTCTGCTCGATACTGTTCCAGCCTCAGTAGTAGTTACACTTTTGGTTAAAAGTATAAAAGTCACACAAGAATATAAAATGTTGGGTGGCAGCAGCTTGGGGACTCTGAGGACTTGGGAAGGTTGAGTAAAAAATATTTTTTTCCTCAAGTACATACACACAGTATGAAGGATCTTGTACTAAAAGAGATATGTCTACTAATAGACTGAAAATGGTGTTCTCATGTATCTCCATAATTATTGTAAATGTAAGAAAAGTATGAGTAGTTTTTATCATTCTGTGTGGCTTTTTCTGTAAAGACATTAACCAAAAACTATTTATACCAAATAGGGCACCAACTAGAGACAAAAGAAACATGATTCCACCCAAATATATAGTGGACTAGTGGGTTTACTTAAAGGAGTAAGAGTCTGTGACCACTTGTAAGAACATAAATGACTCAAAAGAAGCTGTATCACCAAAAAGGCCACCCCAGCATAGGTGACATAAAAGCTATATCTGTGGAACTTCTTATACAGTTTGCTGAGTCTCCTCTCCCCAATCGTTACTGCTTATATAAACTTGGGGTGGGACTTTGTAAACTTTATAAGTTTCAAGAACTTTCTGAGATTTGTGAATTGTTTATTTCCTGAACCTTGTCAGTTTTGTTTACTTCCTGACACTTAAGGATTTTCTCTCTAAGATAGAATGTTTCAATTTGGGTGAAATTGCTATTCAACACATTCTCTTTGGTGATCTCAGAGTAGCACCTCTGCTACAGAATGGTGAGAATGTCCCAGAAGTTATGAGTACCTTGTAGGTGAAGAATACTGAAACTTGCTAAGTAGGCGAGGCTGGCATTGATCTCATAGAGATCTGCCTGCCTCTGCCTCCTGTGCTATTAAAGGTCTGTAGGGCAAGATTCTTAACCTTTTCACAGATCTTGGTTGCTTACTTAAGAATAATAAGGCTCTTAGTGGTTTCTTAAGTTAGGTTAAGGCTTACCTTTAAGCATTATCAGAAAAATTTAAAAGTTAGGAACTTAAAAAGGTTAAAATATTATTACACATAATTTTTATAATACATAAGGTTGTATATTAAAAAATGCAACATTTTTGTCCCTTGCTGGACCTATCTATACCCTGGAGTGTTAGTGAGAACGTTTATTGCTAAAGACTCTGAGTATTAAACATCTCCTTCTATGGATAACACACACACACAATACACATACACAAATGCTCAGGCATACCCTCTCTTATACGTTTTCAAGTATAAGACCATGTTGTATTAGAATTTTTAATTTTTTCACTCTACACACTACAGATAACTTTTTTTGTTGGTCACACTTTGCCTAGTGACCACAGCATTCTTAGTTTGAACATTGTGTAACTTATTTAATCATCTTAAAGCTGATGTTAAATCTGATTGACTTTGAGCTTTTGCTTTAGTAAAAATCAGTAAAAATGCTATAGTGTATATCACTTATTGGTCAACTCTGATTATTTAAGGTGCATTCCTGAAATTAGAATTACTGGATTAAAGATTGAGTACTTAAAAAGTTTTGACAGATATTAAAGGTAGAATTGTTAGAAATTCAGAAGTGCTTTCTGGAATCTCCTGCCCACAGGAAGAAATAGACCCATTTTAGTTTGCCAAAGTCATGCTCAGCTCCAGGCTAAGGTATCTGAGTTCAAATTGGTACACAGAGAAGATCCAGCTAGTCTGTCCTCCTGCTTAGTACAAGAGGTTGAATTTATAAATCAAGAGGGAATATAAAGTTTGTTGTTAGGTTGCTATAAAGGCATTGTTTCCCAGATGTTAAAAAGTAATTTGTTCTGTTTTCCAAGACAAATTAATTTATGCTGTCTTTATGTGCTTCCAGAGATTGTTGTTTTTTTTTTTTTAAATTGGACATTTTACTTATTTACATTACAAATGTTATTCCCTTTTCCGGTTTCCCCTCTGAAATCCCCTATCCCACCCCTCCCCCTGCTTCCATGAGGGTGCTCCCCCACCCACCCATCTACTCTCACCTCCCTGCCCTAGCATTCCCCTACACTGGGGCATTGAGCCTTCACTGGAACAAGGGTCCCTCCTCCTATTGATGCCCGACGAGGCCATCCTGTGTTACATAGGCAGCTGGAGCCATGGGTTGCTCCATGTGTACTCTTTGGTTGGTGGTTTAGTCCCTGGGAGCTCTAGGGGTCTGGTTGATTAATATTGTTGTTCTTCCTGTGGGGTTGCAAACCCCTTCAGAAGATTGTATCAAGAAGTTGAGAACTCCTCTTCTCATTGGTCAGAGCTGCCCCCGCCCCTTTTTCTTTACTGAATGTGTCTTGTTGCTTTAACTCTTATTTCCTCAGCAATGCCTTTGCTAACTTATTGCTTAGGTTTTGTTTTTGAAGTACCATGCCTAGAAACTTTTAATGCCTTCTTAGAACTATGGTGATGGTAAATGTCCAAGAGTAGTTTAAAATGAAAGGACAAATGTTCTCCCTTCTGTGCAGCCTGTCTTAAGTTTCCTTCCACACAACAAACTCAAATGAAGTTGGTGACCTTGGTTTATTCCCTCCAGCCATGACTTTAATTGGTTTGGCGTTCTTGTTAGAGCCAGAATGGTGTTTCTGCTTATATAGATGTGGCTCAGACTTATAAATTGAGTTTTAGTTACCTCATCCATTTCAAGCTGATGTCCACATTGCTTTCTTCAGTGACCTTTAGTTCTCTGTAAGCATTACTGACTCTCTACACAGAATATATGTTTCTGTGAAGTGGCCATTCCCTAATTGTGTGATTTTTCTTTTAGCCTGTCTTACTAAGAGACTAATATACCTTTGTCAGAACCAGCTGTACAGAGAATGTAAAAAGTAAACATATAACTTCTCAAAAGGTTGTTAACATTTTTCTAGAATATTTACATCTTACTCTACATAATGGACATTGTCCTGTCTATAATCTTTCCTTAAGTTTTGGTTGGATACAGAGCCTTGCACATGCTAGGCTCTACCCCTGAACTATATCTCAAGCCTCTTTCTACTTTTCATTTGGAGATAGGCTCTCACAAAGTTACCCAGGGTGACCTTGCTTGACCTTGTGATCCTCCTACTCAGGTACCCTATGAACTGGGATCACAGCCCTACACCAGCAGGCCCACACTAAATAAGGAGTAGTCTTCATATACCACATCTTTGTTTTTGAAGTTACATGCCTACATTATACAATGTGTCTGAAGTAGAAGTTTGTGGTTGTGTCATGTGATGCAGACTCATATGGTGTTTTGCTGAGGCAAGACCCGTGGAAGGACACATGATGTTTGGAGAGAGTATAAATAGGACTTGATGGACAGTGACAGGACACTTGCATAATTAGCCTTGCAATGCTTCGCTAGTCTCACGTCTTTGCTGATTTTCACTTGGTTGAGAAGAGAATGAACTCTTGGCAGAGAACTTCTCCTGGCATCCTGGCTGGTTCTGGTCATCCCCGCTGACTCATGCTGATTCCATGGAGGCCTGGCTGTTTCTTCTGGATTGTGCCAGCACTGCTGATTCACGTTTGGCATCCTGACACTACTGAACTGGACTGCTGGCATCCTGACAAATGGAGATTAGAATCACTTTAAAGAACTACTTCTAACAGGTCCACATCCCCTTGTCCTATTTACCATCTTTTGTCTCCTACCTTTGGATGGTGGGCTAGAAAGTGGGTCAAAGCACTTTTATATAATATAGGGTTCAAGGATCTGTTATCTTGTTGAGGATTTTTACATTTGTGTTCATAAAATATGGGCTTATAGTTTTCTTATTTGTAAAGTGTTTGTATTTTTTTTTAAATTGGAATAATCCTGATCTTGTAAGAATGGGCTAGAGAGGCTGGTGAGATGACTCAACAGTTAAGAGCACTGACTGCTCTTCAGGAGGTCATGAGTTCAAATCCTGATGGCTCACAATTATTTGTCATGAGATCTGATGCCCTCTTATGGGGTGTCTGAAGACAGCTACAGTATACTTTAAATAAATAAATAAATAAATAAATAAACCCGTTGGGCTGGGATGGGGTGGGAGAATGGGTTAGAAATTCATTCTCCTGCCTTTTTACTAGAAGAAATTATAGTAAATTGGTATAAAATTTGTTTTATGTATTTCGGAAAATTTGCCAGTGAATCCATGTGACCTAGTCCTTTCTGTCTCAGTGGGCATTTATAATGTATTTACTTTCTTCAGTGTGACTGTCCAGTTCTTCTTGTGTGACTTTTGGCAGATCTCATCTTTTAATAACTTGGCACATTTTATTTGGATTTTCAAATTTGTTCATGTTTGTAGGGTTATAGCTGCATACGATCACATTTAATGTTTCCTGGCAGAGGGGTATGTAGAGCCCTCCTGTTTAATTTACAGTATTCCTGTGCTCTTTCCTCTCCATACCTCTGCTTCACTTTCTTTCATCTGGTGTAGGGCCCAGGCTGGGCTTACTCTTGTCTCTTCTTGTCTCAATGCTGGCGTTGCAGGTTAGTGTCGCCCTTTCTGCTCTTTTTATCTTTACTAGAAGTAGACCGACTTTATCGATCTTTTTAAAGAGCAAAGTTTTTGTCTTGTTGATTTTCTCTATTGGTTTTTTTGTTTTCAGCTTCATTGATTTCTGCTGCATTTTTTCTTGTTTCCTTGGAATTTTATCTCTCCTCCCTTTTCTGATTCCCTAAGTTGGAAATGTAAATCACTTTTGTTTGGCTGATTAATGGTAATATTCAGTTTAACTATGTTTTAGCTGATTTTCTGTCTACTTGATCTTTCTATCTGAGATAAGTGGGTATTTAACTCCCCAACAAAAGCAGATTAATCTAGTTCTCTTTATTGGCTTTTGTCATGTGCGTTTGCATGTTGTATTGTTAGGCATATGCAGATTAAGGACTGTTTGTTTTAAAGTGGTCATCTGTTCATCAGTTTTTTCTGTTCCTTTTATCTCCGTTACATCCAAAGCCTGCTTTGTCTAAAGTTAAGGTAGCTGCTTTACTCAATTTGATTTGTGCTATTAATGCATTTCTCTATCCTTTTAATTTTATATGTTAAGTATTTGTAGTATATATTTTGTAGTTTGTTGTTCCATTTGGGGAACCCGTTCAGAGAATATTTGCGTCTTCTTCCACTTTTGAAATGAGATCTTTCTGCGTTGTTGAAAATGAAAATGAACTGAAAATGAACTTATGGACCCAAGTATTCATCCCGCCTCAGTCTTCTGAGTATCTGGAATGACCCATGTTGCATTATGCCTGGCTTAGTTTATGTCTTTAATTGGTATGTGATACCAACTTATGTTTACAGTGTGTATAGGTATATCCCATGTCTGCTACTGTCTTCTGCCTATTGCTCTTGGTTTCACCTGCTTTTTGCTTTTCCTACTTTCTATCTTTTATGTTTTGATTGAGAGTTTTGTGTGATTCACTTTTCTTTTCTTTCTTAGCAAAGCAATTCTATTTATTTGGAAAAAAATTCTCAGTGGGCTTTTCTTTTAAAAAAATCTAATTAACTAATTAAATTTGGAGGATGCATATGTGTAGCGAGCACAGGAGCACAAGCACACATGTGGCATGGTGTGCTCAAGAATGTTAGAGGACAAATGCTGGGGCTTGGCTCTCTTCATGTAGGCTGCGATTTAAGAATGATAGCTTTATCTGTTCCCATTCTAGCTCCCAAGTAATTGACACAAAGACCTATTAAGTTTATTAACAAGTTTTAAGCACTATGATTGGACAGGTATTCATCCATTCTAATACTCTAAGCTCTCTCCTCAGCCATAGACCCTGTGTTACTTGTAGTCTAAAGCTTGCCCTCACTTGCTCTGCTCCACGTGTGTCCTCATGGCAAATCCCTTGGTGACTTATTCTTCACAACTCCTCCTAGACCTTCTGCATCATGGCCACCTCTTCTTTTTCTTCCTCCCTCACTTTGGAACCCTCCCCTGGGGTCAGAAGTCCTTCTTTCTTTGCCCAGGCACAGGCCGATCAGCTCCTTATTAACCAATCAGTGATAATTGGTGCACATTCTTTACACAACATAGATACAGAAGATGATTCAATAGTCACGATAGTGGTATTGTCCAGACTGTAACCAGATCTGTGGGCACAGAAATGAGCATCTGAGAACCCAATGCCCCAAACTATCTCGAAACATCATCTATTCTGGACTTTGCTGATTGAAGGAAGGCCATCAAGTTTGCATGGCTTTTGTCTGCAGAACCAACTTGGGGGATATAAACCAACTATAAAGGTTTATACTGTACACTTCCTCTAATCCAAGTCTAACTGCAAACATAATTATACAGTGCATGCTAGTATAAGTGCTTTATAATGATAAAATATTTCTAGTTCTTCCATCTGGCTCCTTATACATTTTTTGTCATTAATTTCACTTATACATAGCATATATTTATTTGTTAGTCATAATTTCTTTTACATCAACTACTTTTTCCATTAAATTTCTTCACGTATCGATCATAATAAAAAAAAATCCTGTTCTAATAATTCCAATATTTTTTATACCTGATTCTGGTTCTGTTGCCAATTCTGTTTATTCAAAGATAGAGTGTGTTTAAATATCATTTTGCAGGTCTTATGATTATTTTGGGTTGAAAGGGAGTCCATAGACCACTGAATAAAAGGAATTGTGCAGAGAAGACCATTTCTTAATCAGTAAGGTATGGGCTGAGTGAGGAGTCTAGTCAATGATTAGTCTTGATTTCTGGTGAGTTTATGTTCCTGAATTAGGAGCTTCGTAATTACTTAGCAGTGCAACCTCTAAGGTGGGATGGAGTGAGCACAGATGGGTAGAGTTGGGTATATCTCTTTTTCTGGCCAGCTAGGTTCTGGAAAATACAGTACACCAGGCCCTGGTTAAACATTTTCCCTGAAGGGAAGGCTTTTGTTCAGAACACCCAGAATGCTCTGATATGCTTTAAACACCTTTTCTTTTCCTTGCAGTAGCTACTGGGCATTTTCCTCTGTTGCTCACGGTGACATTGTGGATGAGCTGCTGGGGTTGCAGCTCTGTCGTCTGCTCCTGTAATCAGTCTGATTGGAATTTTTAATTCTCATAGTTGTCCGCCCTGAATGTCCAGCAGCTCATTAACTGTGATTCAGCGGCCCATCAATTGTGGTGGACCTTTGTTTTGTAGAAGTTTCTCTACAAGTGAGTGATGGTTCTCTGAGCCAGCTTGTCTTTCTCTGATTTCTCAGGAAGCAGTTTTCCCTGTGGCCTCATTTCTTTGAAGGATATAAGAAGAGTTATTAGTTTTATAGTTTCTTCTAAGTTTTACTTGCAGTAAGGATGGAATAGCATCTTCTGAGGTTCTTACATTATATATTAAAATTTGAAAACACAATGTCTGTTTTCATATTAAATATTTATAAGTAGTTAAGAACATTCTGTGAGAAAAAGCCTAGACTAGATAGTTTTTTTTTTTTGAATCTTGATAATCTTGTTGTCTTGACATCCAGGAGGCTGTACTTGAGTAGAGCTAAGGCTCAGAGAAAAGTGTCTGTTTAGCATGTACAGGACTCTCTATTCAGTTCTCAGTACTCAAGGAAAGGCAAGAAGGTATTAGGGATTGTCTTGAGAGTTCTTTATTGCCAATTTGAATGGATTTGGAATCACATAGGGAATTGGCTTTGGTGAGCTAAAGGTGAATTTCTAGGTAAGTCTGTGATAGAATTTCCATAGAAGATTTAGTAAATGAAGAAGAAACACCTCGGTGGTGAACAGGGCAACCCCATGGTCTGACAGGCCGGATGTTATAATAGGAGGAAAGGAGAAAACTGGGTGACCACCAGGATCCCTCTCTGTGCTAGACATGAACTACTCAGCTTTGTCCCTATCTTCCTGCCTCCGTGGGCTGATACAAATCTGTGAGTCCAGTCTCCCTTTCCCTTAAGCTATTTCTGTCAAGAATTTTATTATAGTACACACCTGTCTGACCTTGTTTCAAGACAAGGAGTAGAGTTCTGACTCCACTCCTCTGATAACGCCTTCTCTCTGGGCTGCAAGCACAACAAGCTCTTTCTCATCTGACAGATTCCATTTCTGCTCCTCCCCCTGCCCCCAATCTCCTTGAGATGTTTTTTGAGGTTGCTCCAACTCCACAAGCCCGTTTCATGCACAGATTGAAGGGGAACGGTGCCTGTAGGGACCTTTGTCCCTTCTGGAAGAAGAGACAAAGCAGCAAGTTGGTAAGTATAGGTTCCTCACTCAGGCAAGGCTCTATAATCTTCTGCAGAGTGCTATAAAGACATGGGTGTAAAGCAGATATTTACAGTACTTTTGAAAGGTTTATCTGCAAGGGCAGAACAGGTAAGCTACTGTTCTGCAGAGACATGAAAAGCAGAGTCCGTGTTATTTAGTCCTCTCATGTTTGCCATCCAGTAGGTGTCTGTTAGAACATTCTGTAGGTGTTTGCCGTAAACATTATGGTTCTCATAGCAAATAATTATGTGCAGGCCAATTTCTTCCTAAAGTGTTCCCCTTGCATTAAGGCAAATAGATTGATTTACTACCTTTTGGAGCTTCTCAAAATGCATGTATGACCGATTCATTTATTCATTCGATCGGGAGTTCACAGAGAACGTTTATTGAGATCTCCACATGGCAGGTAGTATCAGAACTCTGTTTGGACAGAGAGACAGATTTGTGAAAGAAGGTCCTCCATTGTTGTCTGAGATGAGAACTAAGTGGGACTGCTAATCAAGATCCACCAAGAAGACTGCGTTGCAACCAACAGTCCAGGCATGGCATGCGGTGCCAGCCAGGGCAGAATTTGGAGGCAATATGCAAGTCATCTAGGCATCTGGAAATGGCTTGATGTCACCAGCACAAATGATTGATAGCTAGACTGGGAACTGTAAAAAGTTATGCAAGGAAGCTCTGGGTTCAGAGAGGAGAGTGTAGATTTAGGAGCAGGATGACTTGAAATTGCAGATGTTACTTTGACTCAATCACCTTATTTTGTTTCCCATAGCATGAATGTTTAAAATTACTTGTTTTTAACTTAACAGCTTCCCCCTTTCCATGAAGAAGGAACTGTGAGAGGTGGGTGGTGGGTGAGAAAACAAACTCTATCAGCTGAAAAAAAAATTTATCATTATTAATTTGTTACTTATTTTTAGCCTATGATTTCATGATAATTTTAGATAAATTTCCCTTATACCAGTGAATGATGGTACGCTTCCAACAACTATTTTAAACATGCCTAGGCTTCACGGCTTGTTTTTGGAAGAGAAAAAAATAAATTTAGCCACTTAGGGGTTTACAACATAATGCATCTGTCAAGAATCTAACAGCTGAAACAGACGGGCTCGGACAAAGGCCTTTAAGCTCCAAAACCTCTCTTTTCCCTTTGGCTCTCCATTCAGAACACAGATGAATAAAGCTAGATTCGATTCACAATTACCCTGAACAGTCATTGTCTAGGTTTATGTGGCTAAATGAAAGTAAACCCACTTTATAAGTTACAGTGGGCCTTCTGTAAGAGCAGGGCTTGTGCAACTATTGGATCACAGTATTTTGTTGCTTTTGGTGTTATTGGAACTGAGTGGAAACAAAACATGTTGGTGCTCAGAAGTGTCAATCATCATGAAAGGGAGGGAAAACGATTGAATTGGGCTTTTAAAAGAAACTCTGATCTGGTGATCCGCAGTCTCTTTTGAATGAACAGGTTATTTTTTTTATGAAAGAGCATCTTGGCACTGAGTAACTGAAGACATTCTTCATGCCATCTTTACAGCCAGACATAAAGAAAGAGAGAGCAATGCCTATTGCTTTTCTTGGTTCTCTGTGATCGTATGTGACTGAGCAAAATGATAATCCTGTCTGGAAGTTAAACTGATGTCTGAGTATGAGCCTACAGTCACATAGGCTGTTCTAACATCACTGTTAGAATAGTGATTTCTCTGTCTAATCACTCTATACTGCTGATTGGCCTCTTGTTTCCAGTGTCCAGCTCAAAAGTAGAATAGCCTTTGTGGATTCAAGAAAGAGAAGTGACAGGTGCTGGACAATAAAATAGGACTTTTCTAAAGCTGTGCAGTTGTAGTGGTCACCAGTGCCCACTTGGTGACAGCCCAGAGTCCAGGCTTCCTTTTAGCCTGCCAATCTCTCCCTGGGGAAATCCTACTTCTGTCTTAGTCAAGTAAGCTGCTAACCCTCAACAAAAAGTCCCTTTTCTGGCTGGGATAATGGAATGTGAGTTCTCTGTATTCACTTGGGAATGAGCAGAAATTCTTTACACAGGAGCAACTGAAGAGAAAGGGTAGCCTTTCAAGAAGGTTTGCATTTTGTGATTAGAGACCAGTAAATAGAAAAAGTAAATTCTAGTTGCAAATCTTAGGGTTGTCAAGGGCTTCAGTGATCGATGGTGGTGTCCTTGACAGCATTTCTCATGGTTCCTTTCTGAATTGGGCCCATCGTCTAGAGGATGCACCCTCCATCCCTAAGCCCGTGGTCACTATTTTGACGCATATTGTTTTTTTCCTTATGTTAGTCTCAAACCTACTTTTTGTTGTCAGTCGACTTTGAAGGCTGGAGTAGACATCTGGTTCTTCAGCATGCCTGAGGATGATTCCAGGGTGATCCTGGGGTTCTCTGAGGTGTTCTGAGTCTGAGACCCTGTAGATGAACTAGCATTTGTAACAGGTAATTGTAACAAGTATCTCAGCCTTCCGAATGCTACAACCCTGTAATATGTTGTGACCCCCACCTAAAAATATATTCCTTGCTACTTCATGACTGCAGTTTTGCTACCGTTATGAGTTGCAATATAGATATTTGAGATGCAGAATATCTGATATGTGACCCCCCCCCCAAAGGGGTCAAGACCCACAGCTTGAGAATCTCTGGTCTAGGAGCTGCTACTGGTCTGAAGAGTGTTTTTGGGTAGTCCTGACATAGACTACTAGGGATTCCTTCTTTCTTCCTCTGGGATCTGCCCTTGGCTTTTCTTTTGGTGACCAATTTGTTTTCAACAGCAGGTGGTCATTGTAAGTAATAGCCCTGTCTCTCTGTAGTTCACCAGTCAGGGTGATGACATGATCTGAGGGGATCAAAAGGAAGCTGAGTTTTAAGATTCTGAAGCCAGGGCAGAGAAAACTTACCGAGTATAGTCACTCTGCGAGTTCCTGGACCTGCCCTGCTCCCCATTGCTTGTGAGTCCCATACTAAATTTCCTTTGAATTCTTTGAACTTCCTTATATCTTTCAAATAACAGCTGGATTTTCTTCTGTTTTCATCTCAGGTTGCTCTCCTTTTCTTTCTGCCTCTCACTTGCCTCCTCCTCTTACGCTAACCAGTTGGCATACTTGTCACTGAAAGCCAGAAAGGATATGTAAGCCTGTGAAGAACAACACACCCACTTTCCTATTTCTATCACAATGTTAAAGAAAACTTTGAATCAATTCTTCTCTTACTGAATGCCTCTTGCCCCTCCCTGACTCATCGTAGGGAACACTTTTAGATCCCTGCCACTGTTATTTCCCTTCCTGTGCCACTTGTCCCCATTTTTTCTTTTTAATGAAAGAATAATAAACAGAAGCAAACTCAGTACTTTCTTAATTCAATATGCATGGCCTAGATGGGAAAGATAAAGGAGGTACTTCCACTCTTGATGTGGGCACTGTCCTCTGGCCAATACCACCAATGGGGGATAGAAAAAAGAAACACCAGATGGTTTTGTAGCAATGAAATCAAAGCAGAACTTTTGTAAGGAGTGACTTTTGGTGGCCACTTCTCTGTGCCTCATGACCCAGATAGTGCTCCAGAAATCAGCCATGGCTTACCTCTGCTGAGGCTGAAGCAGGGAATTTTCCCAAGAAGGCAGACAATGAAAGGATTTATTTGGACAGCTTGTGCTCCTGGCTGGCTATGTATAAAAAAGAGTGGATGGCAGAACATTGAGGTCTCAGTTACCATCACATGCTCTGAGTCTGTTGAGAATTGAAAAGGCAACAACCACGAGGCTGTCCCATTCCCACAGGTGGTGACTGTTTAACATGTCCCTTAGGCTCTCAGAAAAATGGGGAGGAAGGCTCTGGAACATTGGGGATTTTTACAACTAAATTATCATCTTTGCCATTTAATCTGAAAATTTGGAAGGTTCACTTTGCCACAGGACATGCATATTCATGAACAGTTATTTCTTGGCCGGGCGCTTCTCAGGCAGCAACAAATAAGTTTCTTTTGTCTTTACAAAAAAAAAGATTTTGAATTTAAATCAGAATGGTGTAAAGTATTTGATCATTGTTGACAAGAATAGTTAGAAGCATAGCACAGTGGAACTTGGATAGTTTCCTTTATTTTTAAAGTTGCTTTTGTACACCTCTGAGATTTAAGGTCTAACTACATTGTCAGGAAAGGTTGGAGGGGAAAGAAGGACATCAACTGTGCTGAATTTTCAGTCAATGTCTTAGTCAATTGTATCAGAAAGTTTAACATGAAGATGTCCCTTCGGAGTTGTTCATAGAGGCTTTTGTATCACCCTATATATAAATCTCTCACTGGAATTGGGAGATTGTTGGATTAGGACTGGCCTTGGCTTAGCTTGCACATGCCCCTCTGGTTGTGGCTTCCATGGAGGACTTTGGTTGAGAGATATCTGATTACCACACTGGCCGTAAGTGCTCAACAGGGATACTAACGGAGAGCTAGGAAATGTGTTCTATTTCTGCTGTAAGTTATTGTGATCTCAGTGACTGTCAGGTAGGTACAGGTGACACTAGGACTCTTTACTTTGTAACAAGGATTTGGACACATAATTGGTGAGGGGAGGACACCAGCTGTTGCCTATGCCTTGGACTACTCCCTGCCTGACCCTACCTGCCCTAGGGGGTTGAAAGTGATGTGGTGCAGTCAATGACATGGACCCCACCACAGCAAGCTCTCTGAACACTGCCGCAAGCTCCTTTTATACCCTCCATCTGAGCCTTATTGGTCCCAAGAAAGCATCTCTTCTAAACAGCAGTTCCTGATTGGCTGGCATTGTCTGCACCAGCAATCTTTGGTCTCTTAGGCAGTCCTCAATTAGGTCCTCCTGCAGGAGATGCTTTTGCAGCTGTGCATCCCCCCCTCCCCGGCCATTCCTGCTACAACCAGCAATAGACCCCCCTTTCTTCCTTCACTGAGTTGTTTCAAGATGTTCCCAAGACTGAGCAGTTGTAAATATGTGGCTACCTTGGTAACGCAAGCCTTTTGTCTGGCCTTCCTTCCCTTTGTACCTTATTTCCTGTTTTCTTCCAGATTCTAACTTTTCTTACTACATGGTAGCCATGGTGGATAATTTTATTAGGCACCTTGAATAGACTATATTATTCAGCAGCTTGGACTACATACTCCATAAGCAAAACACAGCTTTTGCAATCACTTCATGTTGTGTGAAATGAATGACCCCTGGCAACTCTGTGCTGAAGCCTTGGTCTTCAGTGAGTCAACATTCAGGGCTGAATTGAAGAGCTCAAATCTCATCAGTGGGCTAATCCACCAATGAACTCAGAACTGAACAGACTACTGGGTGCATGCGGAAACTGTAGAAGGCTGGGCCTACTTGGAGGAAGTATGCCTCTTGGGTCATGTACTTGAAAAGATCTTGTTTCCAGGCTCCTCCTTTGCTCTGTTTTCCAGCCACTGAGAGGTCAAAAGCTTTGTGCTGCCATGCCCTCTCTTCTGTGACGTTTAACACTCCCTCAGACCAAAACGATTGGCCAAGTGACCCCAGAAAGAAAAATGAGAAACCCAATAAAAATACATATTTTATCTTTAAGATTTATTTTTTTATTTATTCTTCTCTCATATGTTACATCCTGACTGGAGTTTCCTCTTCCCAGTCCCTCTTCCTCATCACCCCTTTTATCCCACCCCCATCCACTCTTCCTGAATTTCTCTTCAGGAAATGGCAGACCTTTCCTGAATATCAACCAAATACCAAATATATCAAGTTTCAGTAAGACTAGGCACTTCCCCTCATATTAAGGCTGGACCAGGCAGTGGAGAAAAAGGGTCCCAAAAGCAGGCAAAAGAGTCAGAGATAGCCCCTGCTCCCTCTATTAAGAGTCCTACAAGAAGACCAGGCTACACAACTGTCACATACATACAGAGGCCCTGGATCAGACCCAGGCTGGCTCCCTGGTTGTCAGTCTCTATGAGCTCCTGTGAGCCCAAGTTAGTCGATTCTATAGGTTCTCACAGTGTCCCTGATCCCTGAAATTCATCCTCTTCTTCTGCCACAGGATTCCCTGATCTGTTTTCATGACTTACTGGATAAAGCCTCTTTGATGACAATTGGGCTAGGCACCAATCTGTGTATATAGCAGAATATCAAGAATATCATTAGGAATCACTTTATTGACTTTAAAAAATAACAGTCATGTTTGGTTCTTTTCCAGGTTTCTAGGCTACCCAGCTTCTGGGTCCTGGCCCTCCAGCCAGTGTTAGGATAGTTTCCCTCTCATGGCATGGCTCTCAAGATGGACCAGGCACTGGTTAGCCACTCCAAAAACTCTGTTCCACCTTTATTCCAACACATCTTATAGACAGGACAAGTTGTTGATTGAAGTTTTTATGGTTGAGTTGGTGTCCCACAGTCTCTCTACTGGAACTCCTGCCTTGTTACAAGAGATTGCTGGTTCAGGCTTCATATTCCCCATAGCTAGTAGTCTTAGCTAGGGTCATCCTAACAGCTTGTTGAGAATTTTCATTATACTAGGTTTCTAGCTTGTCCCCAGATGCCACTCAATTCCAGTTGTGTCTTCCAGTATTTTCTCCCTCCATCCCTCACACACCTAATATCTTTTGTCTCCATCCCTACTCACCCCCAGTCCAGCCTTGAAATCTGTTTATTTCTCAGAGAGATTCATTGTCCACCCTTGAGTCCTCCTTGTTCCTTAGCTTTACTGGGTCTGTCAGTTGTAGCATGGTGATCCTTTAGAGTAAAGATCTGCTTAGAAGTAAGTGTATACCATGTTTGTCTTTGTGGGTCTGAATTACCTCAGACGGGGTTATAGTCAAGATGATATTTTTTTCCTACTTCCATACATTTGATTGCAAATTACATGATGTTGTGTTTTTGTTTGTTTGTCTTAACAGCTAAGTAATACTCCATTATATAAATGTACTACATTTTATTTATTGATTCTTCAGTTGAGGGACATCTAGGTTGTTCCCAGTTTCTGGCTATTAGGAATATAGCTGCTATGAACATAGTTGAGCAGTGTCCTTGTGATATGTTGGATCATTTTTTGGGTATATGCCCAGGAATGGTATAGCTGGGTTGTGGGGCAGTACTAGTCCCAGTCTTCTGAGAAACTGACAAATTGATTTCCAAATTGGCTTTACAAGTTTGCACTCAGACCAGCAGTGTTCTCCTTGCTCCGCATCTTTACCAGCATGAGAAGTCTCTTGTGTCTTTGATCTTAGCCATTTTGACAGGTATAAGATGAAATCTCAGAGTTGTTTTGATTTGCATTTCCCTGATGGCTAAAGATATTGATCATTTCTTTAAGTGTGTTTCAGCCATTAGAGATTCCTCTGTTGAAAATTCTTTGTTTAGATCGGAACCCTGTTATTTGATTGAGTTATTTGGTTTGTTGATGTCTAGTTTCTTGAGGTCTTTATATATTTTGGATATCAGCCCTCTGTCAGATGTGGAGTTAGTAAAGATTATTTCCCATTCTGTAGGCTCCTGTTTTGTCTTTTGATGGTGTCCTCTAACTTACAGAAGCATTTCAGTTCCTGGAGGTCCCATTTGTTAATTGTTGATCTTAGTGCCTAAATGATTGGTGTTCTGTTCAGGAAGTTGTCTCCAGTGTCAATGTATTCAAGACTATTTCTCACTTTATCTTCTGTCAGGTTTAGTATATCCAGTTTTATGTTGAGGTCTTTGATTCACTTGGATTTGAGTTTTGTAGAAGGTGATAGATACAGACCTATTTGCATTCTTCTATATGCTGATATCTAATTATTCTAGCACCATTAGTTGAAGATGGTTTATTTTTCCATTGTGTAATTTTGGCTTCTTTGTCAAAAAATCAGATGTCCATAGTTGTGTGGATTTACATGTGGGTCTTCAATTTGATTCCATTGATCAATATTTCTGTTTTCATGCCAATACCATGTGGTAGAACTTGAAATTAAGGATGTTAATATCTCTTGGAATTTATTTTTATTGTCCAGGATAGTTTTAAGTATCCCAGGTTTTTTTGTTTGTCCATATGAAGTTGAGTTTTGTTCTTTCAGAGTCTGTAAAGAATTGTGTTGAAATTCTGATAGGGTTTGTGTTGAATCTATAGATTGTTTTTTGGTAAAATGGACATTTTACTATGTTAATCCTACCAATCAATGAACATGGGAGATCTTCCCGTCTTCTGGTTTCTTTAGTCTCTTTCTTTAGAGACTTGGAGCTCTTATCACATAGGTCTTTCACTTGCTTGGTTAGAGTTAATATTTTATATTATTTGTGGCTATAGTGAGGGGTGTTGTTTTCCTAATTTCCTTTTCAGTCCACTTATCATTTGAATATAGGAGGATATAGTATTAATACATTTAATAATTCCAGGCTCAAGGTTGCTTCCCACATCAATTGTTTATGTTCCCAAGTGAAATACAAACACACAGCCTTTATATTTTAATATGCCTTAGGCAGCACAATAACTGGGCAAATGTCTAACCTCCATGATATTAGAATCTACCACCCAGCAGTAATTCTGAGTTACTACTTACTAATTTCTATGTTCCATCTTGGTTGTTCTTGACCCAGTTGAGCAGGCTTCTGGGCTGCATTCTCAACACCATTTTACTTAGCAGGAAACCTAAAACCCAGCCTATGTCTCTCCTCCCCAGCTATTGGCTGCTGGCATCTTTATTTACTAATCAGAATTATCTGGGGGCATGTTCTCAAAAGCTATGAGTGGACCCTCTTCTGCAAAAAGTTTTAGGGAATCCAATTAGCATTAGAATACAAGCAGCTATAGGAAGGCAACTGATTGTGAGTTAATCTTGTATCCAGTCAAGGTATTTATCAGCTGTAAGAGTACTCTGGTAAAATTTTTAGAGTTATTTATGTATGCTATCATGCCATCTGCAAATAGTGACACTTTGAATTCTTCCTTTCCAAATTGTATCTTCTTGATCTCTTTAGTTGTCTTATTGCTCTAGCAAGAACTGCAAGCACTAGGTTGAATAGGTAAGGAGAGAGTGGACAGCCTTTTCTTGATTTGGTGGAATTGCTTTGAGTTTCTCTCCATTTAAGTTTATGTTGGCTATCAGCTTGCTGTATATTGCCTTTACTATGCTTAGGTGTGTCCTCATATCCCTGATCTCTCAAAGACTTTTATAATGAAAGGGTGTTAGATTTTTGTCAAAGAGTTTTTCAGCATCTAATGTGTTTTTTTTTTCTTTTTCAGTTTGTTTGTATAGTAGATCACATTGACAGATTTTTATATGTGGAATAATCTCTGTATCTCTGGGATGAAGCCTACTTGATCATGAAGGATGATCTTTTTGTTATATTTTTGGATTCGGTTTGTAAGTATTTTTGTATCAGTGTTCATGAGGAGGAAAATTGGTCTGTAATTCTATTTCTTCATTGGGTCTTTGTGTATAAGGGTTTGGGTATAAGGGTGAGTGTGGTCATATAAAATGTGTGTGGTAATCTTTCCTCTGTTTCTATTTTGTGAAATAATTTAAAGAGCATTGGTATTAGCTCCTCCTGGAATGTCTGGTAGAATTCTGTGCTAAAACTGTCTGGTCCTAGCCTTTGTTTGTTTGGGAGACATTTAATGATTGCTTCTATTTTCTCAAGGGTTATTGGTCTAATTAAACGGTTTATCTGACCTTTATTTATTTTTAGTAAGTGGTATCTATTAAAAAAATAGTCCATTTCTTTTAGATTTTTCCAATTTTGTGGAATACCGATTTTTGAAGTCTGACCTTTGAAATTCCTCAGTGTCTGATTTCATTTCTGATTTTGTTAATTTGGATATTCTCTTTGTCTTTTACTTAGTTTGTATAGGGGTTTGATTATCTTCTTGATTTTTCTTAAAGAACTAACTGTTTTATTGATTCTTTGTATTGATCTCTATTGTTTCTATTTTATCGATTTCAGCCCTCAGTTTGATTATTTCCTGACATCTACTCCTCTTGGGTGAGTTTGCTTCTTTTTGTTCTAGGGATTTTAGATGTACTGTTAAGTAGACAGTATGATATCTCACTAATTTCTTTATGAAGGCACTTAGTGCTATAAGCACTGTTTTCCTTATGTCCCATAAGTTGTGTCCCATATGTCCCTTATGTTGTGCTCTCATTGCCATTGAATTCTTGAAGACTTCTATGTTTTTCTTTATTCTGCCTTGACCGAGTAGTCATTCAGTAGAGTTTTTCAGTTTCCATGAGTTTGTAGATTTTCTGTTGTTTCTGTTGTTGAAAATCAGTTTTAATTTGTGGTGGTCTGGTAGGATATGGGGGCTTATTTTAATTTTCTTGTATCTGTTGAGACTTGCTTTGTGACTGAGTATGTGTTCAGTTAAGTAGACGGTTCTATGAGGTTCTGAGAAGACAGTATATTCTTTTAGTTTTAGGTAAATGTTCTATTGACATCTATTATTGTGGTGTGCCAACGTCATCACGCACTATCACACCGCCGCCATTGGAAGATGGCGCCGACATCAGCCCGGACTCATCCCGCTTAACTAGTAAACAAGTGTTCAGAGCATGCTCAGAGTCCCTTGAACCAGCCTACATGTGACGCATCCCGAGACGTCATATTCTCTTGAGCTCTGCTAGCCAATCACAGAGGTACACGCCAACACGCCGACCTAATTGGTATTTAAGGATGTCTCCCTTTGCTATCGGGGTCTTCCCTTCCATTCCGGCTGCAATAAAGCCTGCTGTAGAAGAATCCTGTGTGTCCACGTGAGTTCCTGCTGGCGGGAAGATCGCGCGGATTACATATTATATCCATTTGAGTCATAATGTCTGTTAATTCCATCGTTTCTCTGTTTAGAATTTGTCTAGATTTCCATTTGTAAGAGGAAAGTTAAAGTCTCCCACTATTAATATATGTAGTTTAATGTGCGATTTAAGTTTTAGTAATGTTTCTTTTATATTTATTTGTGGATACCCTTGTGGTTGGGGCATAGATGTTCAGAATTGAGATGTCATCTTGGTGGATTTTTTCCTTTGATGAGTATGAAGTGTCCTTCCTCTTTTTTGATTAATTTTGTTTGGAAATCTATTTTGTTAGATATTAGAATGGCTACACCAGCTTATTTCTTTGGTCCATTTGCTTAGAAAATCTTTTTATAGCCCTTTACTCTGAGGTAATACCTATCTGTGATATTGAGATGTGTTCCTTGTATGCTGCAGAATGATGGATCCTTTTTTTCATATTTACTCTGTTAGTCTGTGTCATTTTTTATTGGGAAATTGAATCCATAGATATATTGAGAGATATTAATTACCAACGATTGCTAATTCCTGTCATTTTGTTGTTTTTCATGATGGTGGTGATCGTGTATGTGTGTGTGTGTGTGTGTGTGTGTGTGTGTGTGTGTGTGTATGTGTATGTTGGGTTAAATGTGGGTCTGGCATCTGCCCCACCATAGGGCTAGGGCTGCTCAGGGAGGCAGAGGCACCGGAAGTTTGACTGTGATCACCCCATGCTGGTGCAGGGTGGATGTTGGGCTGTGAGAAGCCTCTGCAGGTGGCTCTGGGGATGGGGGAGTGCAGTCTGAGGTCCCATGGGGAGCTGGAGCTAGCTGGGAGAGGGGTCCCCAGGCCTGCAGGATGGCCAGATGTCTGGTTCTCAGGCTATTGGGCACCCAGGCAACGCTGGAAGCCATGAAAGAGCTGAGAACAAAGTGGGGGTTAACAGGTTGGACTGGCCCATGGCAGAAGGGGAGAGAGGGAGAAAAGCTCTAGCTGTGCCCCACAGGGAATGGAGTCTTTGGCTTGTTGTGGGCGGCTTGCTTGAGTCAGTGGTTGCAGTGGCTGGGAACCCAGAGGAGTCTTCTGCTGAAGATTGGATGGTGGCTCTATAGGTGAAGGCCTGGTCCGTTGTTTTCCATGGTGGATCCCAATGAAAATGAACCAGTCTGTGGTTTTAAGATGTTTATTGTCATGGCAGAAAGTAGATGAGAAACCTTACCCCCGTTTCTCAAGGCCGGCCTGAGGTTCAATACTTTTTGCAGGGAGGAGGGTCTGGGAAGGAAAACTTAATTGGCTAAAGCCCTTCTGCCCTTTAGGTGCCTCATTAATATGGAGGTCTGTCTTGAGGTTATGTGACTGAAAGACACAAATCTATGGAGGGCTGTGGCCTCATGTCAGGAGCCTGAAGTCAGGGGGTGTGGCGAATCGCCTGCCATCCCTTAGGGTTACCTTGGGTCACTGGGGCTTCCAGCCTGTGCTCGACCAGAAACTAGTCTGCCTTTCAAGGTCCTACATATGTGTCCCTTCTTTTGGTTTTGTATTTATTTCCAATGTTTTCTTGGGTGTAGGCAACCTCCTTGGGGTGGGAGGATTTTTCCTTAAAGTACCTTTTGTAGGCTAGGTTTGTGGATATACATTGTTTAAATTTGACTTTGTCATAGAATATTTTGTTTTCTCCATCTTTGGTGATTGAAAGTTTTGTTGAGTATAGTAGTTGTTCTGGAATTGATGGTCTCTTAGAGTCTGCAAAACATGTGCCCAGGACCTTTTGGTTTTTAGAGTCTTCATTGAGTAGTTGGGAAATTCTAATAGGTCTGCCTTTTTATATTACTTGGCCTTCTTCCCTTGCAGCTTTTAATATTCTTTCTTTTTTTCTATAAATTTAGTTGTTTAATTATTATGTGGCTCAGGCAGATGGATGTGACTTTATTTTCTGGTCCAATCTATTTGGTGTTCTGACAGCTTCTTGTACGTTTATAGGCATCTCCTTCTTTAGGTTAGGAAAATTTTTTTCGATGATTTTGTTGAAAATATTTTCTGGGCCTTTGAGCTGGGAATCATCTTCTTTTATTCTAATACTCTTAGGTTTGATCTTCTCATAGTGCCCCAGATTTTCTGGATGTTTTATATCAGGAGCACTAATATTTTCTTTGACAGATGTATCAATTTCTTCTATTGTATGCAATGCCTGAGATTCTCTCTTCCATCTCTTCTATTCTGTTGGTGATGATTGTATCAGGGGTACCTGTTTGCTTACTTAAATTTTCCATCTCTAGGATTCCCTCAGGTTTTGTTTTTTTATTGCTTCTATTTCCATTTTCAGGGATTTATTTATTTTCTCTTTAAGGCCCTCTATCATCTTCATATGATTGATTTTAAGGCCATTTTCTTCTGTTTCAGCTGTGTTGGAATATTCAGGGCTTGCTGTAATAGGATAAATGGGCTCTGGTGGTGTCACATTGCCCTGGATATTGTTGACTGTGTTCTTACAGTGGCCTTTAGGCCTCTGGTTTTGGGGTAATTATAGGTTTAGGCACCAATTTCTAACTTTATCTGTGTTGAATGGTTTTATGAATTTTTTTCCCCTGTGGTTTCTGTTTTCTCTTCAGTCTTCTGGCCTGAGTGGCCTGTGGTTCTAGTGATCAGTCTTTAGGTTTAGCAGGATATCTCTACTGGGGTTTTGGTAGCCTGTGTGATCTCTAGGGTTTTGAGTGCTGGTGTTATCACTGGTGTTCTGGGACATGGCATGACCTCTAGGGTTCTAGGTACCTGTGGGCCCTCTGAGAGAGCCCCTCTGGGGTTCCTAGTACCTGCTTGACCTTTGGGAGAACAGGGGTCTTCTGTCAGATTTGTGATCCTGGGGTTCCTAGTACTAGTGTGGCCTCTGGTAGACTGGGAGTTTTTCATTGGAGCTATGGGCCAGTATCACATGAAAACCTGAGGTTTCCTGGAGAGGAAAAACTATTCAAGACTGATTTTCTTGCCTGTCTGGCTATGTCATGGACTTTGAACTTGCCAGTCTCCATAATCATGTGCGTTACTTTGTTAAACTTCCTTGTATGCCTTATATCTGTCTACACCATAATTTAAGCATTTGCTTGTCTACACAGATGTCTTAGGCACTCCTTTGTTTCCTGGGGAATGCAGTAAGTTCAAATGGTCTTCCTGCTACCTCCAGAACTACATAGTTTAGAAGATAGCAGGAACATTAGAGATCATCTGAAAATTTCTTTTCCATATTATGAGTAAGGAAGTTGAAAGTCAAAATTTTTCAGTATTTGACATAACCCCCTAAGAGCCTAGGTTTTCTGACTCCTGGTTTTCTGCCCATCTTACATGGTCATGCCATGTCTATATTAATCTACCCTGAAAGAGACTTTGGCCCAGATGATGGTGTATTTTGCCATATGTTATGGACTTGCAATAGCTTGGTTCTCTCCTAGTTATAAATGAACTTGATCTTTTTATGGAACTTCACATGAATCCTTATTAGAGACATTCAATAATATGGTCTCTACACTGTTGTGGCTAGCAAAGAATGGGAAGATAATTAAACCTTGTCTGTCTTGTTTTTGTGTTTTTTCATTTATGGTTGGGGTTTCTCTGTAGGGATTTTTTCATCTCATTTCCCAATCTTCTCATATGTTATTTATATTAATTTGTTTATTACATAACAGCCATTTTTCTATTCAACTAAAAATGTAAAACTACCACCAAGGGTAATAACATGGGAAGTTTACCATGCTAGCCTTACATATTAGCTGATAAACCTGTGCCTTTTAGCATGAAATCTACAGCACCATTCAACATCTTATCACTATGGAAAAATACCTGAGAACATCAATTTATAAGAAATAGAAGGTTTATTTTGACTCATAGTTTGAGGTTGTGATTGGCTAACTCTGTTGTGTTGGAGCCTATAGTGAGGCACAAGGGGACCGACCAAAGGAGAATGAAGGGGCTCATATCTGGTGTTGAGAGCAGAAAGAGAAAGAAAAGACCACGGGGTTAGTGGTCACTTCCAGTGCATGCTCCTGTAACCTGTTTTCTGGGTAGAACCCATTTCCTGAAGGTCCTACTACATCTGACTGGCAAGAGCTGAGAGGCACCCAGAGTCATTCAAGTCACCGTGTTGTAGTCTGTGCAGGTATTTTTTTGCTCTCTGGTGCAAGCCACAGGGATATCTTCCTGAATAACTGCAGACAGCCTCCTAGCTGGCCCCACTCTTGCTACCTACAAAGTCTACACTCCACAGAGAAACTAGAGCCATCTCTGAAAATGCAAATTTTGTTGCTTTACTCTCCATGGTGGCTTCCCATAGGTTTACAACAATATGGTAGTATTTTGTGGTGGTCTTGTGTGCTTCATTCTTTTTATCTCCCATGCTATCTCATATCCCTGCTTCCCCTGCAGTACTGTGTTCCACTCATATGGACGCCATGGTCTTTGTTCTTCCTTTTATCTGGAATTACACACACACACACACACACACACACACACACACACACACTCTTCTCAGCTGCCTCCTTTGCATAATTCAGGTCTCAGTTAAAATGATTTCTCCTAAAAGCAGTTCCTGATAAGTCTGCTTTAAGCACTCACTCTCTTATCTGTTTCTTTAGCTACCTTTTTATTCTATTTCCCATTCTCATTATCTATGATTATCCATCATAAATAAATAAATATCACCCCTAGTCATTTCCCCCGTAAAATAGAAGCTCCATCAGACAGTCCCATTTAGTCTATTCCATCAACTACAGACACTGGAATTGTTCATTAGTAATGTGGGAGTGTTTTGTTCATTCTAGAGAGGGTAGCCATTAATCATATCTTGAGTGCATTTGTTCATTTCATGGTGTAGAAGGAGTTCCCACTTTGATGGGTGTGTCTCTGGCAAGAAGGTTACCAGGAAGTTGCACAGACAAAGTCTTTGCCCTCATGGAACTTACATTCTATTGTGGCTGGTTTTGGGGAGACATCAGAAAGTATAAACAAATATAAGTCATATGACATAAAAACTGCAGAGTAATACAGGACAGAATAAAGGTTTTGGGAGTATCAGCAGTGGGATGACACTTGATAATTGTTGAAGCAGTTTCAGTAGCAAAGGAAAACTTGAAAAACTCTATGGACAGAGACCCCAAGATGGATTGTTAAAGGAATAGCCAAGAGGCTGTTGTTCCTGCATCAGGGAGAATGGCTGGGAGGGGCTAGGAAATTTAAGGGAAGCAAGAATCATGTTGAAAGTCGGAGGTTTTGCTGGGTCATATGATGGCTCCGGTTTAATTAGGAGTGAGACAATACCCACTAGAGGCCCCAAAGTGATTCAAGCTATGTTATGTCAAAAGAATTTTTCTGTCTGTTGTTGTAATATATGTATATTGTTGGGTATGCTAGCAATGAAAATAGGGAGGTATTTAGGCTATGTAGTGACCAAGGCAGGGATGCTGGAGTCAATGAGCCTTTTAATGAAAAACACACAGGACCTGATAATGGGTACAAAATGGGGTTACCTTCCATTTATTAGCAGAGAGATTACTAATTTAAGATATAGGTAATTGAAAGAATAGAGTTGCCAAGGAGAAAGAAGTCATACATACAATTAACATTATACAAACACAGAAAGTTATATTTTTTGTATTTAGGAATACATACACACCCACTACCACTACCAACAACAACAAAACCAACAACAATTTAAGAAGTAGAGGCCATGAAACTTAAATACTATATGGGAGGGTTTGGAAGAAGAAAAGGAAAGGGAAAATGGTATAATTATATTATTATCTCAAAAATAAAAAAGATTATTGAAAATAAATCAGGAAAACAATCCTGTTCGTATAACCTCAGGAAAAAAACAAAACCTTAGACACAAACTTAATGAAAATGTTAAAATCTAAAACATTGAAAACTATAAACCAGTAAAGGATAAAAGATGGCAGAAGGAAAGACTTCCCATACTCATAGATTAGCAGAATCAATATTGCTGAAATGCCTTCATTACCAAAAGTCATATACAGATTGAATTCAGTCCCTATCAAAATTCCAGTGACACTCACAGAAATAGGAAAAAAATTAACATGAAAGATGAAAAATTATGAGTAGTTAAGACAACACTGAGTAAAAACAGGAGCAATTCTGGAGAGAGCAAAGAATCCACCTTCAAACTGCATTACAGAGCCATAGTAACAAAACCAACATGGTACTAGTGCAAAATAGTCACATAGACCAATAGAATGCATAAGAAGACCCAGAAATAAGCCCAAGCAGTTATGATGATAAATTCTTTGAAAAGGTGACAGGAGTGTGTGTGTGTGTGTGTGTGTGTGTGTGTGTGTGTGTGTAAAAAGAACCTTAGCAAATGTTGTAGGCAAGACAGGATATACATATGAACAGGATCAATTAGATTTTTATCTCATCTTAAATAAAAATCAATTGAAGATAGATTAAATTAGGATTTACTGTAAGAACTGAAATTTTGAAATTACTTCAAGAAAATAGGGAAAACTTTAAGATATAAGCACAGGTAGTGACATTCTGCATAGGATTCTTATAGCCTGGGAAATAACAGCAATCGGAGATTTCTCGGTCACTAAAATGCATGCTCTAAAAGCATGCCTGTTGCCCGAGCCTTGGAGTGGCTGCAGAGAGGCAGGTATATCCTTGAAGTTCATTGGCTAGGAGAACAGCAGAATCAATTAGTTTGAGGCTCAGTGAGAGACCCTTACATAAAAATAAAAGGTGGAGAGCTAGGAAAAGATAGCACCTGATGTTTATCTTGGAGTTCCACACGTACCTGCACACAGACACACACAGACACACACACACACAGACATACACAGATACACACATACTACACAGACACACACACAGAGATACACACAGACACACACAGATATGCAGGCACACACACACACACACACACACACAGAGCTTAAAACCACAACATATACACAATAAAATGGATTTTAGAAAAGTACAAATTGCCAATAAATACATGAAAAAAATTCAACATCATTGGCCATCAGAGAAATGCAAATCAAAATTATTCTGAGAATCCGTCTCACTTCAGTCAGAATGTTTACCATTAAGCAAACTATAAACACGATGGGAAAGGGTGTCCTGGGGAAAGGGAACCCTTGTATATGGTTGGTTGAAAGTAAATTAGTGCAGTCTTTATGGAGTCAGTATCAAGATTCTTAATAAAACTAAAACTAGATCTACCACATAATCTGGGTATCCATTTTCAACACAGGTAAGAGATATAGTCAGCTTACTATGGAAACACTCACGCACACCTGAGTTCATTATTACACTCTTGACAATTGCTAAGTCAGGGAGCCAGCCAGGAGTCCATTAATGGATAAGTGATAATGAAAATACATATTGGTGTTTATCATCCATAAAGATGAATGAGATTGTGTCATTTGTTGGCAAATGGATGAAACTGGGATCATAACAGTAAGTGAAAGAGCCAACCTCAGGGAGACAAGTAGTAACATTTTTTTTTTTTTTGATGGAAGGGATTTAGAAAATTGGAGAAAACTAGAATACAGGAAGAGAAATGTTACAGTGAAGCCTGTTACTTTCCACTATTAATATATGCTAACATAAAAAAAGTAGACTTGCTATTTACTGAGATTAAAAAAAGGTTTGTGATGAAAGCAAGATGAAGAAAAATCCCAGGTAGCATTGTTCTTTAAAAGAGGCACATGATCTTATGGTCATAAATTCTAGATCTTTAAAGATAAAAAACAAGGTTTTATGTTATGTGCCTGCATCTGTCTGTGTGTATATGTGGACATATGAGTGGGTCCACAGAGGCCAAAAGAGAGCATCGTATCTCAGATCTCCCGGAACTAAAGTTTTAGGAACTTGTCATTTACCTGATGTGGGTGCTGGAAAGAGACTTCCAGTCTTCTGTAGGAACTGTCAGTGTTCTTAAGCACTGAGTCATCTATCTAATCCTAACGCTAGATCTTCTGAGGCCTTTCCAGTTGCTCAAATTTTTTTCTAACAGCTCTTTGCTTGCATTTAGTCACTATATTTAGTTTAAAATTTCCATATGTTGTGTGTGTTTTCGTGTGCATGTGTGTGTGCCTGTGCATGCATGTGCTTTCCATAGTCATGCTGATACAGGTCAAGTAGCTCCTATGTGTTTAGAATTTCAGATTTCTTTGGAATATCCTGGGGATTGGTCTTAGGTCTAAAAGTGAAATCACATGTTTTAGATGCACCTTATACACAGAGCCTGAAATAACTATACACAGTATCTTTAGTGTGCTTGCAATTCATCTCATGAAGACAGGTGTCATGCTAGCTCTCAAAGTATTTGGATTTGAAGCACTTTGGGTTGGGGATTTAAGATTAGGGATGCAAACCTGCCACTGCCAGAAGCCTTGGTTAAAAGTCTGCTGGCTCAGTGTTCTCCATTCTTTCAGTTTTTCATCTTGAAAAGAAGGAAATCAAAGTCCAAAGCTCAGACCTTAGCTGGTCTCTGAGGCCAGTGAGTTACAACAACCTGTGAGTAGTTAGATTGGCCAGGGAGCACAGACTTCTGTTCTTTACTTCCTCAGCAACAGACCAGCAGTTCTCCCCTCGTAACCACTCATGGCTACTGGCATCTCTCAGAGAGCAAGTACTGTAGAAACTGGTTTAAGCCAGACATAGTTGAGCACACCTATGATTCCTGTATTCTGGAGGATGAGGCAGAGGGCTTTTGAGTAGAAGTCTAGGCAGGGCCACTTAGTAAAAGACTGTCTAAAAACGGCGGTGGGTGGGGGGAGAGAAAGAAGAAAAGAACTGTATACTATTCTTAGTCACTGTTCTATTACTATGAAGGGTAATACCATGACCAAAGCAACTCTTATTCAAGAAGGTGTTTAATTAGGGGGTTGCTTACAGACTCATAGAGTTAGTCCATTATCAACGTGGTAAAGAATTCAGTGGCTGGTAGGCAGGCATGGTGCTGGAAAAGTAACTGAGAGCTTTACATCCCGATCAGTAGGTAATAAGCACACAGAGAGACAGAGAGACAGAGAGACAGAGAGATAGACAAAGACCAGAGAGACAGAGAAACACTGGACCTGGTAATGGGCTTTTGAAATGTCAAAGCCCACCCCAATGACACCTTCTCCAACAAGGCCACATTTCCTAATCCTTCATAATTGGTTCACCAACTGGGGGCAAAGCATGCAAACATGTGAGCCTCTGAGGGCCATTTTCACTCAGACAAGCACAACTGTGTTCTCAGGCCAAGGAGAGGGAAGAGAAAGCAGAGAGAATGTTGTGGTCTCAAAATGGGAAACGTGAAGCATTTGCCTATAACCTACAGAAGTCCTGAGGATTTGCTCCTCTTTTGTGTCTACGAAGCAGCGTTCAGAAACCTCAGAAGAACGTTCCTGCTGTCTGAGGCTGCCAGGACCATATGGAGGACATTCTTTGGGTTTAAGATGCAAACACCGAACATACGTCTTCCCTCCTAGAATCTCGGCATGTGAGCAGTGAGCCGTACTGAAGGAAAGCCCATGGGAGTACTTCACTTGGGGGAGGGGATATTGAATGCACCCCCCCACATACCAGCAGAAGGGGGGGTTGCCTTTTCCAATCTGTGAAAGACAAGAAGAGAAAGTGGCAAGCATGGCACTCCTTTTGGAAGCTTCTTAGGGTTTGAAAGTGAAGGATATAAATGTCTAATTAGAGACGAATGCTGCTTGCACATTTAATCTTGCTGGGGGCTGGGATCACGCGGCTCATTATCACTTCTGCTCCCTCCAGTCTTCCCTGACACTTCTCTTATTACTTTCCAGCAGTCGTGCCAGGCACTACACTTGAGCGGCTGAGCCTCGGTTTGCTCAAGGCTGCCTTTGATATAGAGGTGACGTGAGGCCCAAAGCTGTGGTTCAAGTTTCTTTTGTACTCTACAGGGGAGTGGGGGTGAGGGAGTCATCAATTCAGATATGGTTCAGGATCACAGTTAGAGTTTTGGCCCTGGTCATTTTATCTATGGAAATCTCACTAAAAGACATACTGAAGGGTTTAGACAGGAACTGTCTTTCTAGAGAGGCCTGATTTTAGAAAGCAAATTAGCCAAATCTTGATGAATATTATGTGAGCTTTCCTCCTTTCATGTGGGAGGATTTATCAGTGTGTTTAGTAGGAATCTTTAAGAGCAAATATGTGCAGTCCAACAGCTGCATGTAATTCCTCATCTATAAGAATAAAGCATCAGAGAACAGGAAAAATGTTAGACACCAACAAGGACATAGCTTGAAGCAAAAAATATGTGATTTTTTTCTCCTCCTCTCCATGATTTTGGCTAATACCCAATTTTTCTATTCCATCAAGAGAAGAATTTTAGGCTGGTTCCAGAACCACATGAGAGTTTGGGGGGAAAAAAGACAGTTAATACCAAAGACCTCACACTGGTTAAGGGCTTTCAGCATTAAGAGTAGATAGCATTATTTAGAAGAGAAAACTTTTCCCTTCCTTCACAGGGAAGACTTAGCTTCATATCCAATCATTTCTCAGCCCCGTGAAGAAGCAAATTAGAATGTCCCAGGATGGAGAATTTCCAGGTAGTTACACATTTTTAAATTCAGAGATGGGGGTGTCTTAGCAATATTCTGTAAGGACACTGATAGTCTCAGTGTCTACTCTGCCATAGTTTGGGCCTTTCTTCTGTCAAAGCTGTGTCCAAAACAAAAGCCAGGCTGGTTCCAGAATCAATCAACATAGTATAAGTGAAAGGAGCCCCCTGTGCAGGCAAGTGAGGTCCCATAGGATAAGTACTTGTCATATGGGTTCCCACAGTCCAGCTCTGTGTCTGTAGAGGCCACAGAAGAAGGGCCTGTGTGGTCCAGCTATGAGCCACACTGGAGACCTATTCACTGCCAGCAGATTTCAGAGCTGCCATAGGTCCAATCTCCTTCATATACACATACATCCTCCCTCTGGAACCACGGAGGACACTGTGCAGGGAGCAAGGAGGGGGCAGATGGTGGTTTGCTCTATGATGCTAAGGACTGATTACTCTTGTGGAGCAATGCCCATAAGATACATACTTGTGTGTCTTGTCTCATGATGCCCAAAAGCCTGGTCCAGGGACTGTGGAGCATATCTTAGTTCTGGTAAGCTTTGTCTTAGAAGCCCCTGAGCTCACAGATGCTCTCTGGTACAGCCACAAGCATTCATGGGGAGGATGAATCAGTCTTTGCTGGGAAGCGAAGCTTCCATGAACAACCTTTCTCCTATGTCCTCATTCTCTGGGCCTTCTCTGCAAATCATATCATTATTTTAAAACCATAAGAGAAGTAGTAGTCGTTCATGCTGCCAAACTGCAGAGAGCCGAGAGGAACAGTGCCATATGGGGCTAATAATTGTTGACACCAAAAAAATCCCAGTAAGATGACAGAAGTTCAGGATGGGCTCTGAGATCTGGGTAAAAGCATTAGGCAGAGGTTCTGTCTCGACCGCTCGACCCTGAAGGACGCGCGATGATCTGCGTTCACTCGACCAGGAAGGAAGACGCCTGCGTCTGCTCGACCAGGAAGAAAGACACGAAGATCTACGCTCGCTCGACGGGAAGAAGGACGCAACGACCGGGATCTTCTCAACACGCTTTATTGCAGGAACGCCCCTTCGTGAAGCCAGGACCCCAAGCAGCCAGAGAGGGCTGCTTATATAGAGGGGAGAGGGGGCGTGGCTTTCTCTGATTGGTTGCCCTGTCGGACCTAATTTGCATGTCTTCTCTGGTCGCCCCATGACCTCATTTACATATCTTCTCTGATTGGTCGTTCTACCCAGACCTAATTAGCATAAATCCTATTTGCATAAGCCCCCGCCCAGGGAGTGGTTGCCGTGCAGGGATTGGCTGGCACCAATACCTCATTTGCATATACCCACTCGGGAGGGGTTTGTGTCAGAATCTGCTGATGCATGCGCAGTAGACTTGTTTGCGAGTGGTGCAACAGTAAACCAGCACCATCTTGTAATGCCGGATCGGGATCGGCGGGCTACAAGGTTCAAAGGCAGGAATGACTTCTAAGTGTGCTCACTGTTCAAAACATGAGTTTTCAGGGCAGCACACAAGTGTGTGGCTTCCGTCTCAACCTTCTTAAATCTCTGTTTCCACTTATAGACTCCCTTTAACTAGGCAAGGGTGAAAATGATGCTCCTAACACACACTGTTGGGGATCAAACCCAGGCCCCCACATACCTACCAAGCAAGTGCTCTGTCATGGCTACCCTCAGCATTTCAAAGCATTTTACAACGTTTTTAAACAAAGTCTGAAACAAGTGCTTTTAATTTTCCCCTAAAATTCTAAGTGCTGACCCCTAAGCCATTTAACAATTACTTTATTAATTGGAAGATTTAGGTTTTGTTAATTGGACTCCAGTGTTTCCCCATGCCCTTCTCAATTAACCCAATTTCAGTTGGAAGCAGGGGAAATCCCCAGTGTAGTAACCGTGGCTTGTACAGCCCTCTCACCATGTGTGCACACATCTCTTTCTTTCGTGGTTTTCTAATGAAATAAAGCAAAGCATACAAACCTTGTATTGGTGGTGTCTAAGAGTCTTGGAGACAGCATGGTGGTGACTGGGTGGTGTCTAACCTACTGCAAGGACCCATGGCCACAGTAAACTGCTCTTGTCTCAATGATCCTGGCCCAGAAAAGGCCGTTTCTTCCAGGAACCTCCAGGCTTATATGATGGGAGGCAAGGGCGGTGGAGCAGGCTTCAGCCTCCTGCAGTCTCCACAGAAGGCTTCTGAACAGCCACATCCCCTTTCCTTCAATATTACTTTGTTCAGATTCCAGTTTTGCTTCTAATGTTTTACTTTTAAAAACTACATTAGGGTTTCTGATGTGTGTGTGTGTGTGTTTAACTTTTTATTTGTTTGTGAATTTCACATCCTGGACCCCAATCCTGTTCATCTTCTCCTCTCCTTGTACCTGCCCTCTAGTCTTGCAACCTCCCCCAACAGAGAGAAAGAGAAAAAAAAAAAACTCCGTGGAAGCTGTAGTGCCTCACAGTGTGTCCTACAGCACACCCCTTTGTCCATACTTCTCTGCTTGCAAATGTAATGCTTGCATTGTAATGACTCATTGGTCTGATACGAGGCCTTTGGCTTCTGCTACTATATCAATACTGGAGCCTCACTGGGACTCATCTCAGATATCCTGTTGTTGCGGGTGTATCATGGAGATCTTGTAGTTTGGGATCCATGGACCCTGATGTGTTCCCCAGTGGCAGTATAGGCCAGGACTTACCATGGTCTCAGAAGGCATCACCAGCTACTTATATTAGGTGGTTCCTTACTACCTTTGAATGTTACTGATTGAGTCTCCAGTTCTGCCTCTCTTCACTGTGCCCACATCCTTCTGTTTCATTTTCTCTTCCATTTCTCTACCACTTCTCTTAGAGGTGCCTGGGGTCTCTGAGTGTCTGGAGTGGTCTCAGGAGTGCTATGCCCTGCCCATGCATTATAGCACTGGGCAGGGGACAACTCAGCTGTGGTCTGTTCCCCTCCAGGCCTATGCTGTACCCAGCTGGTGGTCATCTCAGGCTAGCTCCCTGTCCAGGCTGCATGGTGGCAGTCTGCTGGGCCTCGCAGGCTTGTTCCTCACTTAGCCCACCTCAGTGGTTTCATGTGAGGGTCACTTGTCTCAGGCTCACTCCTGCCCGGGGACTTTAATCCCAGGCAGGATTCTTCTAGTCTCCAGCTTTCTCCCAGTGTTGGGTGTTGGGGCCTGCATAGTGCTAGATCTGTGGTTGTCTCAGGCTCAGTTTTTTCAGGGACTGTTAGGTTACTGATCATTTAGATGGCCATAGATCAGAACAGTGAGCATAGACATAGCCTTTTTCTTTTTTGACACCTATGTTCACACACGTGACATAGCAGCCACACCTGCCATGCCTCTAGGGGCAGTTAATTTTCTACTTTTTAACAACCCTACTTTGTAATGTGCTTTTTAGTTCGCTTATGTAATACAGACATATCTTGGGCATATGTCTCGGTTTCTCCCATTCTTTCATGCTTGTCTAAGCTCATTTTTCCTTTGCAGTGTTTTTCTCCCATCTCTCTAGCCACCAGTAAAATCATCCCTAGAGCTACAGGGATATGAGGGGGAGGTGAAGTGGGGGTGGGGTGGGGAGTAACTCTTTTGACAGCGTTTGCTTTCTCTTCCTTTCTTTCTAGTTTGTTTGTGTGGAAAGGCCGAGCTTGCTGATTGGTAGAAATGAAGTCATCCATTATAAACTTATGGAGGTTCTAGTCACTATTCAAAATGCTGAGAAAACACAGTTGACAAGAAGGATAGATGCAGCTGGTCTTCTCAGCGAGGCCTTCATCCTAGCAGGAGGTATAATGCTTCCTGTTGATTTCCTCTGCCAAAGCTCACAGTCTTATGTGGAAAGTTCAATCTCGCCTTTTCAGATCTTAGCCATTTAGCACTGTGAGCACAAGCTGAACTCAACTCGTGGGTGTTGGATGAACTCTCTGTTTTATTACCTTCCTTCCACTGCCTGACTGATATGTAAAATCCTGCTGTAGACTACGGAGTGCTGTGCTGGCCTATCAGGTACAGCTTTTGAACTCTCATTCATTTGGCATAGGCTGTGTGGAGGTTGAGTCTGGAGAATGTGTCAGAATTCTCAAGTTTGTGATCTTAAAGAATATGTGTTGGTCTAGTTCATGCCTGAGTTTATAGCAGATGTTTAGTGAAAACATCTGATCTGAATAGAATAACTAGAATGATCTCTTATTTTTCTCATTTGTTTTTATATTTACATTTTTCTTTTCTGTGAAATAGGTGGCATAGTGTTTTGGTATGCATATATTTAGTGTGCCTATGACTCTGATATCAAACTAAGTAATATATCTGTTAGTTCACATAGCTACCTTTTTTTTTTTTGAGTGATAACACTTAAAAACTACTTTGTTACCAAGTTTCTAGTATATAAGATGACATAACTATTTTTATTATATGTGTATGATTGCCTTATCTGCATACGCAGATGTACATCTGTGTTCCTTGTGCAGGCAAGGCTAGAAGAACCCAGAGGAGGATGTCATATGCTCTGGAGTTGGGGTTAGAGATGGTTGTGGACCATCATGTGGGTGATGGAAATTGAATCTGAGCCATTTGGAAGAAGGAGACATTATTCTTTTTTAAATTAAATTAATTTATTTATTCACTTTACAAACCAATATCAGTCCTTCCTCTCCTCCCAGTACCCCCTTATGAAAGTCCTTCCTCCATTTCCCTTAGAAGGGAAAGACCCCTCTGTGTCAACCCCACACATTCCCATGGCACCTCTCACCCCTCCACACCCCTATACCCCAACTCTGCACATCAAGTTACTGCAGGACTACGCTCATCTTCCCCCACAGGCCAGACAAGACTGTTCATTTAGGAGTGGGATCCACAGGTAGGGAGTTAGGCAACAGATTCAGGGACAGCCCCTGCTCCAGTTTTTTGGGAGACCTGCATGAAGACCAACCTGCACGTCTGCTACATATGTGCAGGGCCTAGGCTTAGCCCATGCTCACTCTATGGTTGGTAATTCTGTCTCTGGGAGCCGCCAAGGGTCCAGATTAGTTGAGTCTGTTGGTCTTCCTGTGGAGTCCTTTTCCTCTTCAGGACACTCGATCTTTCTTTCAACTCTTCTGTGAAATTCCCTGAGCTCTATCTTCTGTTTTGGTGTGAGTCTCTGCATTTCTTTCCATTAGCTGCTAAGTGAACCCTCTCAGAGGACAGTTATGCTAGGTTTCTGTCTCCAAGAATAATGGAGTATCATTAATAGTGTCGAGGATTGGTTCTTGCCCATGGGATGAGTCTCAATTTGAGGCAGTCATTGACTGGCTATTCCCTCAGACTCTGCTCTGTCTTTGTCCCTGCATGTCTTGTAGGCAGGACACTTTTTGGAATGAAGGCTTTGTGGGTGGCCACTTCAGAATCCATATACCCCACTATTAGGAATTTTAGCTAGAGTCACCCACATAGATCTTTTGTGGCCTCTCTCCATCCCAGGTCTCTGGCACACTCTAGAGATTGTCTCCACCCCACAGCCAGTCTTCCTTCTCTCTTCCCTGCTCTCCCTACATATGATATCCCCTCATTTCCCCATCCCCTCTTCTACCTAGTTCTCTCCTTCCATAGACCTCTGATGTCTACTTTGTTTTCCCTTCTTAAAAAGATTCAACCATCCTCCTTTATGGTCTCTTTGTTATTTGGCTTCTTTGGGTCTGTTGATTGGTTGATGGTTATTCTATATATTATGGCTAATATTCACTTATCAGTGAGTATATACCATGCATGTCCCTTTGGGTCTAGGTTACCTCATTCAGGTTGATATTTTCTAGTTCCATCCATTTGCCTCTGAAATTCATGATGTCCTCGTTTTTAATGGCTGAGTAATATTCCACTGTATAGATATATCACTTTTCTGTAACCATTCTTTAGTTGAGAGACATCTAGGCTGTTTCCAGGTTTTGACTATTAGGAATAAAGCTGCTATGAACATAGGTGAGCAAGTGTCCATGTGATATGGTGGAGCATCTTATATGCCCAGGAGTGCTCCGTCTTGAGGGAAAAGTATTCCTAATTTTCTGAGAAACTGCCAAATTGATTTCCAGAGTGGTTGTACAAGTTGTACACTCCCAGCAGCAGTAGAGGAGTGTTCCCCTTGCCCTACAACCTTTCCAGCATGTGGTGTTCTTTGAGTTTTTAATCTTAGCCATTTTGGTGGGACTTGTTTTGATTTGCATTCCCCTGATGACTAAGGACACTGAACATTTCTTTAAGTTATTCTTAGTTATTTAAGATATCTCTGTTGACAGTTCTCTGTTTAGCTCTGTACCTCATTTTTAATTGGATTATTTGAATTGTTAGTGTCTAACTTCTTGAGTTCTTTATATATTTTGTATATTAGCCCTCTGTCAGATGTTGGTTAGGGAAGATCTTTTCCCAATCCATAGGCTGTTGTTTTGTCCTGATGACAGTGTTCTTTGACTTACAGAAACCTTTCATTTTTATGAAGTTCCATTTATTAATTCTTGACCTTAGTGCTTGAGCCATTGGTGTTCTGTTCAGGAAGTTTTCTGCTGTACCAACGAGTTTGAGGCTATTCCCACTTTCTGTTCTTTAATATTAAGTATGTCTGGTTTTATGTTGAGGTCTTTGATCCATTTAGACTTGTGTTTTGTGCAAGGTGCTAAGTATGGATCTATTTTCATTCTTCTACATACAGACATCCAGTTAGACTTAGCACCGTTTGTTGGAGATGTTCTCCCTTTTCCATTGTATCATTTTGGCGTCTTTGTTAAAATTCAAGTGTCTGTAGGTGTTTGGGTTTAATTCTGGGTCTGGGATTCAATTCTATTGATCCACTTGTCTGTTTCTATTCCAATATCATGCAGTTTTTGTCACTATTGCTCTGTAGTACAGCTTGAGGGTGGGATAGTGATTCCTCCAGAAGTTCTTTTATTGCTCAGGATCATTTTAGTTAATCTGTTTTGTTTTGTTTCCATATAAAATTGAGGATTGTTATTTCAAGATCTGTAAATAACTGTTGTAGAATTTTGATGGGGATTGCACTGAGTGTATAGACTGCTTTTGGTACGATGTAGCCGGTATTCTTTTTTTTTTTTATTGTATATTTTATTTACATTTCAGATGCCAATCCCTTTCCCCATTTCCCTTCCCCAGAAAACCCCTATCCTGTGCCCCCCCTTTTCCATTTGGCTTTTATACAATTTTTTAAATGTTAATCAAGGGCTTTATAAGTATGGTAATGCTCAATCAGAAGTGTAACCTAATTCCCAACCTAACTATGTAAACTATCTTTGACTAGTGGAGACACGCGAACTTCTCTGCCTCTATGCCCCCTCTCTCTTTCTCTCTCTTTTTCTCTCTCATTACCAAGCTTCTCATCTACTTCATCTTCTCCTCTCCTTACTCCATCTTTTCCTCTTGGTGCTCCCTTCCCCTTAACTCCTCCTACATATTACCCTTCCTGTTAAAATAAAGCTTTTCTCTCAGAATACAATTAGAGCATAATTATTCCTATTTGTAACAGTGAGGTACAAGATAGTCTTAATACCCAGTCCATCCTTTTGTTGACTAACCAGAACTTCTGCCGTCTCTCTTGACTAGAACACTTAGTTTTGAACCTGGCTTTTTCTTGGCTTTAGAATGAATGTCAGCTGAGAACCCTCCACTCAGATCTTTTCTCTCAAGGTAAATAGCCTGGATTGGCTGTGAGTCTATAGGTCTTCAATGCCATCAGAAATCCAGAATGACTAAATTAACTGAAGTTATGGGAAGCACTAAGCATAGCTTCTAAAACTTAGCCAATTTATAGAGACCACTGAACACCTGGACAGCCCCTATACTACCGAACATTGGAGCATCAAATCTTCAGCCTTCTGGCCCAAACTCATCTGACAGACTTTAGTGCTGCAGAATTATTAAGGGCTGGTTACTCTGTCTAGTAGCCGGTATTCTTAACTGTTGAGCTATCTTTCTAGCTTCTGAACCCTCATTCTTTTTTTGTTTTTTTAATTTTTTATTGGATATTTTATTTACATTTCTGATGCCATCCCCTTTCCCCATTTCCCCTCCCTAGAAACCCCTATTCCATCCCCCTTCTCATTTTTTGCTTTTATACAATTTTTTGATGTTAATCAAAGGCTTTATAAATTTGTTAATGCTCAATAACAAGATGCCTATACAATCAGAAGTGTAACTCAATACCCAACCTAGATATATCAACTATTTTTGACTGGCGGAGACACTGGAACATCTGCCTCCATGTTCCCCCCACTCTCTCATCACCTATCTCCTCCTCTTCTTCTCCTTCTCCTCCTCCTCCCCTTCCTCTTCCTCTTCCTCTCCTTACTCCTCCCACCTTAGCTCCTCTACATATCATTCTTCTTGTTCTAATAAAACTTTTCTCTTAAAATACAATTAGAGCATAACTATACCAATTTGTGTCATCTGTAAGGTACAAGATAGACCCAATACCCAGTCCATCATTTCGTTGACTAACCAGAACCTCTGTCATCCTTCCTAACTAAAAGACATAGTTCTGAACCTGGCTTTTTTTCTTGGCTTTAGAATGAATGTCAGCTGAAAACCATCCTCTCAAATCTTTTCTCTCAAGTAAATAGCCAGGATTGGCTATGAGACTATAGGTCTTCAACCCCGTCAGAAATCCAGAATGACTGAGTTAACTGAAATTATGGGAAGCACAAAGCATGGCTTCTAAAACTTAGCCAATTTATAGAGACCGCTGCTGAACCCTCATTGTTGATGTTGTCTCTATAAGCTTATTTATTCTATATCTCCCTATCAGAACTAGTAGGTTCCTTAAGTATGGTGGTCCTTGATACTTGTTTGTTCCCATTATCAATGGAGGCCATCAAGTTTGCTAAAGAGTTTACTAAGTATAAAACTGTTTATAACTTTTTAAGTTATAATAATTTAATTTAACCATGTGGTTTTTGCCTGTGCTGAGTAAATTGAGAAAAGGGTTGTGAACACTTCCATTAAGTTTGTACTTGCTCCTTTTTTTCTAATTTCTTCTTGTAGTCTTTTCACTACCTGAAAAGGTAAGTTCTAGTGATTTTTAAAGAGTATTTCATTAGTATCTCAGATTCAAAGTAAGACCTTAATATCTCATATATGAATTAATAGACGGGAACAAGAACCCATAGTGAGCCTGGGAAATTTTATTTCTCAGCAGCAAGCTAACTTCAGTGTAGCCACATCGACTAGAGCTCCAGAACTTCCCTCTGGTAACTGTTAATGTCTAGTTCCCTACTGTACATGAGAGGGACACAGGGAATAATTTCATTTACATTGCCTGATGTTGCCTCCAGAAATCGTCAGCTTTCTTGTACTCCAAGGAGCATTTGCTCCTTTGCGCTATATTTAAACAGGTAGTTTAGTCAACAGCTAGAGATTTCAGTTTGTGGTTATGTTATGTGCTTTTCTCCCTGCCAAGGCTCACCGTTCAAGAATGGGAGGGACCAGAGGACACTGTAGAGGACACAATGACTGCTTGAATTTTGGAGCATCAAATCCTCTGAATGTCACTTAGTCTTTACTGTCTGTTCAGTTTCCACAGAGTAACATCGTGACTGTACCATCCTGACAGGACAAATATGATGCCAACTATCTGAGGAATGGATGACTCAAGACTGGAGTCACTCCATGAAGATGCCTTGGTGACTATGGTATGCGTTTGGCTTATTTAAAATGCCAGTTTCTTCGTTTGGGTTCTATCCCTTTATTTTTCTATCAGTAGAGATATCAAGAACCCTAAGAAATTTCCAGGACTGTCAATCTTGTGGGGGAAAGGAGAACATAATACCCCCTCCCCCACTGTTATTTCTCCCCCTGGTAATTCAACAGGGTATCTTATATTAATAACCACATTATTCAAGTATCCTTCTAACCCACAAGGAATTCTCTTAACATGCATTAATTATCAGCCATCTAACTGTGTAGCAGTTAATGACGCTGTTTAGGTAAAGTATAAAAAGGCATTTAGTCAGGACAAGGGAGAAAAGTTCTGTTCCCACCCTTTCTTTGTTTCTTTTAGTGTCTGTGTCATACAAGGTCTTGAGCAGTGCAGGAGTGTAGCAGTCTCTCTGCTTGTCCCCAAGGGCAAAGTAGCATGTATTAGTGTTTGTATTTGTGAAATTAGAAACTGCAGCTCAAACCGTCAAGGGAAAAGAAGGTCAAGAGAATGCACCCACATCTTTTGCTTGCTTTGTTTTTCCAGGTCTCTGGTCTATTTGTTCTTGAAAACAAAACAAACTTGGTTTTAGATAGAAATTCTGAGCTTAGTTAGATCTGGTTTTGTACTCTGGAGAGGAGATGGCAGTTCTCACTAGCCTCAAAGGCACTGAGAAAAGCTGACTTGTAGAAATTATGAAGCGCCAAGAAATACAACCCACGCACCTCTACTGCACATATACCTGGATTTTTACTTCGGTAAATATGACCCAGGAGGGAGTCGTCTTTGGTACAGACTTGAGGGCTAGAGAATGGAGGCACGCCGATTCATGGGATAAGGTATGGTCCAGAATGGAATTGGTAGCGTATTCTGATGTCTCTAGAACATGTCAGTTCTCTGCTCTCAAATTTGTTATGCTTCTGCCATATTTCTACTATTTTAGATAGTGCTATTAAAATGAGTTAATATAAAGAAATATATTGGTTTATTCTATGTAATTTGATTGGCTTGCCTTGATAACACCATCCCTATCATGATCAGAATGTTTACTATAGGATTATATATGACCTTTATTGTGTCCAGACATGGTCTCTCTACCTATAGCCTCTCTCTAGGCTTTAATCGTGGAGGGATTATAGATTTTGTCAATGTTTTTCTACATCTGTTAGGATGACTCTGATTTCTGTCCTAAGTCCTTTTGTACAGTGGATTGCATTTATTGATTTGCAAGTTGGATTGTCCTGCATCTTGGAACGACACTGACTTGATCATGATGGATAATATTTCTGATTTTTAAAATTCCTTTTTGTAAGGATTTTATTGAGAATTTTTGAATCTGTGTTTGTTGTGAAGACTGGCTTATGATTTTTCTTTTGTTGTATCTTTAGCTAGTTTAGCTATCAGAGTAATGCTAGCTGTGTAAAACAGAGATCAAAAGCATTCCTGGTCTACTTTTTTTGTTTTCTGGAATAATTTGAGAAGTATTGATTTTTTAATTTTAATTTCTGTGGAATTCTGTATTGAATCCATTTAGAACTGGGCTATTTTTTAAGCCAGCAACATTTCCCCCCTCTTTCAACGTTGTTGCTTATTATAAATCTATTTAAATTTTTTCAAGATTTATTTATTTTATGTATATGAGTACTTTGCCTGTTATGTATGTACGTATGTGCATCATATGTATGTTTGGTGTCTGCAGAAGTCAGAAGAGGGTATTGGAGATCCTAGAAATGGAGTTTTAGATGGTTGTGAGCTACCATGTAGGTGCTGATAATTGAATCTGGTTCCTCTGCAGAACCAGGAAGCACTATCAACCATTAAGTTATCTCTCCAGCTCCTTGCTAACTTGTTTTATCTCTTCTTGTTTTAAATTTAGCAGGTCATATGCATTTAGAGATTAATTCAGTTCTTTTAGATTTACCAACTTATTGGAGTTTAGGTATTTGAGGTTTGTCCTTAAGTCCCTCTACAGTACATTGGTTTCATGTCTTCGTTTCTATCTCTAAATATTAACTTTGTGTCTTTTATCTGACTCAGAGGTTATTATTAGTATTTTTTATATTTTTCAAAGAACCAATTCAAGTTTTAAATTCTTTAAAAATTGGTGTATGTCTTCGAACACATACATACATGTGTGATGTGTGTTCATACAGGCCATGGTACACATGGCAGTCGGAGGACAGCTTCGTGGAGTTTGTTCTTCCTTCCACAGTTATGAGTTCCACAGATTGAACTCAAGTTGTCACATTTTCCTAGCAACTGCCTGTATCTGCTGAGCTGTTTCACTGGGGCTATGTAATTGATTTCTGCCTTGAGCTTAATTGTTTCCTTCTGTATGCTAGTCTGAAGTTCATCTGTTTTTGGTACATATATATATTTAGAGTGGCACTATCTTCTTGATGGATTGTGTCCTTGATCAGTATGAAGTATGAAATAACCTTTGCTATCTCATCTGATCTGTGTCGGTTTGAAGTCTGTTTTATCAGATGTTAGAAGACAGAGTTCTATTTATTTCCTAGCATGTTCCCTTCCCTAGAATTTGCTTGGAATACCTTTGCCCTTCCTCTCTTTCTAAAGTGATGTCTATCTTAGGTTGTAAAGCGTGTTTGTTGGAGGTATCAGAAAGAAAGAGCCTGTGTTTTGATCTAATCTGATACTATCACTGAAATAGTTAAGATCATTGGTATTTAGTTATTACTAAAATGTTTTAATTGATTGCTGCCATTTTGCTGAATTTATAGCATTTGATGTTTTCTTAGTATTCCTTTGCTTACCAAATGTCTTAACATTTGTTTGCTTTTTTTCCTGTAGTTTCTTGATGCTCATGGTGGTTTGAATAAGAATGGCCCTCTTAGGTTCATATGCTTGAATATGTGATTTCCACTTGGTGGAACTGTTTGGGAAGGATTAGGAGGTGTGGCCTTGTTGAAGGAAGTGGTCACTGGGAATGGGCTTTGGAATTTCCAATGAATCACACTATTGTCAGTGTTCTCTCCCTGCCACATACTTATAGCTTGAAATGTGAGCTCTCAGCTATTCCTGCCACAGTAGCTTTCACCCCATCCTCTGAAACTGTAAGCTCACTTAAATGTTTCTTTTATAAGTTGCCTTGGGATGGTGTCTCATCACAGAAATAGAAAAGAAACTGAGATAATGTTGTTCATCCCTTTTTTTTTTTTTAATTCAAGTATTTTCTCTAGTATATTCTGTAAAACTAGCTTAGTGGATATAAAATACTTTAACCTTAAAAAGAAGAGAGAGAGCTTTTCTTTCTCCTTCCATGCTTAAACAGTTTTGCTAAGAGTAGTAGTCTAGGTTATGAGCATTCGGAACTGAAAATACATCCTTCCAAGACCTTTGGGCTTCTAGAGTGTCCATTGTAAAAGCCATAGTTTTCCAGGTATGTAGTTCTGATACATGGCCAAGCAGTCCCTGCTGGATGCTTCTAAGATGCTTCCTTCTTTTTTCTGAATATTTAGTACCTTGATGGTAATATGACAGACATGTGAAATTTTCTTTCTGCCTGTTTGGTGTTCAGTGTGCTTCTAAGTAACTGAATGGGTATATCTTTCTCTATATTTGTTTTTATCCCTATGATTTTATTAAAAGCATTTTCTCTGCCTTTGGCATAAGGTTCTTCTTATTCTTCTATGCCCACGATTCATAAACAAATTTGTAAACTTGATGTTTTACAATGCCCCAAGAACATGACATTTCTGCATATAATAGAAATTTCAATGTACAAAGTTTATACCTATAGCATACATTGCTTAATTTGTGTGTGATATACATTTCATTAACATGTGTTCAGTATTTTTGCATCTGATATTTAATTGATCAAGTATCATTTAGTGAAGACTATCCTTTCCCTATTGTATCTTTTTCCGAAAACCAGTCAACCACACACATGTAGCTCTATTTATGGAACCACTGTTTGGTTTTCCAGAGAGCTATTTGCCTCTATTAATTCATTTATTTTCCCATCTAAGTCTTAAAATTAACTCAATAGCTTCAATGTATGAACTTTCTAGGACTTTGAATGGAATTGCAATGACTCTATGAAGTAAGTTGGGAAAATAAGAATTGTTTATTTATTTACCTGAGTGTGAGTGTGGTATTTGTATGGTATATGTTAAAATCTGACACCTCATAGGGTATTTACATAGGAGTCAGGGAGCTAATGCTTTCTCCTTGGCGGCTCACCCAGTGCTGACAGCAACACTCAACACTAGTACTTGTCTTCTTTTGTCTTTTGTTGGTTAGGGATATTGATTTCACCTTTGAAACCTTGACAGCTACCAGATGCTAGAGGTCCAAATTTAAGGATAAAATTAGGACTCTTTGAGAGCTTTAGGTTCTTCTCTCTCTCCATGGTTGTGACTGTAGACTTCGTTGTCTCAGAGCCAAGCAACACTGCTTTGGGGGACAGTGATTGAGCATTTATGACATTGTAGGAGTTAAAAAAAATTGAATTTCAAGAAATTTCAGAGTTGAATGATAGATTTGTATCTATTATAATGTCTAGTGAATATTAACAATTTGTTATGAATAATTATATACAATAAATGACTTGTCAAATTTGTTATTTTAAATATACTCACATGGTAGGACAGATGGCTACTGGAACAAACTGATCATGGAATAAGAAAGAAATTACCATAGTGATTAGATAATTATTATATCATTAATTTTCACCTTTAAATATACCATTCATGGAGAAACCATATAAGGAGCCTAAATCCATTTATCTATTTAAAAACTCATCAAAATATTAAATATGGAGTTGGTGTTTGTCCTGTTTTGATGTAGTCTATGTCTTTATTTGGACCATTTTCCTTTTAACTATAAGAAATGAATTAGTTTTGGTATTGATCAAACAATCCAATATTCTGGGAGCTGGAGGCACCTAAGTTTCCATTTCCTTTTGAATACTGATGTGTGGGCTTGGGAAAATCATTCTTGTATTTCTGTGGCTCTCTTTCTTTTATTCATAAATAGGAAGGGGCTCATGATTTCTTTCTTGAATGTGCCTTAGGGGAAAGAGGAGGTATTTGTGCCACATTTCTGCTTAATGACAGACATTCTTTCTAGCCTTGAAAGTGGCCAGAATCATGTCCACCAGCTAAATGAGCTTGGCCAACTTTTAAGAAGCAGCGCCTGAGTAGCATACAATGCCATGCTGTGTCCAAGGCCTCTTTGTACCAAGTCTTCTGCCAAGATTTGATGCACTCAGCTATTCATCTGATTTTACTGCTCATGTAAAGAGAACCTGGCTCTCACCTCTTCCTCTAGTGGAGTTCACACCAAAGAGGCAGAACACCCCTTTAATTAGGGTACTTAGCAAGGGCACCCCCTTAATCAGGGTGCTTACTTAGCAACTTGGCCTCTGGCTCCTCTCACATGCCTTTTTTTTTGCTAAAAGGATCATCCACAAATGTTGATATACATCAAAAAATAAAAGATGTTTTGTGAGTCTCTTGGACAAGTTTGATCAACAGCTCAAAAGGCCTTCTCTTGACTGATGTTGGTCTTCTTATTAGATGATTTTTGATTCTTGAAGGAACATTGTTAGCTCAGAGATTTCTGAATATTACATGCTTTTTCTTTTAAAGGTTGGTTGTTAATAGTATGATTTCTTATGACTTTTTCAAACATCCTTAGTTTTTTTTTACTCTCCTCTCCTTTTGTACTTAATCTTCTGCCACCTTCTATAGAGCCCATCCCCCATTTTTCCTATTTCCCCTACCATATCATTTATACCTGCTATTCCCCTCTCTGTGGAGCCTCCCATGCCTCTGGGAGTGGTTTTTTGGACTTTCCTAGCTTCCACAGTTACTCCAGAGTATATATTCACATTAGAAGATTTTGAGTTAATGAAAGAACATGTAACATTTGCTTTCTGGGTGTCACTTACCTCACTCAATATGATCTTTTCTTGTTCTGTCTCTTTATCTACAAAGTTCAAGATTTCATTTTTTGTTAACAGTTAAATAGTATTCCATTGTGTCTATGCACCACATTTTTGTTATCTGTTTGTAGGTTGAGAAACATTTAAGTTGTTTCTATTTCCTAGCTATGATGAACAGGGTAGCAATGAACATGGCTGAGCAACTACCTGTGAAATAGGATGTCCATTCCTTTGGGAACATGCCAAGGAGTGGTATGTCTGGGTCATATGATAGATATATTTTTACCCTTTTGAGAATTCTCGGTGCTGATTTGCAGAATGGCTGCCTGTTTCACAATTCCACCAACAGTGAATGATGGTTCCCCTTTCCCCACACCATCTCCAGTATTTATTGTGAGTTATTTATTTCATTGATCTTTGCCATCGTGATGGGTGTCAGAATTTAATTAACATTTACCTAATTTCTGAGGAGAACGAACCATTTTGAGGATATTTCTTAGCCATTTTTTTCTTCTTCATTTGAGAACTCTTTTATCAGACCCCAGGAATGTTTTTGAATGGGTTATTTTTTAAATTGTTGTTTGGCTGTTTTACTTTTTTTTTGTTTTTGAGTTCTTTATATATTCTGCACATTAATCCTTTGCTAGATAGATAGGTGGCAGATTCTCTCATTCTGTTAGCTCTTTCCGCACACAGTTGATTCTTTCTTCAGCTGTATGGAGGCTTTTTAGTTTAATAAAGTCCCACTTAGCAATTGCTGGTCTTAACTTTGGGGCAAGTAGAGACCTCTTCAGAATGTCTTTTGTTTTATTTGCTCTCGATTGACACCCAGAAGTGGAAGGTAAGTCCTTATTGCTGAAGACACAGTGCACTTCAGATACAAGGTCTAGAGGTCCTTGAGCTGGAACTAACCTGAATGCTTCTTCCTTCAGGACTGAGTTTCCTGGCACTAGCAGATACTCTGCAAGCTTCCTAACGAGGGAAGCAGCCAACAGTCCTACCCAGCTACAGCACCTATGAACCAGCACGACACAATAATCTTAAGGGTGCAGTAGTGGCACACAGATCTTGCTGGTAATCAAGAATCCTCAAATTGGACTTAAAACCTAGTCAACAAGAAGGAAATTATGCTTAATATTAGAAACCTAAAAAACTACACCGGGCTAGTGTAATCATAGATTTTAGAGGAGAACCCATGGCTACCACTTTACTAAACCATTGTAATCCGTAACTACACTGTAAACTTATATACCCATGGGTAAGTGTAGTTCTCATCCTTCATCAAGGAAACTTCTCTTTGCAACAGACACCTCAGTGTGGCAGTTAAACATCTTCCCCCCAACCCCTCCCCAGTCCTCAGTTCTCTGATCTCTATAATGTGGGATAGTACAGTATAGTTACCTTCTTCTTTGGTGGAAGCACTGGGGATGGTAACAACACCGTTCTCTCATGTGATTGATGGTAGCATTGTCTAAGATCCTGTGGAAAAACAGTTTAGCACTAAACAGTTTAGACTCTTACATAGGTACCCTTCACTAAGTCATTATTTTATTGGCTTTAACATTCTACTTTTTAGTCAGCTCAAGAAGGTCTCTAGAGACCATAACAGGAAACTACAAGTGACCAAAATGCTGAGTTGTGGAACCCAGTCCTAACTGATATATTTACAGTTCAATTCCCACACCTAAGGTTCAGGAATCATTGTGGAAGAGGGGTTAGAAAGATGTTAAGAAACAGATGAATGGGAAGTTTTTCATGAGATTGTAGTTCCTAGGAATGTCAGATGCTATCCTCATAAAGTCTCACCAACATGGCTACCTAAACCTGATCTGAGCAAGGATGACAGCAGTGGACACTGCTGGAAGGGGTAAACTTACAAGGCTTCAATCCTAGACGAAGAACTCCAGTCCATTAGAGAAGACTGAGAGCAAGAGTAATAGTCTTCCCCAGGGATGGGCATACCAGTTGGTTGTTCATTACCAAGTGGCCGGCTCTGAAAACATACATACAAGTAACATTATACAGACTGAGCATGGTATGTTTATATACGTAGGAATATATGTGTCTGCATATACACGTATGAATATAACATTAGCAACAAAAAAGGTCATGAATTTGAAAGAGCAAGGAGAGCCGTATGGGAGGGTTTAAAGGGAGGAAGGGAAGGGGGAAATCATGTAATTATAGTATAATCTCAACACATTAAAATAATAAAAAATCCAAAAAGGCAAGAGAATTTTAATTATGTAGGATTATTTCCAAGCTATGATTATATCCATAAACTCAGAAGCAGATAACTTAATAATGTTAAGAATGTCACATCATCTTTTTAGATTAACTTATCTGACTTTTGCTTTTCTCGATACTGCTTTTGCTTTCTGAGTAAATGGTGAAGATTCTCTGGGGAGAAGGGAGAAAAAGGAAGACTACAGAAAAGGTAGAACTCAAGGCATCTTTGGACTCCCGCTAACATTTTCTAGCTGGTTTTGAGTAGAAAAGCTTAGGCTGAGAGAAGGAAGCGTAGCCTCTTACAAACTCTGCACACTTGGCACACAGAAGTAGAGCATGGCTGCCTCCAGCTGTGTGGCACTTAAGTCCCCTCCCCCTTGTCCTCAGCTCTCTGATCTCTATAAGGTGGGATAGTAACCTTCCTCTTGGGTAGTTGGTGGGAGCACTGGGTGTGGTAACAACACCTTCCTCTTGGGTGATTGATGGTAGCATTGTCTAAGACTCTCTGGAGAATCCGTTTAGTGCATGACTCTAACATAGGTATTCTGTAAGTCATCCTTTTGTTAGCTTTAACATTCTACTCTTTAGTCAGCTCTAGAAGGTCTCAAGATTCTCTCTCTCTCTCTCTCTCTCTCTCTCTCTCTCTCTCTCACTCTCTCTCTCTCTCTCTGTGTGTGTGTGTGTGTGTGTGTGTGTATGTATTTTAGTTTGTTTTAATGGTACTTTTCTTTATTCATTGACAATTCCATACCTATATAATGTATCTTGACCATACTCACCCTCATCTTTTCCCCACCACTCCTCTCAGATTCCTCTCCAACAAGCTGCCCCTCCCAACTCATGGAGATTTCTTTTACTGTGTGTGTGTCCTGAGTTTGTGGTAGAAATGAGAATGATTGTGATGATGGCAATGATGTCGTTGATGTTACTAGGTCATTATGGAGAACATACTTGCAGTGACTCCAGATATGCCTACAGGTCAAACATGAACAGATATGCTGTACAGATGTGTCTGTATACAGATGTTTGCCTCACCTCTCCCTGTTAAAGCTATGAAGAAGAGAAAATGACTTGCTCTACTTCAGAGATTGAGAACATAAACATTAGAAAGACAAGTCACTTAGAGGTGACTGTCAAACCCTCATGGAAAAGGAGCTCGGCTTGTGTCTTCTCCTGTACTGCAGCTCTTACACTAAGGCCGTGATTGTTATTGGTAACTTGAAGCCAGCAAACCATCTTCTTGAGGCAGATTTCTTCTACAGCCTATGATAATGGGGTAGATAGATGTCTTAGAGTTCTATTGCTGTGATGAAACATTGTGAACTTGGAGAAGAAAGAATTTATTTGGCTTATGCTTCTATATCACTGTTAATCACCCAAGGAAGTCAGAACAGGAACAACAACAGGGCAGAAACCCAGAAGCATGAGCCAATGCAGGAGCCATGGAGCAGGTGCTGCTTAGTGGCTTGCTGCCAGTGACTTGCTCAGTCTCCCTTCTTACAGAACCCAGGACCATCAGTTCAGGGATGGCCCCACTCACAATGGGCTGATCCACTCACATTGATCACTAATAAAGAACATGCCTCACAAATGGATTTTATGGAAGCATTTTCTCAGTTAAGCTTTCCTCCTTTCAGATAACTCTAGTTTATGTGCTAAGTTGATATAACATGCCAGCACACCAGAAAACTAGAATGCTATGCTTTCTTTCTTCAGTACCCTGATGGAGCTCATGCACATGGATGTTAACCTGCTATTTAGGGCTACAGGTCCGTAGAGTCCATTCTTTCCATATTATGTCAGAATGTTATTTTGGGGAGGGGGCAGTTATAGAGGTTATTTTCCAACCCATCCTTTTCTTTGAATGTTCAGATCTTAAAACACTTATGCAGATGTTTTACAAGTTTATATCAACCTTTGGGGCTTTCTGTTGTTAGAGTTCAGTAAAGCTAGCCCAGATATCTTTCCTAAAAACATAGCTGAGTTTGTGGCATAAATGCTAATGCTAATGAGATCAGTTCTTAGGAAAGAGATCTGGTTTTAAGAAATCATGTCTTCAGTTTTTGAACTGTCCATAACATTTGCCACACTGCTGTCTCTAAGTTTTGAGAGGCTTACATGAGGCAGAAGTCATCGGCCTTGAGCGTAAACTCTTAGGAGGGCTCCTCTGACACCACTCAAGTGTGTGTCTTCAGCATTTTTATAAATACATGCAGCAAATCTCCCGATTTGCAAATGAGAAGACCAAGACTTTCAGAAGACAGTTTTTTTTTTCTCTTTTGCTTACCAGCGTCTCTAATAATCAAGTAGCCAGTCAACAGAAGTTACCACTTTCTCAAAGGTATTGGTGGCTTCAGCAAGCACTCCCCTAGAACAGGTTTTTAAATTTTTTTTTTGAAAATAAACATAAACCTTTTATTTTATGTTCACTGGGGGAGGGCATTGGAGATACCAGTAAGAGATAATGAGAAGACAGAAGACATCTCTCTCTTTGATACCGAGATTATGTATAAACTTGCAGATGAAGACATACATCTGCAGGGAAATAGCTCAGATATGGAAGTACACTAAATTTGACTGCTTTGTTTTTTCCTCACGTGAGTCAACAGAAAATAGGTAAACTATTAGTCCATGGTAACATTACCATAGAGGAGTCACAAGAAAGGTCAATGATCCCGACTGTTTTACTCCAGTGTAAGTAACTATTAATCTTCCTTTCCTAAGAAAGGGAGGCTTTGGCTATGATAATAGAAAGCAGAGTACCAGGATGTTGGCCTTTGGAAAAAGAATTTTTGACTTAAAAGCTGAGAAGCTGATCAATGAGGACCAAAACAGCTATAATCATTGGATGCTAATGACCTTTTAGCCAGTGAATCATTTAATTTTATCAAGTAGGTCTTATGATTTACTCTTTGGACTTAAGAAGTGAAACTTATTTATAGCACCTAATTTGCCCATAGTCATATAACCAACCACCAGAAAGCCAGGATTCCACCAGGGACCTCTCTGCCTCCTGAACGCCCTCTGCTTACGTGTCTGATGAATATGTGAGCCCACTGAAGGTTTGTGTGCTAAAGAAATGGGACTAAAGGCTGCACTGCAGGAATGTAAAAGTTAAGAGCAAGTCCAGAGAAATTTGTTTCTTATATTTAACATTCCCTAGGACTGTTTTAGGCTTCTGATCTTGATTGTAGCTGAAATCTTTGTAAAGATAACCAGGAATGAAAGAAAGCCAGTATGCCCCTCAGTTCATCTTTTCAATAATATAACTAGTGGGATAAGAGATTCCTAAACTTTGCAGTGAAGAAAAAAACAAAACAAAAAACAAGGCAACAAACTAACCCAGACCACATTACAATTTACATCTCTGTTTCTGCTCCAGAAACTGACTAAGCAGGCATGAAGACCTGGTTATCCGTTGTGTACAAGATTTCCCTAGGTGATTCTGGTGTCTAAGATCCACACATTGAAAAGCACTGACAAATTCCACCAATTGGCAGTGTCCTCTAATTGCAGGCTTCAGAAAGCTGCTAGAAGGCAAAGTGTATTTTGTGGCTGACTAGGCAACCTTGGCATTCAGAGACAATGCCTCAGCAATAAACTGCGGAGATATGGTGAATGGGATACAAAGCATTTCTTCAGATCTGTGGGTCCACAAGCTGCTTGCCAGAATGATGTAGGGATCTTAATTTTTTGCTAAGATCTAAATAAAAATTTTTATGCCCAAGGATAAATGAAATTCCATAATTTCTCAGCTCAAGCAGATACAAATCAAAATCCTTCCAAATATCTAAAAATTTCCTTGTTTAGTGTGTTAAGCTTAGAGTGAGTGTATCAAGTGTTCATTTCACCTATGTGAGGTGGCAAGGACCTGAAGAGCCTTCCCAGGAAGGAAGGAACATCTCTCATTATGCGAGGTGATTCCTAAGCCACTTAAGAAATTACAACAGGAAAAGTTTGTGACCTCCAGTGATCTCTCATTATCCTTTTCAAAGTTCAGAGTACAATAAAAGTCTCTTTAGATTGTAGAGAGGGTACCTGTGTGAGCTATCTGTCTTTGGACCTGATTGTTTGTCTGTGCTTTATGTCTGAATGAAAAACATCACTGGTTTAGCAGTTTAGTCCTTTGGCAAAGAGCTAACCGAGCCCAAGGGGCATGATCAGTAGGCACTGTTACTAATTTAGCTCAGTGTCCTGAATTATAGTTAAAGATCACCACCACCCAGTGGAGGACCTGAATATTAAAAACACTCCAAGGGAGGGGAGCCATGTGCAGAACTCAACAACAATTGGAGCCTTCAGTCATATTGTATTACAGGGATACAAGAAGCTGGTGCAGCATTTGCAAGTAGGATGCAGTGCAATCACATGCAATTAACTAAGGACTTCTTGGGCAGCAGCCCAATGTGAGGCTATCCTATCCGGCAGGGTTGCAGATAAAGCAGAGGACAGAAGGAGGTGGGGGACTAATTCTAGCTTTGTTAGGGAAAAAAAGGTCAAAGGCCAAAGCTGATTGAGACAGACAGTGTCTAATGAGAAGTCAAAACTGGTTGGAATCATACATGAACATCACCTTCCCCATTTCAACAGTAGAGAAAACTACATGTTTTTCCTTTGCTTGTCTGATCTTGTGACTCTCATCTATAACCCTTCTCCTTAAATGCCTGTCTTCCTCTTCCTCATGCTCCTAACTAAAGTATCATGGGGTCCCTCCTGGTTTGCCCTCTAGCTCACTCTCTGTAGCTGAGAACTTGCAGGATGGAATGATTTAGGATTTAAGACTTCTGTCCCTCTCTCCTTCCTTTCTTTCCTGTTTCTGACTTGGGGCATGAGAAAATACAGATGGCTTTTTAAAGCTTAAAGTTCTCAAAGGTAACATTCTGGCCGGACCCCCAGCTCCCCCACTGCAAATGACTATCATTGTATAGGAGCCATCCCTAATGGTCAGTTATTTGTGTTGCCTGTTGCTTGGGACACCCAGGTACAGAGTGGACAGTAGATGAGCCTGGCGGTGGAAGGCGTACTGACTGGGAGGCAGCACTGAGCTCTCCTCAGGAGAGAAACTGTGAAGCTCTGGATAAGCCTCCTCTCCCTTTCTCCTCCCCTCTCCCTTTTCCTCCTTTCCCATCCCCAGCTGTCCCCACAGCCCTTGACCTGAGCTTCCCGACCTGTGACCCAGAAACCAAGGTTTAAAGGAGCCTACACTATCTCCCATTCCCAAGAGTTTACTCCACCCCACCCCCTTTTTTTCTTGAAGTGAATATATTTGGATTTAACCAGGTTTTCTGGTCACTTCTGTCTATTTCTTCCTTCTCCCTCTTTTATCTACTTTGCTAAGCATCTACTTTTATTATACTCCCCTCTTTAGGGTTTGATGATTCACAATGAGGAGACTGAAGGTCGGTAGAGTAAAAGATTTTCCTAGGGTACTGGCTTTACTAAGAGCTCTGCATGCATGCTCAGGATTGTGTCTCTCCTGTACCACATTGTCTTCTCTTCCTCTGTCCTAATGAGTCTTTTTGTTAATGCTGCCTACTGTCCTTTAAAATTAAGTACAGGAAGCAGATGGTACTTTTGTTTCAGAACAGGAAGAGGGGCAAAAGTGGGACTGACAGTGGGAATTAGGATGTGGCCTTCACCTGGGGGAAATGTGGGCGTGTCAGGCCCTACATAACCGAAGGATAATTTGCTAGGATAGTCCTTAGGACACAGGTGAGTGAGGTATCTCATAGTCAGAATTTAGTTAGGGGAGGCTCCTATTCAGAGGCTAGCTGGGAGACTCCAAATAGCAGCTCCTTCAGTTTCTTAAGGCCAGCGTTGCTCAGAAAATTATGGTCTGTTGAAAATAAATAGTAACAATACAGAACATGACTTACAGTGCATGTGCAGGGGTGGGGGTGGGGTGGGGTTGGCTGAGTCTTTGAGGCAGCTCTAAGATTTGACTTTATGAGCAAAAAGTAACCTTGAAGAGACATTGTCAAAACTGTGAAAAAGCCTGAGGCACTGTATTACCCAAGAATTAACAAAAAACGACTGGCTGGGTCCAAGGTTTCAGAGCTAAAAAGTGTACCTTTGTTCTTAAAATAAAAAGTAGCTCCTTGTCCCCCACATCCTAATCTCTCTGTATTATTGCATAGTACTTATTAATGAATTAATTTCTGCAGAAAGTGGGTATTTTTTTCCTACTTCTCATATGTACTTAATACAGCATTCCAGGTATCTGTAAAGTATCCTTGAACTATTGTCTATGGGAGATGGTTTATCTTCTTCCTTAGGGAATGTCTTAGCTTCAGGGTACTGCAGGCATTGGGTAACTACAGAGAGGACTCTATAGTTACAGGCCTCTTGGGCACTGCCGTACAATGCCTGCTCCAAAGCCCACTCTGAGAGTTCTCCCTTTCTGATGCGTCAGCTGCCTCAATGGTTTAACTTTCCCTAACTGTTCTTGGAGACTTTATCTTCTTGGCAGTTCAGAAGCACATGGAACTCAGAGTTCAGTCACAGCCTCTACCTACTCTCTGGTTTTGTTGATTTTAGAATAGTGCCGGCATTTCTTTCTTTCTGCAGGTTCAAAGGAAACCATTGGTACACTACCCTCAAAGAGGCAGCCCTCTCCCATGCGTGTTATGAGGAATCATGGCAAGAGTTAAGAATTAAAGAACCCTCCACAGATATTTATGGAATATCTGTGAGGTTCCTGTACAGACCCTCAGCCTCTTCGAGATCAACCTGAAACATCTGTTCTGAAACAGAACAAGAATCTACCATTTCTATACCCCGTGTTTGGGAGATGCTGGACCAAAGTTTCCCTGCTCTTTCTAAAAGTAAAAAGATAACAATGTTGTTTTATTTAGTGGCACCTGAAAATTAGACTCAAACTGGTTAAAAACTTAAAAAGATTAATCAACGTCTGTTTGGGTTCTGTTAAACTGTGTGAAGGTAATTTCACCTGCTGTTGCTTACAGTCTGTCTAATTACAATGCACGCAGATTTCCAAGACTAGTACAGACGGAGGTCTCAATTATGGTGTCAAATCAAAGAGCTACTAAGTTGTCTTTCTGATCAAGGGAGAAGATGAGGCAAGTCTTACAGGTCATTGGCTCATTGTATTATTGAGAGGACTTAATTCCTCTTTTATATACCACTATTTTACACACCATGAAGAAGTACAGAGCTGTTATTTACTGGAGGTTCACACTGATTCTTTAGCCAGTGGGTACCAAACCCCATCTAGGAAGATTACAGATGACTTCCTTTCATTCATCTAGTGGTCCAATCAAGAAAGCACATTACTTCTGCATATAGATGTCTTCCAAATACTGCTGGGAAAACAATGATTCCTCAAGCTCCTGAACTGGTAGGTAGTATGGGGGAGCTGAATTTAGGTCTGCTGTCCATGGTGCCCACACCCCACCCTAGAACATCAACTGGCCTTCTTCACTCTTTGGGAAAAAACTTGAGCTCGGAAAGTAACTTGCCCCAAGCTCACTTACAGAATTTGAGATCCTGAGTAGACATTTGAGGTTGTAAAGCCCAACTTGCTGATTCTAAGAAGAGTGAAGGGTTCAGGGAAGCTGAGATGAGCCAGGTGGTCTTTGAGTGGGGTGATAAAGCTACAGCTTTCCATAGGCTAGAACTGTGGTGGCCAGAACTCAGATGATGCTCTGTGGTCTGCTACACCTCTCACCTCTCAGAATCTTGTTCTGGGCAGTTATGGATGCTGCTCAGCATGATGAGAAAAGAAAAAGTAAGGAAGTAAGTGATGGAGAGTTAAGGAATTCCTCTGTGAGAATTCTCTCTCCACCCCACCCCATGGTGGTATCTTATGTGCATGCAAGACAAGCAATCCACAAACTTATGTATGTAAGACAAACAATCTACCAGTGAGCTAATCCTCAGCTCCTTTGACTATTCTAATATTGGGGACTTTGCCCTCTTGACTTGTGCAAAATCTGGCCACTTTCCATTTCTTACCTTCCTAGGTGCAGGTTGGGCTTGGTTGAAAAGTACAGAATATGTGAGCCCTAGACAAATCCCAGGCTGGATTACTAGAGAGTACATAGGGTCGAGTTCTTGTCTGTTTGCAGCAATGCTCTGTGTGGTAGCGTCCCTCCAACCTTGGCACATGAAGAACCTGGACTTTCCGTTATGCTCAGATTCCTGTTCACTCCACAAGTCTGGGCTGCAGCATCCAAGCTGGAGCTGTTGACAATGCGTTTGCAAAATTCACCTCTAGTAGAGCTCTGCCCTGAGCTCTGCTGCCCTCATCTATGGTTCTGCTATGCATGGTTACGATCAAGTAACTGCAACCATCTGAAAATATTACATGGAAAGTCCCCAAATGAGCAATTCACGTTTACAGTAAGTCACTACAGTATATGGTTACATTTTGTTGTTATTGTTGTTAATCCTAACTTGTGGATTAAACTTTCACGTAGATTTATGTGCCTAGAACCAAAGAACATATGGAAACTTATATTGAACTCATGTGTATTAGTGGTTTCACACATTCACTGTGTATCTTAAAGTATATCCCCATAAAGTAGACCACAACAGTGTGAATCTTTTGTGTAAGTGCCAGTTTGTAACCTTGGTGATCTTGGACACTGGAACAGTAAAGCTTACAGATTTTTTTTTTTTTTAACCAAAGCAGTAATTTATAAGGAAAGTGCAAAGGATTGTACTTATTAGTCAGTCTGTTGCCAGTTTATTCTCCATTGTAAACAATAAGCATAGATTCTATAATTTGTTATGCATAAATGTTGTGAGGGGAAGGTGAAATCAAGTAATACAATCACACAGTGGTGAGACACTTACCGATGACTTGATGACTTAGTCCACACAGTGGCTGTTACTGCTGCCCTCACAAGAGGCACTGCAGTGTTCCTGGCTTTTGTAGAGTGAGTCCTTGATAAATGGACCAGCTCTGATCCTGACTCTCCACTAGTTACTCAGTCTCTGATCTTTCTCCTCTTTGGGATAAAGAAAAGCCAATGTCATGAATGTCAGTTTTTGTCAAGTGTGTTTTCGTGGATTCGCTCCTCTTCCTGGAGGTCTTCTGTGGCTAGAAGGTGTGTGATCCTAGCAACACAACCCGAAATCCCCTTGAAAAATAACGAATTGATCAAAGACTCCAAAGGCTGAGGTGAGGAATCACCCTTTGAGCCGCAACAATCTGGATTTAATTTGCAGAAGCGAGCATTTGCAGCATGAAAACCATTCCGGGGAAGGGAACGGCGTGTTGTCCCCCACCCCATCTCCCACACCTCCACAGATAATGTCTGTACTGATTTGTCGTTTATTGCTTTTCCAGAAAACTTCAGGGAAAGGAATGCATTCAGTGAAACAGAAAAAAAGGAGAATGCAAAGACAACGTGGTTCTAATTACGGCGGTGAAATAAGCTGTGCAAAAAAAGCCTTTTAGCAGCTTTTGTGATGAAATTTGATGAACAGTTTAGTCAGTCTGGAGGGGACAGTCAGTTGCAGATCAATAGAAGAGCATACTTCCTTGGACACTGAAAAGATATCATTTGTCAAGTAGCAAATTGCATAGAGCTTGAAGAGGGAGAAAAATTTGAGGGTGTCTTGAAGCAGCTGTGTTATGACCCTTCCACGTGCCCACCCCTCTCTCCTTTCTTGAAATATTCCATTCAGTTCTCGGCTGCACTCTTCTCACCCCAATAGGGACAAAGAGGAGGAACAAATGTTCCTTCCTTTGCAGTCTGCTGTTTTGGGAGGGACTTGAGGTTGTCTTTGAATATAATTTTATTTAAATTGCTTTCCCATGCAAATCTTTGTTCTCTATCTAATTTTGGTCACTTCTCTGAAATGCTCGTTCACAAAACAAAAACAAAAATAGATTCTACTGACACTGAGAAGTTTGGTGTCCCAAACACCATAATTGTTCTGAAACCCATTCTCTTTTATATCTGAGAACTATGGTCACTTGGACTATTGTGATAAGTGTCGACCCTTTGCTCCCATGGTGCACCTCTCACGTGCTGTTCATTGTGATTGCCTCCTGATGTTCTGATGCATGACAGAAGTGCTTCTTCAACAGCCCTATTTCTTTCTGGCTGCTCACTGTTTTGCATTCTTCTTCTCTGTTCCAGTTCTGTTGGATACTTCTCAAGCTTGAATAAACTTTACAAGTTTTAGTAACCATTCAAAGTCCTTTGAACAGACCTGTCACTGTGGCTATATAGTCAGTCCTTGTGTCTAAATATTTTAAAATATCCCTTCATGTATATAATCCCCCCCCCCACGACTGCACTCTTTAATCAAGAGATATTCCCAGGAGTGAGAGTATTGGGACAGAGGCTATTAGTATTTTCAGTTTTTGAGATAGTTTGTAGAGCAAGTATAGTCTAGAATATGAGTGCCATTTTCACTTTTTATGTTGTCAAAAATCCAGTCCTTTCATTATTAGCTTTTGTATGCAATCTTAAAAGTTATAAAACGGTACTATTCCTTTTAAAGTGCATTTCTTTAGTAACTTGTAAGACAACACCCTTTCTCGTACATTTATTTGCCACTTTTTCTATTTTCTTAAATTTGTTAAGCCAAATATAGTATGTTTGTCAAAGGAAATTGAGTTTATTGGTCATACTTTAAACAAAGAGGGAAGGAGAGAAGAAAGGAAAAGATGCGTGGAAGAAGACACCAAGAGATTGTGTTCTAACAATAGCCACTGGCAGCACTTGACCTTGCTCAGATAGGAGCCCATCTTACAAAACCTGTCCCAATTTAAAATTAGAATAACATAGGGGACAGTCCAAATGCATAGGCTTGAGGAACAAAGCCTTCTGTTGAGCTGTTCTCTGCGTCTTTGTTGTGAATGTGTTTAATGTTACCATATGCTCTTCTCCCTTTGAGATGGGCACCTTGCCATGTGTATAGCGCTTTGAGACTATTAATTACTCTGTATGAAGTAAGTTATTGTATGGTAAGTCTCTTCTAAGGGACTCCAGCTCTCCACAAAAACTGGGTTCTAGTTCTGTAAGAAATTAAAGGGACTGATTCTTATTTTGAAGCTTGCAGTGGCAGCACACACGGCCATCGAGAGACCATGATAACTCAGCTCTCTAGAGGGGCTAGAGAATTTAAAGAAGAAATTAATCATTGGTGATGCTGCTGGAAAACTTGAAACTGGTGCATGGCTTCTGCTTACAAGGGGACAGTTAGTATCCCTGGCACATTTGGTTTTTATTTATTTTTTATTTTCCTTGTTGTAGTTGCTTGGTGTTCATTGCTAGTGGACATCCACAGACTGAAAAGGATAAGCTGCATATCCTCTGCCTCTAAGTAGGACAGCCAGTGGGGGGCTTTGTTCAGTCACTCACTTCTTCAATCATTCATTAGTTCATGCATGAATTCAGCTTATGTTTATGGAAAAACTGTAGTGCTGGGCACCCTGCTAAGAACTCAGGTTCTGATGCTTGGGGGTGGGGGGAAGGAAGTACAGCCATCCTCTGCCTGGCTTCCTGCTGTTAAGTCTCTGGTATCTATCCAAAAGTCCTTACAAATGGAAGCAAACTTTCTTACCAAAGGAACTAAGTCAGTACCCTACCTCTCCCAGTTCCTGAGCACACACAAGCTGACAAGATTCTTGAAAGAAGAAAGGGGTTGGAGAAATAGGAAACTGGTTCTAGCCAAAGGCCAGGCCTGTTAGCCCCTCTAAATTATAGAAGATAATTTAGTCTGTATCTTCTGGTGGCTTTTGCCTGTGTTAAGTAAATTGTAGAGAAGATGAGGACCAGTCAGTGGCTCTTGGAACATTAAGTGGAGGTGTAAAATGGGGTGGACAATAAGTGGTTAAATTAATATTTGAACTAAGGCAGCTTCTAGTCTTACATTAAACAGTGCAGAAGAAAATGCTATAGAAGTAATTTAGTTTTTATCAACATTGAATGTTTAATTTTAATAAAAGCTTACTGAATTTCTTAACCTGTAAGCACATGATAATCTTGGTGTCTCTGGGGTCCACTGTTAATAGATGCTATTATACTTATTTGAGGGGTTGGAGAAGAAGGGGTGAGGGCGGAAGGAAGGGGTGTGGAGTTTGTGGAAGCTAAAGAATGAGGGTTTCCTATTGTTTGAGATTTGGGGAAGTATGCATAGGTCCACATAACAACACACAATCACTTAGAAGTCTACTGAGACAGACTGATGTTAGTGAAAAAAGAACCATTCTGGGCTCTCCCTAACCCTACAGGAGCAGCAATAGCACTGACAATGAGTCCACACAGTTCCTAGACCACCATATTGGCCCTTTTCCTTCTATGTCTTGCCTAGTTTCCTACTGCCCACAATGGATGTTCCCTTCTTGGCTTAAGAAGTTTGGAGGATGATAACTGTCATTATAAATCCTGGGGAATCTGGTAGTGGAGAAGGCAGAGAGACTCATTGGAACCCTAATTTTTATCTCCTAAAATTCGTTGTCCTCTCAAGCCTCTTCAGTGAATTACTTTTGCCACTGTCTCTAGGTGGCAGTGTTTCCCTATTAACACTGCCCTGAAAGATCACATACCTGTAATACTCAGTGAGATGAAGTAAGTCTGAAGATTAGACATAATACATCTTCAAAGTAGGAGGATAACCAGAGGAGGAACTGCCATATATGCTATATAACATTGATATTTATCTTCTAATTTTTGGTATAGACTTGCTATATGTAACCTATAGCCCCAGTTTACCATGTCCAGTTGCCTCATTTCAAAGGACCAGGGAGCCTGTAGGTTGCTTATCTGAAGAAACAGAGAGTAGACTATTTCCCTGTTGGAAACTAGTGAAGAAGACAAGCTTAGGCTGAAGAAGCCGGAGGATCCAGTTTAGTGTGCTGGTCATGCAAAGGCAATAAAGCAAGTTTATTATTCAAGGTCTGAAACTTTAGGGAATTAAAGAGGTAGGTTCTTGCAATGGAAACAATAAATAGTTGGATGCAAAATGTTGTGACTGTGAAGATATGGGACAGAGGGTGATATGAGGACAGAGAAGAAAGCTAGGATCTTGAAACTCTGGCTGCAAAGGATGAACAGTTGAGAAAAGCTAAGCGTGATTCTGATTTAGAGTCCAAATATATATAGGCGGAGGAGATGGAGGGTGGGCAGTGGGGACCATCTCCTGGTAGAGGAAGACATTTGGGGAAAGCACCCTGTATGAAGAGCTATTTAATGAATGTTCTGAGAATCCTGAGAACTGGAGGAATCTGGAACTAAAGTAAATATAGACAACTGATGTGATGTTTGGTAAGAAGGAAAGGAGAGATATGGATAGTGTCACTCAGCTTTCAGATATTATTTTATATTCATAAGCCTTACTACACTCCTCTCCCCAATATTAACCACAAGGCAGTGCGGTCTTTGTTTCAAGCTCTTAAGCATAACACAAGAAAAATAGTGATATGTGTTTGTTTGTTTTTTCTTTGTTTTTCTTCAAGCAGGAAAAGTGATTCTTTGAACAAAAAGGGATTGTGATAAACACTCCTTATTGGATACTTACCCATTGAGATTACATAGTGCCAGAGGGCTTAGAGGCACAGCAAGGGGCCACAGAACCCTGGTCTCAGCACCTTCAGACAGTGTTGAGTAATCAGCCTCCAGAGGACATTTATCCCTCCATGGTGTCTCCTGGGCAAGTAAATGCCAAATTTAAATCTTACTAACCAACCTGGGGACACTAAGACATTTCCCGGGAGAGATTGCCACTTGTCTCAGGAGGTAGTGGGCAGACAGGGAGAGGTACTTGTTGTGGTAAATCTCCGACCTAAATAAGTCTGGTTAAGGAAAACACAACTCAATATTTATGATTATAAACTGCAAGCCTAGATTGGGCAGATTTACCATTGCACTACTCTATTCCCCAGCTATGAGATCCCTTACAACTTGTGGTTTTTCTAGGCCACACTGTTCTCCTTTGTTGTCCTTCCACCTCTGGCTCCTCCATTGCCTCCCTCTCTCCTCCGTAGCCTCTCTCCCGTCAACTTCCTCTTCTGACTCCTCCTCTTCCGACTCTTCCTCTTTCGACTCCTTTCCTAAGCTTTTTTTCTCCACCTCCCCTTCTACTGCCCAATCACTGGCTCTAGCTTTTATTTTACAAATTCAATTGGACAGAAGGTTGACAAGATTCACTCCTCCTCCGCAGCCCCTCCCAAGAGTGAAACTACCATCAAAACAGTAGGCTGGGGCTGTCCACAACAGGTACTATCCCCTCAGGTCTGGGAATTCTATACAGAAAACAAAAGCCTGAAGACTATAATTAAACCCATAACTGACATTTGTAAGAAGAAAGATACATTGTGAAAATTGTTAATCATTCCTAAAAATAGACACCCAGTATTCTCATAACTCAATTTATTTCTTCTGTATCCTCCATCTCTCAACATCTCTTTTGAAGCATATTCAGTATGTTGTAATATTTTTAATCTTCAAATGTTTCAAGATCTATCAAGTGTCTAGTAAGCACTCATCTTCTAATTGTCTCATAAATGTCACTTGTTCTTTCGTAAAAAAAACAAATTTATATTAGGTATACCAATTATGACTGGTTTCCATGTCTTAAATTTTGAGGGTTATTTCTGTCTTTTTTTGCTTATTCCCTTTATTGAATTTGTAGAAGTAAAATAAAGGATGTAAGCATCTTTCAGTAGCAGATTAGCAGACATCCCCAAATCTGTTTCCTAGGTACACAACTATATTGTCTTTTTTTTTTTCTTTCTCTGCAGTTTGATATAGCTAGGAGACTGACTTCTGGCCAGTGGGAGGTAGGAAGAACAGGTCATACCCATATACCTACCTGTCCATAAAGATCTCCCATGAGCCATCACCATTTTTCCCCTTGCTAACCTTGGAAGCCACCTATGAAATATGATGAAACCATACTTTGCAAGGAGCCATACCCCCAAAGCAGTGCCCAGAAGTTCTATCTGCTCAAGAGGATCTCCTGTTATTACTAAATGCTTTCACGTATTTGTAACAGAGGCTGGCATTTCTTGACAAATAAGATTTTATATAAATCTCATTGTAGAGCAGTGGTTCTCAATTCCAGGTACATGTTAGAAACCCCATGAGAGCTTTCAAAATAGACAGATGCCTGGATTCCACCCTGGGCCAATTTAATCTGTATCACCGGAAGATGTTCAGGACATTTAAGCAGAGTATATTTTTAAAAAGCACAACATGTGATTCTCATATTTCAGGAGCGTTATTATTGACTGTGGGTCAGTTATTGAGGATTCTTTTTCTCTTCTTCCTGAAGGGCTGAGCTGAAAAATCCCCATAGGTGGTGGTGTATTTTGTTGAATAAAGATGGCAGACTAGTACCTGATTGGTAGTCAGAGTTCTTGTAGATGTCATGAAATCTGGTGCATGGCCTTTCCACTTCCAGTTGCCTTTATGATCCTGTAAGACTCTAGTGAGCAGAGCCTTAGTTTATCAAGGACTCCCTGAGTGAACCACGGAGAGACAAAAGATCACTGCAAAATGCAAGAGGAATTTTTAATGTTCCAGCATGTTGGGGCCATCCTGTATCTCAAAAGGAGAGGTGACCCTGCACAGCTTGTTCAGCGGACATTTATACAGTCTCTAGGGTTAGCAGCCATTAGGCACTGAAGACCCCCAAACTCAGGAGACCCTTACTGAAGTCTCGGGAAGTCACAGCCACCCAAAAATCACAAGACACCATACCTGGATGCAATTAGCAGAGTTTTTTTTAGGGAGAGTTGGCTGGCCAAGGTCAATTCGTTCACTCACGCAGGAGCTGAATTGACAAAAGACCAGCAAGCTGAGGGGCTTTTTAAAAGGGAAAACCACAAACCAGGGGAGTGGGGAGGGGGGCAAGGGGTTGTTCTTGGATACGTAACATAAAAATAGAGGAACATTCCAGAGGAATCCAACCTAAGTGAATCAGGTTCATGTGGAAAACACTCTGTATACCCATTCCTCTCAAAAATGTGGTCTTGTCATGTCATTTGCTCAACTATTTCTCAGTTGTTGCCCTGTCACTTGCCAAACTATTTCTCAGTCTCACCTAGATGACTTGCATTTTTCTTTGTGGCCAGGAATATGTCTTCCTGCTTTGGTCCTTCCCTACCCACAGGTGGGTTCTCTTCCCTGAGGCTTGAGGAATGTTAATTCAGTGTCCTCTGACTCAGGGATAATGTATTCCTTCCTGAATGTAACCTGGGGTAGTGAAGGCCTGAAATCTTACATTCAGTTCCGCTTTCTGGAACTAGTGAACCTGCATTCTTTTGCTCGGGTCTAGGGGTAAAGAAAAAGCCTGTATATATTTTATAAAATGGTCTTTATAATTTTTCACTCTACAGCACAATGTGATTGGCAGAACAGTGACTTTTTAAACTGATTGGTCTTTAGGGAATGAGGTGGCAAGGGCCTCCCTTGTCTGTAGGTGGCAAGGGTTGGTCCATCCTTCCCCACCAGCAGGTGGGTTCCTTTCCTTGCGCTTGTGTGTGTGTGTGTGTGTGTGTGTGTGTGTGTATGTGTGTGTGTGTGTGTTTTGTGGAATGTTTGTGGAATGTTAATCAGCCTCTCCCTTCTTCCTCTGACTGTTAATTCAGCAAGTGTCCTCTGACCAAGGAATTTTAATTAGCCTCTCCCATGGGGTGGGGGGGAACAAATGTTCTAACAGTCCTCTACAATACCACTCTAGTGGCATTTAGTCTAGAGCATGGTAGACACATTCTGCAAAACAGACCAATCCTTGCCACTTACAGACAAGGGAGGTCCTTGCCACCTCATTCCCCAAAGACCAATCAGTTTAAATGTCACACTGTTCTACCAATCATATTGTGCCTAGTCACTGTTTCTCTAGTCCACCCCTTAAACTGTATAAAAACTGCTCTTAACCTCAACTCGGGGTTCTTCTTGCCTGCATTTGAGAGAACCCCAGTGCCCTGGATTATTATTATTATTATTATTATTATTATTATTATCATTAAACCTCATGTTACGGCAGCGAATCCCGTCCCTGTCCCTGAGTGTTTCTCGGGGAGTGCATCCCCTGGTTTTGGATCTTTAGGTCCAACATATTCAGGGGACAGTCAGACCCACAGCATTATTGAATCATGAGTCATACATAATACTTAACAGTAAGCAATTGTCCAAGTCCTACAAGTGCAGAATAGGAATGATCCAACTTGTGACCTAGCCCAGAAATTCTCAAAGTCATTTGTAAGTTCCTGGAGGTCTCCAAGAACTCCTCAGGCACTCTCCTACTGTGTATTATTTGCCTTTTCCTTGCATTGTTTCGAATTTGCATCAGTGACATATACAATACAAAACAACAACAACAACAAAACAGTGTAGCACAAATTATTGCTTTAACGGTTGACAGCACTGTAAATCAAGAGCCGCTGACTATGCTTTTCTTGGCTTTCTTAGTCATTGTTCTATTGCTGTGAATAGACACCATGACCAAAGCAACACTTACAAAAGAAAGTATTTAATTGGGGCTTGCTTGCATTTTTAGCATGCATTATCATTATAGTGGGGAGCATGGTGTCCTGTAGGCAAACATGGTGCTGGAGAAGTAGGCAGCATTGAGAAAGAAACACTGAGCCAGGCTGGTGTCCAAACACTTAGATATATGAGCCTATGGGGTTCATTATTAGTCAAACTACCACACTGACCATGTGTTTGCCCCTCCCTTCTCCTTGAAGGCTGTCAGTCATCAGCCTGAGAAGACAAAAGGAGAGAAGCAGCAAGCAGGATTCAGAGGGCTATGAGTATGACAGAAGAACTTCCAGAGACCTCTGCAGTGAGACAAGACTACTTTGTTGTTCCAGGGATAGGGTATATAAGGGCTTTTAAAAACATGGATACCGGTAGGAAAGACTAATTGGTCATAGCAACAAGCAGGGGGGAAAAGCTGATTGGTTATAATACAGCACTTAATTATCATGGGAGCAGGAAGCTGGAGTAGAGTTCTATGCTGAGTTATATAGCCTTGCACAGAGCTCTGTACAAGGTTGTTTTTCAGACAAGGCCAGCCACCTGTGCTCAGGGACATTCTTCAGAGAAAGCCTGACAGAGACAACGAAGCCCCGCCAAGAAAGGGAGTCCTCCATTTTATGCCAAGCCCAAAAAGCTATTTGGTCATGGGAGACTGCAACCTTAATAGCAAGGTTCTCTGACAAGAAGCTGTGCAAATTATTCATTACTGTAGAACTTTGCCTTTGGGTGCAATCTTCTCACTATCCAGTACTTATTGCAATCTGAGGTACAATGACTGCTTTCAGGAGAAACACCTCTGTGGTCATTTGAGCTGCAAGCTGAACTAGCAACTTCTGTGCATGATGGATTGGCCAATGGGATTTGAGGAGCAGGAAGGGATTTCCTAAACATTAAAAGTAAGCCTACTAACTTTAAAAAACCAAAGGCAAACAACAAATAAAACCTCATACACAAAACCAGAAACAATACAACAAAGCCCTGAAAAATACTGGTTGTTGATGATCAAAGCTGAACCTTCAGGTGTAGGTGAGAATCTTGGAAATCATGTATCCTCGTTTAGTTTTGATGGATGCAGCTCACATAAACAAAATGGACTTGAGATCTTTAATAATGTGGAAGAGTAGAAAAAGACTTCTGTGATCAAATGAAGGGTTAAATATCATTGCACCAGCCCCTTATTCTCTCATTGTTCTGATGGGGAAAACTGAGATAGAGAGGCAGGGCATTAATATCACTGGAATAAGTAATTAAAATATTAATAGAAGTGATTGCTTTTTTTTTCTCCTGAAGAAAGCACTGTTTGACAAACCCAGTGAGTGTTTCTGAGAAATGTTCCTGTTGAGTGTTCTCATGACTTGTCAATGCAGCTGTTGTCTGTGAAATTCTAAGTTTGAATAATGCAGATCTTGGTGCAACTTTGCAGAAACAGGCGATGTACCTTAGGATTCAAAACTTTAAAGTCTCCAGATGGGTTTCAAGAGCTCACTGTTTTGGAAAAGTTAAAGATGAAAACGGCAACTAGTCAAGGAGTGGCTGCCACAAAAATAACTGGTAGCCTCTGCCAGTTAGAGCTGGTTAGTAGCTAAGCTGCCTTCAGAAGTCAGAACCCTGACTTTCATCCTAGATGATGACAGAAACAGGGGAAGAGTGAAGTCTTTGCCATGGTGTGATAAAAGTGTGAGTGTTGGAGTGGGGGTTGGTTGAGGGCTGGATGCTTTGAAAGGTCACATCACAGCGTGGGCTAAACAATATGGAACTGCAGTGTGAATGGTGGTGAACTCACATCTTGCAGGATTGTACTGAGTTGCCCAGAAGAGGAACTAAAAGCTGAGTGTTTGAGGAAATGGCAGAAAGGAGGGTCATATTGGTTTCAAGTCAGTATGGTTGATGTGCTCGTACAGTACACCATTCATAGAGACATCAATCATAAATGACAGTGATCTAGACCTTCCCTGTTGATCAGGGATAGAGAGTCTTGAACCTAATAGGCTCCCATTCTAACCCACACTAGCTATGTTTACACCATACACAGTGAGGGTTGTTGGGACTGCTGTCTACTTCTGCGTTACTCTCTAGGTAGAAGTCTCTGAATTTCCCTGTTGAAACAATCTCCATTCTGTATATAGTCTGTTTGTCCTCCTGAAAGTAAAACACCAGTGTGTGATTCCTGAGTATGAGACTTGCTGCTAGGGATTGGCTATTTGAAGGTTGTGTGGACAGAGCTTTGACATATGGTTAGGAGGATTTATATTCAAACATGTGAGATTCCCTCATGCCATAGATGAAGCCAAGGCTCATGAGCTGGCTAGCCTCACACTCTTATTCCTTCAAAATTCCAAGAATCCTGGATTCTAATGATAGACCTTCTCCAGTTTATTGCCTCATCGTTGTCACTGGGAGAAGATAGTCACTTGACAGTGGAACTCTATTTGTTCTCTTGTCTGGAGTTCTACAATGTTAAGACAAAGTGTGCCCCAAACTGTTGACAGATATTCTAACCTTTAACACTCAGAGTAAACCATGGCCTCTGTTCCCAATCACTTCTTATCTAGAAACTGAAATTAGAGAATCATAACCTGGTTTTGCCTTGTGAACGCTGAGCAAGATAAACATGCCTGTGTCCAGGCATAACATTTAAACATTTTGCAAGTCATTAAAGTAGTCAAAGGGTCAGTTAGCTTCTCCCTGTTGGGGAATCAACAGGGATTTGAACGGAGCTTATGGACTTTGCTCAGAGCCCGTGGACACAGAGTAGACATCTATTGAGTTGTATCCAGGGTGATTGTATGCTGCTGTTGCTGGAATTGCTCCTACCCCTCACTCCAATGAGAGGCTATCCCATGGGCTATCCTCTGACGCACCTGTAGCTTAGAGGGAGGCAAGCCCTGCTAAATCAGTCTATGATGCAGAGGAGCAACCCAGGAAAGATGAGTTCTTCAGCCAGGCCACTGGGTGCATACCATACATTGGAGACAGGCCTGATGACTCACCCTCCCATAGGCAGATGGCCCAATTAACCATCAGAGCAGTAGCTGCTATTGGGACCTTCTAAATCCCTGCAAGTTACTCATGAATATGGCTGCTGTTGTGTTTCCAAGGTGCCACTAACCATTTTTTATCATCTACTTACTGAACCTTAAATTTATATAGCACTACTCTGAGCCAAAACTGTTCTAAGTACTTCAACATGCTAGTGTATATAATCATCATACAAGCCTCATGCCATAAGCCTAATAATTAATTATCTTCTACAGCCGAGGAAACCGAGGCATGAGGTACTTAGGGGATGTGCTTAAGTGTTTACCTGGCAGGTGGTGGACTGGGGACATGAGCTTGGACAATTTGCCTCCAGGCTCTAGACCCTCTTAGACTTACTCTTCCTGAAAGCTGGTTTGTGTAGACATTGTTACCCTAGTTCATGCAGGAGGAATGTGGAGCCAAGGCTCCTGGGATTATCTGCTTTCCAAGGTGACTGTGTTGAATCAGACACACAGTTGGTGAGAGCTTGGAACCAGTTTACTGAATGGATCCCACTGCTGAGCAGCTCTGGATTGTTTCCTGAAAACTCCACATGAACAGGAGTTTGTCATGCTTTGAAAGGCATTGACACTGGCTTGACATTGACATTTCCACCCTCTCTAAGGACTGATTGGATGGAAGAAGCCGAGATCACTTGAGACCTGTGATCAGGCAGGATGGAAATTTGCAAGAACCCCTGATTCTGCTGAGCTTGAGGACTTTGAGTAACAGGGTGCTAGGTTGACAGAGTTACTGGACATAGCCAGTCTACAGGATAGAAATGAAATGCTTTATTGTATAGTGGAAATATCACAGGATTTAGACATTGGACTTACACTGTCTCTATCATTTATTTCACCTCCCAGAGTCCCCATGTCTTGTGCACAAACGGGGCTAACAGTGTAGACGGACAGATAACAGCTATCCAGACGAATCCTAGGCTCTTTTCTGTTTCTTGTCCAGAGTCTGATGTGAGCTTTGAAGGGACCTTCCAAAAGCTCCCTCTGCAGGTATTTGGCTACTAGAGAGGGCACCCTGCCAGCGCTCTGTCCCCTGATCTCCGGAAAGCAAAGACCTCCCTGGCACAGCCCGCTGAGCCCACTGACGCAATGCCTCTGGATGAAGGCCCAGCTCTGCCTGGCCCTTAGCCTGGGTTGCTTAAGCCAAAACCCAGGAGCCAGGATCCTGGTTGGGGACATCCAGAGGCTTGTGGCCACTTCTCTTCAGAGTGTGCATCTCCACACTTCAGAGGATACTGAGACATTTGCAGATCCAAAATGGGACAGTTTATGGCATTTTTCTCCTCACTCTTTCTTGATAGTTTAGTGTTGTGATATAGAGACAAATAGGATAAGTGATGGCCATTCCTGAGAGCCAATAAAATTGGGTTAGGGCTGCAGAGGAGGTAGGGGGCTACAAGTTCCCAGGTGTTTTGTGTTTTGTGTCTTGTTTTGTTTATTCTTAGAGTGGAGACAAAAGCTCTGGTGTAGAATCCTTCCAAAGCATCTTTGCTCCCATCCTGGCTCAGAGGTTATGGAGGGACCAGGAGCATATGTTCCATATTGATTCACATTTACATACTTTCCTGCATCCATTATCTCACCTCATTAGGGCTTGGAAGGGGAAGTGGACCTGAGTGTGTCAGCAGCATGTGCTTTCCTGAGCCCTGTGGAGAATTGTCCCACACGGTAAATGAAACAGTTGCAAGGGCTGGCCAGGAACCTGCAGGGGCACGGGCGTCTCCGGGCCCAAGCCCAGCCATGCCTGGCCAGTTTCAGAGGGTCCAGCTGTGCCAAGTCACATGTCCCAGTAAGGGAGCATCCCGGGCCAGGCAGCTCTGTGATTGATGAGCCTGCACAAACTCCAAGTATCTGTACAGGGCCCATGGTTGCCCGCATGCCTGCCTTCCTTGAGGCATAAAGCAAACAGTTAAAGTAAATCATATCTTTCCTCCTTTGCTGTGAGGGAAAGACTAATGTTGGCTGTTCTTTGAAAAAGGGCATGGTCTGTAAACTACCATTGATTTCTTAATGAAAACAAGACCTCTGTGGTCAAGGCTGATCAAGAAGTTTATGGCGTGGTGTGGTGAGGGATGAGTGTAGACCCAATTTGCTTAAGTCACTTTCATGCATGTCTCAGATTTATGCACATGGTAGTCAGCCGAAATCTCTACCATATAGATAGAGAAGTGGTCCAGGTTTCACTCCACACCACCCAGAAGCCCAGGCAAGGACTGTCTTAAATATCTGTGACTAACTGATCCTCGGGGGCCTGGTTTGTGTTTCCCTTCGGTCTCTCCACCTCTGTTAGTGGAGACTTGATTTCTAGACTTGCCTGTATCACTCCTGTGTGAAAATGAACAAACGGATTTGTCTGAGGCTCAGTTTCTTCATCTGTTAAGGAGATGGTAGTGCACTGACCCTGGGTGAGTGCTGATGGTACTGTACAGCAAGGTGACCTGGTAATAACTGCCAATGTCCTTATCATGTTAAGGAGTGTGGCATCCTGTGAGCGTAGATAAAGCTATTTTCCCTTTGACTGTAAAACATTATCTTTTTTTGATTATCCATTGACTTGGTAATCTGACAGTTCTGGAGTGGTTGTGGACAAGGCACTGGTGAGACCAAATGGTCTGTGGGGAAAAAAAAGAAAGAAATGGGTGGTGTTTCCTTTACAAGCACGTCCCAAAATACAGGAATTAAACAAATTCAGTAATTACGGAGGAAGGATGTGAAACAAGTATTTGTTTCTCCCTCTCTGCAGTAGATCACTTACCAACCTGCTCACTGGGTGTAAAGAGAGGGAAGGGAAATTCCAGGCAGGCAGAATGTGAAGAAGCTGCAGAGAGAATCCATGGCAAGAGGTTAGGTAATCCAATCATGACTCTGTAGCAAGGCTCAGGGTGTAAGGACACCATTTTATAGGTTAGAAGTTGCCATGACTTTTTACCCAGTGTTCTGAGAAAGGCTTCTCATGGGTTTGTGTTCCTCACCTCTGAATTAAGTGGCTCACAGTGCCATTTGCTTTAGGGAAACTTGAAAAGAAATCATTAGGCCCTAGAACACGAAGTACAGAAAGCAGAGTGGATTAGAAAGTAAAATCAGGCACCAGGACAACAGTTTACCCTCATGGAGAGGAGTATCCTGCCAACTGTTCCCATACACTTTCCTTTCAAACATCCCCTCATTACCATTTGAAAACATGTGCTTGTTCAGCTGCTCTTTGAAACTGCTCTGCAGTTTGGCAAAGTAAATTGATAGGATTAGCCCTGCGTCCTAGCTTGGGGGCAAGGCCTGTTGGGTTCCTGGCCACTCAGAACTTGGGAGTGTTTACAGGGGTAGATCTACTTACAGGATCTGGAAGCTGTTAACACAAGACATTCAATCGGGAATGGGTTTGGCAGTGAGGGTGCCAGGTGATGGCTGAAACCCAGGACCAGCCTGGTTGTGGCAGCTGTTCCCTGACAGAAGGATCATTCTGCCATCGTTCTCAAAGAAGATTCTGGAAGACAACATAGATGCTGAGCACCCAGACCCAGATATGCAGCCTGTTTTCTGAGTTGGGCTCAAGTACTAGACAGGGCAGCTGGCTGAACAAAGGAGGCCACTTGTGCCTGTAGTCTGCTGACATCGGAGGACTGTAAAAGCTCGTAGTTTAGAGCTATGTAGGAGCTTGAGCTTTGGTTTATTGTTCTTGGGGTAGAGGAGGGAGTGTGGTTCTGTCCGGCTGAACCAGCCTGGCCATATTGGGAGGCTTCTAGTTACAATTCAGATTTTTCCAAGTTAGCCCTGATAATTTAGTGATGGCATCAGGAACTGGAAATGTCTGAATCACAAGGACGAGATTTCAAGCTATGACGATAACAAGGACTTAAAAGACAGAGACGAAGATTTGGGAGATAATGTGGTCCCACTGATTAGTTGATGATTTGCAAGAACACAACAGCATGGCAGAGGGCGTGTCCTCTTTAAAGTCAACTTTTGTACCTTGAACACTGTTTAGATAAAATGCAGAGTATAGAGGCTCCAAGACCAAGCTGGACTTATTCTAACCTTGGTCATTTTCTTGCATTTACAAGCAGGAGGCTACACTTTGTAATCACAATTACACACAACACAACTGGTGAGTTCAAAGGGGCTATAGACTTCAGGCTTTAGTGACACATTCTCCAATGGATAGGATGTGCTTTTTATAAGTGCTGTTGCTTTGAGTCAGCAGAATCAGTGTATACAGTATCCAAAGTCTGTTGTAACTGGGGAGGAGATGGGGCAGGAGTTGAGGTGGGTGTGCTGCATAGGTGACAGAAATAAAAGGAGTTTTCAAGGGTAGCAGGGAAGCCAGAGCCAATAGACAGGTGAATTTTGTTTAAGAAGTGTTGGGATGAGTGGGCAGTGGTGGCTCACACCTTTAATCCTAGCACTTGAGAGGCAGAGGTAGGTAGATTTCTGAGTTACAGGCCAGCCTGGTCTACAGAGTGAATTCCAGGACAGCCAGGGCTATACAGAGAAATCTTGTCTTGAAAAACAAAACAAAACAAAACAAAAAAAAAGAAGTGTTGGGATTCTTAACAGCATCTTACATATCAAAATAACAAACACCCCTAGATCACCTCCCTGACTGAGACCCCCATGAGCACTTGAACAGTATATATATATTTTTGAGACTTTCTGTTAATAACTAACATGACCTATAACTAATATTGAACTTAGAATGATTATAATAGTCTCTGAGGAATTCCCAGGACCAAAGGTAGAATGTCATTTTCCTGTGAAGAACACAGGTTCCTGTAAGGTTGCCATGTTAGTCATTGTATTGTATTCAAGGCACAATGTTGAGTGCTATGCTTCTCTTCGTAATTATCTGAGTGATTAGTGAAATTGCTCATTGATTCCATTCTTTCAATTTAATACGCATCACAGGGAGTCTGAAGGTGACATGCTGTTTATAAAGCAGAGGAGCATTTGTGGTTGGGTCATAACATTTCTAGAAAATGAAGAGAAATTGAAATCTTCTTCAGAGATTATCATCAATTATGTCTGTATAAATGTGTTACAAAATTCCAATGGCTGGTCTATTTATGTTGAGAGATGTTTGTAAAAATGACAGCTCTTCAAATTGCAGTGATCTAGAGGTGGGATGGGCACCTCACATGTCTGAGACATTGCTCTAAAATTAGATTCTAGAGGGCAAAAGAATTTTTGAGTGGAACCACTGTAGATATTTCACTTGTAAATTGTATATATGCATGTATATATAAGCCTCAATATATGCATCTTTATAATTTACTGTTACAGGTTACACATATTCTTCCCTTCAAACATATGTCTATATGTGAAGCTGTTTACTAGGTAAATGCCACCCAGGTTGTAGCTGAGTGACATAAGTTAAAGCTCTGACTGTGGGATTGTGAGTGTAGCTGAGTGAGAGATGTCCACCGCAGGCTCAGTGTAGAGAAGGCTTAGTCTCTAAAGAGTGGCACTCTTCTGTGAGTGGTTAAAGTAAGGAACTACCAGGAGCATGACACTCAGTTGCAAATCCAGTCTTCTGCTCCTTCCTGTCTCCTTTGCTGCTTCCTGGCCTCCATAGAGTAAGCAGCTCCATTTCTCCATACCAACTAATATGATGGTCTACTTCACTATGTAGAAATAGAAGCCCTGAAAAAATGGGACGTGGATGACCATGAGCTGAAACATCTCAAACTGTGAACCTGTAAAAGGAACTTTTATTGTCCTGTAATAATTGTTGTCTAAAAAGCTTACCGCCTCTGTCTGCTAACCCATGCCTAGTCCTGGAAGCTTCTAGCCTTCATACAATGTTATCTAGGCTTAGAATGTTTTCAGATTCTAAGACTTACTGCTAAATAAGCTCACCCTTTCTAGTTCTTTCTAAACTCTGGTTGGATGGTCAACTCAGCTGTTGTGCCTCAAAATCCTCTCCAAGCTGATTCAATCTGGATTCTCTCTCTCTCTCTCTCTCTCTCTCTCTCTCTCTCTCTCTCTCTCTCTCTCTGCTTGCCTCTGACTTTCCATTCTCTTGGCCTCAAACTAACTCTGTCAGTCTGTTCTAATCCTCTCATTCCCTGGATCATTCTGTTTTCACTTGGGTCTAGTTTATTCTCTCTTCAACCTGTCTATGTAAAACTCTCCTACTAAAACTCCTTTCTCTCTCTTCCTGCACCGCCCCTCAAGGGGTTTCCCCTTTTTTCTTTTCTCATGAGAGTTGGGCATATCCTGCTCCATCAAATCTTTTTTTGATTCATCACTCTATCTGCCACTCAATTGGACATCACTTTCAAACATGGCTGCTTCCTTCTATAAACTAATTTTACCTTCATTGTTTGGGATTAAAGATGTGTGTTAAGGGTGTGTCTGTCATCCAGCCTAGGGGATTAAAGGTATGTGCTATAAACAGGTTTTTCCAGTAAATAGCATAATCTTGGGGTTCATGGTGTGATCAAATACTCTGCAATATGAACCAATATTAACCTGTTTTCCTTTAAGCTGATTATGTCAGGTGTCTTGTGTTATGAGCAATGAAAGGCTAACTAATAATGAAGACAATAAAGAGGGAAAATGGAAGCAGATCTTATGTTAGAAATCTCTGCCTTAACTTTTAATTCTCTCTGCAGTGAAGCTATGCAGAGGCTGCTAAGCTCTATTTACAAGTTGGCCTTTGGCATTTTGCAAACATGGAAGTGCCAGAATTTGTTATTCTAGTCTAGTAGTTCTTGGTTTTAGCACTTAGGACCCTCAGGTGGTTACATCAAAGTTAACAGCCTCTACACAGCAAAGGATAAAGTACAAAACACAGGAGAAGCATATGGAATGTGAGACAATATTTGTAAACCATGAGGGATAATGAGAGATTACTATCAAAAATACATTTTTTTCTTTAGTTTTATTTCCATTACTGAGATTAAGATCACTACCAAAAGCAATTTGGGAAGGAAGGAAGGATTTCATTTCACCCTACAGGTTATAGTCCAGCTAGGAAAATCAAGACAGAAACTCAAGGTAGGTGAGAAACCTGGAGGCAGGAACAGAACCAGAGACCATGGATGAGTGCTGCTTACTGATTTGCTGTTTTATAAACCTCAAGAACACCTGCCCAGCAATGACATCACTCACAGTGGGCTGGGTCCTTCCACATCAATCATCATACAAGAAAATGCCACACAGACTTGTCAACACCAATCTGATTGTAGCATTTTCTTAACCGAGTTTTCCTTTTTCTCATATGATCTTATCTTGAGTCAAGTTGACAAAAATCCCAAAACAAAAAATAAGACAAAACAAATCAAAAACCCCCTCAAAACCAAAAACTAACCAAACAAAAAAACTAACATCAAAAAACAACAAAAAACCCCCAAATTAACCAACATGTATGTCAAGAACAATTCAATAACAAAGAAAGGAAAGCAGATGACTTCATTTATAAATACACAAAGTATTTGAATAGTCAGTTCAGAAAAGAAATACCAAAATGGTTGTGAAGAAATGCTATCACGAATCATAAAACAATAAAAATAAAAACCTCAGTGGGCCATCATTTTATTAGTTTCATTTACTCTTGACATGGCCTGTCAGGAACAACTTAGTGAATGAAGGGTTCACTTTGGCTCATGAGTTTAGAAGATCCAGAATGGTAGGAAATAGATGGTAGCAATACTTGTATCTGTGACTCCTCACATTTGGTGGGCCAGGGACTAGAGAGAGCTTGGACAGGAAGTGAGGTCAGGCTATAGCCTCCATGGCCCACTGTTAGTGTTCCATGTCATCTAGCCAAGCCCTACATTGCAAAGGTTCTACAACCTTTTAGAATAGCACCAATTCACCTTAGGTTCAAGTTATCAAACACACAAGCCTATATGGAATATTTCATGCTCAAAGCCATTAGAATAGCTGATATTAAGATGAGGAAGAATAGCAATGAATCATGGTTAGGTAGAATTCGAATGAGAATCATTACAGAAACCAATATGGAAGAACCACTAGAACCATTGTAGGACCCGGAAATTCTTAATGTGTTTCGGAAGAGTATGACAGTGTTTGGGGACATAACTTCATTCTCTTGTTTATTGTGGCACTACTTACAAAAACTTAGATATGAAATCAAAGGAAGGATTCATAGGCTGTCTTATTATATTGGCATTCTATTGTATATATATATATATATGTATATATATATATATATGTATATACTGTATATATACTATCTATACTCTTATATATTTGTGTGACTATAGCTCATGATGCAGTGTATATACATTCAAACTTTATCAGTAGATTAGGTCTTCAATATTCTTACTATCATCCCTAAGACAATAACTCTGGGAAGTAATGGATATATTAATTATCTTGATAGCAGTAATTATTTTAAAATATAAATCAAAATATCACATCATATACTTTATTATTTGTCAATTATATCTTAATTAAGCTGGAATAAAATGCAATGATGATATTTTGGCTTAATGCCAGAGTTCCAGTTAATAGAGTAGTTCTTTGGTTATATATTGTGTTTTAAAGTATTTCTTGTAGTCCACTGTGTAATGTATTATAAAGAGTCTCAATTTGCAAGATACTTGGAAAACATTGGCTTTGTCAAGCTTGCTTTCTTGATGTTCTGTGTGGTGACTTCCAGAACTTGGTGACTTTAGACTGAAGATATACTTTTTGTTTTCCGTAGACCATTTTTCTTCTAAAGTTAAAGATAATTTTGCAGTTTGCTTTGAAGTGGTTACATGAATTCTTACGAAGTTGTTACATTTTTTTTTTTTTGGCACCATGTGATTCATGAAAAAGATAAGGGACACAGTATGGTAACCAGAAATGACAGGAGGCTTCCCAGTTCAGTGTTCTTAGATACATAGTTACAGCCATTCTTCATGTTCTTCATTTGTTATTCACAGATTTTTTTGTTTCCTGTGGCACAATTACAGCAGTCTAAGAAAAACCACTTATGTTAAAGGTGACATTGCTCTCTTTCTCTCTCTTGGAACATGCATTTGCCAAGGACTTCATTAGCCAGACAGGTGTTGATGTCCCTGTCAAATTGCAATTGCTAATTTTTTTGTTTCTACTTATGGGAATAACAAGCTATTAGACATTAATAAGCAGCAAGGAACTTTCTATGACCCTGTCTAAATATAGGTGACCTGAACGAAACAGCAGCCATTATTACAAGGGCAACTTATTATCATTGCTTTCTTACTACAAACTTAAAATGACATAAGTTCATAAATAACCTGAGATTCATATGCCGAGGAGATGGTCTGGAAACACTTTTCTAAAGATATAAAATCAGTTCAGGGCCATCTGAAGTCTCTCATGATAAGAAAAAACACCAAAGAGTATGTGAAGGATTTCAATGTTGCTTTCCCACCACATGTGAATGGTTCAGAAAGAAAAATCAAAGACAGAAAGAAAAGACAGAAGAAAAGAAGAAAGGAAAGAAAGAAAGAAAGGAAGGAAGGAAGAAAGGAATGAAGAGAGAGAGAAAGAAAGGACAAAAGGACAAGAAGGTTAAATTAGCATCAAAGGTCAAGTTTATCTGTAGAGAGGTAAGTTTCAGGGCTGCTGTTCAAAGGAACTTGGACTTGTTGGACTAGTTATGATTGCAAAACAAAACAAAGTGATAACTCAAAGATATTTCCAAGCTTAAGACAAAAGGGAAGTGACAACCACTGTGGAGAAGACAGAAGAGGTATAATCAGGAAGAAAAGCTCTTTGTAGCTCTAAATGGCACAAAACCTCAGGGTGAGAAATATGGTCAGGCATGGAAGGCTAACAATCCTGGTGACTGCTCCTGGTGGAGAGATGGAGTTCTGAACACTGAACTCCATTCATGGGTGAACATCTTGGGACTGCTATCCATATGTCTTAGATTGTATTTTATTCCACAGTGCCCTATCACCACTCCACAGACAGGACATTAAAACAGGAGGGATAGCCTAATGTTTCACATCAAGCTGGAAGTCATGATTGCCATTAAAGGATGGAGACTAGAAATCTGAGGATGAAGCAGTGTTGACAATATTCTCCTTGGGAGTCAGGTTGCAAGGATAGAAGACATAATGGAAAGGACATTTAGGAAGAGCAGCTTACCCCAGATTCCATCAGGATCTTATACAGCTGCAGGATCTTGAAGGTATGGAAGATCCTGGGGGAGATCCAGCTAGAATCACAGTGGAGGCTCACGGGAGCTCACCAGTATTTTACAATGTTACGTCAGATGCCTCATTTCCCTTGGTCAACGTGCATAGAGATTTTGACACCATCTTGGCAATCTTAAGGGTGTTCGTGAGAGCTCCTGAGAGCAGTAGTACTGGAGAAAAATCCAAGGCCTAAGTTCTGTGTTCCAGTAAGAAGCCAAGTATGGCTGTTTGGAGGGCCTCTTAGGGTAAAATGGAAAAGGTTATTTTCAACATATAGTGACTCTAAAGGTTGACCTTGACTTGATTGGGCAATTGGAGTTGCAGAACGTCTCCCAGGGCTTCAAATAAACCTTTGTCTGTGAGTCATGGCTAAGGATAGCTTTCAACTTAACATAGAATTCTGAGCAAGCTTCCTTGGGCTAGGTCTTCATATTCTGTCTGCCAGTGGCTTGCCTAGCAGGAGCATGAAAGTGTTCTGTAGGTATACTCCATAGTTATGTAAAGAAGGTTCAAGGGATTAGGATTGATGTCAGAGTTTTTTAAAGATAGAATTTCAGTGTCCATATACCCAGAGGCTAAGTGTATACATACTTCATGTGAATACATACTACTTCTAGGATCAAGGGTATGTAGTAATTTTGTGATCCCTAAATCTCCATATGTAGAGTGGATATAATAAAAAATGCTCATGTTGCTGGGTTTTGGAGATAAATGAGTTAATGCTTCTGTGGTTCTGAACACTGTACAGGACTCAGTTGGAGAACTCATGTGACTCCACCAATTAATATTCCATAAAGGTACCAAAATCACATGCTGGAGAAAAGACATCTTTAATAAATGGTGCTGGGGAAACTGAACATCCACATGTAGAAAAATATAATTAGACATGTATCTGTCACCTTGCATAAAAACACTAGCTCCAACTGGACCAAAGACCTAAATATGAAACCTGAACCCCTGAAGCTGTCAGAAGTACTCATTTCTTTATATCCTCCAATGCATTTGATGTCACCTCCTTTGGATACAGGCACCAATTCCAAATGTCAGTCAGTCTTTCTAAAAATGTTTTCTACGGTCAAACCAAGCTTCCCTTTCAGCTTCATTTATTATACATTTGTGATCTACCCTTGTTTTCTACTTAGAGCATGATTTCTAATATTTAGAAGCACTGCAAAATTTCTATTGAATCATGTGCCTTTATAGATATATTTTCTGTTAAAAGCTTTCCATTGGAGCTGAGATATAGTGTACTAGGAAAGTGCTTATTTAAACATATGTGAGGACCTGGGGTGCAACCCCCAGTGCTGAAAAAATAAACTCAAAATCTTTCCATGTTCGCATACCAATAAAAATTCCTTAAGAGTATAAATTGGAATTTTAATACATTTCGGGCTTTTATTTCTGACTATGAAACAACTCTGATTATTTACTCTTGTATTTTTTTTAAATCAAACTACAAGTAAAAACTTTAAAAAGCAATGTGTCCAAAATTTCTTAGATTCTACCTTCCCTTCTTTAGATCCATTTGCTGTAGTATTCTTTTTATTAGATGCCTATGTGATAATCCCAGTGGTGTCAGGATGTTTGACTTTTAGCACAATGTATTACTGAATACAAGAGATTGCCTTGAGTTTCAGAAGAGACTTTGGACTTTTGAACTACACACACACACACACACACACACACACACACACACACACATATATATATATAAAATTTATTTTATTTATTTATATGAGTATACTGAAGCTGTTTTCATTCAGACATACCAGAAGAGGGCATTGGATCCCATTACAGATGGTTCTGAATCACCATGTGGTTGCTGGGAATTGAACTCAGGAACTCTGGAAGAGCAGTCAGTGCTCTTGACTGTTGAGACACTTTTCCAGCCCCCTTAAACAGTGTTAAGACTATGAAAGACTATGGTAATATTTGAAGTTGAACTATATGCATTTTGCATTATGATGTGACTATAAACTTATAGGGGCCAGATAGAGGCATTCTCATTTGAGCTACCTACCATATTTCACTAAGTTTATCTATATGAACACTTGGTTCCCAATTGGTAGAACTGTTTGGGACGGATAAGAATTTGTGTGTGTCCTTGGTAGAGGAAATGTGGCACTGGAATTATACTTTGAGTTTCCAAAAGACTCATACCATTCCCGCTGTCTCTCTCATTGTTTTGTGGTTGTAGATCATGATGTGAATTCTTAGCTGTTCCTTTGCTCCACCATTATGGACTCCAATCCTCTGAAACTGTAAGTCCAAGTAAAGTTGCCTTGTCATGGAGTTTTGTTTAGTCCCATTTGTTGTAGTATTCTTACAGAAGTAGAAAATTAATTGTGGCAATTTTTTTTCCTCTTGAGTGACAAATAACTGCTGTTTGTGATCTAAGAGACCGTTTGAAGACTGTTAGTGAACACACCTGAGCAGGACCTTTTCATGTGGCCTGGGCGCCCTTTCAACGTGGTTGTAGTATTGTAAGACAGTTGTTCTGAGCCAAAAGCTGCATGGTTATTATGCTATAGTCTCAGAAGTTTAAATATAATATCAACTCTGTCATAGTCTATTAGTTGGGACAGTCACCTACCCCACCTCAATTCAAATGTAAAAATCACAGATCCTACTTCCTGATGGATGGAGTGTTGGTCTCATAAGAGAGTGTGGGATGGGATAAATATACAGGTATGTCTATGTTTGAGAGATGCAGGGATTCAGGCCATTCCATAGTCACAAGTTCACATTCCTTCCACATGTAAAGCATATTCCTCTGTCTACTTGGACTCTTGAGTATTATCTCATTATAACAGTAGGCTCAGGATTGAAGCTTGAGCACAGACACTGGCATACAGCCTCTGAGGCTCTTCTATCACAAGCCCTGCTTTCTGAAAGTTCTGCCCCTGAGGAGTTTCCCATCTTGAATCAGGGTTTACTTCTATGATTCTATAGAAGAATAGAACAAGGTTGGCAGTAGGTGGCTTCCAAGGGCAGACTGCAAAAATACCAGTGCATCTGCTAAGTCTCCCAATGCTCTTTCATCAGTATGCTACAGCAATACTCAATAGTGCTGAGAGATGGCCTACATCAGTGGCTTTCAACCTGTGGGCTATGAATGTTTGGGGGAGGTCAAATGATCCTTTCACAAGGGTCGGATATCAGAGATCTTGTATAGCAGATATTTACATTATGATTTATAGCAGTAGCAAAATCACAATTATAATTATTTTCATAGCAATGAAAATAATTTTATAGCTAGGGGTCACCAAAACACAAGGAACTGTATTAAAGGATCTCAGCATCGGGAAGGCAGAGAACCACTGATGTAGACCACAGAGAGGAACTGAGACCTTCCAAGGGTGGCCAGCTCTATAGATGGCCATCTTGGAAAAGAATTCTCTGTGTTTGCTCTAGCCTTCAAAGGGCTGCAGCCTAATCAATATCTAACCACAACTCTTCTAGAGACATTGAGGCAAAACTACCAGCCAAACCTCTTCTGAATTTTTGTTCACGCAACTTTGGGATAGTTCACTCTAGAGCATCAAATACTACACCATTTTCAGAAAGTCTAATTTTCACTAAAATTTGAGAGCTTTGGCTTCAGAATTTACTTGATCATGCTAGGAGAATTCCAAAAACACAGAGGAAACATTCCCACCCCCCTCTTAAGTATACTTTGTCCTCCTCACAATTGAAATGGAAAGAAAGCATTATTTCTGGGTTATTTTTGAGATATGGCACAGAACAAAGTGTATCTGTGCCTGAAGAAAATGGGACCAGTTTGTGGGGGCTGTGAGAGGCAGCTGGGCACCTGGTCGAGCACAGGCCTCAAACCCCAGATCCTAATGGGATGGAAGGTGTTCAGCTTTGCTCCTGGGCCCCTGTTTCCTTTCACTTAACTTCATCCCTCCACAGCCCCTCTCAAAGAGATGTTTGTGTCACCCAGCACAGGTAGAGGGTGTGACTACAGTCCTCAGCCTCAGGTCTCCATAATAATGAGATACCTAAAAACCAGAGGGTATAGTCAATTAAGCATTCCTCCCCAGACCCTCCTTCTTACAAACAGTATTTAACCAAAGGCCCGCCCTGGAGGTAGGGGGATACAACCAGATTCATCCACCTTCCGCCATGACAATAAACGCTTTAAAACCATGAACTTCCTTGTGTCTTTTGGGGAAGGCCTTTGACTACCAAGCCAAAGCTTATTCTCCCACTAGAGGACTTCTTTGCGTTCTAGCCCTGCCAACTCAAGCAATCTAGCCGAGCCAGCCAAGCGTCTCTACCCGAGGAGCACTTCCGGGGCTTCTCTCTCTCCCTCCTTTCTCTTGGCTGTGACTGGTCCAGCCTATATGCCCTTGTGTCTCAGTTTTTCTGTGGCTCCCAGTGGCGTCTGGTAGCCCTAGGACAAAGACCACCGGACTTCGGTCAGCCGTTTTGGCCCGGAGACTTCCACTCAGGAGCCTTGCTCCCCGCAGGACTTCAGGCTGAGACTTCTCCATGCCTGGGTGGAGTACTGGTGGCTTCTCACAGCCCAGCATCCACCCGGTGCCACGTGGAGTGAACTCAGTCAAATTCCCAAGCTTCGAAGCTCTTCAGAGCCTGGGTTCCAGCAGCCTGGGGCGGCAGACGTACAGGACCCACAACCCCGCCCAGCAGGACCCACACCCACCCATGAGCTAACAACCCACACCAGTTATTTAAATTTTTAAGTTTGTGGGAAAGCACAGTTTGGCCACAGACACTTCAGGAAGGGAATGCCCTGATACATGAGTTTGAATTATGATTAGAGTTTACATGCTTCTCAGAATGTGTGTCCTGGATCCCTTCAAGAATAAAACTCGTGAACACCATGCTTAATTTTGTTTCTCCTGAGATTAAATCTTTTTGGAAATAATGATTGGTTTATTAATTTTTGGAAATATAATGATTACCGTTATTGGTTTTGTTTGCAGGCTTCTTGTTGGTTAGTAGTTATTCTCTCAGGGAAAGTCTACCAGGCTGCTTCAGCTTTTATAGCCTTACTGTCTGCCACACAATCAGACTGTCAATGTATCTTCAAAGGGGTGAAACAATGTTCTAGGAAGAAATTGGTGTGATATTAACTAAAAGTATATTGCTGATATGACAGGTTTTCAAGGTTTTAGCTTATCAGACAATCTTTAAATATTCCATATTTTCTTTTCATTTGAAACAAAGTGCAAAAATGTCAGGCATTGCATTTTACCATATTTGGCTGGTAAAATAAATGTGTAAATTTCTTCTGGAAAAAAAATGTAAAAACAGTATTGAAAGCAGGAATGGGTTAAAATCACTTCTATGCCCATTGGTGATAGTCTTTATTATCTGTAGTCTATGTTTCCATTACCTTTTAATTCTTTAGTGATAAGTTAGCATCCAGCTATGTAAGGGACTGAAGGGTATGAGGTCCTTTGGTACATACTCATTGCCACCAGTTAGCTGAAGGTTCTCTAGACTAAACACACACACATATAGGTAGAGGCAGAGCAAGGTCTTAGGTAATGAATATGATATGCTAATTAGTGCTTGGGTGTCCAGAGAGGAGAGTACTTAGGAGTTGCTCTTTACACACAATCATGATGACATTTCAGCCACTGGCAGACCACATTGTCATTCATTATGATGGAGCTGAGAAATTCTCATCACCTAGTATTGTTGCCATCTGGAAGTCATAGCACGATATATCACTCAGACATATGTGATAATGGCTGGTGCAGACTACCCTTCTGAAGTGAGAATAGCAAAAAGGAACACACACACAAGCTTGCCTGGTACATAGCGATGCACACACACAAGCTTGCCTGGTACATAGTGATGCATACACAAGCTTGCATGCGTATAATGATTAACATAAAGGAGCACACACACAAGCTTGCATGGTACTTAGTGATTGATAATAAATGACTGCTGCTGGTTTGTTTTACAAACAGAAGAAAACCTGGCTGTGTAGAAAAAACCATTTTGCATCATCTAGACATTATCAACTGTTAATTGGACATTAGAAATAAAATTGGGATTCCATCGCATGTATTCTGTTATTGACTTTTTCTTAACATGTGGGCAGTATATATTTCTATTAATGAATATACTTCTATAATATTTTAATGTGTTTATTAAATATTATATTCCCTGCTATTGACTGTGGTAATATCAACATTCTTTCAGTCAAACTTTAGTGCAAATCCATCATTACTTCCACAGGGCAAAATCCAACTGTAGGTCTTGTTGATTGTTGCTTCCTTGATATGTTGTATGATGTAAGTGTTCATTTAGAATGCCCACATGGGTTGGTGAGATGGTTCAGTAAGCAAAGGAGCTTGCTGCCAAACCTGAAAACTTATGTTTGATCCCTAGGACATGTGTTGTGAAAGGAGGGAACCAAGTTTCACAGGCTGTATTCTGACCTCCAGTTCCAGTTTGTGACAGGAGCTCATGCCCCTTCCCACCTGACAGGATTTTGAAAGCAGTGACACAGAGGAAGAAGGACATTCCAGCAGGGAGAGTGATATGAGAAACTGAGAGGTCCAAGAAGTTTGGCTAGAACATAGATTCTGAGCAGCACAGTGGCCAGAAATACTCATGACAAGTTTGCTTATGGCTGTGTCATAGGAGGATTGGATGTTTAAACAGGATGTGAAAACTAATTTTTTGAGAATATCATATCACAGAACACATTTTGATAATTTCCTTCAGCTTCTCCTAGACTTCACCATGTTCTTCCCAATGCATATCTCTCCACCCCTCTCTCTCCATCCCTCCTTCCCTCTACTTCTCCCTCCCTCCCTTCCCTCCCTCTCTCATTTTTATTTTTTATTACCTTCTGAATCTAGTTAGTGCCTCCTATGTGTGTATGGATACAGGGCCATCTATTAGCGCTCAGACAGTCTGCTAGAGATCACACTCCTAAAGAAAACCGACTTTGTTTCCTCCAACAGCCATCAACTCCCAACAGCTCAGCTGGGTTGAAAGGTACTCTTTACAAACAGCAAGATGGTAAATAGTTTTGCAAGCCATGTGTTCCCTGAGACAACTACCTTCTTCTGCGGTTGCGGCAGGAGATCATGCATAGACATGAAGGCATGCTTACAGCACTTTTCTAATTTACAAAAGAGTTGATTACCTAGATTTCACACATCGACCCCACTTACTGATACCTGACTCAAAATAATCAGGTGAAGTGGGTTTGCCTTCCCTGAGGGTTGGATAACACACAACTTATTTTACTTAAGCAGCAAATTGGAGGAGTGGCAGAGGGTAAGCACTGCACAGTACCTATCTGTCACATGTTCGTCCTCAAAGCCTCCATGGTGCCTCACAGTGATCAAGTGACCAGTCACTCTGGGCTGAATGATTGCTGAATGACTTCATTTATACTCATATGCTGCAGGCTATCCTTTGATAATCTGAGGCTCAGGGAAGGGTTTTGTTGTTGTTGTTTGTTTTTTCTTGTTGTTTTCCCCCACCGGCTTCATCTCTTTGTTCCTGAGATAAAATTTATTGTCCTTTGTATAGTTCAGCTCATATATACTATAGCATACAGGTAAGTGGGTAAGCTCTAGGGACGCCAGGTGAAGGAGCGAGAGCATGGAGAGCCAAAGTAAGATCCTGCCTTTCCAGTGCATCTGTGTCTTCCTCTGTTCCAGATGCTCAAAGCTTGCCAGAGACAGCAGCAACACAAATAATAAATTAAAGGAAAGCAATCATCCCTAACCCTGCAGCTGAAAGGCAGACTTGCAAGGCTACAGAGAAAGGGAAAGGGGGCCTGTTTTTTTAGAACCTAGAGTTACACTTCTTCCCTCTGTTGGTGAACACGGTCCTGTTATTTTCTGCAAATGTGTTCTTTCTGAACTAAGTGTACACATGCTGAGAAAATATGTGGGTGCACCTCCCAGGGTGATTCATTTCCCCAAAGCATCCAGCAAATGAAGGAGGCAGGCACCGGAGTTAATTGCAGGGTTGGGGCACCCCTGCGTGCAGAATGACAGAAGATTCTAAAAAGTCTGATGCAGGAGGGCACCTTTCTCAAGGAATAAGAAATCTGCCATAAGCTTTTAAGTGACTTTTTATTACTCGGATAGAGTTTGGGACAGCGACCCTTGGGGGTCAGTTGTGAAAGTAATGTATATTGAAGTAAGGGCTCTCAGTAATGGTGCCTCCCATTTTAGCATAGAAAGAAAAATTTCAGACACACTGGCTATGCATGCTCTATAGCTTCAGCCTCTTCACGATTATCATTAAGGCATTTGTAGTAAGAACTGAGAGCACAATGGCCTCTAGGCTTCGGCCATCTGGATTCAAATCTGGGCCCTATTACACCAATGGATGACTGTGAGCAGAGTACTGGATTGAGTTGTTAAGATTAAAAAGAATCTGTCCTGGTAAAGTGACACAAATGCTGTCCTTACGAAGGAACTGGTGAGGTGCCAGTAAGAGGCCTGGAGCCACAGATAGCTCTGAAAGGTACTCTGGGAACTTCATCCCCGCCCCAATCCTGACTCAATCCTGAGCAAGCTTCCCAGAAACCTGAGTAAAACAGAAGCCTGCTTGGGAGGAAAAGGAGGTGTGAGCAGCTTGCCTCCCTGTGGTACCTAGTCCCTGAAGCCCACAGAACCAAGATCCTAGAATAACAAAGTCACACCACGAGTCTCTGAGACAGGTCTCTGACTTGTAAAGATTTTGCTTGTTTCTCTATCTTCTCCCTCAAAGTTGGGCCAGCTCAAGGAAAGCAGATCTTCCTGAGTTTGTTTTTCCTCTAGTGTAAACATCAGTTTTCCCAGACAGTAAGAGGAAGTGTGAGGCAATCTGGGGGAAGTTTAGAAGAAAAATACAAGACTTATTGTGAAACACATAAAGATACATCCTATGAATATGGTAAATAATATTCAAATTATGCTCTCGAGTCTCTAAATTTCAGCCCATTTACTATTATTTTATGGCTCTCTTCTATTTGTTTGTTTCTCTTAGTTTTTTAAATTGGACATTTTATTTATTTACATTTCAAATGTTAAACACTTTCTCAGTTTCCCCTCTGCAAACCCCTTGCCCCATCCCCCCTTACCCTGCTTCTATGAGGGTGCTCCCCTATTCATCTCCTACCTAGTCACCCTGGCATTCCTCTACACTAGGGCATCAAGCCTTCACAGGACCAAGGGCCTCCTCCCATTGATGCCAGATAATGCTCCTTCAGCTCCTTCAGTCCTTCCCCTAACTCCTTCCATCATTGGGGTTCTTGTGATCAGTCTGATGATTGGCTGCAAGCATCTCCATCTGTATTGGTCAGAATTTGGCAGAGCCTCTCAGGAGACCGTTCTGTCAGGCTCCTGTCAGCAAACACTTCTTGGCATCAGCAATAGTGTCTGGGTTTGTTGTCTGCATATGGGATTTTGGAGATGGGTGGGTGAGTGGCCCTATCCCTTAACTGGGCAGCCATGCCTAACCTCTGGATATGGTCTTGATATGTTTTTCACTCCCCTTTGTGGGGTATTTCGGCTAATGTCATCCCTGTGGGTTCCTGGGAGGCTCTTGCTTTCCTAGCATCTGGGACTTTCTGGTTGCTACACCCAAGTTCCCCATCCCCCATTGCTATACACCTCTATTTAATTTCCTGACCCTCTGTATATCTCCATCTCCTCCCATACCTGATTCTTCCCTCTTTTTCCCCTCCCCCTCTTCTCTTCCTCTCAAGTCCCTCCTACCCTCTACTTCCCTGTATTATTTCGTTCCTCCTAAGTAGGACTGAAGCATCTACTCTTTAGTCTTTCTTCCTCTTGAGCTTCATGTGGTCTGTGAGTTGTATCGTGGATATTCCACTTAACAGTGAGTATGTAACATGTATGTTCTTTTGTGACTGAGTTACCTCAGGATGATATCTTCAAGATCTATCCATTAGCCTACATATTTTATGAAATCGTTGCTTTTAATAGCTGAGTAGTATTCCATTGTGTAAATGTACCCCATTTTTCTGTATCCAATCCTCTGTTAAGGGACATCTGGGTTGTTTTATAACCTCTGTTAGTTTCACTGTGTCTCTATTTAGTTTCTGTTTTCATGATCTATTACACTATTATTGTGTGAGGTGCACTGTGTGCTTTGAGCTTTAGTAAAGTTTCTTTTATGAATGTAGGTGCCCTTGCATTTGGAGTATAGATGTTCAGAACTGAGAGTTCATCTTGGTAGATTTTCTTTTCTTTGACGAGTATGAAGTGTCCTTCTTTATCTTTTTTTTTGGTAACTTTTGGTTGAAAGTCAATTTTATTTGATATTAAAATGGCTACTCCAGATTGTTTCTTGGGACCATTTGCTTGGAAAATAATTTTCCAGCTTTTTACTCTGAGGTAGTGTCTGTCTTTGTCACTGAGGTGCATTTCCTGTATGCAGCAAAATGCTGGGTCCTGTTTATGTATCCAATCTGTTAGTCTACGTCTTTTTATTGGGGAATTGGGCCCATTGATGTTAAGAAATATTAAAAATTAGTGCTCATTGCTCCCTGTTATTTTTGTTGTTAGGGTGGAATTATATTTGTGTGGCTATATTCTTTTGGGGTTGTTGAAAGAAGATTACTTTCCTGTTTTTTCTAGGGTATAGTTTCCTTCCTTGTTTTGAAGTTTTCTACCTATTATCTGTTGTAGGGCTGGATTTTGGAAAGATATTGTGTAAATTTGGTTTTATCATAGAATATCTTGGTTTCTTCTTCTGTGGTAATGGAGAGTTTTGCTGGGTATAGTAGGCTTGGCTGGCATTTTGTGTTCTCTTAGGGTTTGTATGACATCTGCCCAGGATCTTCTCAATTTTATAGTATCTGGTGAGAAGTCTGGTGTAATTCTGATAGGTCTGCTTTATATGTTACTTGACCTTTTCCCCTTACTGCTTTCAATATTCTTTTTTTGTTTTGTGCATTTGGTGTTTTGACTATTATGTGATGGGAGGAATTTCTTTCCTGGTCTAGTCTATTTGGGGTTCTATAGGCTTCTTGTATGTTTATGGGCATCTCTTTCCTTAGGTTAGGGAAGTTTTCTTCTATAACTTAGTTGAAGATATTTACTGGCCCTTTAAATTGGGAATCTTCACTCTTTTCTATACCTATTATTTTTAAAGACCTATTTGGTCTTCTCATTGTGTCCTGGATTTCCTGGATGTTTTGAATTAGGATATATTGCATTTTGCATTTTCTTTGACAGTTGTGTCAATGTTTTCTATGGTATCTCCTGCACCTGAGATTCTCTCTTCTATCTCTTATATTCTCTTGGTGATACTTGTGTCTATGACTCCTGATCTTTTTTTTTTTTTAGGTTTTCTATCTCCAGGGTTGTCTCCCTTTGTGATTTTTTTTTATTGTTTCTATTTCCATTTTTAGATCCTGGATGGTTTTGTTCAATCCCTTCACCTGCTTGGTTGTGTTTTCCTGTAATTCTTTAAGGGATTTTTGTGTTTCCTCTTTAAGGGCTTCTACCTGTTTACCTGTGTTCTCCTGTAGTTTTTAAAGGGAGTTATCTATGTCCTTCTTAAAGTTCTCTATCATCATCATGAGATGGGATTTTAAATCAGAGTCTTGATTTTCGGATGTGTTGGTTTATCTGGGTCTTGCTGTGGTGGGGGAACTGGGTTCTGATGATACCATGCAGCCTTTGTTTCTGTTGCTTATGTTCTTGCCCTTGCCTTTCCTCATCTGGTTATCTCTGGTGTTAGCTGGTCTTTCTGTCTCTGACTGTGGCTTGTCCCTTCTGTAAGCTTGTGCATCAGCACTCCTGGGAGATCAGCTCTCTCCAGAAAGAATTTGGGTATGGAGAGCTGTGGCACAGGGTCAGCTCTGGGGTGTAGACAGAAACCAGAAGGATCCTGTCCCAGGCTGCTTCTCAGTTCCTGTGTCCTGAGGGCTCTGGGCAGGTCCCTCAGAGCAGAAGTGGTGGTCTTACCTGTGCTCACAGATGTGTCAACACTCCTGGGAGACCAGCTCTCTCCCAGTTTGATTTGGGTATGGGTTGCTGTGGCACAGGGTCAGCTCTGGGTGCAGATTAGCCCATTTACTTAAAGCACAATCATTTACTCAAATAGATGAGTGTTTGATTTCTTAAGCACATTTTTTTTTTCCTGAGGATGGGATTTTTTTGGCTACTTTTTGTGTTTGGGCTTCATACACAAAAATTCATTGTAACCTAAGTTTTGGAGACATGGCATGTCTTGCATTGTTTTCTTCTCTAGGATTTTCTTTTTGCAGTTTCTGGAGCTGGTTTATTCTAGTTTCCTGTAGCCATGGTAGAATGGTTCACTACTGTCCATGTTGTTGAAATGTTATGGTCCTCTAGACTCAGAGTGTTTCTACTATAGCTAAATAGTATGTAAATTATATACCAACAATAGATATTTATTTATCATAGTTCCAAAGCCTGGGAAGTCTAAAACCAAGACAGGCAATTTTAGAGTTTAGGGAAGACTGTGTCTTTGCTTTCAAGGAAGTGCTCATGGGTGATCTTGACTTGGTAGAGAGGTGGGTGGTTTGCCTTTGTCCTTCTATTCAGTCCACTAGTCAGGTGCATAAGGATGGAGTTCTCATGACAGTCACTTTGCCAAAGGCTCCTCCTTACTGTATCACACAGCACATAGTTGCAGCAGATGGGTTTTAAGTGTTAAGGTCTAAGAATTTGGGAAATAATCCACTATGAAAGCCAGGTTTGAGCCAGCAGAAATATCTTTATTCAGAAACTGATATATTAAGGAGATGGCTGGGTGCAGGATCCAAACTGTGTCACCCACAGTCAGAACAGAGGAACTATTAAAGCAAAACTACAGAGATTAGATGGGGTAGGGGCAACCAATCAGGTACATGCATATGTTGTATGATTCTAACCTTTTTTTTTCATACCTGGCAGCTTAATTAGGTTATTACATGTCAAGTACCTCAAGAGGCTTTCTCTCATTCGAGGCTGGCCAATCAGAGCCTGTTTAGCAGCTGCTGGGTTTCAGTCCCCACTGGGTGCTTACCAACAAGGGATATTGTGGTCTAGGTTCATACGAGGCACTTGGGGCCAAAATTAGCTGTTTCTTAGAATTTAGCTTAGTATAAAGTAAAAACTATATACAGCACGAAATTTCTGAAGCCAAAGAGATCCCCAACATAAGGAAGACATACATTAAAAATGTGGCATCTGTCTTTTCTCCAAACTGACTGAGGAGTTTCAGGTGGGTTTTGGAACTGACAACTGTTTTTCTCATCATATTCTAGAAGTTTCCTCTTTATTCTTTCCCTTCATTTCTGGTCAGTGATTAAAGTCTGAAATAAATTTTATATATATATTTTTTAATCCCTTAAAATATGGGTTAATCAAGAGAACCTGTCATGAGAGACACAGAACAGAAAAGGGAGATTAAGTCTTTAGGGTAAAATGTCTTAGGGTCAAACCAAACCCTGTATTTACTGAAGAACTGATATCAAGGTCACTTCATGTCTTTTAGTTTTGATTATGATATAAGAGCCATTTTAATACTTCCACTATGGATTGCTGAACAGAGAAAGCTAAAACATTTTGGATAAAACTTCTTGTTGGCGATCTAGTCAAACTGACTTCCGTGCCCTAGCTAGACAACCCAAAGAACCAGCTAATTATGTGGTTCTTCCTATAGGAAGAGAAACTCTCCTGTGGGGTTGGGCTCTCTGGTACCAAAGCTATAGCCACTCACAACACCACCACAGTGCAGATACTAAGTGAAGGTGTAGAAACACAGTGCTTGCATTTTTTCTATTTGGCCTTTTCCCTGATGGCTTTGTGATTATGCTCTATTCTACCCCTGCCACTTTCAAGCTAGTTTTTGCAGTATTATCAAGCATCAGAATTAAAATGGCACCTATTCTCCTTTGCTCTTTTCCTGGAGGAAATATGGCTAGCTGGTGGTTGACCAGATCCAGGATAGAGCTCTATTTCAGTCAGTTTCTATATTTCACTTTGTTCCTCGTCTATCAGTGGGCATTTCGTTCAGTCTGCACAAGCAGCTGTGTAGAACAGGAAATTACAAAATGATCACAAACCAGGATCATCAGGCCTGTTGTTAATTTGGGCTTCATTTTCTCTGATGGAGCTCAGGTTTGGAAGTGATGGATGCCTCCAGGGGGGTCTGGTCCATCATTAGACCAATATTCTGCTCCTTCTCCAAGGAAACACCTGATCTTTGAGATACTTCATTCTCTCCATTTCCATTACTGGTTCTTGTTTGTGAGTGTTAAAATAACCCATGCTTTTCAGATTCTGAATTAGAAAAAAAAAGGTTGCATTTACCCATTCAACTGCTTATTCAATAAAAAACTGCATTTGGACCTGGGCCCCTTATAATATTTCAAGAATAGAAATATTAATGTAAATTGATTCAGTTATTCCATAATAGTTTTTGTTCTATCAGGCACTGTTCTTACACTGAGTTCATTCATTAAACCCATACCACAGCCTTAAAGGGCAGATATAGTTTTATCTGTTCTTATATCTGAGAAAAAAATTGCACAGAGAATTCAATAAACATGCCCAATGTGACAGAACTGATTTATGCCTCCCCATTACATTATAAAAAAGTGAACTAACTGCTGCTGATGTTGGCTAGTGAATTCTGGTTAAATAACAGCATAGTGTGGTTTGGGCATAGGTCTGTTTCACAGGGGAGTGAATATTTACACTAGTGTTGATCTGTGATTCTGTTAGAGCCTAGGACAGAAGGCAAACCTGAGATCTGGAAGAGGGGCCATTGGTGTCTTTCCATGGGTCTTTGTGGGGCTCAAATTCTTAAGTGCCTGGATACAACACAGGATGCTTCACCAGACAGATTCATTGTTTTCCCCTGTCATAGGGCACTTCAAGCATCTTGCCTGGGTCCATGGCTTCTAAAAGAGTCGTTCTAAGGATAATGACACTGGTAATAGTAGTATTTGTCTACTGATTCTCCAGTCAACACTATTCTGTGCAATGAATATACAAGCTCCAATGTTATAATAGTTTGATGAGATGCATTGTTTCAATTCTACAGATGAGGATAGTGATGAGTAGAGAGACAAATACATTTTCCCATAATTATTATGGTAAAGAAAATTTCCCAATGGTCTATGGGAAAATCTTGTGAAGGATGGCTGAAATCTTAAGATCAGTGCAATAGTGAATACAGTCATGACCAGAAACTGTCTGAACATCACATCAACTATGGGGAGAGGGCTTGAGAACAGAGGCATCTATAAACATTAAAGTTTGCTGTGGCATGGGTCCAATTATCATATAAAGGGGGTTCTGAATCAGAGCAGGGGATAGAGCAGCTAGAGCAGCTGTGACAGACTTGTTCCTGTGGAGATTTTGGAGTCAGCTGGAAAGGAAACCTCAAACTGGAACAGGGAGTCCTAAAAGAATGTAGGATGACACTAAAAGCTCACAAATAGCTAATGTGTTGATGTTTTTCGATGTCACAAATACTTTCTAAATACCTATAATGAGCTGGAGAATTAGCAGTGAATTAAGACAGGTAAAAAGTACTTGTATCCTTCCGCCTCTCTCCCGGATCTGAGACCGGACGCAGAACCCTGCCCCGTCTGCTTCTGGGGACACCGGATCCCTCCTGACCCACCCTAGAGGGTGCACGGAACACAGAGCAGTAGGTAAGAAGATCCACTCACTGCCTTAGACCCAGAGCTGAGTGCAGGGAGTGCTCAGATTCCAGCAGAACCCCAAACTCCGCCTCTGTGGAATAGCACACCACTTCCGCCCCTCTAGGTCTGCTCCTGGGGACACTGAATTCCTCCTGAACCACCTTAGAGGATCCACTGAACCCAGAGTGGCAGAGGACCAAAGGAACTCAGAGCGACAGACAACATATCCTGAGACATAATAGAGGAGCCACTGCACTCAGAGCAGTGGACACATTAGCCTGAGACATCCTAGAAGAGACATTACACCCAGAACAGTGGACACCTAGCTGGACTGCTACCTAGGAGACACCATATTCTGAGTCATCCTAGAGCTACCATTGTATTCAGAGCAGCTGGAGAAGATCACAGAGACATTGGGACCCCGAGGAGACCAGAAACAAGCAAGATAACTGGAAAGGGAGGCCTCAGTCAGAGGGAGCACTAGAGTTAACCAAATGGCAAAAGGCAAGTGCAAGAACATAAGCAACAGAATCCAAAGTTACATGGAAACATCAGAACCCAGTTCCCCCATAATAGCAAGTCCTGAACACCCTATCACACCAGAAAAGCAGGATTCAGAATTAAAATCTCTTCTCATGATGATGTTAGAGGACTTTAAGAAGGACATAAATAACACTCTCAAAGAAATTAAGGAGAACAGAGGCAGACAGATAGAAGCCCTTGAAGAGGAAACATAAAAATCCCTTAAAGAATTTGAAGAAAAAATAACCAAACAGGAGAAGGAATCAAACAAAACCTTCCAAGATCTAAAAACAGAAGTAAAAACAATAAAGAAATCACAAAGGGAGACTATCCTGGAGATAGAAAACCTAAAAAAAAGATCAGGAGTCATAGACACACGTATCACCAACAGAATACAAGAGATAGAAGAGAGAATCGCAGGTGCAGGAGATACCATAGAAAACATTGACACAACTGTCAAAGAAAATGCAAAATGCGAAAAGCTACTAACCCAAAACATACAGGAGATCCAGGACACAATGAGAAGGCCAAACCTAAGGATAATAGGTATAGATGAGGGGGAAGACTCCCAACTTAAAGGACCAGTAAATATCTTCAACAAAATTATAGAGGAAAACTTTCCTAACCTACAGAAAGAGATGTCCATAAATATACAAGAAGCCTACAGAACTCCAAATACTTTAGACCAGAAGAGAAATACTTCCTGTCACATAATAATCAAAACATCAAATGTACAAAACAAAGAAAAAATACTAAAAGCAGTAAGGGAAAAAGGTAAAGTAACATATAAAGGACGACCTATAAGAATTACACCAGACTGCTCACCAGAGACTATAAAAGCCAGAAGATCCCGAACAGATATCATACAGACCCTAAGAGAACACAAATGCCAGCCCAGACTACTATACCCAGCAAAACTTTCAATCAATATTGATGGAGAAACCAAAATATTCCATGACAAAATCAAATTTGCACAATATCTTAACACAAATCCAGCACTTCAAAGGATAATTGGGGGAAAACTCCAACACAAGGAGGGAAACTACAACCTAGAAAAAGCAAGAAAGTAATCTTCCAACAACCCTAAAAGAAGACCACTACACAAACATAACTCCAACGCCAATAACAAAAATAACAGGAAACAACATTCATTATTTCTTAATATCTCTTAATATCAATTGACTCAATTCTCCAATAAAAAGACATAGACTATCAGACTGGATACATAAACACAACCCAGAATTTTGCTGCATACAGGAAACGCACCTCTGTGAAAAAGACAAACACTACCTCAGAGTAAAAGGATGGAATACAATCTTACAAGCAAATGGTCCCAAGAAACAAACTGGAGTAGCCATTCTAATATCAAATAAAATCAATTTTCAACCAATAGTAATCCAAAAAGATAAAGAAGGACACTTCATATTCATCAAAGGAAAAATGTACCAAGAGGAACTTGCAATTCTGAACATCTATGCTCCAAATGCAAGGGCACCCACATACATAAAAGAAACTTTACTAAAACTTAAAGCATATATTACACCCCACACAATAATAGTGGGAGATTTCAACACCCCACTCTCAGCTATGGACAGATCATGGAAACAGAAACTAAATTGAAACACAATGAAACTAACAGAAGTTATGAACCAATTGGACTTAACTGACATCTATAGAACATTTCATCCTAAAACAAAAGAATATACCTTTTTCTCAGCACCTCATGGTACCTTCTCCAAGATAGACCATATAATTGGTCACAAAACAGGCCTCAACAGATACAAAAAAATTGAAATAATCCCTTGTACCCTATCAGACCACCATGGACTAAGACTCGTCTTTGACATGGACAAAAACAACGGAAAGCCCACATACACGTGGAAACTGAACAATGCTCTACTCAATGATAACTTGATCAAGGAAGAAATAAAGAAAGAAATTAAATACTTTTTAGATTTAAATGAAAATGAGGACACTTCATATCAAAATTTGTGGGACTCCATGAAAGCAGTACTGAGAGGAAAAATCATAGCTCTAAGAAAATGGAAAGAGCATACATTAACAACTTGACAGCACCCCTGAAAGCGTTAGAACAAAAAGAAGCTAACATACCCAAGAGGAGTAGATGGCAGGAAATAATCAAACTCAGGGCTGAAATCAACCAAGTTGAAACAAAAAGAAGTATACAAAATATCAACAAAACCAGGAGCTGGTTCTTTGAGAAAATCAACAAGATAGACAAACCCTTAGCCAGACTAACCAAAGGGCGCAGAGACAGCACTCAAATCAATAAAATTAGAACTGAAAAGGGAGACATAACAACAGAAACAGAAGAAATTAAAAAAATGGTTAGATTCTACTACAAAGGCCTATACTCAACAAAATTGGAAAATCTGGATGAAATGGACAGTTTTCTAGATAGATACCAGGTACCAAAGTTAAACGAGGAGCAGATAAACCATCTAAACTGTCTTACAACCCCTAAAGAAATAGAAGCAGTCATCAAAAATCTCCCCACCAAAAAAAGTCCGGGGCCAGATGGTTTTAGTGCAGAATTCTACCAGACCTTCCAGGAAGACCTAATACCAATTCTCTTCAAACTATTCCACAGAATAGAAACAGAAGGAACAATACCCAATTCGTTCTATGAAGCTATAATTACAATCATACCAAAGCCTCACAAAGACCCAACAAAGAAAGAAAACTACAGACCAATCTCTCTTATGAATATTGATGCAAAAATACTTAATAAAATTCTCACAAACTGAATCCAAGAACACATCAAAGCAATCATCCATCATGATCAAGTAGGCTTTATCCTAGGAATGCAGGGTTGGTTCAATATTCGAAAATCCGTCAATGTAATCAACTACATAAATAAACTCAAAGAAAAAAATCACATGATCATCTCACTGGATGCTGAGAAAGCATTTGACAAAATTCAACATCCCTTCATGTTAAAAGTCCTGGAAAGAGCAGGAATTCAAGGTCCATACCTAAACATAGTAAAAGCAATATACAGTAAGCCAGTAGCCAACATCAAACTAAATGGAGAGAAACTTGAAGCAATCCCACTAAGATCAGGGACTAGACAAGGCTGTCCACTCTCACCCTACCTATTCAATATAGTACTAGAAGTCCTAGCTAGAGCGATTAGACAACAAAAGGAAGTCAAAGGGATACAAATAGGAAAAGAAGAAGTCAAAATTTCTCTATTTGCAGATGATATGATAGTATACTTAAGTGACCCTAAAATTTCCATCAGAGAACTCCTAAACCTGATAAACAACTTCAGTAAAGTGGCTGGATATAAAATCAACTCAAACAAATCAATAGCCTCCCTATACTCAAATGATAAACAGGCTGAGAAAGAAATTAGGGAAATGACACCCTTCACAATAGTCACAAACAATATAAAATATCTTGGAGTGAATCTAACCAAGCAAGTGAAAGATCTGTATGACAAGAACTTCAAGTCTCTGAAGAAAGAAATAGAAGAAGACCTCAGAAGATGGAAAGATCTCCCATGCTCCTGGATTGGCAGGATTAATCTAGTAAAAATGGCCATCTTGCCAAAAGCAATCTATAGATTCAATGCAATCCCCATCAAAATTCCAAAGCAATTCTTCATAGAGATAGAAAGAGCAATCTGCAAATTTATTTGGAACAACAAAAAACCCAGGATAGCGAGAACTATTCTCAACAACAAAAGAGCTTCGGGGGGAATCCCCATCCCTGACCTCAAACTGTACTACAGGGCAATAGTAATAAAAACTGCATAGTATTGGTACAGATACAGGCAGGACGATCAATAGAATCGAATTGAACACCCAAAAATGAACCCACATACCTATGGTCACTTGATCTTTGACAAAGGAGCTAAAACCATCCAGTGGAAAAAAAAACAGCATTTTCAGCAAATGGTGCTGGTTCAACTGGAGGTCAACATGTAGAAAAATGCAAATTGATCCACTCATATCCCCTTGTACAAAGCTCAAATCCAAGTGGATAAAAGACCTTCACTTAAAACCAGATAAACTGAAACTAATAGAAGAGAAGGTGGGGAAGACCCTCGAATACTTAGGCACAGGGGAAAAGTTTCTGAACAGAATACCAATGGCTTATGGTCTAAGATCAAGAATTGACAAATGGGACCTCATAAAATTGCAAAGCTTCTGTAAGGCAAAGGACATTGTCAATAAGACAAAACGGCAACCAACAGATTGGGAAAAGATCTTAACCAATCCCACACCCGATAGAGGGCTAATATCCAAGATTTACAAAGAACTCAAGAAATTATACTTCAGAAAACCATATAATCCTATTAAAAATGGGGAACAGAGCTAAACAAAGAATTCTCAACAGAGGAAACTCGAATGGCTGAGAAGCACCTTAAGAAATGCTCAACATCCTTAGTCATCAGGGAAATGAAAATCAAAACAACCCTGAGATACCATCTCACACCAGTCAGAATGGCTAAGATCAAAAACTCAGGTGATAGTAGATGCTGGCGAGGATGAGGAGAAAGAGGAACACTCCTCCACTCTTGGTGGGATTGCAAGCTGGTACAACCACTCTGGAAATCAGTCTGGCGGTTCCTCAGAAAACTGGACATAGCATTACCTGAGGATCCAGCTATACCACTCCTGGGCATATACCCAAAAAACGCTCCAACATATAACAAGGACATATGCTCCACTATGTTCATAGCAACCTTATTTATAATAGCCAGAAGCTGGAAAGAACCAAGATGTCCCTCAATGGAAGAATGGATACAAAAAATGTGGTACATCTACACAATGGAGTATTACTCAGCTATTAAAAATAATGAATTCGAGAAATTTATAGTCAAATGGATGGATCTAGAAATTACCATCCTGAGTGAGTTAACCCAATCACAAAAGAACACACATGGTATTTACTCACTGTTAAGCAGATGTTAGCCCAAAAACTTAGAATAGCGAAGATTCAACCCACAGACCACGTGAAGCTCATGAAGAAGAAAGACCAAGAGGGGATGCCTCAGTTCTACTTAGAACCAGTAACAAAAAATACTCCGGGGAACAATTATGGAAACAAACCATGGGACAGAAACTGAAAGAGGAGCCATCAGGAGACCATTCTACCTGTGCATCCATCCCATGTACTGTCACCTAAGCTAGACGTTGATGTGGATGACTGGAAATGCATGCTCTCAAGAACATATTATAGCTGTCTCCTTAGAGATCTGCCAAAGACTGACACATTCAGAGGACGATGCTCACAGCTAACCACTGATATGATCAAGGGTTTCCCAATGGAGAACTTAGAAGACTGAAGGAGCAGAAAGGATTTGTGACCCCAAGAGGAAAGCAACAATACCAAACAACTAGAGCCCCCCAGGGTCTAAACCACCAGACTGGGAGCACACAGGGAGGGACCTACAACTCTAGCAGTATACGTAGGGGAGGACGGCCTTGTTGGGCATAGGTGGGAGAGGAGATTCTTGGTTCCATGAAAAACGAATACAGAAATGGGGGGAAATGTGAGGGTGAGAAGGGGGTAGTGGGGGTTGGGGGGTAGGTGCGGGCACAGCCTCATAGAAGGGATATAAGGAGGGGGGATGGGATAAGGGGTTCCTGGGTGGTGGGGGGAATGGGATAAGAGGATAAAACTTGAAATGTAAATATTATAACCAACTACATAAAAGGGGAAAAAAAAGTTGTTAGAACCAACATCTTTTAAAAAAATGTCAGCCCTCTAGGAAAAAAATAATTTTTTTTCTTGATACTAAAACTTGTCCAGAGAATTGTATATTGCAGAATACACAGCCTTGGTGTATCTACTCATCAAGCAAAACGAGCAGACCTATTCAAACCTCTGGTGTCTGGGAATTCCATCTGGATGTAGTGAAGACACAGCGTCAGAAGTTTATCAATTTACTCTTCCCCCCACCCCTCTTCTAATATCTCAATGCCCATAATCAGCTTGAAGAAGTTAAAGAAGAGTCAGCGCCCCTATTCCCTGGGCTTGGGGACTAAGGTGGTTAATATGGGGCTGTCTCTCTGGAGAAAAGTAGTGATTTTGTTGGAACAGGGAGGACTAGCTAGGATTTATGGCATAGCCATAACCTATTGATAGAAATCTGTATAATTTAGTATCAAGATGAAGTTATAATTTCTTAAATGATACAAAATTCACTTGGATTTCAAATTTAAGGTTTTCATTGGTATAAGCTTCTTATTGATATGAAAGTGAAATGAATATTGATACTCTCATGAGCATTGTGCCTGTATAACACATTTAGAAATACAAGGCTTAGACCCAGTCCTTCTTTAACTTTTTTAACTGACTTGGGATGATTAGCCTGTGAGTTAAGGGACTATAGCAAATTCATGACTTTGAGTTTATTTTTAGGGTGTTTTCTATATTTTTATTTAGAAATAGCTGAGAGGAGTTAACAGACAACAGTCCAGGTTACCTTACATGGATAGTTGGATTTCAAAATGTCAGAAATCCATAGAATTGATGTCACAAATATTTCTATATTAATGTTCATTTTGATTAGAGACCTGTCTGCTCCTGACAGCTTCCTGTCTTGGATTCTAAGAAGAAATTGAGCATCGTTGGAGTTACTCCAGTTGTGGTGAGACAGCCACCAGGCAAGAATTGCCTCTCTCCATCTACAGACAAATTACTGTCCAGAAAAGGACACACTTGCAGAATAGTCGACTGATTATATCTACCTAGACAGAGTAACCAGCCCTTAATAATTCTGCAGCACTAAAGTCTGTCAGATGAGTTTGGGCCAGAAGGCTGAAGATTGGATGCTCCAACGTTCGGTAGTATAGGGATTGTCCAGGTGTTCAGAGGTCTCTATAAATTGGCTAAGTTTTAGAAGCTATGCTTAGTGCTTCCCATAACTTCAGTTAATTTAGTCATTCTGGATTTCTGACGGCATTGAAGACCTATAGACTCATAGCCAATTCTGGCTATTTACCTTGAGAGAAAAGATCTGAGTGGAGGGTTCTCAGCTGACATTCATTATAAAGCCAAGAAAAAGGTTCAAAACTAAGTGTTCTAGTCAAGAGAGACAATAGAGGTTCTGGCTAGTCAACAAAAGGATGGATTGGGTATTAAGACTATCTTGTACCTCACTGGAACAAATAGGAATAATTATGCTCTAATTGTATTCTGAGAGAAAAGCTTTATTTTAACAGGAAGGGTAATATGTAGGAGGAGCTAAGGGGGAAGGAGCACCAAGAGGAAAAGATGGAGTAAGGAGAGGAGAAGATGAAGTAGAGGAGAAGCTCAGTAATGAGAGAGAAAAAGAGAGAGAAAGAGAGAGGGGGCATGGAGGCAGAAATTCACGTGTCTCCACTAGTCAAAGATAGTTTACACAGCTAGGTTGGGTATTAGGTTACACTTCTGACTGAGCATTACCATACTTATAAAGTCCTTGATTAACATTTAAAAAATTGTATAAAAGCCAAATGGAAAAGGGGGGGCACGGGATAGGGGTTTTCTAGGGAGGGGAAATGGGGAAAGGGATTGGCATCTGAAATGTAAATAAAATATCAAATAAAAAAAAGTACTTGTATTTTCAGAGCATGACCAAAGAGGAAATATTACACATAAGAAAAGAAAGATGAAAGGTGTGGCATGAGAAGTATTGATAGATTCTGCAGATGTATCAGGAGAGGGGATAAGTGTGTGTGTGTTAAAAGTTTTTCAGTCTTAGATTAAAAGTATCAGCGTTTCTTCATTAAGAATGTAGGTGATATTTTAAGTGAAAGAAGTGAAAGATGATTTTCATGCATAGTGGGAGGGAGAGCTAAGAAGTGAGCACAGCCAAGTACAATGGCTTAGAGGTCGGAGGACTCCAAGTCTCTTTAAGGAAGGGCAAGTGGGCCATTTCAGTGGCTGAAGCAATTTCAATGCAAGGAGAGACAATAGAGGATGAGGTGAGAGAAGTTGAGACAGGGTCTGGCTGGCTCTATAGATTACAGTAAGTCCTAAGTGGTATGAGAAGCCTATGGGAGGTCTTATGGCAACATAACTTTGCCTGCATCTTAGCAGAATCATGTGGATGCTGCATTGAAAACCAAAGGGGAAGCAGGCAGACTAGTCAGGGGCCTTCCCAACCATCCAGGTGAGCTGCAGCAGTCGAAGGAGTGCAAGAGTGGGCGCGGAGTGCCATAGCAAGAGGCTCCATATTTCTTTAAGGTGGAAGCAGAGTCAAAAGGTTGGGCTTGTGGCTTGACATAGAGTGTGAGCTGAAGAGAAGAAACTGGGATGACTTCTGCATTTTAGTCTGAGCATTTGAAAGAATGGAATTGCCAATTCTGTACTGAAAGTACAGAGAAGGTAGAGAGAACGTTTGTGGGGTGTGGAACCGGGGGCTCAGGCTTAAAGATTCTAATTTGGGATGCCAATTAGATACATGTAAGTGATGGTGTGTGCCCATTTGTGACCAAGATTTATTGAGCTTTGATAATTCTCTCCTAATTGAAATGAATCAGCAGAATAAAAAGATATATTGAAACTTCTCACAGTTGATGAGTGGTCAGAACAAATCCATCTCACTGATATTGCTCACAAGTTTTGGTATGATAAATTGATGGACAGGAGGGTGGTGTCCCCAGGAGAAAAATCCTTCTAGAAGGGAATGCCTGGGACTCACAACTTTCAGAAAGAAATGCTAATATCATGTGATTAGGTAGACTTCTTTCCCTGTGGGACCCAGCAACCATTCTGAAACTTTATGAACCTCTTTGATTTCATCGTCTAAAAGCTCATGGTGAGTGAGATGGATATTCTTGGGTTTCAACTTGATAGAATCTAGAATTTACTGAAACCCAAACATCTGGGTGCACACCTGTGAGGGAAATTTTGTCTTTCTCAGTTTTCTTTCCTTTCCTTTCCTTCCCTTCCCTTCTTCCCTTCCCTTCCCTTCCCTTCCCTTCCCTTCCCTTCCCTTCCCTTCCCTTCCCTTCCCTTCCCTTCCCTTCTTTTTTCTTTTTGTATAATTTCCACATTTGTTCCTATTTCTTAAAGTTTACTTATTTTTTACTTAGTCACTTTATATTCTGCTCACTGCCCCTCCCAGTCATCCCTCTGACAGTCCTTCCCTCATCCTCTCCTCCAGCAGATGTGCAGCTTGTTCTTCATGAGAAAGTTTTTCTTAACAACATAATTTGAAGTGAGAAGACCAGCATTTAGTCTGGATCTTTTGAGGTGGGAAGATCCGCCTTTATCTGCACCACACCTTCTGCTGACAACCTGTATAAAGACCTGAGAGGAGGAAGCTTGTCTTTGCTTGCTCTCACTTCTGCTAGCAAGCCCATCCCTTCACTGGCTTTAGAATGTGCTTTGGGATTTTCACATATACTAAAGATAAGCGGAGACATCCAGCCTTGTGGACTGAACAACTACTGGATTCTTGGACCTTCCACTGGTAGACAGCCATTCTTGAACTAGCTGGACCACAGCTTGTGAGCCATTCTAATAAATCCCCTTTCTCTCTATGTACAAATGTATTCCATAAGTTCTATTTCTCTAAAAATCCTTCTAATATGGTGAGTTATATTTGCATTGCTAGGCTAGTAAGATTATTGGTAGAGATGGGTAGAGACTTCTAATGAATCTGGATTCATGAACACACTTCTTTCCACCATTGGATCTGCTGAAACAGCTTTTCAAAAGGGCATCCTTCAGGCAATGATTTTTGTCTGCTGGAGTGAGCCTGACTGTGGATGTAGGGAGCACAGGAAGAAAAAGGCAGGACCGCATCATCAAGGATCACATTCTTTATTTGGATCAGATAAGTTTAAGTACTTTAGAAGCCCAGATGAATTCTTGCATATTCAGCCAGAAGAGTTATTATTCAGTCCATAGAGGGGATATATTAATTATGTGGATTTTTGAGGCAGCTAATTATGATGTATTATGGGTATCACTATAACTGGAGGCAGAGGAAATTTCTATCTATATGATTAAAGATCTCAAAAATGTCTCCTGGTCAAAAGATATTTTCTGAAAATTGATAGAAGGTGCAGAATTTGAAGCATAAAATAAGTTCTAGGCCTCATTTCCGTACTGCCATTTTACCCGAATGAATACTTTGTTTCAAATCTCAGAGATGCTGTTTTTATTAGCAAGGTCTTATAAACTGCACTTAGAGGAGATATGTCTTGGTAATAGGAGACTGACTGCAAGAAGCTGAACAAAAAGGAAGGCCCAAGTGTGGATACTGGAAACCCACTTAAAAAGGGAACAAAATAATCACGGGAGGCAGAGGGTGGGGGAAACCTGAGTTGGAGAGGGGAGGGGGAAGGGGAAAAGGAGGGGCAGGATCAGGTATAGGGAGAGGAGGAACTCCCATTGGGCCAGGAGAATGAATACACAGCAGTGGGGGTAGGCAAGGGGAAGAGGGAACCTCTAGAAAGTCACAGAGACCTGGGAAGTGAGAGGCTACTAGGCCTCAATGGGGATGGGATTAGCCAAAATGCCCAACAGTGGAGAGATGAAACCAGAAGAGATTACCTCTAGTAGATAGACATGGTCCCCAGTTGAGGCAGGGGGCCACCCACCCATCTTCAGAATTTTTAACTCAGAATTGTTCCTGCCTAAATGAAATGCAGGGACAAAAATGGAGCAGAGACTGATGGAAAGGTCACCCAGTGACTGACCCAACTTGGGATCTATCCTATGTATGCACACCAAATTCTGACACTATTACTGAGACCATATTGTGTGTGCAGACAGGACTGGCATGGGTATCCTTGGAGAGGCTCTACCAGCAACTGACTGAGACAAATGCAAATACCAACTATTGGATTGAGGTCGGAGACCAACATGGAAGAGTTAGAGGAAGGACTGAAGGAACTGAAGACGATTGCAACCCCATAGGAAGAACAACAGTGTCAACTAAGTTGTACCCCTCATAGCTCCCAGAGATTAAGCCAAAAACCAAGGAGCATACATGTGGTTTGTGGCCCCAGACATATGTATAGCAGAGGATTGCCTTGTATGGCCTCCTATGGAAATTTGATGTCCCAGGGAAGAGAGATGCTGGTGGGGGTGAGGTGGGGGTGGGTAGGCAGGTTGGGGAGCACCCTCTCAGAGGCAGGGATGGTGGTGGATGGGGTGAAAAACTTGAGGAGGGAGACCAGGAAGGGGGACAGCTTTTGGAATGTAAATAAATAAAATAAGTTACTTAAAACTAACCAAAAAAATAAATGAATGATGAGATATGTATGTAAGATAGAGTGCTGTGTCTGGGGAATGTGTCTTAGGATGAGACACTGCTTGGAAGGAAGCAGCTAGGTACCAGCTGATGGACATTTAATGGACACGGATGACTAGCAGGAGAGATGAATCTACTGGAAGATGAACTTCATTTGCTTAATGACTTCATTCACCAGCCTTGGTCCACAATGTAGCTTGTTTGAGGGAAAATCTGAACTGTACAGTGGTTATTCCCTTAGAGCACCAGTCCCGCACAAACTGAGAGAAAAAAGACGTATGGTAGAGATGTGCCGATTCTGGGTTTTGAAATGAATTTTACAGGGTCACTGGACATGTCATGCTGTGGCAACTCTTAGGAGGTTAAGACGGGACAACTTACCTGGCTTCCTTAATACAAAGGTTAGAGTTGTCTGTGCCATTCATGAAAGGAAGCCTTTGAGTCATGACATTACTTGTCACTAATAAGAGAGCAAAGAGAAATCCCTTTATAAAAATCTGGGGGATAGGATGTTTCTTTTCCACAACATCTTCCTGTGGTTCATGTGTGCTGTTCATTAAGTTGCTAAAAGGAATGAACAGGGTGAATGATAATCACTTTCAGATTATTGGTGTGTGCCTGTGCACATGTGGGTGTGCCGATGGTGGCATTTTCTAGGCATACTGCAGGAAAGAGGAACACAGGTGGAAGACATAGAAGATTTTCCCATAGTGCTTTGCCAGTGTGATTGACACCAGGTGTCAGAGAGTCAAGTGCATCCCACTGCATTGCCAACTGGTGGTAGAGCAGGGGCAGTGCCTCTAGCCTCTGAAGAAATCGGTGCAATCCAGTTTGCTTCAGTAGTCCTCAAAGCTAAGGGATTTGCAACACGGGCCAGTAAGTAATATTTTAGCTTGCTAGTTCAGTGTGAGGAGTTTTAAATTTTAGTTTGGCTAAAATCTTCAGTGTGGAATCAGCAAATGCTTTGGAGAGACCATGGATCTGCTTTGCCCAACATGGTAGACTTTCGATTCAGGTATTTATTAACAGCTAAACAAATTAAGATTTAAAAGATCCAATTCTTTGGTCACAGTAGTCGTATTACAGATGGCTACATGGGGCCAGAGGCTGTTGTACTGTGCAAAACAGAATGTTTGTAACTGCTATTGGTTAGAGTTAATCTAGATCATGAGATTGGCCGTGACTTTTCTTTTACTACCAAGGGAAAGACCTGCATCAGTGGAAATCAGACCAGTTGGAATAGATTAGGCACCAATAGGCCCTTCCTGATACCAAATGATTGTAGCGTGAGCTGCAGACGCAAAGTGAGTACTTAGAGTTGTCTGTCCACTTAGGAAATGGAAACAGTAAGTTTTTCTTGTTGTTTTTGCTTTGTTTTGAGGTATGTTTTTGTGTGAGATATATGTGTAGGACTTTATAGGCATCTCGAAGTAGATTCTCAAACTTGATTTCAACTTTCTAGGCCACAGTTGAAATGTATGTTTCATAAACATGAAAGAAAGAACCGGATCCAGCATGCTGCTTGTATTATTTGGGAATATTATTTGGGGTTTTTGGATGTGTTTAGATATGTTGGGTTCACCACGTAAACTGGCCACTTTACCCTGAATCATGGATAAAGTATGTTTGAAAAATGGCTTTGAGGAGAGGGATAGAGGGAGGGAGAAGAGGGCATAAAATCTCCTGGAAGTGGAGTTGTCAGTGTTCAGAAGTGGTTTGCAGATGGTGGGAATCGAATCTGGCTCCTCTGTAAGAGCCGCCAGTGTTAAACACTGAGTCTCCTTTCCAGCATTGGTCTGAATTGTAGTAATAGGACTTGATGGACTTTGAACTAGTCAGAAGATGACACCACCCACAGACTTGGAAAGATGTCCTGAGTATCTCCTGAAGCCCAGATTGTCCCCAGAAACTGCTGAAAAGCAGGGCTTATATCAGGAAGGCACCTGGAAAGGAGAGAAACCTCAGCCTTGTGCATATTCTACAGTATGGAATCCTTCAATCCATTCCCTGGAAGGAGCCAGAGAAACGCCAGTGTGGGGCTCATGCAGTGTCAGTTGAGAAATTTTTCTCTTAGCTTGACATAGACTTGTCATGATTCTGGTTGAAATTGTTCATGATGATTAAAGCCTTCTTACTAAAAAACAAAAAAAAAAAAAAAAAAAAAAACCAAAACCCCCCCCCCCCCCCCAAAAAAAAAAAAAAAAAAAACAAAACCACAAGTTTGCTTTGGACCGCTTCCTTTAACTCTGGTCATTATTATCTGCACAAGGGAGCCTGAGATAATTTAAGGCTGACTAGTCCCAGAGTGAGCGGGCCATAAAGTCCCCCCAAATTGAGGCCCAAATTCAGAGTGCTCGCTACCCTGTGAGTGCGATGGCAATTGTAACATCATTTGTTTGCAGTGTGATCTTAAGGAAATACCTATCCTGTAAATACAAGCAATCCTTAAAAAAAAAATAAAATAAAAAATGAAAAATGTGTTTGAAGTTGAAAAATTAAGGAGATAAACTGTCTTAGACCCTGCAAAATTAGCAAAGGAATGTTTAAAAGCTTGTTTATAGTGTTTTGTAGAAGAAACCAATTACTAGGCCTTACTCAAAGGTTGCTCATAGACACAGGATGGAGCACTTTACTTCTTCTGGGAAGATCTGCATGATAAGCTGGCTGGTGTTATATGAGGCCAGCAGAGACAGGGTCCTCTAATACCTGAGAGCAAATGCAAGACACCTTATCCCTGTGAACTAGGACACTGGTAATTACATCTGGGCACTTCGTTTCCACTTGTTAGAAGCAGCTTCAGCGGGAGTCATTTGTTCCATCTCCATACATTCTGCTAAGTCAGGTGATTTGCGTATAGAACTTGCATATGTAGTTTCCTTTAATTGACCAGCACATTCTCCTTATGTTTACTTGGGTCTTGTGTAAGGGTAGTGAGAATTTAGTATTCTGGTGCAAAAGGGCTCACTTCCATGGCTCTGTGCAGTCAACACTTGCTTTCTAGAGTTTACTTCTCAATTCCTAACACCTGGGTGCCCTGCTTACTAACCTTTTGCCTGGCTTAAGGGACAGATTACCCAAACCTAATAGCTAGTCTGTTTTCTTGCTGGCCCCAACCTTGCACAAGCATGAGACATACATGGAAAGTGCCATTTTCATGGTAGCTCATTGTTAAACACCCAGGAGAGTTCCTGAGAAGGCTCTCTCTACCCCCAAGCCTTGCCCATTGGGTTACTTGCTAACCACCTGACATCTGTTTAGCTTACTAGAATACACTCTGAGGGCAGGAACCATAATCTGGTTTGTTTGCTGTCATCCAGGGAACTTGACATAATAAGGATCCAATATAACTGATTGCTAGCATACTATTCCAGATCAGCAATGCCAGCCTTATTGGAAGCAGGGTTTGTAGACCTCAGTCTGAAGCCCCTGGGATGTAGCCTGGTTGGGTGCCTTAACAATCTAAAGGGGGCGCTCATATGCTTTAGAGATTGAAAACCCCAGGTTTAATGTGTTTGTAAATTAGATAACCAGAGGGTGTTGTGGAGATCATTTTCTTTTAAAAATCCATAAAACATTTATTTTTATTTTACATCTGTGAGTGTTTAGTCTACATGCATGTATGAGCACTGCATGTATGCCTAGTACATTTGGAGGTCAGAACAGGGTATCGGACAGTTCTTCATGTGGGTGCTGGGAACTGCGCCTGAACCATCTACAAATGAAAGGGGTACTGTTAATTGCTGAGCCACTTTTCCAACCCTCATAATGTGACTTTTATTTGTTTTTTGTTTTTTCAAGACAGGGTTTCTCTGTGTAACCCTGGCTGTCCTGGAAATCACTCTGTAGACAAGGCTGGCCTGGAACTCAGAAATCTGCCTGCCTCTGCCTCCTAAGTACTGGGATCAAAGGCATACGCCACCACTGCCTGGCCTATAATGTGACTTTTAAATACGAGTTGTCAGATTTAGCTTTGCTCCCAAGCTTTCAAAGAATAGATGCAAAAAGATAAAAATTTGCGGTATGAGTATTTATTTGAGGTTCGAGCCAGTGGACCAATTGGTTGAAACTCTCATCTGATGGTCTTTGAAAACTTAATGTATAGAATATGACCTTCCCATGAGTTCTGTGAAGAAAGAAATTGTAAAGGTGAAAATTGTATATGGTTAATATTGAAAAATAAAATTGTTAAAGCAAGTTATAGAATATACTGGTATGGAAGTGTTTTTTATTTGACATAGTAGTTCTACTTGCAAAACCTTACCCTAGGTAAACGGTCAGGCTGCCATTGCTGTCATTACAGCGATGACTTTCACATGCTTCATGATTTCTAACAACACTTGATGCCCAACAGTGTGGAACACATAAAATGAAATTGTGATGTTACCCTTCTTTGAGTCATCGTTTGGCTAGTGAGATGTTCTTGAAGAATTTTAAGTTACAGGGAAAGCTTAGTGTTTAAGATTGAGTAAGCAAATGTGGTTTTAAAACATCACATATGAAATTTGTGTGAACGTCAACAAAAAAGGGGAGAAAGTGGGAGCTTCCTGACAGTTTCCTGGAAGAGGGAAATCAACTATTGATTTCCTTAACTCTATCTTGCAGTTTTAATTGGCTTACAAGGATTAGATATTCAAATTAGAATATATTCATGTTTATGAATACTACAAGTTAATAGTAAACTTACCCATTGTTTACTTGATGACAGAACTGTAAGCTCATGTGTGCTCATTCCTTTATAGCTTTGTTCTGTATGTATGTGTGTAGTTTTGTATGATAAAATTGGTCAATCACACTTGAGCAGGTTTTGAAGACTCATACTTCAAACCTTGAGTCCGTTCATAATATTCTTTCAAACTTATGTTTCTAGTTTTCAATTTTTTTGCCATGATTACAAAATTGCTGCAAAATATTTAGTGTTCTGAAGTTTATTTTTTGAAAGGACTTTTCCAGCCTGAAGTGCTAGCCCAGGCCTATAGTCACAGCACTTTGGAGGCTGAGTCAGGAGTACTGTATTATTGAGGCCAACCTAGGCTACAGAGTGAGACCCCATTAAAAAAATTTGATAAAAAGAATTCTACATCATTGAATTTAGCTACTTCACAGGGGTTTCTAGAGGAGGCCTGGGAGGAGCAGGACAGAAGTGAATCAGTGGAGCTGACCTCCACAGTGCTGAGAAGATGAAGGCAGTGCAGAAGGAAGAGGAGGGCCAGAACGTCAGGCAATAGTCCATGGGGGAGGGGTACCGAAGCCTGTCATACCCACAAAAGCACAGATGCCATCCAGGTGGTCAAGAGCCAGGCCAGTCACTACCAGTCTCTAAGGACACTTAACTCTATTGCTTTGTATTCCTCCCCACCTCAGCTTGAGTGAGATATAAACATAGAAGAGGTGGACTTCAAACTCATGATTCTCAGTATTAGAAGCAGAGTTAAACCATAAGAAGACTATCAGGGTAAAACTGGACTGGGTTGCCCTGGCCCATTGCCCAGGAAAGAGGAAAGCGCATACGTTCCCCTCTTGGGGAACACATTTGGTCAACACACACACACACACACACACACACACACACACACACACACACACACACGTAAAATCTTTGCTCCATTTGAAATTTTCCTTAGGGTAAAGAGCATGAGAATTCCCCACTGCCCTGAATTATGGTATTTATCTAAACATCATGGATCTGAGATTCCTTATTATATACTAACTTACCTTTTACAATTCTGTTCTATTCTTTTCTTGAGTCACCAGTACTAACCATTTAATTTGTGATATGTTATATTACTAATTGTGTTGCAAAGTTCCCTTTCAGTAGTAAAAACATGGTTTTTTTTCTTCCAACTCTTCTCATGTCCCCACTCTCAGTTTCACAATATTCTATAATTATATATGCATACACACATAGGTTTACATACACCTACAACCTACTGAGTCAGATTAGTGTTGCCCTTATTTTCATGTTTGGAGTTGACCACTTAAAATGGAGATCTCTGTTCCTCAGCAGCCATTGACTGCCTGAAGCTAGGGGTTGGGCCTTGTCAACTTGTTTTCTATTAATGGCAACTGACGTGAGCTCTTCAGGTCTTATGAAGGCAGCCACCTTGTTGTGAGTTCATGGAGCTCAGTTGTGTCCAGGAGACACTAGCTTGTGGCAGGTGTCCCAGTTCTCACTTTCTTCCAATCTCCTGCTTTCTCTTTCAAGATGTTCCCTGAGCTTAGGTGTGGGTGTTGTCTTGTTGATGACCCATTTGGACCTTGGCACCTACTATCATCCATCCTCTCTATTTGACCAGTCATGGATGTCTCTATTAGCTTCTGATCACTGTGAAAAGAAGCTTCTTTGGTGAGATGTAAGAGCTGTACTCTTTTATCTGGAATAAGAATGAAGGCAGTATGCATTCTGGCAGCACTTTTGATTATGTATGATCTTAGCACCTTCTGAAAATTGAGTAAGAACTCTGCCACCTTTAAGCCTTCAAGTGTCCTGTCATTCAAGAATAGAATCTCTGTTTTGTTTTGTTTTTTTTTTCAGTCTTTTGTATTTTCTTTTAGGGGTTCAAAGTTTTAATCTGGAACTAAATGTCTCTTATAAACTTTCTTATTATATCCATGTATTCTACCTTTCTTATACATATTATAAACTCAAACTCACTACTTCTGACACTTTACTAACTGTTCACCATTTTATACAGAGAGTCATCAATCTATTCTTGTCCTAACTGAGCACATTCCTGAGAGGTGTTACAATTGTTTTTAATTCACTTGATGTGTTTTGGACTCATGGATGTGAAGTTATATCTAAAATACTGAATAAAATTCTCCAGCTTAATGCGTCTTTCTTTCTTTCTTTTTTTCTTTCTTCCTTCTTTCTTTCTTTCTTTCTTTCTTTCTTTCTCCTCCTCTCTCTGTCTCTGTCTCTGTCTCTGTCTCTGTCTCTGTCTCTCTCTCTCTCTCTCTCTCTCTCTCTCTGTGTCTCTCTCACCTTCGGTTTAGTTGATGAGCATGTCTCAAGTAGTATTTAATGTTGATGATGATAATCTGTATTCTCTTTTAAAAGTGGCTGAAAGTATTCCTAATATTTCTAATGAGTGTGATGGTAAAGTCTAGCTAACGTGTGGAACTAATGATATTTTCGAAACTCCTGTTTTTTTTTTTTCTCACTGCTTTGCTTCAGTCTTCTCTTCATTACAAAGCTATTGCAGCAGCTCAGGTATCTCTTACTTCAGTTTTTAACTTCTCTGAGTAAATACAGATTATGGCCCTTCAAAATTCTTAGCATGACATTCAGTTTCTGTTTTTTGTTCCTCCTGGTCCTTTTGAGTATTTAGCCTTCAAAGCTTTATCCATCCCTGATTCATAAACCCACCAGGCAGAACCAAGCATCGTGAATTATCACATTCTCTGAATACTTTCTCTTAAGATTTCTAATGTGTGATACACATTTGTTATTATCAATTGTTTCTAAACTTGGAAGGTCTCGCCTACTCTTTTTAGTAAGATTAGACTCATCCACCATTCCTTCTACATTAGATAAATGCGTCCTACAATGTTCCAGGCCCTCCTACTTAGGGTTAACAGTGCCTTTATTGGCTGACTAAGTGTGTTTGTTCCCTGGCCTCTTAAAGTAGCCCATTTTGTTATTGACTAAACAATGGAAAATAGATTCTGTGGGCAGAGATTCAGTTCCTTTTACTCTTGAGTACTTCGGTTGGTTCTGGCATAAGTTTGGATATTCTGGAATGTTGGCTTAAATGTAAAGGTGACCCTCTATTCAGAATGACATTTATTAAGATTTTCAGGGTGAATGATTAGTGATATTGAAATAAGCTGTAAGGCTTGGAACCATAAAATGCCTACTTAGCTCTGGAATCTGTAAAAAGAGCTAAATGCACCTACCTGATTGCCCAAAGTGGAGATTTGAACATGCATGTTTCATATTCCCTTGTCTAAGTTTGACCTGGAGGTATTATGCCCTCAACAACAGCCCCAAGTCTTATCCCCAGAGGTTCAAATTTATTATTAATTTCTCTTCATTTAAATATTTTTTATTTCCTTAGAGGCTCTGCGTACCTCTATGACTACTCTATTTCCTTTGTCCCAGGCATCCCCACCCACCCCGCCATGCCTGAAAAACCATCTGTGTAATGAGTAACTGGATCCTTGGTGGAGTCTGGTCAGATTGTGCTGTAAGAGGGGGCGATAATGTGAGCAATACATTTATGTGACAGTATTTTACCTTAAGCTTCCGTTTTCCATCATAGTTATCTAGGAAGACACATAAAACCAAAGTAGAGATAATGAGCATAAGGGTTAGAGGGAGTAATTTGTTTGTGATATAAAACAGGCAAATTGTTCTGCAAGAGGGCATTTGATGATGTACCATTTGCAGTTGGCATGGTTCCGGAAGGTTCTGTGATAATGGTGATTAGCCAGGAAGCACCAGCTACTGTTCGTCCTATTGAGAACTCTTTGGAGGATGTATCTTGAAAACAAATTGAAACCTGTTTCTCTGTGATGAGTCCCATGGGGCATTTAGGTTTCAACAATACCTGACAGTACATGGGAACTGTTAATGGACATAATTACCAATGGCTCCACACCGAGAACCAAAAACCATGTGAAGACCAAGGGGACGACTGTCCTTTGTACAGCAAATGTCCCATAAGAAGGGAGGCAGAAAGTCACTGTTCTCGAAGAGTTTAATAATTGTTAAATTGGTTTTGTGAGGTCATATTTCATAGAGACAAATAGTCTCCATCTTTTTCTTTGTGTTTTAATTTTTCAGTTAGTACAAAGGAGAATCTTTTAGGGACAAATGCATCCTAATATTGGTTGAAAAATTGTCACACAGTGATACCATTTGTATTGATTGATTTTTTCCCCCTTAGGCAAACTCTGTAAAGTAAGAAATACGATTACCTCTACTCACACACAAACTGATGCTCAAAGAGAACACATGTCTTGGACAAACCACTTGGCAGATGACAGAACCCAGCACTGGGTTGGAGAAGACAAATTACTTGTGGTTGTACTTCTTGCTATTCTGACATTGTGTGTGTAATTCCTGCTTGAGGACAACTTGCCAAGGGCTGCCTGGTCTGAGAGCCTAGGAGAACAACATGACTAAGCACTGAAGATGGACTTGCAAAGGAAGAGAAGATGTCATAAAAGGGAAGTAGCAGATGATCTAAGCCCAGGATATTGGTTGGGTAAAAGTAGAATGCAGAATTCACATGAATAAGAGGCTAGTATAGACTACACCACATTAATAATTCTGGGACTATTGTTACCTCATCCAGTGTCCTGTGCCAAAGATGATGAGATGAACCATGAAAATAAATTATTGTGATAGTGGAGAAAAGATGAAAAAAATGTAGATCAAAAGACTATCACAAAGGCAGCCACTGCATTAGTTTAAAAAGGACAGGTTGCTTAGTCTTATGGCATAGAAACAATGAAATGCTGTTTCTAAATCCAGGGAGGCTGAGAATTCTTAGCAGATGAGAGAGGCAAGAAGCCTTGCTGTGAGCTTCTGTCTCTGGTGCTGGCTTAACCACCACAGATAGAACTGATCCAGCATCAGGACCAGCGTAAGCATCACAGATAGGACTTATCCACCAGGAAAGGAGATGGAAACATGGGGGAAGAAATTCAAGAGACTTATACATATTTTGTTATGAAAATCTATTTCTTTAGCTTTTGAAGTTAATCTTGTGAAAGGTTGAGAAGTCCCACGTTCCTATCTTGACGAGAAGTTTTCAGTATCATTCACTTCAGGGGCTCTCATTTCCTCTGATGTCAAGATTCTGTGGTTTTACAAGTGGAGATTGGCATTAGATATATGGGGACTTATCTAGGTCATGTTTCACGATTAATGTATTCTACCCTCAGGATATTAGTAGCTTCTTTTCACGTATAATCAGATTTTAAAAATTATTATTCTTAATGACCTTTTAACCTATTTTCTCACAAAGTAAGACTTTCCCTCTGAGAATAGCAATCCTTTATTAGACTCAGCCATTAAAGCTTTTAACACAGAGAAATATTTTGTTGGGGGATTAGAGATACTACCTTATACAAAACTCCCTTGTATTTGGAGAAATATTTTACTTGGCCCATTTTCAAGTAATGAGAACTCTAAATAGAGCCACACTTTTTTTTCCTCCTAATTTGCTGCTTAAAAAAAATTAGAAAGCTTGCTTAGATATAAAAATGTAAATGGAAATAAAAATAGGAATGAAAATGAGTCCCAGATTTAGCAAAGATGACATCCCTTTTTAATGCTGCCAACCCAAGCCACCCTTTACAAACGCTTCTGTGTTATATGTTTTTAATGGAAAGCAGCTGCCTTGGAAGGCCTTGTTTACAATGGATCTATGTCATAGCTCTGTATTGCTGCTATAAATAATTTCAACACACTCTCCCATCCAGCAGACTAAATGCTAATACCACCCATCTACAGCAGATGAAGTTGTATTATTTTTTTCTGCATCATATTCATTATGATCCTGTGCTGTCCCCATCTCGAAGGGTAATGATGACATTATGTCACATCATTGCCTGGGATTCTCCCCAGCTGAAGCTGTTGGCCTGAGGGCACTCTCCCACCTGGCCACTCTGTTCTCAGTTAAATCATGACACCTCTGTCTTTTTATTCTCTTTCTTCCAAACTGTTCTCATGGTCTTCAATATGGAGCCATGACTGTTGCAGGAAAACCGACACAAGGTACATTCATGTTGGTTTTAAACATAGCCAAGCAGAGGGTTTGACAATTTAACCAGATGAGGATGGATCACTGCTAGAAATTTAGCATGGCTTGTGAGCATTAGAGGGAATTAAAGGTCATGGAGAAGCTGTGAGATGGGGTTTGAAATTGTATTTTCTTGGAAAATCTCAGTTGAAGAGCACAAAAAGAAATCACTCAGGGATCTTACCTGAGTTCATTCTTTCCAGAATTTGGGAACTCATGGATTCTAAAGGTCCTTTATGCAGATGTTTTTCTGGGCAAAGCATTTCTCTATTGTGCTAGACCCTTATGATGGATCACATATATAAAAGAAGACAAGTAAGTATGAACCAACATTAGGGAGAAGGAAGGAGGGAGTGGGAGGGAGGGAGAGCAAGAGGGGAGGCATCATGCCTTCAGTGGGGTAGAATCTGCTGTTGATAGAAAGAAGGAAGACAGGTGAGATTAAGCTGATAGTTAAGCATATTTCAGGATAGGCACAAAGGATGCTATAGCATGTGAAGACAGACTCCAAAGTTTCCTGAATTCTGTTTCAATGTCAGGCAAAGGAGTGGTTTCCAAAACACTTTGAGAGGACTATTTCTCAGCTGGGGGACAAACCTCTGCCTATTTTCCTGGCCAGTGGGAAGACTAAGGAGCTGATATTAGTGTTGAGGGGGTATGTCTGGGAGTTATTCCAGGTTCTTGTGTCATGTGTCCTTGAACAAAAAGAATGAAGCAAACACATGGCTTGAAAAACAAGCTGCAGAGAAAGCTTATTGAGATAGTATATTACCTAGTGGGGAGGGCAGTGAAATTGACTAGGGGGAAAGTTTAGCAGCCAACAAGTCTGTTTGGTGAAAAGTACGACTCTACATCAGCTTGAGTGTTTTCCTTCTCATGTGCATAGTGTGGGCTTCCTCATACTCTGGTACATGTAGTTCTACATACACCTTCATGGAGTGCATGTCTTATTAACACTTTAAATATCCAACCAGGGGTATATGCTCATATATTATGGTGAGTCATAGGTTATTCTGGCAGCCTTCATCTTTGCCAAATTGGTTTTCTTGTAAGATAATTTTTAAGGCTTTATGTAAGGCCTCCTATGGTGGTTTGAATATACTTGGCTCAGGGAGTGACACTATTAGGAGATTTAGCCTTGTTGGAGTAGGTGCGGCCTTGTTGGAGGAAGTGTGTCATTATGGGCATGGCTTTAAGACTCTCCTCCTTAGCTTTTCTTGGATACTGTCTTCTCCCAGTGACATTCAGATGAAGATGTAGAACTCTCAGCTCCTCCTGCATCGAGCCTGCCTGGACACTACCATTCTCCTGCCTTGATGATACTCTGAACCAGTAAGCCAGCCCCAGTTAAATGTTGTCCTTATAAGAATTGTCTTGGTCATGGTGTCTGTTCACAGCAGTAAACCCCTAACTAAGACACCTTCCTAACTTCATTCCCTGTCACCTTTTCATGCCTCACCTTTGCGAGATGATTAGTTACTTGTACACCATATACTTTTTCCCAGTGACTGAAGAAAGTCTATCTGCAATATGCTAGGCACCAGCTGACAACCCTAGATGGAAGAACGGATATCACCAACTCCAGAGAAAACCTAATATCCAAGGTTATAAGAACTTTAAGAAGTAGATTCTTTAGCTTTCCAGTACATATGAGCTAGAAGAAGACTATATTTAAACTCATGAAACTACCACAGTCAGTGGATATAAAAAATCTCCACAACAGAAATACGATCACCCAAATTTAAAGTTCAAGACCATAAATCCCACTATTAAATTCCAAAATATACAGAATACATGCCTCAGAATGATAAAAGTATTAAGCAGAAGACATTTTGCAGAACAGCACAAGAAGATACCAAAGTGAGAAGCATTGCAGAGAGGTGAACACAAAGATGTATCCCCCAGTTCCCAGGTTTGACAATCTACCAAAGGGCTTCTAAAGAGAAAAATCTAAAAGAAAAATGTCCTCCAAGAGATACTTGGCAATACTTCTCCACAAATTAGTGGTTTGGAACTTGGCTGACTGGATAGATTGAAGCCTCATATGTCTCCTAGGCATACCACACCAAGAAGACTTCCCATGTCATCAAATCAATACCAGACACCTTTAAATGTAGAAAAACACAAAGGGAACAGAACCAGACTGATATTGGACTTCCCCAAGGCAACATTAGATACAGGAAGACAGAAGGTTTGAACCTACATTATTTAGCTAAACTGTTTCATTTATGAGAACAAGATGTTTTACACACACACACGCTATATTCTATTTCCTAAAACCTCAGTGAAAAAAAATAAAAATACCATTAATAAAAATAAAAACTATGCCCAAAGAAAAAGATACAAGAAATTAGTTAAGGAGCCAGAGAGAATACACAGATATATAGTTGCAGTTATGTCTAAATAGTTGTTCATTAGCAGAAAAAAATGTGTATTACTTTCATACAGAATTGAAAGAAATTCAAGAAAATGTGAGTTTACATTTATTACTTTTCAGTAGGAGCAGTTGATGGTAACTAATGCTGTAGAGTTATAAAACAGAAGTACACACACATTGATATCCCAATAGAATGCCTGATCGCACAGGGTCTGAACTGAGTCCAAACTGAACAAGACAGAAGGTAGGAAAAAAAACAGGAGATGGAAAACAGAAGGGGAGAATTTGGTGACTATGAGTAGGTTAAACAATTCTATTCTGGATAGAAATTTCAAGGTTGAATTAAAGGCTGTTCAGGAAGCATTGACAGCCAAATGGAGCTAGAACACTGGGAGGCAAAACAAACAAACAAAAAAATAGACAACAACAAAAACAGGCAGACCAAAAATGAAATCATGGTGCAAAGCATAAAAGACACATTAATCGGACAAACTCCTTAAGAAGCATAGCAGAGGGGTATGTCGCTGTGTTAGGCTTGCGGGGTGGTGAAAACTTTGCCGGTTGGATGCTGTAGTCCCAGTTCTTCCTTGTGAGGTCTACAAGCACAGGTAGCAAGAAGCCAAGACAAGTAGGCTTATCACAAGAGCCATGCAGGCTTTGTGTGGACACTGGGTTGTTACTTGTCAGATCTTTATGACTTCCCCACTGGAACTTGCAAAGGTGATTGTTTTAGAGTTACAGAGATGACGGTGAACTTCATGTATGGTTAGCAAGGCCTGTGTCTAACAGATGCAAACAGTTTATGAGATAAAGACACAAAGCTTTGATGACTTCACTGGCATCTCTATCATGACCCTTCCTATTTTGAATGAAGCCTTCTTTAGTGATATGGCTTCCATATCTGTCACAGAGGAGGGTTTTTTTCTTTCTTTTTTTTAATACTTTGTTTATTATTTAATTGTGAACCAGTGGGGTGGTGCTTGCTGCCATACCTGACTGCTTGAGTTCAATTCATTGGGCCCATGTGGTAGAAGGAGAAAAACTACCAAGAGGTGTCCTCTGACCTTCAGACTCACTGATTGTGGCATGGAGTCACACACACATTCTCTCTCTCTCTCTCTCTCTCTCTCTCTCTCTCTCTCTCTCTCTCTCTTTCTCTCTCCACAAACTAAAAACTGAAGGGTGACTAATAAAACATTTCAATCATACTGAGAAATGTGAGGGCTAATATGGATTCTTTCACTATTTTGCCAACGTTTTCTATTTTGCTCAAGTTTATAAGCAAAAGTATAATTGGTTCATCCTTCTACCCACCACCGTCAACCCAAGCTGCTAAGTCATCATTAAGCAATCCTCAGAGAGTCCTTTTTTGTTGTTGTTAATAACACTTGATCTGTGAAGGGAAGAAGTAGAGATGGGGATAGCTATAATCACATGGAAGCAATTTTCTAATATCTTGATTCATGTAAGAAGTGGAAACTATGGGCATCTAATTTACCTTCTCATATATACCATGAAATGAGAACATATGAGGATATTTAATGAGTGAATTAATTTTTTGCAGTGCTCAGTTGATAAGAACAACATTGGAACTACTGAATGCTGGTGTATAATAAGACGGTGCTTTAAGCATAAGTGATGGGGTGTCAGGTGGAAGCTGCATTCAGCTTGGCACACATCATTAAACAATGTCTGATATGAGCAGATGTTCAATTTTTCAGTGAGGAGGTGGTTCAAGATATTCTATCGTAACATAACATGATGAAATGGTATAATTTGCCATGAAAATAAAGTAAGCTATCTGTCTTGAATGTGGCAGTTGTATCTGTTTGTGAACTGTGTTGATAAGTTTAGTTTTCTGTCTGTGGTGGAAAACAAAGATGATTCTAAAGGTTATTAATATTCCTTGCATATATTTGTGATTGTTGAAGTATATCAATCTAGCGACATAGGTAGGGAGCAAGTTTAATTATGTAATGGTATCTTAAATCATATCCTATAAGACTAGTATTTTCTTATATTTACCATTCTATCCTTTAAAATTTCCTCATGTTAGCCATTTCCTATGCCAGGAAGTCTCTCTTAAAGATCCTCATCATGACCAAGGTGCAGAGGATGAGAGACTGCAGAAAGTTCACCCTGAGGAGAATATCTATACTACAACACTTCCTCCTAGGGCTCAGTGATCATTGTGGAAGAGTGGAGTCTAAAAGAGACTGTGGGTAGCTACAAAGAAACGGTGTCTTCTAGATACAGCATGGCAGCTATGTATATGACTTCATAGAAATTGCAACGGTATGTGTAAGGACTGTGCAATTCCAAGCCAGACCAAATCCCAGCATGGAGAAGAGAGCTGGGCACGAGAACTATTGGCAGTTCTTAGCTCCTAGAAAGGAAGGATCAATGTTTGAGAAGGTAAACACGACTGCTGCCATTACCCAAACCAACCAAAATGAACAGAAAGAAGGACTCAAATGAATAAATGAAGACTCTAAAATGGACATCATAATGGATGTCAGTGGAATCCAGGAGAGCAGTTAGGTATGTTTGGAAGGTTTAAATTATGTTTAATTACAAAACTTAGAGTATATACATTTCTAAACATACAATTTGCTCAAATTGAACTTGTTATAAAAAAAATCTTAAACAGTTAGGTAACAAGAAATGAGATTGGAACAGCAATCAAAAGTTTCCCAATAAAGAAAATCTCAGGTCCAGGAGGTGGAAATCACTATAGACTTCTACTAGGCCGTCCTTTGAAAGGTCATTAACATCAGTGATTCTCAAGAGTTCCCACAAAATACAAAGCTTATTCTATCAATCCCTATTAGCTCAAAAACTAGATACTACATCAACACAAAGGAAAGCTGTAGGCCAATATCCTTGATAAATGTAAATTTCAACGTGCTCACAAAAATACTTAAAAAATTTTGAACATGGTAAAAAGACAACCTGTCCCAATTAAGATGGTTTTGTTTCTGGAACGCAAGGATGGTTGAAAGAATGGATGTAAATCATGAGATGTAGTATAGCATATAAATAGAATCATTGACAAAAATTTACAAAATCATCTCAAAGATATAGGAAAAAACATTGGAAACATAAATATCATCTATTGATAAAAGCCTTAATAAAATTAAGAATAGAAGAAGCATGCATCTAAACAATAAAGGCAACATATGATAAAACTCTAGCCAACATTATGCTGAAAAGGGAAAAACAGCATTTCCTCCACAATCATGAATGAATCAAGGGTTTCCTCTGTTTCCTCTCCTTCAAAATGGAGTCCTGGAGTCTTATCCAGAGTGATAAGACAAGAGAAAGATAAAATAGATTGATGTAGGAAAATAAGAAACAAAACTATTTATATTTGCAAATGATAAAATCTTATACTAAAAGATTCCCAACTTCTATGAGAAAACATAGATTTGATAAACATTTTCAGCAAAATATCAGGTTATAAAAGTTATATAAAAAGGTGGAGAGAGGGCTCATCCATTAAGAACCCTGGCTGATATTTCACTGGATCTGTGTATAATTCTTAGCATCTACATAGCCACTATCTGTACATACACAATCATCTGTAACTTCAGTTCCAGTAGATCTAACACTCTCTTCTGGCCTCTGTAAGCACCAGCACAAATACAGGTAGGCAGACCATACATACATGCAAAATAAATTTAAAAAACTTGTAAGAAGTAACTAACAATTTTAGGATGCAGAGATGGCTCAGTCAGAAGTATTTGTCATATGACTGTGAACATCTAAGGTTCAGTGAGCAATGCCATCTTAAAAAATAAGGTGAAGAATGAGTGAGAAGATACTTGATTCTGACTTCTAGTCTTCATACACACATGCACACACACACACACACAAACAAATAGCAGCACACACTCTTTGTCTCTTTCAACACCGTGTCCATACAAAATTACCAGATTACCTGAGATACCAGGAAAACAACCTTCTTCTTAGTATCTATTCTTTTTTTTTTTTTTTTTTAAAAACACATTTATTATTAGGATTAATAAATGTGTGTATCAGACAGAGAGAGAGAGAAAGAGAGAGAGAGAGAGATTAGGTGGGTAAAGAGGAGAGGCTGTGATCTAGGAGAAGTTTCAGGGTTTCAGGAGGAGAAAAATCAAAATATTTTGTATGAAAGATCAAAATATATTTTATGAAATTAAGTAAAACTCCAAAGAGAAAATACACAAAATTGTGGATGACCTCTAAGTTAAAAATTATAAGCCACTGAAAAAAAAATAAACCAAAGAAGCTGGAAATAACTCTCATGTTCATGGGGTGGGTAGATTTACATTGAGGAAATGGCCATATAGCTTCACGTGTCCTACAGATTCAATTAAATATGATTATTTCATGCTTTAGTATCTTACCAGATTTAGAGGTCCCTTGTACACTGTCACAAGCTTTTAGTATACTTACTTGTAAAAGTGTGGTGTCACTGGCAGAGCTTGGTGAGTGGAAATGGAATACTTCCCTTGGAGAGAACGGAGAGAACAGAGAGAGGGCAAGTGGGAGAGTAATTGAAATTTGAGCAGTTGTAACATGTTCAACACTTACTGGGAAGAGTCAAGACTGCTTAGAATGAGAGGTCGGGCTTGCAAATCCAGATACAAGTGTGAGTTGCACGAATTATAAACCACTGAATAGCTGACCAGTGTTGAGACTGTAAAGACGGATCTCCTGAATGGGAAAAGGGTGGAGAGAGACAGTAATTCAGATTGGAGAACTGGGCCCCAGTTAACTCTATTTGGTGGCCAGATGGGTGGAAAAAAACCTTCACCTAATCAGGAGCAACTTCTCCCAGTCTTGGAACATAATGGTCTCATTGAAGACATATCTGCTAGAGCCCCTGAAGTAGGTTTTTCTGACATTTAATCTGTAGTTGAAGCTAATTACTACCAAACACTACTACTGCCTTGAAGACATGTATTCAACCTTCTTTCTAGATGGCATAAGAGGCGTAGAAACTTACTCTATTTAATATTCTTTTATAGATTTTTTTTCTTAAACTTATAAGACTTAAGAAGAATTCAGGGTTAAATATATCAAATTATCTCCTCTGAAGGACACACACATTTCATTCTTACGAATATAACTGAACGAGAGAAAAATTTAAGAATTTACCATTATTACATTAATAGGTTGAAATACTTTTTTTTATATAATGATGCTGGTTTTCTCTGAGGTGCTTTGTGTCTAGTCCTTGATGAGTTTTACACTTGTAAAATCATTATTCTTGTCTGGAAAACAGAACACTCTGAAGAACTCATTTGAGCCTCAGACCAGAAGGCCACTTGCCAGCCTTAGAACACTTAGATCAACATGGAAGTTGGGATTTATAGTGTTATGAGAAAATGAAAAAAATAACATGGAAGTAGTTAGATCCTACGGGAATGTCAACAACCTGGAATGGGATGCATCTGTGTTCCTTGTAGTGATTTAGATCATGACAATGGCAAGAATTCTTAAAACCCAGAGGTCTTTTGCTCCATATAGGCATGTAGTAAATGGAGCTTGTTACAGTTACTTATTTATATTTTTGGGGTAAGTGGGTGTGTATTTGTGGTGCATGCATGGAGGTCAGGGGACAGCTGGAAGGAGTTAACTCTCTTTCTATCATGTGAGTTCTAAGTATCACACTCAGGCAGTCAGTCTTGGTGGCAGGTGCCTTTATGCAATACTCCATCTTACCAGTGTAATGTAAGATGTTTGGAGAGAGTAAAAACACCAACAAAACAACCACACCAACAGTGAACTTTGCTATGCAAATGCAAGGAGAAGATACTGGCAGTGGTAAGGCACTTGGGAGGCTGATATACACATCTTAAGATACATAGGCCTGTTCATTTAACAGTAAAGCAAAACTTTAGTTGAAGTTAATTGCTCCCCTTAAGTTTCAAATTCTTAGGGTTGACGTCTTGTATCTATCCGAGAAGTACCAAAGTATTAATAAAACATGTAGCCGTCCTCATTAGAATTGTTTTTATATGCTGCCTTCTTGTTCTGCTGGCTACAGTTTGCCTTTCTGAAGGAATCTGTGGTAGTTACAGTTTCTCTTTAAGTAGGGGTGGGGTGGGGGTAGGAAATTCAGCAATGAAGTAAATATCCTTGAAAAATAAGGGAGTGGAGTTAAACCTAAGATTGCCTTGTCTGTCATTGTCTGCTGATGTGGGAAACGTGTGCTGTTTCTGTCATATTTTCCATCTATAAAGTTGGGGAAACAGTACCCCCCCTTGTTGGAAAATCTAAATAAAACCATGTATTTAAAGCTCCCTTTTCTGAATCCTGTGTCCCTTACATGTTAAATAGTAGCACTCACTGTACCTTTATCTGCCTGAGAGACTCTCACTGTAACTTTATCCAACCTTTATTCAGTCTTTACCATTTGACATTATTTGAAACTTTTATACTTCTAGAAACCAAGTGGAATTGAATTTTAGTTTTAAATTGATTATGACAACATTTCTATCCTAATATTAGTTTAAAGTATTATATTTTAGTTTTGATCAAGACTAGTATTGGGTCTGCTATATGGTCCTTTACATTTTTTTGTTGGTTCAGTATTCTGTCATTTTTCTAGTGACTTGGAAATGATGGCTATTTCTAAATATCTATTTTTTTGTTTAAAAATACAGTAAAATCAGATGCCTTACTTTTACAACAGTAAGAATGTGTTAGGAATTAAAATAGTGAAATTATTTTTCATCCTGTAGATTGCCTGCTGAGATTGCTCTTCTGCACTTTTAGGATGGGTTACTGGGTCTGCATGATTTTATTCTGGGCAACATTGGGCAGTTACTTTGTTTATATTTCTTACTATTATAACTACTGAAGAGTAAGTAGTTTTGTTTAGTGCTCTTTGTAAAGTAGTGTTATTTTGTAACGTGTGTTTTAAAATTTTCTAATCTAATATAATGCGATTACATTAATTAGAGTAATTTTGTGTGTTGAGAGAGTATATATTATGTACTATTTTGAATACTTAATTTTTGATTGCTTACCTACTCAGAGAATCTGCTCATTTTGAAATGTCTCTTGTTTTCTGTCATACATTGTATAGCAGAAGATGCTGAGATGTTTCTCATTGGACAGTTTTTCTTTTTTGTGTTTTTCTTGATATTTGACGTTTAGATAGTCCATGTCATGTGGTCAACAGTAACAAATAATACCACATTGGCTAGAGAATCATTCCAAGTTATTGAACAATTGGTAGAAATATTTCAAAAATTTTAAATGGAAAAAAAAAAGGAAAAGATTGCTTCAGGCTTTGGTAAGGCTTGCTTATTTATTTATTCATTTATTTATTAATTTTACCTTTTAATAATATTTTAAATTTGTATGTTACATGTCTGAGTGTTTTGCCAGAATGTATACATGTGCTCCACATGTATGCCTGCTGCCCACGGAGGTCATAGAGGACATCAGATCCTCTGCAACTGGATTTACAAATGGTTGTGAGCCACCATGTGGGTGCTAGAAACCAACCTTGGATCCTCTGGAAGAGCAATGAGTGCTCTTAGCCACCGAGCCACCTCTTCATCTCTTATTTATCTTACCTTTTATGTACTATCTTCCAACTTATACCTGACACATTGGAGACATTAGGTATTAGTACCTCAGCAGAGTGCACTGTTAAATTATCAGTCAATCAGAAAGACAGCAGTGAGAAGCTGAGAAACCTCTCTAAGCATCTCTGCTGTCTATATTCTGGGCAGTGCTGGTGCCTAAGGCATTTCTGAGAGGAGATCACAGGATGGACGTTAATTAGCTTCTGTCTGATGCTTCCAAGCAAGAGGGTGTTTTCCTTTTAATATACAGAGGATTTACCGGCTGGTAGTTAGGAGAACCTGTGGCTCAGGGGTTGTGGTTCTGAGGTTCTGGATCCCATTAGCCCAGGTGGGAAAAGGGGACCGGGCATGACGTAAAGTAAGGAGGTCAAAGCAGGTAACTGGGTATTAATTAGGACGGGCGCACCCTGGGCTTGCTCTGCACAACTTCACAGAGCACAGTGATGCTTGGAGGACCCTTCATTCTCCCTTCACATAGAACGTGGACTTCTCAGTTTTGTTGAATTATTAGCATTCTGAAAATTGTCTTCAATATCAAATGCCAATTATCTGTTTACCAATGTAAAATCTTTCTTATTGCTCTCCCAGTCTTCTCCAGAGGCATGTCTAACAATTCTGTCTATCTCCAACCCTTCGCAGTTTGCAACTCTTCTGTATTTCTCTCCAGTTAGAGTTAGCTTTGCTATGATGTGATTCTCTTAGAATTTTTACCATCTTCCGTAGGCTCTGCTTTCAGATGAATACTCCGATGCTTTCATTCAGTGCTTTGGGGCTATGTCTGCACACTTCATGCTGTTCTTTCCTCAAGAAGCACGGGCTGGTGCGTGGAGACATTGTTGATGTCTGGAGCCCTGGGCTTGTCCCTCTGACCTTGCCATTTGTGAATTAATGCAGGACAGAGATGCTCCTGCCTTATGCTAGATTCCTGCTAACTTCCCTGGTGTGATCCTGTTGTAATGAGAACAATTGTGTTCCTCCTTTTCCCTGACAGCGAGTTCCTGTAGATATTCACGAACGAGCAGCCAGTCAATGTCTTCTGTTAGAGTGAGCACGGTGGATGGTCCCAGATTGTAGAGTCCTCAGCACTCCCCTCTCTGAGCCATTTTACTCTCATCCCTTCTTCGGGATTCCGTGTTCCCTTTATGCTTCTCATTTTCAAGATCAGACGTGCCCTCTTGAATTAGAGTTTGCACATAAACACCGTAGAGTGGTTCCCAATAAAGGCAGAAGGGACCCTTATCTCAGGAGAAAAAGCCATTTGATACAGGGGTATAGTCACTTCCCAATTTATGGCACGAAAGTCCTCTGCAGTGCATATCATGAGGATTAGAAACGGTGTTGGTGGGAAGTTTCCTTCTGTCTCCTTTTCCTACCTCTTTTCTTTCAGAGACATTTCCCTTTTCTTAGTCAAAATTCCTCTGGGTGACTTGTGAGCAGCTGTTTAATATTACCCGAGCTGTTCTACTTCACATTTCTTGGGTTTTTATGCATATTTTAATAAATGAAGGAATGAAAACCACGTTTGGGGCTTCTTATTTATTTATTTTTCCTCCCTTGCTTTTTAAGTCATGGAGTCTGACACGTTGAAAAGTTACTGGCTCCCTTGTGCGTGGTTATTTATTTTTGACTTTGGCACCACAGTGTAAGTCTGCACAATGAGCCAGATTTGTGCAAAGTGCTGGGAAATGCTTATAGGCAGCCTGACACCTTCAGGGCCTTGCCTTGGGGCGTAATGTCACATAGGTTATGTGTGGAGTATCTCACACAAACCAGGGAACCTCTCTAATCGGCATAGTCTCAAGGGCATTGAGGTTGCATTACAAACTTTGTGAATAGGTAGTCATTGGGTAAAAGACTGGGGTGTTTTCGCTATGGAGAGCAATGACTGTACAAATTCCCTTCAGACGTCAGAAAAGTAGAGCATCCTGGCATGCAGAGTTCATGAGAAGTGCAAACTCCAATGAGTCTGAAGTAAGCAGTGCTCTCTTCTCTCAGCCATGCTCCGTGAAGTACAGAACCAGAAGGTGCTGGAATGTTGGGATGCTATGTGAAAATTTAAGAACTAGGATGCTACGTTGCAAAGGTCTCAAGCGGCCCCCATTGTCTTTCCCACCCTCCCCAGTTATGTAGCATGGTGAGCACCTAACCTATATGATAGGAGCAAACAAGAAATACAGTTTTCTCTATGTTACATTGATGCTACTTAGTGACTCAGTGTACGGTGATCGTATGTTCAGATTGTATCTATCATGTAGCTATCAGGACAGAAATGGTGGCAGAAGTTTGCTTTATTATACAGAATGCAGAAAGGATATGACCACTGACTGGCTTCATTCTCTCTGTCTTACAAAGAAATAGATGTCAGGCAGATAAAGTAACTTTTATAAAGCCAGGAACAACTTCTGGATGGGTAAGCCTGGCATCTTAGTCTAGCACCCTTCCATTTTACATATTCAAATCCCTGTATTGTTTCTGATAGTATTTAGATATAATTGTTATAGCAATAATGAATTCTAACAGTTCAATGCAAGGATGCTGGGCAGGGAACAGGGTCTGTAGGCCTTTTCCTAGCACTGTGTTTCATACTGAAAGTTGAAAATTTATTCTTCCCCAGAGGGACCATCTCTCTCTTCATGTAGTGTGGAACTGGGGAAAGGGTGCCATGGACATCTCTTCCCTTTCTATATGCTTTTTCTATGTGATTTTCTTTCTGTTGGTCATTTACTTTGTTTCCTTAGCCCCAGTGCAGTTAATTTGTTGTTTTAATAGATGTTGGCTTGGTGTACCCATGACAAGTTTCCCCATAGGGTCCTACTCAACCACGAGCTTATGCCCTCTCCACTTCTGTTTTAAACATGTTACCAGGTTTATTTTTGAGGGCCTGTAACTCTTTTTGTGCTTTTTTTTCTTGAGACAGGGTTTCTCTGTATAGCCTGGGCTGTCCTGGAACTCACTCTGTAGACCAGGCTGGCCTCAAACTCAGAAATCTGCCTGCCTCTGCCTCCCAAGTGCTAGGATTACTGCCCGGCTGGCCTGAAACTCTTATTATGGATTACTATATATTCTTATAGTATTCTTTAAATCATTTGGGGGAAAAACAGGGGAGAAATATGCATCTATTTAAAACTTCTATTTCTCTGTGTCATAAATTCTTTTACTTTATTTTGGTCACAGAAAGTTTTTATCTCCTTCAATTTTAATAGATACTTTTGCTAGGTATAGTAGTCTGGCTTGATAGTTGTAGCATTTCAGGACTTGGAAGGTATCTTTCCAGGTTCTTGTGGCTCTAAATGTGATTTGGCTTTTCTTCCTTGTAAGTTTTCAATACCACTTATGTCATGGATTTAATGTCTTAACTATAGTATGCCATGGGGAGTTTTTGTTTCTGGTGCTACTTTTTTGTTGTCTTGATGCCTTTTGTACCTGGCTGAACATCTCTTTCTCTAGGTTGAGGGATTTTCTTCTTTGACCTTATTGAAAATATCTCTTTACAATATCTCTATGCCTTGTAATGGTATTATTAATCTTCTATGCTCATGATTTAAATGCTAGGTGATCTTATGGTATCCCATATATATGTAATATATACCCTATATATATTAATATATGTTTCTCATTGTCTCTTATCCATGATTCAATTCCTCTGTTTGTTAATTGAGACTTGACTCTTTGTTTTCCATATGATCCATTCAGTTAGTGAGGCTTTCCACTGAGTTTTTAATTTGGAATACTGAGATTTTCATTTCTTGTATTATTTCAGTTTGACTTGAGAAAGGTCTTTGCAGTGAAATAGTATCTTGGTGATTGGAGGGTCAAGGAATGCTACAAAATCACACTATGCAACAGACCTCCTCATGCGAGTTTTTTATTGAGACTTGGTGGTAGTGGGAGTACGACACACAAGGCTGTTGCTGAGCAGGGATGGAACAGAGAGAGACCAGGTCATGATGGCAGGCTCTGTAGGGGATATGGAACATGTGCACAGGGGATAATACACCACCATGGTGATGGTGGAAATGTGTCACATTGGCTGTTAATGATGATGGGGTGTTGGCGCTGAGTCACTGAAGGCAGGGAGAGCCTGGTTCCAGAATGTGGGTGGTTCTTAGTTGACTAACAGCTTCTCTTTAGAAATTCTCTTTATTGAATTCTATTTTCATATCTTGGATTGACTTCTGCATGTCATTCATCTATTTTTGTGTTCATGAGTTCTCTCTATAACTTCTGAGTTTGAATACAGTTACAATAATTCTTTTTGAAGTCTTTCTTCTGAAACATCTTCTAGGTTGTTCTCAATGGTATTCAATACTATGGGGACATTACTTATTTTTGGAGGGGAGACATCTTACTTTGACTTTTCAAGTTAATTTTGTTTCTGTAATAAAACTTGTACATCTGAATTACTTTGTTATTTGTGTCCCTTTTCCTTAAAACACCTTTGTTTTTGGTGTCTGTATGCAATGTTCTGGAGAGGATTACATTGTAAGAATGATGAGACATTATTTTCTTTTGTGGAACTTTTATTGAGGGCTGTAGGTTCTAACTTCTTTTGAGGGTCCAACACTGCCTGTACTAACAGACACATCCCTTTCCTCTTCTTTCCCTTCTGGTATGGCTGTCTTAGTTAGGATTTCCATTGCTGTGAAAAGACGCTATGACCATGACAACTTTTAACAAGGAAAACATTTAATTGAGGTTGACTTACAATTTCAGAGATTTAGTACGTTACCATCATGGTGGAAAACATGGTGGCATGCATACACACATAGTGCTGGAGAGTTAGCTGAGAGTTCTACATCTGGATCTTCAGGCAGCAGGAAAAGAATAAAATACTAGACCTGGCTTGAGCATCTGAAAACTCAAAGCCCACCTCCACTGACATACTTCCTCCAATAAGGCCGCATCTACTCCAACAAGGCCCTACCACCTAACAATGTCACTTCTTATGGGCCAAGCATTCAAACACAGGAGTATACGGGGGTGGGACATTCCTATTTAAAACACTTGCATTATTTCAGTTTGACTTGAGAGAGGGTTTTGCAGTGAAAGAATATCTTTCACTCTCACCATACTCTCCAATTCTGGTTGTTTCCTTGAGTACACTCTGATCAGTTGCTTATTTGGGGCAGAAGATCTTGGGAAGATGCATGTTTAGTCAAGAGGGACAGAGCTGACCTCAGAGGAAGACTTGGTACAAATGGGCAGCTCTTAAGGTGGGAAGGATTAGGCCTAGTCATAGGGGTAAGCATGAGCAGAACCAGGAAGTCTGGCAGCACTGTTAGAAGAGAAAGTTCCCAGATGAGCTGGAAACCTTTGGGATAGGGAGACACAGGGCTTCCCTAGGGAAGAGAAGTCCTGGGTATGTCTATGGGATAGAAAGGAGCAGGTTACCTGACATAAGAGGCAAGTCTCCAAAGAGTGGAACAGGCTTTTGGAATGAAAAGGAATAAATCGATTTGACCACATAGGATAGAAAGTCCCTGGGGAACTGACGGGGGTACACATTTTCTTCTTCTTTTATGTTGTTTGTGTTTTTATGATGTGACTTGAGCATGCAATTTTGTCTAGTTGATTATGTCTCTGATATGAGATTCTATTCTGCCTATATGATGAGTGCAAAGTTTTTACTATTTCTCAAATTTTGTTGATTTTAGATCAGATACAGATTTTAGGTCAAGTCCTTCAGACTTGTTGATCCCTTCTTGGAAAGACTGGGCTTATTCTAATTCAATGGCAATCCCAATGCAAAGATGGCTCCCAGTTGTACCTGAGCATAGAGAGGTGATGTAAGTTCTGGGCAAAACTCCCTGATAGTCTATGAGTGTGACTTCTGGCTGGCTTGAGCTTGGAGGGATGAGTTGCCTGGCTGGCACACACATGATGGAGACTTGATCTGTGTCTGGGTGTGTGGTGGCAGTGCAGGCAGGGTTCTGTGGAACAAGCACTTGGGTCAGACTCCAGAGGGTCCTTAGCAGAGGTCTGGGTAACTCTCCAGTTGATATTCTCTACAATTCTGGATGGGTCTTGGAATGTGCAGGTAGTATCCTTGGGGCTTCAGGGAAGTTTGCCAACCTTTCCTGCACTTTGGTATGACTCTGGATGGGACAATGGTGAAAAGGAAAGTGTGAGAAATGAGCAAATAAATTTAGAAAACATTAATCACTGGGGTGGGCAAGGATGGAGACTATGGTGAAGTTTCAGGGTCACTATGCAGAAGCAGAGTTGGAAGGAGCTAAGGAGGCAATGAGCTGTGTTATAAGACCATGACTCTAGGCAGATTTGGGGGATCCTTTACCATGAATAGAGCAGAGTTCAGCTAGCTATCATAGTCACAGATAGTTGGTATGCTATACAAATAACTGTGGTCATAGTCTTAGAAGTTAGTGCTTTTCCCCCATTGGGTGGGATGAATGAGAGGTGGAGGAGAGAAAGGGGTAAGAAGAGCTTTGCACACCTGTAAACAATAGGAAGTATTAAAGCATGTCGTACTGCCCTCTGCAAGAAAGTCCACTGTTTCTAATAGTTTAAATTAAAGTAAGCAAAAGAAATTATAATAGTTTTTTAATCTAATGCTTACCTATAGTAGATAATTGATTTGTTTTTACTTTTTGAATAAGTGATTTTTCTGAAGAAAAACATGTTATTCTCTGAAACAAACATTGCCACACATTAGGCTTGTGGGTAATTTGTCATCTTCATTATCGCACAGTTGGTGCCAAAGTGAAACCTCATCTCCTGAAAAATGAGAACATTTTAGGGCCAAATGATAGTGGTGTTTTCATTTCCTTCAAATGTCTTCCTTCAACATAAATTTATTTTTTTTTCTTTTTTAAGTAAAGATGAGATTCTGCAAAGATTTGTTTCTGTTGAATGTTAGTGTCAGATAATAAAATATTTAAACTCGTTGTGTACTTATTTTTTTTCAAAGAAGAGAGAATTTATAGAGGAATCTTACTTTTTTTCCCTTTTTAAATGTCTTTTATGTGGGCGTGATACTGGTTGAAACTAAGTAGGGGTTACAGAAATGTATTACAGCCACCCTTGGTCAGTAGGATGATAGTCCCCACATCATAACAGATCTTTGCATCTTGGCTTTGAAGAAGCGAGTGGTATGATGTTTTAATTGTGAATCTCCATGCTACATAATATTTCAGGCATAGACTTCCTTCAGGCTAATCAGACATCTTATCTTTGTTTATAGAATCACAACACTTTTAATCCTGTTTGTTCCTGTTTATCTCAAGTTCTTTTGTAATCTTCATTTCTCATATTGCAAGCTTCTCCTCCCCTTCCTCATCCTTTTTCTCTTTCTGCTCCTTCTCCTCCCCCTCCCATCCTTTTTCTTTGGTATAAGGAGACTCTGGTTGCTTTATCAAATTGTTATGGTTTGTTTTCCCTGAAAACCATCTTGCTGGGATGCTTTTCTGCTGTCAAAATATCTTAAGTACCTTCTATCTTACTTTGTTTTATAGCATTTTTAGTGTAAATACTGCTCTGAATGAATAATAAATCTCTATTACTTTCTATGCTTGAAGACTTTCTAAAATGACATTGCAAACAAATATCTAGGTTCATATTAATCGGTTGGAGAAATGGCAAATAAAAGTGTGCATAAAGACCAATGTGGACTTGGGAGATGGCTCAGCAGGTAAGACACTTGTATCACAAATAAGATAACCTGAGTTTGAACTCTGGATCCAAGACAGAGAGAATCAATTCCCCAGAATGTTCCTGTGATCTCCACATACAGCATGGCACACACTATATACACCTATACACACATCTATATATACACATTTATACATATGTACACATACATACTCATCTACACACACACACACACACACACACACAAATAAAATTTAAAACAAAACATTACATAGAATCCTGGCTGTGGTGACACACACTTTTAAGCCCAGTACTCTGGAGGCAGAGGTAGGCAGATCTCTGAGTTGAAGGCCAGCTTGTCTACAGAGTGAGTTTCAGGACAGCAAGGACTACACAAAGAAACCTTGTCTCAACGAAAAAGTAATCAGTCAGCATATAATTTACTTTAAATTTTTATTAAAAATTTATTTATTGGAGCTGTAGAGATCACGCCATGGTTAATAGCACTGGCTGCTTTACCAAAGAATTCAGATTTGATTCCAGCTACCCACACGGCAGCTTACTACCATCTATATTTACAGTCCCAGGGTATCCAGGGTATCTTTGTTGCCTGTGTTGATACCAGGCACACACGTTGTGCACAGACATATATGCAGGCAAAATACACATATAAAAATACATTAAGATTAAATTTACTTGACTAATACCATAAAGACTGTATATTAATGGAATGCACATCGTGTGCTGCAGTGACACATGGATATATCATGTGAAGTCTAAATTATAAATATAGATGGTGGTAAGCTGCCATGTATCCTTAAACTTGTGTCATTGTTTTTTTATGCTGAACACTTCTAAAAGCTTTCTTCTGGCTTTTTGAATGTGATAGTTGTACCTACTTGCTCCTGCACTAATGGTCAACGGAAATAAAAAGCAAATCCAATGTTTGCAACCACTGTCTCCAAAGAATAACACATGTTGGGTTCCTATGGAATGCAAAAAGATTCTTGCTATTTAAGTACCCCAAAATGTTGAAATAACATATTAACATGTCAAACTCTACTTTAAAAAGTGAAAATTTTTAAACTAGAAAAAAATTCTTTATATCTTCTTTGCTTACTCAAGTGTTTGTCTGCGTTGTGTTCCTCCTATTACCTCACATTAACCCATACTTACAGCTGTCCACACACACACACACAAACACACACACACACACACACACTCACACACACACACACACACACACACACACACAGAGAGAGAGAGAGAGAGAGAGAGGGAGAGAGAGATAGAGATAGAGAGAGAGAGAGAAAGAGCGAGGGGGGGAGAGATTATAGACTAAGATATGAGGAAGAATATTATGGCTTTTTTCTTTGTGAGTTGAGTTTGAGTCCATCCATTTCCCTGTAAGTTTCATGATTTTATCTTTCCTTTATAGCTGAATAATATCTGATTCTGTATCTATACCACATTTTTATTATCCATTCATCTGTTGATGGAAATCTAGATTGGGTTTCATTTCCTTGCTATTGTAAATAGAACAGCAGAGATGTGCAAACATCACTGTGGTAGGATGTGGAGTCTTGGGGGTATGTGCCCAGACGTGGACCAGCTGGATCATATTGTAGTGTTATCTTTAAATCTTTGAGGCTCCTCAGAGCTGATTTCTATAATGGCTGTACTGATCTGAACTCCATCAGCAATGAAAGGGGCTAGGCACTTCCCAGATCCCCTCCAATTGCTGTCTTATTTCACGGTGATCGCTGTGGTGGTTTAAATAAGCTTGGCTCATGAGAAGTGTCACTATTAGGAAGTATGGCCTTGTTGGAATATGTGTGGCCCTGTTGGAGGAAGTGTGTCACTGTGTTAGTGGGCTTTGAGGTCTTCTTGACTCAAGTCTCCCTAGTGCAGAAGTGAGCTGCCTCCTGGGTGCCTATAGAAGGTCTCCTTCTGGTTGCCTTTGGATCAAGATGTAGAATTCTCAGGTCCTCTAGGACCAAGTCTACCTGCACGATGCCATGCTTCCTACCATAATGATAATGGACTGAACCTCTGAAACTCTAAAGAAACCACAATTAAATGTTTTCATTTATAAGAGTCACCATGGTCATGGTGTCTCTTCACAGCAATAAAACCCTAAGACAATAACCATTCTGACTGGGGTCAGTAGGTATGTTAAAGTCATGTTGACTTGCACTCCCCTGAGGACTATGGATGTTGAACAGTTCATAAACAAGGTGATGGCCATTGCATCTCTTCTCTTGAAAACTGTTTCTTCCTTTCTTTAGCCTATGTGCTATTGCCCCTTATTGTTTCTATGATATTTAATTGTTGCAGATCTTCTCTTCTCTTCTCTTCTCTTCTCTTCTCTTCTCTTCTCTTCTCTTCTCTTCTCTTCTCTTCTCTTTTTTTTTCTGTAAGTTCTGGGTATTAGACCCTGTCTGAAGTATAGCTGGTTTATATTTTCTCTTATTCTGTGAATTCTATAAAGATGGGGTTTTTTTTTTTTTTTTTTTGGATGTAGAAAGCTTTATTCAATATAGTTAAATACCCGTACCCGTTGATTCTTGAGGCTACTTTCTGTGCTACTAGAATTCTATTCCGAAAGTTCTTGTCTACTTGGAAGAGTGTTTCCTATATTTTCTTCTAGAAGTTTCATTATTTAAGGTTTTTAATGATGTCCTTTGATCCACTTTGAGTTCATTTTTCTACAATTTGAAAATTATACAGGTATAATTATATTCATTTGCTGATGTATACCCAGTTTTGACAGCATCATTTTTTTGAACAGTGATCCTTTTATTTTTTTCTACTGCATGTTTTTGTCATTTGCAATAATTTGGGTAGCTCAAGTTTTATAAGTTTATATAAAGATTCACTACTCTGTTCCATTGGTCTAATTTGTTTTTATGGTGTTTCTGGGTATCTATGTCACTATAGCTCTGTGGTATAGAGGGGGCATTGTGAATCCTCCAGCTGTGTTCTTAATCCTTAGGATCGCTTTGTCTATTCATAATCTTTTGTGCTTCCATATACATCTTAAACAACTTTTAAAGGGCTGTATATGAAATTAAAGTTTCTGTGGAGAACCATGATTCTTTTAGATGAGGAAAACACAATTTTCATTTGTTTTAAACAATTCTTTAATTATATATCTATACCCAAGCCCTCCTGGCTAAAATGTTAAGAAATTATACCTATCAGTCAGGGCATTATATTGTGATGTTTTACTATTAAACATATTTTGTTACTGAATAGGATATTGTTGATAGCTGGTGTCTCTTGATTTCTCTTGATTGAACATCAAGTTGCTTAATTGCAGTATTTAGTCTTAAAGTGATTTTCAGCAGAATGCAAAGATCCTCATTCCTTGTGAAAAAGATTAAAATATATATATATGAAGAATTCCAAATATGCATAAAATGCAACAGCATTACTAAATTTTCACTGTTTCCTTAATTTTAGCATTTTCCAAAATTTTACTCATTTGCAGTACATGTCCAAACTTTACACATCATGTAATTTCACTTCTATGTATATCTATCTCCAACAAAAATGAATCACCACACAATTATATTATTGTTATAGATCAAAATTGCTTGGTGTCACATGATTCCTGCCTCACGGTCAGACTTGTCTAGTTATCACTCTGTGCGATTTTATGGCTAGTTTAATCAGAACAACCAAGTTCTCAGTGATTTGTCTATTTTAGTTTCTTTGTATTTTAGTTTTGAGAAGTTCTTTCTCCCATTTCCCTCTTCCTCTTCCTCCTCTTTGTCTTCTTCTTCCTCCTCCTCTTCCTCCTCTTCCTCCTCTTCCTCCTCTTCCTCCTCTTCCTCCTCTTCCTCCTCTTCCTCCTCCTCCTCCTCCTCCTCCTCCTCCTCCTCCTCCTTCTTCTTCTTCTTCTTCTTCTTCTTCTTCTTCTTCTTCTTCTTCTTCTTCCTCTCTCTCTCTCTCTCTCTCTCTCTCTCTCTCTGTCTCTCTCTCTCTGTCTCTCATCTTTTGTAGGTGACTTGTTATATGGACCAAGTTAATTATTACAGATGTTACCCTCTGAATTTGTGGGCTTTTCCTTTAACTTGCTTTTATTACTATGTTCTTTCAGTAAATGGAAGATTCCTACAAGCTCGATAGGACTCTGGCTCACCTATTTTGACAATAATATATTCTAATCAGGACTTCTAATATAAAACTTCATGTTTTATAGTAGTATACCATGTGTGGTTTTCTCATTTTTAAGGTTGCTAAGGTTGGTGAGGTTTCAGGTGGTTACAACCATGGAGTTCAGACAAGCCATCAGACAGAGTCTAGTCCCATCTGAAGCCATTTCTGCAGCTATACTTTAGAGGATATTGGCAAAAAGAAGCCATACAGAGTTTGTAGACTTCTCAGAACCAAGTAGGCTTACAGTGTTCCTACCAGGTGAATTCTTAGTCTGTGAACATCTTTCACTGCACTGCTTGCTGATTACTGAGTTACTGTGGGTGCACAACCTCATAAACCCAGTTCAAGTTGGAAGTAGTATAAACCAAAACCGTATTTCATAAACCTAACCTACTAAACATTAGCACTCTGCCTATCCTACCTTAAATGTCCTTAAATGTCCAATACAGTTAGGCAAAACATTTAATTAAATCCACTCATAATAAATCATTGAGTATATCATATAAGTCAGTGACTATAGTACAAAACGTGAAAATCAGAAGAACCATGAAAGTATCCATCAGTGACTTGCACAATTGAGACACTCAGGACCTGACCAACGTTGCATGCACTACAGTCAGCAACTTGACAGCATGGGACTTTTCCTGTTAGCTTGGGAAAAAAAAAAAGCAAAATGTAAAGTGCTCTCTTTGTGGAATGCATACTGCTTTCACTTAGCTGTAAAGTCAAACCATCATAAGTCAGGGACCATCTGTCTATCCCAGCTTGAAAACATCTATTTACTTAAATGTGATTGCTGCTGTTTCCCACTAGATTGCGATGCCAGGAGAAAACAGTTCACTGGTTTCAAGACAGATACTCAATAAAAACTAAACGCAATGCTGACGGAACTTCTTTGAAGGCCACTGAGGGCGGCTCCCAGGGCTTGAAAAGTTGAAGAACATCCCAGGGCTGTTGTAAGGATTTAAGGATTTCAACTAAACTTGAAGGGAACCAGCAATCCCTATTGTTTCTTTTCACTTTTGATTGACAGCTTGGTTCTCTACAATGCTTTCCATGGTGGTCGTTATGACAAAAGGCAGCGGGATTGTATCTATTTAGCATCAAGGCTCTGATTGGCCTGGCAGGAATCATGCACTCATCTTTAGGAAAGTTATTGTCTTCAAGGGTGCTCCTTGGTCTTTGTAGGATAAGGTTTGTTCCTGTGTTTGGGGAAGGCAGTGCTCAGGGTTCTACTTTCATAGGTCATCAGGATGTGAGTGAGTCTGTTCCTTTTAGAAAGAGGGAGTACTACTCTCTGAAGAAGGGAAACTGCTTTTTTACCTTTATAAAACATCATGCCAATTCACTGTTTGTATCACCAGTACCCAAGACAGAATTTTTAGATAGCAGATGCCTAACAAAATACTGTGGCTACATCACTGTAATGAAGTGCTTGCTTCCCTGTGATTCATTTGGTTTTTAGTAGGAATTTATTTTGACAGAACATAGTCCGTAAAGTCATGCTGACTTTTACTGGCTGTGTGGGTTATACAGACCTTGCCACATTCTTAGTATAATTGCTATGTTTTTACTTAAAAACAAAACGAAGCACAACAAAACAAAGCCTTCTTTCTCCTGGCCATTATAAAATTTCTAAAATAGTAGTCAAACCTTCAGAACAGCATAAGAATTTTTCTAGTGCTAAAAACAATGACCTGTCAGGACCCCAAGACAACAGCTCATCTCTATGTGTTTCCAGGTTTTGGGTTCTGCATTTTTGGCTGTGATCCTTGGCCACCTTCTGTGTTTAAGCATAAGGGACAGTGCACACAAAGACCAAGCAAAGAAAATCTTTCAACTTGTTCTCAAAGTGAAACTTTTCAAATTAATAGATATTTATTTTCCTAGAATAATATGTTCCTATTATTGATTTTTTGAACTAGTCTATTACTGATCACAGACCAGTACTTTAACTCTCCAATAATGGATTCAGCTTGCCCTTGGTTCGTCAAGTAAGGAAAGTTAGTCTGCCAACAGACTTACTCTAATCACTCTGGGAATAAGGTAGATGTTTCTTTTTCTGTCTTCTTGACTTATATCCATGACAACCTGGAACTAAGAATTTTATTCTGTTGGAAGGTGGCAGCTGTGCTTGCTAATATACCCTAAACTCATTTGTTGCTGTGAATTCATTGAGCTAATTAAAAATTATGTCACTCTCTGGGCAGAACTAGAACTTCTTATCAATGGGTAAAGCATGTCACTTTTCTCATCCTAAGTTCATCTGTCTAAACAAGGTGGGTCATTTTTTGCTATTCCTAAATATATGCATGAACCATTTTATATAAACCTAGCTTCATCTCTATTGAATAATTGTTTTTTAGTTTTAAAGATCTATTTGATATTCTTATAATCCTCAGACAAAATACATACGAAATTATTATTTAAAACCTCATTATATACTTGAATATCTTTAACATTTTATTCTCTTAATCATTTTTGATACATGCTATCAAAGAGAATTTCACATTTAAAGGGTAATGAGGCATTGGATTTATTGTACCCTTCTTCCCCATCATGGCAAACGCTCATCGAGTCGATAATGAAATTTGCAGCAGCATCATGGTGTTTGATGACTTTAGAGGCAGGAGAATTTGGAAGCCTACACTCAGTTCATTTAACTTGTGCCCGAGCCATCTGCTTATCCACGTTACTCAGCCAGCCAGCCAGCCTGTTTCTTTCTCCTCGAGTCTACAGAGATGATTAACCTGGTTGAAGATTCCTGGCAGCCTTAATTCGCTTCCTGAAATTTCCATAGCCTCCAGAATTCTCTGGAGCTTGGCAGTGTATTTGGAAAGGCAAAGAGAATCTTTTGACTTACAGGAGAATCGACACAGATTTCAACTGCTGAACCGCATTGAGATGCATGGGCTTGGGGTTCTAGGTTCCCAAGACATGAAGTCAAATCACCAAGTAAAATACAGAGGATGACAAAAGGGCATTCTGGTCTTGCCCTTTGCCTTTCTTAAGAAATAATTCAGCTTTACTGAATTTATGATTCGTTCACAAATTCCGTATTACTAAATTCACCTTGAGAATGTGCAGACACTTTCCTTCATTCTGACTCTGATCAGTGGCAAACCAGAGCTGCAAGTCTGTTAGAAGGTGGACCCAGTGTTTGGTAGCATACTCTGAGATATCATTCTCTTTACATCTGTGTATGGTATTGCTATGACAGCAACGGTGATTCAACCTGAGAAACACCGAGTCTTCTCTGGGTGATCACCCTGTGTCTGGTGTTACATTTGTACTGGGATATGAGTCAGGTGCCTGTTCTCCCATTCTCCTTTTACCTTTCCTTTAAACTTTGGACTACATAGCTGCTACTGATATTCAAAGACTCCCAGTTGAAAGGAAATGAGGACTGAAGGCAGAGGGCAGTTCTAGGATGAGCTGCTTTCTTATTGCCAGCAGCACTCAAACAAGATACTCCTCTTGTGCCTTTGCCATGTTGGTGCTGACAGCTCTGCCACAAACTCTGGGGACTCAGCCAAGCCATGGCAATCACCTGTGGCTTTGTGTAGAGACCAGCAGCATTTCTGATATGAGGCATTTGGGTTAGTTCTTCATCAGCAATTGTGCAGAAAATATTTTTCTAAGCAAAGTTTCCAACATAAGGAAAGAAAGAAGAGTGAGAAAAAGGGCTTCTCCTTTCTCTGTTTTTTCCTTTCTGTATTTTTTTTTCTTTTTAAGGAAGACAGGTCAATGATTGCTGTTTTACAGTAACCACAACACAGAGGATAGTTTTAAGATAAAAGCTAAGATTTATATCTTGGGTGGAGATAAAAGTTTGGCTCTTATGTACCAATTGGTTGATTAAATGTCCTTCTATACAGTTTTCCTGAGTTGGCTTATACTAAAATTGTGAAGCTAGTTATGCATATTTTTAGCATCTTATACCTTACCCCTTTTAGTACCATATCTCTTTCTCCTCTTGACCACCCTTCCTGGGGCTGAGACTGCTGCTCCCTTGGTCTGTTCTTTCTTACAAAGGTTTTAACCTCTCACTCTGCTCAGCCCCAGTCCTGTTCTAAATACATCACTTTGGCTCCACCACTGCCCAGCAGCTAATAAGTAGTTAGAAAAAAATGCATGGTTATTTTCCCTATTATAAATAAAGATCAGGATTTACTAGGTTTGAAACACTGAATGAGGATATAAATAGTTAAATGTTGTCATTTTCATCCTTTCTTAATCTACAACCATTATTCTCATGTTTGAAAATTAGTCAAGGTTAAATTATTTTACCCTCTTGTTTCTCAAATCATGGTTCATTCTCATAGCATCAACGTCACTATAGACTTATTAGAAAGGCAGAGTCTGACACCCTATTCCAGACCTCCTGAATCAGAACTTGCATTTTACTAAACTCCCTAAGTCATAATAGTAGTCATATTAAATTTAAGAAATAGCAATCTATACTTTACCAAGAACTATCAAAAACAGATGCTTTGTTATCTAAGATAGATAGCAAAAATGCAGAAAGATGTTGACCTGGGAGAGGGTGTGGGAAATGAAGCATTGCTTCACATAATTTTGTGTGCATGAAAATCTTTTAGAAGAATTATTAAACTGTGGGTGATGGGGCTATACCTTCAGACTTTCTGAGCTAGTAGGTCAGGGTAGAGTATAAGAATATTCATTTCTAAAAAGGTTCCGAGTGATTCTGGCCCTGCTGCTGGGGACTCTAGAACACACTTTAGGGACCACAGGCATAGAGGGAAAGGGATGAACATAGTTTGTGTGTCTTTAGTGATTTTCTTTATTGTTGGGAGTCATTACACACTTAATGAGACTATTCTACTTGTTAGTAATACTGCTCACCATACAGTGACTTTGTACTGGCCACATGGCCTCTGCAGAAAGCTTTCTGCTTCAATCTAAATACAGGATGGACTTGATGCTGTCTGCGAGTTATTTCTGCAGCTCTGTGCTCTTGTCTTTTTAGTAACTCATTGAGATCTAACTCAAATAATTCCTGTTGGTGGATGTCAGAGCCAAGGAATGGGAAAGAGCAATTCCATGATGAAAATTGGTAGCTATTTGGAGTAGTCAGAAAATTATTGATAGCTTTCTCTTGAAGTTGGCTACTGTTGTGTCTGGGAAGAGGGACTTAGAAATTTCTTACTCTGCCTAATGATTGGAGACCTTCATTATGTAGCTTTTCTTCAATGTGAAATGTCTTACAAGTAAGGCAGAGAGGACTTTGTGTATTTAGAACCCAACTTCATGGTTTCCATCTTCTGAATTTCTACAAGATGGAAAAGACATGCAAAGTGCACACAGAGCACATAACTACTGCGTTTTCTTAGAATGTTCATTTAGGAGTTAGGTATTTCTTTTGCTGTATTTTGAAGCATCAAAAACTTCATCTGTCTTCTGATGACATTCGCTTGTGCTGTGTGAGTAAACGGATCAGCTGTCAGGCATGATGGTAGATTTGGATCTCTGGTGTCAAGGCTCATGCATGTTTAAATGTATTCACCATGTCACCCTGAAATGTTAGTGGTTCTCTTGTTTAGGAGATAACCCTTCAAAAAAAAAATACAGACCTGAGGGGTCAGGTTAAACTTTCCAGAGTCAGTAGCAGTGGCTGAAGTAGATGTTATAATGTCATAGTATATAGATAGGAGGGGGAGGGCACTGGACATCCTGATTTAAATGAGGTTAAGATAGCAAAAAAGAACAAAGATGAGAAATAGTGAGTAGAGAAAAGGGAGTTTGGTCATTTCCTAGTTTGCACGAATATAATATCATTTAGGGTTTTCAAAGCTTCCCTACTGATATATGTGCCTTGTTTGGATTCCCGCCCCCCCTTTTCATAAAATATTCAGTTCTGAAAAACTTTCTCTGGAAGGCTTTGAAAAATTGAATAAAAATACCCCCTGGATCCTGGAAAAATCATTTAAAAACACTGCAAAGCAGTGAGGTGATGATCTTCCTCAGCAGCGAGCCTTGGGCTGGCATTTGCCACCTTCTGAGGCACGGCAGGAAACAGAAGCTGGCAAAGAAATAGGATAAGTAAGCAGGGTGTTCCCACGCAGCTCCCAGAACTAGCACGAGTTGCCTGCCTTCTATTCCTCTCTCAAGCTTTTCTACTTGAATTCTCAACTCAAAATAACGATCAATCCCATTACTTTTATCAGTATCTCTTAATCTAGAAGGGTTTTTTTCCCTTTTGTGTATCATCTACAAGATTTAATATCCTGCTATCACGCATCTACGAGAATTCTGGTGAAAGCTGCTTTATTCAACACCTGGCAGCTCTGTGGAAATAATCATACAGAATGTTCATCCTGAACAGAACTTAGGCTGATTAAATTAATTTGGCCAAAGGAGAGATTTAGACTCTAGTGCATTCAACAGTGTAAAGTCTGCATGGGAAGGCTGTTCTAGAAGATCGTAAAACTTCATAACTCATGTTAGCATCATCACATTGTTGCTTATTGTTGAGAAGTAAGTGTTGGGTGTTAGGGCTCAGATGTTCTGTCTCCCACAGACTCGTGTGCAAAATGCTTGGTCTACAGCTCCTGGTCCTATTTTTGAAATTTGGAAACTTTAAGAGATAAGGCCTAGCTGGAGGAAGTGGGTCACTGGGACAGTTTTCTTCTGAGGTTGTTGTTAGTCTCTGAACCCTTCCATCTTCCCTCTGCTTGCTGTCAGAAGTCAAGAACTCTCTATGTCATGTGCTCTCTCAACCAAGATGTCCTACTCAAGTACATTGGGGCTAAACTGTAGACTGAACTCTCTGAAACAGTGACTCCAGCAACTCTTTATTCTTTTAAGTTGCTTTCTATGGTATTTTATTTTATGTTTTATTTGAGACAAGTCTCATTTATTCTCTGGTTTAGAACTTGCTATGTGTACTTCCACTTACCTAGTGTTGGCATTAAAGATGTGCACCACCATTGCCTGTTTACATAGTGCTGGAGATCAGTCCCAGGGCGTTGAACGTGATAGGAGAGAACTCTACCAGTTAATCCATATCCCAGCCCTTCAGTATTTTTTCCCAGCTCTGTAAATTCATGCAAAAGCTAGCTAACATATTGAGGATTTAAGGTGAATGTGTAATAATGATGTGCATTATATCATCTGTCATTTGATCAATTAGATAAAATATTGTCTGCACAAAGTATGAATATAACTAATGTACACATATTTTTGAAATAGTGAAAGATAAAAAGAAAGTGAAATCTAATATTAAGTTATATATAAAAGAAAGAAAAATAATTGGTCATCATTTCACATCATTCACATTTCACATTCTGACATAGTTCTACAAATCCCTTCCTTTCCTTTCCTTTCCTTTCCTTTCCTTTCCTTTCCTTTCCTTTCCTTTCCTTTCCTTTCCTTTCCTTTCCTTTCCTTTCCCTTCCCTTCCCTTCCCTTCCCTTCCCTTCCCTTCCCTTCCCTT
>JANHMN010000013.1:40812868-40843886 GCA_030674055.1 Rhabdomys pumilio
TTCCCTTCCCTTCCCTTCCCTTCCCTTCCCTTCCCTTCCCTTCCCTTCCCTTTTCCTTTTCCTTTTCCTTTCCTGTAGTTAAGGCTTTCCTGGAACTTGGGGTAGACTCTGACTCTGAAGTATCCCTATCTCAGCCCCCAACTGCTAGATTTATAAGCATGAGCCGCCACATCTGGCTCAGTATTTTCTGATATTTTCTGTTGGCCACATTGCAATATTTGTATTATATTTTTTAAGCCTTGTGACAAGAACTGATCGGGTAGTAGCTCAAGATGCTCCACTTGTTAGAGGTAGAAACTAAACCAAAGCCCCCAGTCTCCAGTGGGTAACACTATTGCATGGGAAACACTTAAAATTTGTTACAAACTTTTGTAGCTTTTTTGATGTCTCTCCTTGAAGCAACTTCATAAAGTTACCACCTTGAGAGTGGAATGATAGGGTAGTAATGTAATAGCGGTAAAAATGCTCTTGTTGACATTCAGACCTGCAAAGACTATTTTTATAGGCCAGTCATTGAAATCTCTAAAGAAGTAATCTTTGAGTTGGAAATATCAATTTTTCTATCTAGTCTTGAAGCCGTAATTGTTTATCTCATATACAAGCCAATCTATTTGTGGGGCTTTTCTGAGGTTCCTACCTGACTTATTGAATTTTTCTAGTGTTTTAGAAGAAGATTATAATTGCCAGGCAAACATAAATATGCAAACAGCATAGAGGTTCGGGGAGAAAACAGTATGGATGATAAATCACCAACAAGGTAACTTTGCTCTGACTCCTGACAGTTCTTCAGTTATCTTAGGGGTGCTATTCTAGTATTTCAGATAACATTGTTATAAGTTTTATTCTCCAAGGAAAGTTATAATTTAGGGATTTTTTTTAACAGAAAATTCACAAAGATAATCCAGAGAATCCCTAAATATTCATCACGTCATTTTCTCATTCATGAATAGTTTACAAACCATAATCCATTTGTGAAAGTTTAGAGCTCCTTCTACATTGGTACAATGTTACTATACAATCTTAGCAGTGTAGAGGACCATACTAGTATTCCCACTGGTGTGGCTTTTTCTAGTCCAAGATTCAGTATCCTGTCTGGCCATCTCCTCAGACCTTGTTTTATGCCACCTGTTATGTTTTGGGAAGTATTAGTCAAATGTTTCACAGGAGATCTCTCCATTTGAGATCTTCTGATTATCTTCTTTCATGGTCAGAATACAAGTATAGCTTTTGATAAGAATGGAAGCAAAGCGCTTTCCTCATACAATGTTAGAGACATACAGGATTCACCATTACCACTGGCAACATTAACCTTGATAACTCAGCCATGGTGGCATATAGCATGTTCTTCACTGTGAAGGTAACTTCCTCATTTTTATGAAATCCAAAGTCATTAAGTGTGGTCCATACTCAGTGAAGATGAGAAGATGGAGGTGAGGGAAAAGGTTAGACACATGTGTCCCTTAGTATTTATTGGTATGTGTTTTATGAAATAATTATCTTTTAGGAAGCATTTGCCACGTATCTCCTCTTCATTGTCTCAACTGTACATTTCTATCATCGTGGACATATGTACATTTTTATACTATGTTGCTACCTGTCCTGGTCCCTTCTCACTACTTCAGCCATCAGTGACCTTGTAAATAGTTACTGTATGCTGCACTCAGTATAATGGTTGCTGTATGTGTTAGCCTGTGTTATCCCTTGTCTGTTGCATCTACCATATACGGTTGTATCACTATGGACTCCTGTGTACTTATTTCATACTCTGTGTGACAGATTGCCCCAGCTTTGGCCACTGGGGGCCTCTCTCATGTTTATCCCTATCATATTTTGCTAAGTAGGCCCTAGTCCTTTAAATTTTTGAATACTTTGTTGTTCTAGGCTCAACCTGGATTTCCTGTTTGAGTCTCTGAATAGCTCATTTCTCCAAAGATCTCTCATCATTTTGTTGAAAAACTTTATCTAAAAACTAAGGTCTGAAAACTACTTATACAGTGTTTGATTTTAATTATAATGTCATTGTCCAACTAACTCTTTTTTCCTCCCTTTTTAAATTTTTTTGTTTGTTTTTTGGAATTATTATATAGTTAGGTCATTTTCTCCTTACGTTGTATCCCTCCAGGCACTTCCCTGTACCATTTTGCTCTCTCTCAAATTTATAGTCTCCTTTTATTTAAATATTGTTATGTAAATATATGTGAATATATATGTATATATATACATATACAGAATATATATATATATATATATATATATATGTATGTATATATATATATATATATTCCTATATATAATTACAACCCATTCAGTTCATATAATGTTACTTGTATGTATGCTTTCAGGGCTGACTATTTGGTACTAGATAACTTATTGGTGTGCTTTTTCCTGGGGAGAACTATCTCTCCTACTCTGAACATTCATTCTAGTTCTTTGTTTAGTACTGAGGTTCTCTGAGCTTTCCCCATCCACTTTGGTGTGTCTATTGGTGTCATCCTGCTCAGATCATGGTTATGCCCTTCCTAATTTTTTTTTTTTTACATATCTACTACTATTCTTTCTAAATGGCTAAAAGTGGAGTTGACGGCATAAAGGGAATGATTCATTAAAAGATTAGTATAATCCCAAGTCTTCTAAAAAAAACAGTACCCATATACATGATTATCAGTGGTATATCTACAGTTTGTAGTTTTGAATGTAAAAATGGGATAGATTTTAATTATTCCCAATATGTATGTTAAGTTATTTCTGCTGCTGACACACTATAGGCACTATCATTCATGTAGACTATTGCAATGAACATATAAGCAGCCTCTTCTTTATCTTTTCTGTAAGAGTAGATAGAGTCAGAATCAATGAGAGCTCTAAGTTTTTCCAAAAATGTTCATGCTTACTGAAAATGTAAAAATTTTAACAGGGATGTACCTGAATGGTATTGGATTTGAATTTTCATCTATAGATCTTCCTGTTTTTCACCCTTAGTATACTATGCAAATGGCAGCCTTCTTTTTGTTCAGTATGCCAACCTGTGTTGCACTTCAGAGCTTTCCTGTGAATTTTTCCACTGCCTCTCCTCTGCGTGTGCATGTGAATGTGCGTGCGTGTGCATATGTATGTATGAGAGAGAGAGAGAGAGAGAGAGAGAGAGAGAGAGAGAGAGAGAGAGAGGAGTGGCAGAGACTGACTCACTCTTTTACCCAGGCTTGCCTCAAACTCACAGGCAATCCTTCTGTCCCAATTCCTCAGACACAAAAGCTCAATGATCCCCTAAGGCAGTCCCAATTCCTCAGCATCCCCTTACCCAAACTCTGCCCAGTATAGATGAGTGAACTACCATGCTCAGCACAATTCCAGTGTTCATTGGTTCTTGATTTAAATATCAACTCCTTGAGTCCTCATGAAGTTAACTTAATCTGAAATCCTCCCATAATTTTGTGTACATTATTTTAAATGTATTCTTAAAGTTTATAAGGCAAATTATATAATTATTTCTGTGATACCTACTTCTCCAGTAGATTTAAACTGATGGTAACAGAGACAGTGACCAGATTGGTCAACCTCTAGGTGGGTGGTACTTATTTGTTGAAAAACTTTGTACATGGTTTTTTGAATTTACTTAGTAAAACTTACTACAGGAGAAAAGGCAATAATAAGATACCATGAAGCCCTAATACTTTATGTTTAAAATATTATAAATTGATATATTTGAGCTATGGAATGTTCTATCCATCCCTCAATCATGATATGTTTTGGGGAAAAATCATGTCACAAATAAAGGTTGGGGCATGTTCAATGCTTCCCGCTTACACTGCCAATTCACTCTTTAGAAAGATGCTAATTTACACTTGGCAGTCTATGAGCATATTCATTTTGCCTCAGTGGCAGATTGGATCTTGTGAGGGTGGCTAAAACAGCATTTCCCACTCCATGTCGTCTCCATAAATAGGGCTTTGGCATCCCCCTCTTTGGTGAGTGAATTGTGTTGGAACCTAGGCAAGTTAGTGAGTTACTTCCGATGAGTTGATGTTCTGGGAACTGTGAGACCTGTGCATTCCACTTCCCACCTGCTTTGTTGAGACCTTGTTTTTTGCAAGACAGGGCCACCATATAGCAAGAGAGGCCCCCAAAGGCAGAATTCCTGGTCTCTTATACCAGATAGCATCCAAGCCCTCAGTAAGTGTGTAACACTGGTTGTGAAAGTTATCTCATCTCTTGATGCTTCCTGTCCCTGCCTTAGGGGATCATTGAGCTTTTGTGTCTGAGGCTCCAGATACTACTGTGAAACAAAAAAATACTTTGTTCTCCTGTATCCTTTTCAGAATTCTAGATCTGTAGAACCTGTGAGCAGGTCTTGGGTGTGATTTGTGAGAAAAAACAGGAATTGAAAACAATGTATGAGTAATTTTATTTCATTGCTTTTCTGAGAATAAAACATTTCTTTGATTTGTATTGCTTTGAATTCTAAGCTTGAATGTTTATGTGTATGTTAGCCAGCCACATATATCTTACCCAAGCTTTTAAACAGAAGTTTTTCATAGCTTTCCTTTCATATGAATTCCTCATGTACCAGGGAGGATTTTGTTTCTCTTAAGTAATTTTTTTAATTGCTTATGATGCTACCTGTTTTTATTTATGCAGAATTGTAATGTTTTAGGTTTTTCTTTGTTCTCATGATAGTGTTAGTTGCCAACTTGACCAGAGTCCAGAATAACCAGGGAAATTTGCTTTTGGGTATATCTCTGGGAAGTACATTGATTGACATGGGAAGTAATTGACATGGGAAGATATACCCACTGTGGGTGCTGCATTTCCTGGCTGGGAGCTGGAGCTCTGTATGGGGAAAGGAACTGAGAAAGATTATACATTTATCATCTCTGCCTTTTGAGTGTGGATGCAGTATAACCAGCTGCTTCAAGGCATGGTTGCCATGGTGGTCTTGAACTTTGATCCAGAATAAACCCTTCTTCCCTTAAGTTGCTTTTGTAGGAATATTTTATCAAAGCAACAGGAGTAGAAACCAAGATATACTTCATGATCTCTCTGAGTCATTGCAAGACCTAGAGATAATAGATATCTTCAGTGGAACAGTATTTGCTGGGCATAACAAGGCCATTGTTTACATGAATTCACAACATCTGTGACTCCATGTTCATGATCTACAGATAATCAAATCAGCCCAAATGTCAGCATGGAAGTGTGTGTGTGTTCTCATAAACTCTAACCCCTTGCTGAGGAATCATTATGAAGTGATGGTTGCTGGCACAGTAAAGTCAGTGTTCTTCAGGAATGTGTTCTGGAAAAGCAATAATGCTCCTATAGAGAACTGTATAACCATGTCCATGTAGCAGCACCCAGGGGGTTCAGTGGGTTTAAAAAGAAAGCCCATAAAATTGAGAGAAAAAAGTGGTAGAGGAGTTGAGGAAACTGATTGGATTGGATTTGATCAAAACACAGTATATACATGTATGATATTTTTAATAAAAGTAATTTTAAAATAATATAACCACCTCACAATTTATTAAAAGTAGGAATGAGATATAAAGGTGAAAGAAGTAAGATAGCAATGGTTATGAAAAGATGTAGTAGTCAGAAACAAAATAGGTGAGGTACGGCTCTCGGTTTGCTTTTCAATGATGAGAAAGAAAATACAGCTATCCTTGCCCTAGATATGGGGAATCATGCCTAATGTACAAATCCTCAAAACAGAATTAGAGATTTTCCCAAAGGGATCTTATAAGCTTCTTGTCTACATTTTATCTCTTTATACTGAAAAATAAAACAAACCATGAACAGATGTCTACACATTTTTATCTCCTTTCTTATTAAGTGATCAGGTGACTACAAAAGAAAGTATGATAAAATAAGCATAGTAAAAATTCTAAGATGAAATGCTAAGTAAAATGAATAATTAAAATTGTAAGAAAGCCATTGAAAATGACACAAAATATTTAGAAATCCATAAATGAACATGCCGTAGTCTTAGTTGGCCTAGATAAAGCCATTGGTAGGCTGTGGGGAGACTACAATACAAAAGCTGTGACAGATGGATGAAAAGTGTGACTTAGGTTAGGTGGAAAGACACATGTAGTTTGATTCTGGTTTCAAACTGTCTGAGTGTACTTGGTATTGGATGTTGATGATTGACAGTGGAGTACCTTCTTAAAACCCCCATGAGTTTGTACCCTGTAAATTAGGTTCGAGTCAAGCTTTTCAAGACTGGCGTTTGCTGAGTTTTAGTTGATTACCTACTGTCAGTTTATTTCAACTTCAAGCCAATTATAGAGGAACTAGCTACACAGACAAAAGTTCTAGTGAAAGCAAGTAACATACCGAGCCAAACAGTTGCAACTGTATCACCTTCTACTTGGGAGAAAAAAAAATCCACCCAAAGTGATTCTTTCCATCACACACATCACATGCTGTCCTGCCAGCAATAAACATTTGTGTAGATTTAAAATCCCTTTATAGCAGAATGTAATACTAGTTGGATTTTTGGAAACTCTCAAAGTAATTTCTTATGTTTAAAGACTTTAAACATCTAGTATTTTAAGGAACAACCACCAGAATCCCCAATGCTTTGAATTTAATAAAAGAGTTATGCCTATCCATCATAACTACTTTGAATTGAAAAAATTCTCAGCCCCATTGCTAGCCACTCCTGGGTGTGAAGTAGCCTTCATTCTATACCATTTTGCATTTCTCTAGTGGCTAGTGATGTGAGCATTTTCTTTTATCATTTTTGCATTTTCCTTGGAGGAAAAAAGTCTATGTAGAATTTTGTCTGTTTAAATAGCTTAGATTACTTGCTTTTATATTGAGTTGTGAGGGTTGGCTCTAGGCTGAAAAAGAAATATATTAAGATAGACTATCTATTAATACATAACTAACCAACATGGGCAGGGATATGACATTCGAGGCACCTAGATTGTGAAGAAAGCTGAGCAAATTGATTGTCAGATGGCATAAATGTGCACAATAAAGCTTAAGGAACGTAGTAAAATTATTGGAATTAATAAAAAAAATCTCAGGAAGTTGAGAAAGTATAAGATAAATATTTGAACATCAAATATTTTTCCCAGCAAAGTAAAATTAGCATAATAGTTCAATTTATAATATCATCAAAAAGGATAAAATTCATAGAAGTTGAACAAAAGTGAAACCTACATTTTGACATTCACAAAATGTTGAAGGATATTAATCAGTATCACAAGAAGTAAAAAGATACCTTATCATGGTTTTAATGTTGTCAAGAGCAGGACCAAGAACCTGTGGCTAGCCAGGTCCTAGGTAGTAGGGGACAGCATGCTACTTTCCCTCTGCTGAATGGACACAACATTAAACCAAATCCTAATGGCTTATCTTTATATCTAGATACAAGTGTGTCTTTCGGTCTTCATCAAAGAAACGCCTTTTTCAACAGATAGCAATTAACACAGAGATTCATCACTGGTTGATGTGCAGAGAAAATGAGGCCACGGAGTGCTCAGCCAAAAACGGGGAATCTGTTTCACACTCACTCATCTCAAGGCTCAGAGATCATTGTGTAAGAGCTAGAGGAGTTAGTTAACTACAAAGAAAGTGTTTTTCAGACGTAGCAGGGAAATTCAACATAAGAACTGAGTGGTATCATATACAAGATGTGCCCAGACTTAAGCCAGACACAGTCACATACAAGGGATTTGGCTATAAAAGTGGAATTTCTTGCTAGAGAAACCCTTAATTTTGGAAGAAATATATTGAAATCATGCTAGAACAAAAATTCTACATATAATCATGTGCTCAGTCAATGCAAAATACTCAGCAAACAATGACGAAGAAAATAGGAACCACTTTTTGGGGGAGAGAAAGAAAAAACAGATAGATGGCAACTGTTTGTGATTGTTGGAGAAGAAAAGAAAGGTTGGCAAAAAGATACTAGAAGATTGTCTTCTTATAACACCACTCAAATCTTCAAGATGAAAGCTAACTGAATACCCAGCATGCTTGGTGAGTGGATTATCAATTATCAATGGACATGTAAATGAAATGTTGAAATTGAAAATCATATCAGATATGTGTCTCTATTACTAGTCTGTTGCTATGAAGAGATACTATGATCAAGATGACTTATAAAACAAAGAATTTAACTGGGGGCTTGATTATAATTTCAGAATAAGAATTCATTACTATGGTTGAGCACACCCTTATCTATGGGGGAATATGGTGGCAGGCAGGCAGGCAGGCAGGCAGGCAGGCAGGCAGGCAGGCAGGCATGGTACTGGTGCAGTATCTGAGAGTTTATGTTTGTTTCATAAGTAGGAGGCAGAGAGAGTGAGATTGGGTCTGGCGAGGTCACATGAAACCTCAAAGCCCAGTAACACTTCTCCAACAAGGCCACACCTTATAACCCTTCATAAATAGTCCACCAATTGGGAAGCAAACATTCAAACATATGAGCCTATGGCCTCCATTCTCATTCAAACCACCACAGGATAAGATAGGTAAGGCCAGAAAAATGTAGATTCTTTAAGTATTACCTGGAATCTTTAGGAAAATACTCTATTCCTTTGAGACTCATCACTACTAATCCAAATGTAGGTTTAAGAAAAATCAGGATGAGCAAAGCCTCAGTTAATGTCTGTATTGGTTGTAATACATAATTCCTAGAAAGAATATATGAAACAAAAAGCTACCCATGACCTTGAGAAATTGTGGATATTGTCTAAGGAGATATGCTGGGGCAAGCAGTCTTTAAAACTCAGTTCTAAACTGAGTTAATGCAACCAGTATAATGTTTTCACACAGTAAGGCCAATCCACAGAAAAATACCTGCAGTGTAAGTTCAGGCTAACTCTCTGTCCTTTGGTTACATTATCTCTGTTCTATACAAGACACCCTTTCTTCTTCCTGTGTTCATTCAAGAGATGTGACCTTGAACCTCTGGCTTCCCAGAGTGGATACTTCACAAGTCAGAGGAAACTGATCTGGTCAGGTATCCCCTTCTCGGTCCCCTCTCTCTGGTTGCAGGGAAAGTGATCAAGCAGGTATAGGTACAAGTCATGGGGACTCCAGCCTGCAGCCCTGAAAAGGCTGTGTGGAGAAGGAAGAAAATCCTTTCAGCCCTATCTACACAGAACTGGCTGAAAACACAGGTAGGGAAGCTGACCAGTGGTCATTTTAGATTTCTTTTTGTTATTCTCAATTATTTTCAAATGACAAATTTTGAAACCACCCAGTAAAAGAAGGAAGAAAATCGAGACTCTGAGGTTCTGAGACATAAGGAGAAGGGAATACTTGTGTGTTCTTGCCGTCTGGCTGGAGAATCCTGCCGGTTGGCTTGTGATTTGCAGAAAGGATTTTTCCTAGGCTTTCTCAGGGGATTTCTCGGGCTTTTTTGTACATGTGTTGATGTGGTGACATATACTGTAGCAAGTGCACGGGTTTAAATGCCACTTCTGTGAAACTGAAGGAATGGGACAACCACCATGGGAAGGACGACAGCACACAGTTCATAATGGACAAATTTTGTGTTTGTTTTACTCCTTCATCTTACAATGAAGTGAAAGACAATTAAGCTAGTTGTTTGTCAAAAGCATTTTCTTTGAAAGTTTATTTATGTTTTTTTAAATTATTGGATTTGACCCACACAGTAACAGAGGCCTAGATAGTCAATTGCAAGAAAATTTTATTTTATTTTAATTTTTATAGGTCACTTTATAGAGTCTAGTTAAATTTATATTTAAAATTGCCTTGAACAAATTGGCGTTTTCATAATCACTTTTTTTAATTGAATGTTTCATTTATTTCTATTTCTTTTTCTTATTGGATATTTTATTTATATACAATACAGATGTCATCCCCTTTCCCCATTTCCCTTCCCTAGAAGCCCCTATCCCATGCCCCCTCTTCCTTTATGCTTTTATACCATTTTGATTACATGCATTTATTAAGGTCAGTTCTAGGTTGAGGGTCTAGCAATACAATAGATGCAAATAGTCAAGGAACAAGCAATACAATCAACACAAATAGTCAAAGAAAAAGCAAGGCATTAAACCCAATTAAGGGGAACACTCCCGTGATCACTGTTTCTAAAGGCTTATCAGGATGACCAAAGTATCTGAACCTACTTCCCTGTACTAGCCCAAGGTCATTTTCATGTCTGAAGCCTACTTCCTTGTTCTAGCCAAAAATTTAGATTCCTGTCTGAAGTTATTACTTTGTTCTAGCCTAATATTTAGATTCTTGCCTGAGATTACTTCTTTGTTGTAGCCTAATGTCAGATTTCTGCCTAAAGCCTACTTCCTTGTCCTTGGCCAATGTCATATTCCTGCCAAGCAGCCCATTTCCTTGTCCTTGGCCAATGTCAGATTCTTGCCAAGCAGCCCCAAAAGCTCTCCACCTCTCCCCATTTATATTTCATTAACAAGACTGATCCTGTCTTAGGTCATTCTGACAAGAATGCCTTCCTTACCTGTCATGGAATATGCATTATCAAAAGCAATGCACTTTTGTCTTAGGTTGGTAAGGCTCTGTGCAGAATCTTACCCATCCTTGGCTTGCCAGCCTGTTACATTGTCTGTAACTCTGTCTGGGGGGTCCATTATCAGTTTCAGTCATGTACTTTGGCTGCCAGCCTGTTTATGTAGTTAGAGACAAGCTTTAACACGATGGGCAGGAATAAACATATTCCCAGAAAAAGAAGGGCTAGCCTGATCAAGCTATATATGCCATTCCTGAGGTTTGACCAAAATAGAAATACTGATCTCAGGCCATGGATAATTTTATTGGCATTATCTGCAGCATCAAAACTTAACAGAGCAGCATTCTTTAAATTCATAATCTCACTATGCAAAGTTAACACAACCAGAGAGGTGTTAGGATTATGCTAAATATCCTACAGGTGTCTTTAAACTTTTTTTTCTAATTATAACGAGAATCATTGTAAATTTTAGAAGTAACACTACTCCAATGATATTTGTCATTACACGTGGGATGGCTCCTAACTCTTGAACCCTGAACCTCCTTCAGATAGTTTGAATAGGTTATAGAGCATTAATCCTTTGTTCCAGACACCTATATAAATCCTTTTGTATACTCAATACATTAGTAACATTGTTTTGCTAATGGTTAACTAAAATAGTTGTCTTAACCTTTTGTGTCAATGCTATTGCAAAAACAGTGATGCTAGCAATTAATGAAATTAAAGTTGTTATAACAGCAGTGTTCAAGCCCACTACCCTCTTGCTTCTGCTTAAAGCCTAACACACTTCTTCCAGCACTTTCAAGCTTTTTTCAGTGAATCAAGGTTTTCTCATACTCAGGGCAGTAAGACAAAAGCTGGTTGATAGACCTCTGTAACAGATTTCCCAGGTTTCAACAAACTAACACAATTGGAAATTATACAGTCAATGCAACTTACAAGAAATACTGTAGAAGAGACAAAACCAATTTTAGCTTGACAATTAAAAGGGCCTTTAAACATGCACTAACCCTTGTTTGAAATCCAGATCCTGTCCCAACTTTATCTCTTGCTATCATAACATCATAGTGAACTACAACTAACTTCCAAATATGTCTCTGACAATGTCCAGATCCAGCCTTCCAAAAGTAGACTGTTATTTCCAATATTGTATTGATTGCTAGACCAGTACATGATTGAGTCCTAATAGTGGGTTACGTTTAAGAAAAATACAAGAGACATTATAATTTCTCTTTTTGATTTTCTATCCCACAATGTCTAAAAACTTGAGGCAAGGCAGCTTGTCACATCTGGGATATAGTCAAGCAAAGGTGGGTCAGGAACATATGTCCAATACAGCTTCCTAGTCACCCTTCTCAGGGCACTCAGCAAACTCACAGGTGAGCATCATTCTTTGTCTTAGCAACAGTATGTCTCACCAACCTTTTTAAAATTCCTTGTGCCTTTTACACAATATCTTGTCCTTGATAATTATACAAAATCCCGGTAATAAATTGTTGACAGAAAGTCTCAACTGCTTGAGTACAATTGCCAGACACATTATTTGATTTTTTTTTATTGGATATTTTATTTATTTACCTTTCAATGTTATCCCCGCTCCCATTCCCCCTCCTCCTACTTCTATGAGGGTTTGCCCCCACCCATCCACCCATTCCTGCCTCCCTGCTCTTGAATTCCCCAACACTATGGAACCCAAACTTTCAGAGACCAAGACCCTCCTCTTCCACGGATGCCTGACGAGGCCTTCCTCAACTACCTATACAGGTGGAACCATGAGTCCCTCCCTTTGTGTTCCTAGGCTGGAAGTTTAGACCCTGGGAGCTCTGGTTGAGTATTTTGATACTCCTTCTAAGAAGGACCAAAGCACCCACACTTTGGTCTTCCTTCTTCTGGAGTTTCATGTGATTTTATGTATTGTATCTTAGGTATTGTGAGCTTTTGGGCTAATATCCACTTATTAGTGAGTGCATACCATGTGTGTCCTTTTGTTATTGGGTTACCACACTCAGGATGATATTTTCCAGTTCCATCCATTTGCCTAAGAATTTCATAAACTTATTGTTTTTAATAGCTGTGTAGTACTCCATTTTGTAAATGTATTGTAAATTTTCTGTATCCATTCCTCTGCTGAAGGACATCTGGGTTCTTTCCAGCTTCTGGCTATTATGAACAAGGCTGCTATAAACATAGTGGAACATGTATCCCTGTTGTATGTTGAAACATCTTTTGGGTATATGTCCAGGAGTGGTATAGCTGGTTCCTCAGGTAATACTGTGTTCAATTTTCTGAGGAACCACCAGACTGATTTCCATAGTGGTTGTACCAACTTACAATCCCACCAACAATGGAGGAATGTTCCTCTTTCTCCACATCCTCGCCAGCATCCGCTGTCACCTGAGTTTTTGATCTTAGCCATTTTGACTGGTGTGAGGTGGAATCTCAGTGTTGTTTTGATTTGCAGTTCCCTCATGACTAAGAATGTTGAACACTTCTTTAGGTGCTTCTCTGCCATTTGAGTTTCCTCAGTTGAGAATTCTTCATTTAGCTCTGTACCCCATTTTAATAGGTTTATTTGATTGTCTAAAGTCTAATTTCTTCAGTTCTTTGTAAACCTTGGATATTAGCCCTCGATCAGGTGTAGGATTGGTAAAGATCTTTTCGCAATCTGTTGGTTGCACTTTGTCCTATTGACGGTTTCCTTTGCTTTACAGAAGCTTTGCAATTTTATGAGGTCCAGTTTGTCAATTCTTAATCTTAGAGCATAAGCCATTGGTGTTCTGTTCAGGAACTTTTCCCCTGTGCCCATGTGTTTGAGGCTTTTCCTCATTTTCTCTTCTATTAGTTCAGTGTATCTGGTTTTATGTGGAGGTCCTTGATCCACTTGGACTTGTGCTTTGTAAAAGGAGATAAGTATGGATCAATTTGCATTCTTCTACATGCTGACCTCCAGTTGAATCAGCACCATTTGTTGAAAATGCTGTCTTTATTTCACCTGGTGGTTTTAGCTCCTTTGTGAAAGATCAAGTGACCATAGGAATGGAGCTTCATTGCCAGAACATTTTATAAACAACGTAACAAGAATCTGTTATTATGTTGTCACTGTTTAAAAGTGTTTAAGTAGAAGATGTTGGATTCTATTCATTTGAGTTATGGGGATGTAGGAAGTGGAACCAACAATGTGACAATGTGAGTGTGGCCTGAAAAAGGCTTCCATTACTGAAGCAGAGAAGGCTGCAGTTATCATGGTAAGAAAGGCTTTTTTTTTTTAAAAAAAAGATTTATTTATTTTATAAATGTGAATGCACTGTCACTGTCTTCAGATACATAAGAAGAGGGCATCAGATCTCATTAAAGATGGTTGTGAGCCACCATGTTGTTGCTGGGAGTTGAACTCAGGACCCCTGGAAAAGAGCAATCAGTGTTCTTATCTGCTGAGCCATCTCTCTAGCCTGGTAAGTAAAACATTAAGTAATATAAAACATTTGAAATTAAACCTTATATTTCTTTTTTTAAGGTATGGAATGAAGGAATGTTTTTGGAGAGTTCATAGTAAAAGGGTAGTCAGCCATCCTCAATTCAAAAAATCCAAAGTGAAGTTTCTCTCCAGGAGCAGAAGCTGATGAATTGGATGGTTAGAAGGCACCAGGTTCATAAAGACCATCAAAGACAAATTTAACTGTGGAGGATGTTGGTGCTTTTGAATGTTTTGAACAGAAAACTAGTAAAAAGCTGTCTGTATTGAAGTCCTTTTCTTTCTACATGCCAATGAACTATTTCTATTTTCAGGGTGATGAATTATCGCAGATGCAGATAATCTAGTCTCTGCTTCTCTGTAGCACATCTCTGTCCTGATATGGTTTGTATCCCACACATGAAACACTCCATTCATGTATATTTTATCATTTTCTCTTCTCATGCAAAGATGTTTCTCTTTTTAATGAAAGATTTTCAATAAAATGTTATAAGGTTTAGTTTGCTCTGAGAGGACTCACATAAAAGCAGTTGGTGGACCAAGTTCAGGATTTGTGGTACATATTTTGTTTGGAGCTAGAACTAAAGGACTTTTCTTTTTTCAAAAGAAAATAAAGTAAACAAAAATAGAATATTTAGATTAGAAATATAAGCATGAATTAATGTAACTACCAATACCACATACCTAGAAGATACCTTAAGTCTGAAAGACTCTGGTGTTTCATACCAGGAGCACAGATTTCCCCAGTGCCCATTCTTGTGATGATGTCATCTTCTTCCTACTTCCTAGCTTGATTTTGTGACTCTCTATGAAGTACCTTCATTGAGTGGCAAGGAAGGCATCATGGTGGGCTTCATTCTGATTCTTTCAATGTAGACACCCCCCCTTTTTTTTTACCACTGGAAATGAACAGCCTCTTCTGTAATATTCACTAACCAGTAAGCCTCTCTTGAGCTCTTCAGTACACAGAAAGGAATGAATGGATTAAAAACATTCTTTCAGGGGACTCATCCTTTAATCATGAACTGACAAGACCTGGGTCTTCTATTTGCGTATAAAACTATTATCCACCTCACTGCCAATGCCTGAGTCTTTAATCTGTGCTATATGGGGATAAATATTGTCCCAAACTGGATGCAGTACCTGTTTGTTTCTTAGTTTGTTAATCCTAGATGGTGAATGGTTGCCTCAGTAGCAGAACCCTCTCTATGTACTGCATTAAGAAACATATTTTTACTTCATTTAGATAACTCATTAAAAAGTATTTAGTTGGTATTCTCCACCCACATGATACAAGGATGAGCTAATAAACTATAACTTTTAGTTTTAAAATCAATAAGTTTTGGTCAAAGAGAAGATTCCTAACACCAAGTTTTACAGAGATTCATTTGGCCCTGGAGTCATTCAGGTGTCACTTACTCAATTACCAATATTAGTCATTAATTGCTTTATTTTTTGGAATCTGAAAAAGAAAATTTGAACTCAATAGCAATTTGACTTCTTGTGAGAATAAAGAAATTATATACATTTAACTTTAGTGATATTATTATTGCTATATTATGAATGTTAGTTCAAGAAGTTGAAAGAACCATGTGTAATACTGAATAATAGCTGTCTATGCCATTTTGTTAGGTATAAATTTGCTTCTACAAAGTAGCTAACAATAATTGCATGCAATTGTAATGACAAATATACTAAAACTAAATGACTATGTTATGTTGATTAGATAATTTCCATTAAATTTAATGAAACTTAATGAAGTCAGAGGGCAGCCTTTAGAATCTATCAGGGTGCATTTACTATGAAAAAAAAAAGACTAAAACTCATTTATTCCTTGCAGAGTATGTGTGTGTGTGTGTGTGTGTGTGTGTGTGTGTGTGTAAATGAAGCATAACACAAGACAAATATTTTAAAAAGATTGACCTAGTAAAATTGTCTTGTGATGTCTATCTTTCCCCTATAGTTACGTTCTAACTATTTTCAGGATTTTCATGTTAGTAAACTAAATAGATATTAAGAAGGGTTTTACTTGATTTCAGGAGCTGTGGGAATTTGCCTGGAACAATGTCTTAAGTCTTGCTTTTGTGTTCTATAAATTCAGTCGTTCTACCAGCCCTCTGGGTATGTAACAGTGAAGAAGTCATAATCTACATCCTCAAGGAAACAATATTGCTACATGATTAGACAGACTGTTTCATAAGCACCATGATTATAGATGAGGAATGATGTCTCCCAATGACACTGAGTGTCAGATGAATATACAATAGGCAATGACTAACTTTTATTAGTTAGCTCAAATTAACATGTTTTATCAGTATGAATTCTTGGGTCATCCTAACACATTTTGAAGTCTTCAATTGAATTGCCCCACAGCTATGTGTATTCTCTGTAAATTCCTTCATCTGGGAAACTGTATTTAAATATTTTCTGAAAGAAAGCTTTACATTCTCCTTGCATATCTAGAACACTATGAACATTTCCTTTTAAGAAATGAGACACAGAACAAAATGAGTTTGTTAAAACCCTTCTCGTGTTTAGCTTGATTTCTTCTGCTAATGCATTGGCCACTGCTAATTTTTTAGATGTGATAATATTGTTTGAAGGCTTAATGCATTCTATCAATGATTTCATTATTTCAGATATCTAATCATGTTATAAGCTATTCTCATAACTTCCCATCTTTGAAAATTTATAAATTCAGGTAAAGAAGTCTTGGAGGTTTTTATGATGAAATAAAAGTGTTTTTATAATGTCGCTCATCCTTTAAACATACTAATAAAAATGACTGAAATGGAAAAGGTGACTCAAAAAGTTGAAATACAAATAAACAGAAAATCCACATTTGAGGGACCAAGAACATAGAGACCTACAATCCCTAAAAATTACATGCTAAAGAATGAGATGTAAAAAATTATTAGTTCAATTTTACACAGTTATTCTAAAGCCAGGGACAGTGGCCAGGAGCCCTCACATTCTAGTGAGGGCTGGTCAGTCTAACACAAGTTGGAATCGGGAAGGTATAGTCAAGCCCATCTAAGGGACAGCCACAGAGCAAATCCTGTCAGTCTTCACCGTGAAGAAAATTACCAGCGAGAATTGTCAGATGATCTGACTTTTTATAAAAGGAAGCTAGAAAGACTTTTAAATGAAGTGTTCTTATCTTTCAAAAATTGTGTGGGCCAAATAAGATTTTATCTGCCAGCTGGATCCCATCTGTGGGCTGCCAGTCTATGATCCCAGCTCTAAAAGCAAGTGCCATTATTCTTAAAGGTCTAGCTAATGATTCTTTAGGTTGATGATATTTAGGAGGGGAAGAGAAGGGTTCCTAAATATGTGGATTTCACAGTATAACAAGGAGGCTTGGGTAAGCATATACACAGCATGACAGGTAGAGCTGTTAATGTAGACTTGTGGGCAAGGGGATTGCATGTGGTGAGCAGGGTGTGAGACAACAGGCATCATCAGTTGAGCATCTGGCACTTCAAGCCCTCCATTTGGGAGTCTCCCTGAAACTTCAAAGTCAGTATTGCTGGCTAGGGGCTAAGTGCTAGAAATATAGTTCATGCTAATTTAGTTGAGTGTTGGGGACAAACTCAACTTGAACCTGGCCCTACTCTGGCTTATTCTCTGCCCCATATTTGTCTTTGAGAAAAGCTGGTTTGTGCAAGCTGCTGCAGACTTGAGGAGAAGTAGCACATTTGTGCAGGCAAACGAATCAGCAAGGTGTGCTATGCTCTGGGAAGTAGAAGAATAAAAACAAATGAGAGGATGTACGTATCTTACAGTGGGAAAACACTGGAAGTTCATAGGCTTCTCTTCTGTCTCAAAAGAAGGGAAATGTGTCATATGCTTCTCAAAGTGAACCTTGAAGAATAAACTGAAAACACTTAAGAAAACGATAACAGAAAAGATAAGGGAATTGCATATTTTATTCAAACATTGATGTCTGCAGTGCCCTTATAGCCATGGTACTCTTCCTCTTGGCTCATTATGGCATCTTTTATTTATTGGATATTTTATTTACATTTCAGATGTTATTCCCTTACCCCATACCTTCCTACCCAGGAACCCCCTATGCCATCCCTCCTCCTGCTTCTATGGGGATGTGCCCCCACCTACCTCCCCACTCCCACCTGAATTTCCCCACACTAGCCTTCATGGGACCGAGGCTCTCCTTTCCCACCTATGCCCATCCTCCCCTACATATACAACTGGAGCCATGGGTCTATCCCTATGTGCTCCCAGGCTGGTGGTTTAGACCCTGGGAGCTCTAGCTGGTTGGTATTGTTGCTCTCTTCATGGGGCCACAAACCCTTTCAGCTCCTTCTCTCTCTAACTCCTCCATTGGGAACCCCTTGATCAGATCAATGGATAGCTGTGCTCATCTGCCTCTGAATATGTCAGACTCTGGCAGACCTCTAAGGAGACAGCTATATCAGACTCCTGTCAGCATGCACTTCCTGACATCCACATCAGCACTACCTTTGGTGACTGCACATGGGATGGATACCCAGGTGGAATGGTCTCCAGACAGTCCCTCCTTGGGTTTCTATCCCACACTTTGCCTCCATATTCGCTCCCTTGAGTATTTTGTTACTCCTTTTTCCACAGATACCACTGTCCACACCTCACTCCCATGACATAGCTACCTTCCTCATATCCAACTTCTATTTATTAGTTCCTGAGGAGCCAGCTTAGAGTCTATAGACTATTTCAACAATACTATGTCTTGGGGATTAAGTTAGCCTTCTTTTCTTAAACCAAACTCACCCACTTTCTTGAAAAGGAAAGTTAATTATTATTGTATTCTCTCTTCTATAGTCAACAGGAGTCAACTTTCATGAGAACAAAACTGTAATGGCTACAACTACAAAATGCTTGTGCCACCTCTATCCCCAGTTCCCTAGCTCCTGTTTCTATTCTTTAACTTCTTCATTCCCTAATATTTCCAGGTTATTCTCACTTTCCCATCGTATTACTTTTCCTAGAGCTAATGATGTCTCCTGAATCATTATATTCAGATATATTTTTTGAGATGAGATTCCATGTAACCCAAGATAGCCTTGAACTGTCTATATATACTGAGAATGGTCTTGAACATCTGGTCTACCTGTCTTCACCCACCAAATGCTTAGGGTTACAGACATGTACCACCATACCTGGTTTATGCAGTATTAGAGATCAAACTCAGGATTTTTACATCATAGGCAAGTACTCTGTAAACTGAGCTACATTCCAGCCTATCTAGATGACATTTTCCATTCAATCTGTTCTTACATTTGCATTTAACCTGGTGAAACTATTTAGTATCCTGGCTTCTTGGAATCACCTCTTCCTCTCAATACCTAAACTCTCTAGTTCTGCTTCATTATTTTTCTAATGGGGTCATCTTTTCCCATCAGCCATCACTTGGAGCCCCTACAGAGGATACTAAACTGTCTTTTCTGGTTCCATTCCTCATTTTCCCTGGCAAGTACCAACACTAATCGTAGCTTAGCCATTGTGAGTTAGCTATTGTTGCTTTCAGATCCCTTGTACATGTTTGACATAATTTCCATTTTTGTCTTGCCTTGGATGACTCTATTTTCCACCTGCATATGCCCTTTAAAAGCATTCTTCTCTGAGTAGGACAGACCACCTGGGAAGAAAGACTAGTTGTTTGTTAAAATTCTGATCAACCATGGAGTAATACTTTTATTAGTACAATAAAAATGAAATACTAAAAATTAAAAGAAATAAAGGAGACATAAAATATAGCCTTGCCTTATATAAGATGCAAGATCTGTAAACTTTATCTGTCAAATTGCTCTAAAAATTTCTGCTTTGTAATGCTCACACTGCCATTGTCCTTAGACTGCTACAATGTAGCAATTAGCAATATAGATATTTCTAAAATTATAATGGGAAGGAAGACCTGTGATTGAATATGACTCCTCTCCCCTTTACCTAATTTTTCATCAGATTGCAATTAATCTTCCACTATCTTCTTAACACACCTGTAATTTATTCTTATAACTCATGTGTCTCTCCATTGTAGTAATTTTATTATTGAGAGCAAGGTTGAGGATTGAACTGAGGGTCTTGCAATGCTAACCAAGAATTCTATTTCTGTACTTCATCTGCAGCTCATATGCCTTTAAAGTATACTTACATTACTGATCTTTTCATCCTCTAATTAGAGACCGTGAGCTCCAGAACTGGGTTTCTCATTTTTCCCATGTGCTACATAGTATTTCAATGTCTGGTACAGTGCTAGAAAATATCAGACAGTCAAAATGACTCATTCATTGTGTAAAGAGGACTATTTTACACAATGTGATGGATGAACACAGATAACTCTGCCCAAGGACTTGGTATTTAAAGTGGTCAGCATGCAGATAGTGGAAAGCTGTATTTTTGGTGAGGATACTGGACTTTTTACAGAAGCACTGGATTTGTTTGAGAATGGGAGGTACTTTGGAAACTCTAGGGAGTGACAGGATAGGAAAAACAACTGAGTGGCATAAAGATGTAGACTTTGTGGACTGATAAAGTTCTCAGCTGTCAGCCTGAGGAGTTTAGATTTTTACCGTTTCTGGATATAAAGTTATTCTTTCCTATCAAACAATATCAAGTTATTTAATAAGTTTTAGCAATAAAATGATATAATTAGACCTGACTTTTCCAAGACAACTTGTGTAAGTGTGAAGGCGATATTTAAAGCATCAGTGTGGGAGTTTATTGGAACATCCTATCACATGAGTACCTCAATGGCCATTGATATAGATTGAAGGAGCTTCCTGGGCTTGTACCTTGGAGGGAACCATTGCTGGATGAGGATGCCTGTCCTGGAAGTCTGAACATGAAAAGACTTTGAAAAGTTTTTTCCTTTGGGTGGGCAGCCTCCGGAGCATCTACTTGTGGTTTCAGCACACTGACACTAGACTTGAGTTCTTAGAGTCAACCTTTCTTATATGATGATGCTAGTATAGCTAATGTTACACTATTTGATTGGAAATTTCAATAATAATAGTTTTTGCTTCATGAACAGAAGAAACATTTATCAAGGACCACTTCTCCAGAAAGTAACAGGCATTGACAATCTTTTTCTTTGGTTATATTTAATGTTCTGTTCAGACTGAAATATTCCTTTGTAGAGCTGGCTTTGTGGACATAAATTTCTTAAATCTATTTTTATGATGAAAAGATTTCATTCTTCTTTGATTGTTTTGCTGGGTATAATAGTTTGGCAGGTATCTGCGGCCTTTTAGAACTTGTAGAGGTCCAGGTCCTTCTGGCCATCAAAGTTTTCATGAAGAAATTTGGTGTTATCCTGATGGGCTTGCCTTTATATGTGAGTTAATCATTCTTGCAGCTTTCAACATCCTTTATTTTTTGTGGTCATTCAGTTTTTCATTATTATATGACACAGGGAGTTTTTTTGTAACCCTGTCTAGTAAGTGTTCTGTATACCTCTTGTACTTTAATAGCCATCTCTGTTCTTAGATTTTGAGTATTTTCTTCTATGATTTTGTTGAAAATGCATGGGCCTTTAACCTTTTTTTTTCTTCTTTCTTTCCTGTGTACCTATTTGTAGATTTAGTCTTGGAGTTCACAGATGTTTTGTTCATGGATTGTTTTATAGTTAACATTTTTATTAACTGAATGTTTTATTTCATCTACCTTGTCTTTGAGACTTAATATTCTCTCTTCCACTTGATCTAATCTATTGGGAAATGTTTCCTCTATGTTTTTTGTTTGAATGTCTAAGATTTTAATTTTGGATTTATTTCAAAAAATGTTTTTGGTTTTCTTTAAATATTCTATCTCTTTTTTTGGAATTCCATTTCATTTTATATTTTTATATTTGAATTGTTTTTATTATTTAATTCAATTCTTTTGTGGTTTAACAACCCTCATTCATGGACTTGTTCATATCTTCTTTAAGTCCTTAAATATATTCATTGTTTTTAAAAACATACTTATCTTCATCTTATGTGTATGAGTGTTTTTCCTGGGTGTATGTTTTCTACTGCATATATGCCTGGTACCCTTGGAAGCTAGAAGAGAGTACTTAGTTTCCTGAAACGGGAATTACAGATGTTTATAAGCTGATATGTGGATGCTAGGAACTGACCCTGGGGTTCACCACAAGAGCAATGGGCACTCTTAATCACCAAGTCACCTCTCTATCCCTATCTTTTAAAAATTTTCTACCTTTTTATTTATATTTATTTATTTATTCATTCATTCAATTATTTATTTATTTTTGATGTTCTAAAAATTGCTTCTCTCTCTCTTTCTCTCTCTCTTTTTTAATTCAGTCGTCGCCTCCCTCCTGGTCTGCTCTTTCATATTTCCTCATCCAATCCCTCGTTCCCCCATCTTCAAAGAGGATGTCCTCCTCCCTCCCCACCAGACCTCCTCACATCCTGGGGCCTCAAGTCTCTCAAGGGTTAGGCATGTCTTCTTCCACTGAGGCCAGACCAGGCAGTCCTTTGTTGTATATGTGTTGGGGGTTGCTAGAGGGGGCTTGGACCAGCTCCAGCTCATGTATATTGCCTAATTCAGTGTCTGAGAGATCTCGGGGTGTCCACGTTAGTTGAGACTGCTGGTCTTCCTATGGGGTTGCCCTCCTCCTCAGCTTTTATTTTATGCACATGAGTGCACTGTAGCTGTCTTTAGAAGCACCAGAAGAGGGTATCAGAGCCCATAACATATGGCTGTGAACCACCATGTTGTTGCTGGGAATTGAACTCAGGACCTCTGGAAGAGCAGTTAGTGCTCTTAAACACTGAGCCATCTCTTCACCCCCTCTATCCCTATCTTAAGCACAGTAGTAAAATTGTTTTGAAATCCTTGATCTGTATATTAGCTAAGTTGCTATTGTCAGAGAACATTACTGGGTTGTGTATGTTAATTTCTTCAGGAGACATATTGTCCTGGTTATGTTGTTTTTATTTTTATGATGGAATCTAAAGATCTGGAGTTAGTCATTGGTAGTGTTTTGTGATATAGATATGTGGTGTCACCTTTTGTGGCTGGTTGGACCCTTGTTTGTTATTACTCCAACTAGTCAGATTGTGAAAAGTTGAACAGTGCTTGGTATTAAGCCTTGGGGCCTCCCTGTGTTAGTGTCAAAATGAGGTATCAGAGCACTCTGTTAAGGATAGGTATAACAACTAAGCTCAGGAGAAAACCTTCTCTAGGTTTAGAAGGTCTCTGATGATCTTCAGAGCTTTGTAGACAGCCATTGTTCTACATATAGTCTTGGATAGCAGAAGTTGATGTCACAGTGGGAGTGGATAGTGCTTTGTGTGGGTGAGAGGTAGGATGCTGCATTGTCCTCAGATGAAGGTAGATGGCAAAGGTTCTAGATGGGATTTTTTAACTTTGGCCAGATGGATAAGACACTATGTGTTTCCAGAACATCATGGTAAGTGGGGTAATAGCATGATTCTGGGCATCCCTACCTAGAGTTCAAGCTTAGACACCCCATGGTGCCTGGTAGTACAGTCAGGAGGGAGGGTAGCTGATAGTGGACAAGCAGGAAGAATGGATCTGTGGTACTACCTTGCATTTGCAGTAGACACCCCATGGCTATAGAACTGGAAGGGAAGGATGGTCTCTGTTAAAAATCTTATGGGGTATACTTGATCAGTATAATTTAAGTGTTCCATTATAATCTTCATGGTTTTTGAAATAACATATAATGTGGAATGCTTTTGCATAATCTGTTGTATTGGCTTTTTCAGAGAATTAGCATACTCTAACTCCCATACGTGACCCATTTCCCAAGAGTTGAAGAAATGTGCTGAAACTAAAAAGTGTCATCCTTGGCATCAAAGGATCCTGGCACAATTGGACAGAAACAGTAAAGACAATTTAGTTTGGTTTGACTGTGAGAAATTCACTGAGCCTTGTCTAAATGATGTTTACTGCTACCATACTAAACAGCTCTCTCTGGGTAAAACCTGAGTTTATCTCTCCAAACCAGAGTTGCCAGGTACTAAGACAAAGAGCTAAAGGTTGGAGACATGAGGAACTGAGCTCAGCAGACCTTAGGGAAAAGCAGCTTCTTTTCTCATTCCTTATTTCTGCCACCTGGATTTCTGTTTGTTTAGGAAGAAGCTTACACATTGGTATTTTTTTTTTTTCTGTTTCGGTCTTGGTGAACTTTTTATTACATCAGATTTTCTTAACAGCCAGATGAGGCTTTGACTCCATGCTGCTTCCAACTGGAGATCTGTACTGAACAAGTAAACAAAGCAGGTTCCTCTAGCTTTGGGAGGCAGCATAGCTTTTGCTTTTCAAAGCAAAGACATAGCAGATTGAGTACTGGTTGCTTGGCTGTGGATGCTAAGTCATGCCTAGGAAAACCCAGAGGTGGGCTGTGTTCTTACTTCTCTCTCTTTCTCTGAAGTCCCAGCTCCACTGAGCAATGGATGAGTTTGTTTCAGCTGCGTAGGATTCTGAGAGTGGAGGCAATGTGCATAAGGTACGGAAAGAGAAGGTCAGAGTGACCCATGTCTATATGCAGGAAATTTTCCTGACTCATTAAGCTAATCAGAGTTAAATTTTCTTACTATTAATGTTCTGTTCCATACTCAGGTTTAGACAAGAAGTACTGTAGGCAATATAGACTCAATAACAACAAAACAAAATGTTAGATGTTTGATCTTTGGATAGTTTATTCAAAACAAAGACATCAAATATTTCTATCAGAAAAAAAGACTGAAAGTGAAATTTTCACTTCTAATAATTTCCCTTCAGAAACTTAGTTTTGCATATAAAACAAAATAAGCAGTCTCTCCTATGGCCTCATAACACTTGGGCATTGCTATTCGGATGCTCTGATCATGTTACATGCTGTACATTTATCTCCAGCCACGGTCCTTTGAGGGCAAAGGCTGCTTCCTATTCATCATTCTGTTCTCAGGTTTTTACAGGGAAAAAGAACCAGAATTTACATATTGTATTTGTGGAATTATTTTAATGGTACAGACAGCACTTAAAAGGATCTCAGGGCCACCTGTACTGTAATAACACTGTTGCCTCCTTGTGGGAGAGGTCATTTGAATATGATGTGGAAGTAGATGTTGTTTTTCCCGATTATTCATCCTAAACTTAAATGAGTTATGTTCAGAGACTGTGCTAATTCAAAAACATCTACAAGTCATTCTCCTCACTAGGAGCTGCTCTGTGCAGTCTCTAGGCTGCACATTGCCAGGTTCTTGGCATCGTGCTTGAAGAATTGAGGAAGCACATCTATAGCAGAGTTGCTGAGGATTTTATTCAGAAGCAAAGAAAAAGTGCAAAATGGACACTATGCAGGGGACCAGAGGGTCCTGGGTGAGATTTGCTTACGAGCCCCTGTGCACTGGTTGGAGGCTTCCTTTTGTGGGTCCTGAAGTAAAATGAGTTGATTGCTAGAGACAGAGTGTGGCTAGTTTTCTGGTTTGATTGATAGGCTTGGGTTATATAGGCTTTTGTTCACCATAAATGTTCTTTCCCATGATGCATCTGACTTTAATCAATGCATACTCAATTATGCAGAGGCATAAGATAGAAGTAGAATATTTTTTCTTTCTTTTAATAGTCTTGGGGATATTTTTCTTAAACATTTACCCAGCAGATAGTTTTTCTAACAAAAGCATATACCAAAGAGCAGTCCAGACTGCACTGGCTCATTGCCCTTTGTTCCAAGATACATTTCAGGATGAGCTTGTCCACATAAGGAGGTTATTGGGGGATTATAGGGAGCTATAGACAGGAATGATCTCTTTGAATTCTTTGAAGAGGGCAGTGCATGCAGGTTGGTGTTGGTGGGGGTCCTAAGTTGCTAAGGGTCTTGTTGGAAAAGAAATATATGTTTAGCTCAAGCTTCAGCAGGCTCCTGGTGTCTAGGCTATCCTTGTGCTTGCTGCCTTGGAGTATATATTGGCACCGACAGTAATAGACATTTTTATGCCTTGAGAAAAAAATGAGTCTACAGAAATTTTATGGCTAGCTTGATAAACTCACTAATAGTAGGAACCAGAACTATATGGCACCTGTCATATTTGTCTGGTTCTCTCTGTGTCAGTATGTGATATGGCTGATAGTCCTGTGTGATTATGTTAGTGTTCATTCCTCAGTGTATTTGTGTGGCTGTCTTATTGGTGCTAGCTTTACTCAATAGGACATATACACAAGGGAACAGAAATGATGTCATTTACTTGCTCACACAAATACTGCAGGTTGTAGCCATCCAGAAACTTCAGGAGAAGGAAGGAAGAAAAGGAATACGCAAGCCTATATTGGCTCAAAGCTTGGCTTATATTCATCCACTGCTTCTGTTTCAAGTCCAAGCATTTCACATCTCTTTGTAATGCACAATTTTATTAGTCTTACTTATGCTTAAAATTAGTCTTTTTTCTTCTCATTGTTATTCCATAAAGTACATATGTCACCTGCATACAGTACACCTCTGTCCACTGTGGTTTTACTTTCCATAGTTTCAATTTCTGATCATAGTCAACTATAGTCTAAAAAACATTAAATGGAAAATTCCAAAAGAGAATAATTTGTAAGTTTAATTTTATTTTATTACTTTAAAATCTCTTGGTATATTTAATTTGTGAAGAAAACTTCATCATTGGTATGTATGTATGTATGTATGTGTGTGTGTGTGTGTGTGTGTGTGTGTGTGTGTGTGTGTGTATGTATGTATGTATGTATAGGAAAAAGAATAGTATATACATAGTTCTGTACTATCTTCAGCCTCCGGAATATACTGGAATATACTGGGAATGTGGAACAGATGTCCAGTGGGTAAGGGAGACAGATGTCACTCTTCAGTGAGTTGATCTTAGCTCTTGCCTTATTTTTGACCCTCAACTATAAACTAAAGCTCAATTCTGTCATGTGGTATTCCTGGGCTCTGATCCAAACTAGTGGTGATCTCATTATGCTCCAGTTCCTTAGGATGCTATGTTGTCAGCGTCTAAGGAAGTCTTATGATTTAGCTCCAATGGCACATGGAAGAGGAGTGCTTCCTCATGTTTCCTGATGGAGGCAAGCCATTCTTCTCAAAGACAGCTAAATTTGATGAATGCACAAACTGGTGTTTAAGGACTTTACTTAGTGCAAGGTGGGCTTGGTCTGTCAGCACAGGAGGCTTCTCTATTTATGAATTATAGGATGTAGCTTGAAATTTATGATTCTAAGTTCAAGCTGTAAAGTGTTGACTTTATAGAGATTCAGAGAGGCAAAATCCCACTACAGAGCCTCTGTGCTTTTAGTGGCATCTTTGATAAACATGTACATGTTCTCTAGAAAGGTGACCCGACAACCAGCACCCAGCCACTCAAATACAAGAGGATCCCCTAAACTGGTTTGGAGACCAGTTAGGGTGGTGCTCAATTGTATAAGTATTTCTTCCTCTAAGGATTGAGCACAACCTGGCCCACACTGTTGGCACAAAGTTAGTCACTTATCTAGCTTCATTAGTCAGAGCTGTGACTCTGCATTATAAAGAAGAGGAGGAGAGCAAGTGGCCGAAGAAGAGGCTGTGGCCTCAGGACATTGTGATATTCTGAAACACCAGACCAGTGACTCATCTTCCCTTGGTAAGAACTGAGTAAAAGAGAAAGTCAGTAGAAGTATGAAGCAAGGAGAATAAATGTCTCTTTTGCAACAAGATTTAATTTATTTTTTCTCATTGTTATTGTGTGTGCATGTGTCATGTATGTGTCATGTATATGACACAGAACAACTTGGTGGAGTCCATTCTTTCCTTCTATCTTTACATGAGTTCCAGGGATCAAGCTTAGGTTGTCAAACTTACACAGTAAGTGCCTTTACCAACTGAACATCCAAGGTGTGTGGACATGTGTGTGTATGTGTGTGTGTATAAATATATTTGTATATATAATGTATATACATATGTATGCAATATGTATACATACATGTGCCACATATGTATATCAGCTCTAGCAGTCTGAATAAGATGGACCATCAGCCTGTAAGTGGCCAATGCTATGTTCCCCTGAAAAGGGACATGAAAATAATCTCTAGTTTTACTATGGTAAAGCTGTAAGTCATGTAACCTGGGAAGAGCCGTGGGGCCTCTTAGGGGTAGGAAATAGTTCCTTCCTTATGGTCCATAATCATTTACATCGGAAATCTCATCCTTTCTTGGTCACATCCAGATGAACTCTATTCCTATTATAATTCAGAAAAATTGGGCTTGCTTGCCTTTTATTATAAAAAAAATCTAATGTTCTACTTGCAAATGGCACAGTATTCATTTCAAGCAAAGAGCAGCACCTTGTACACATGAAGGAGCCACAGACAAGGCATGTAAAAATTCATATACCTTCTGTACTATGAGGGTAGCAAACCAGTTGTTAATAAACTGTGGAAAGAAGCACAAGATTTAATCCAGTATAATAACTCCAAAGGGAATGGAATGAACTAGGAAGAAATCAGACAAAGATGATTTGGAAAGTTATTCATGGTTTGAAATGTCAGCAGTAGTCATTTCCTTTAAAAGATACAAAAATGTAGAAAGAGGGAGGTAGCACCTACCTTTTCAAAAAGCTGACTCTGAGAAGTGAAAATACCACTCCCCCACAGTTCCACTACTCAAGTCAGAATTCCAAGGCAAATTTTCTGAACAAAACTCAGTATTCTTTCCTTTGCATTGTCTTTTCCTTTCCATGTGGTTGTTTGCTGCCATGTCCCCCTGGGTCCACCACTGATAATTGTTTCTTTGACTTAAGCTCAGAAGAGACAGAATTAGAGTTGGGAGGGGTCAGGTGGAGGGTTAAGGAAGTCTGTCTCAGGCTGAAGACAGATGCTTGAGCTAGTGTTGCATAGGAATCAGGTGCTCTGTTTGACATGACAGTGACCTGGGAGGCTTCCATTTAGTGGAGGCACAGGTGCTGGGGGATAATTTCAAGCAAGTCAATCTTCAGTCTATGGCAGGAAATCACTTATTAAACAGAAATGAGAAAATCACTGGAGCACAGTGAGATACACCAGCATTTCTGGTCATTTCTCATAACATAAAACAGAGAGAAAGAGAGTGTGAATAAACCACTCCAAGTCTGTGTTTGCAGCAGACAGCCTGTCACATAGAAATTCACACAAGTGTAGCATTAATCTTATTCATTCTTTATGATTTGAGACTAGTGAGATGTGAGCAGAACCACTCGTAATTAAGTTTTCAGGGGACATCAGTTTCTGATGGACAGGCAGAAGACTAGGACATTTTTTTTTGAATCTTCCATTTTTAAATTTGTGATATTAAAGGATTACTAAAATCAAGCTGTCTCATTTGGCATGATTTTCTTCAGTGAAACTGAAGGACTAGTTGCACATTTTTCTTTACTTTGTCAGGGAGCAGGGTGAGATGTCTACTATGGAAGGCTCTATGAATTCTTTTGAAAGTGCTGGTAATTATATAGGTCCTTACTGCTTCTCACTAGGTTACCACCAACTCCTTACCATTCATGTGCTTTCTCTAAAATGGTAAAACATTCAGAATCGAAAAACACAGGGAAAGCCAAGGAGCTGTACTGAAACATAGTCCCTATTCCTATCAAATTCTCTATATGTGTTTCAAATTTGCTTAAAGTGAATGAATCATTGTAACTATAGTGGAGGCCCCTAGTTCCTTTTAGCTGGATGGAACCCACTTTCCTTTCCTTTAACAGATGAATTTAGGATTTACATTCATTTTCCAGTGATTAATTTTTTAGTGAAGATTTTAGTTAAATCACATTTAGAAAACTGAGTCATAAGGATCTATCTTTCATCTATCCATCTATCTGTCTATCTATCTATCTATCTATCTATCTATCTATCTATCTATCTATCTATCAATCACCAATCTATCACATCCCTTTGTCTCTCTGTGTGTCTGTCTATCATCTATCTATTCATGATATGTATAATAATGGCTGCTCAAAAAAGTATACTACCATCCTGATAAAGGTAAAGATTTTTTTCAGCCATCTAGCTTTTATTGTTCATGGTGTGGTGAATGGGTGTAGATGGTTCGTGCTCCCCCTTCAAAATCCAGGGGAGCCTGGCTTTTATAGGGAGGCGAAAGAGGGGAGGGAATAACTTAATTAGCTATGCCCCCCCTGGCCTTTAAATAACTCATTAATATTTTAATCTCTGGAGGTGGAGACCTTTCAATCACGCCCTCTACCTCTGCCCTAGGTGACTGAAGGGTGCAGGCTGAATGGAGATTAGACCTCCTGTCAGGAGCCTGGGTTCTGGGAACTCCCACAACCCAAGAACCAGGATACCCTTCCACGGCCCCCGACAATACTCAATACATTAGTAACATTGTTTTGCTAGATGATTAACAAAAATAGTTGTCTTCACTCCTTGTGTCAATGCTATTGCAGAAACAGTAGTGCTAGCAATTAATGAAATTAAAGTGTTATACCAGCAGTGTTCAAGCCTACTACCCTCTTGCTTCTGCTTAAAGCCTAACACACTTCTTCAAGCACTTTCAAGCTTTTTTCAGTGAATCAATCATGTGCTGATCTAGAAGTCAATTCAAAATCAGAGATAACAGTATACATTTGGAAGGCTGGATCTGGACATTTTCAGAGACACATTTGGAAGTAAACTGTTTTTTTTTTTTTTAAACATAATCTCCTGGATAGTTTTTTCAATGTGTAATTCTCTTTAAAGTGGAGAGAGGTCAGATAGTTAGAGGGCAGTGTTCAGGAAGAGATGTGACAACATATCTTTTGTATGAGCAAAGAAATTGGATTTGGGAAGGTGGAATGGGGAGAAGTAGTCTGTTTCAGAAAGAAACTGTTGAGGGATGATGGGAGTAAGAAGTTAGTAGTGTGTGTTTTTCTAACACAACAATGCTTGATGCATATAAATGAGAGGTCAGCTTTGGAAATGACCAAGAATCTCAGGCTAGCACTGTAAGTCACTTATCCTACAGATAAATAGTATATGGCAACCTCCTATTCCCCAAACCAAAGATTATGAAAAGATACTATGATTTAATTTAGAATTGGGTAATTCTCAGTGTGTAAATATTCTACAATGCTAGAAGATTCCACCCAATAGAAATTAATTTTGATATATTTGGT
>JANHMN010000013.1:40843896-40893444 GCA_030674055.1 Rhabdomys pumilio
TCAGGGATGCATTGTATGAGACAGTCCCTTGGGGATCTCTATAAAATTCTGCAAGGGTTCTTAAAAATTTTTGATTTCTTAAGTAAAAGATACTATTGTGACAGTAATTCCTCTCTAAAGTAAAAGTTGCATATATCCATTTGGGTGATTGTCAGCATGAAGCACTGACACCTCTAAGGGACCTGCACAGAGAGAGCTTCCCTTGTATGTTGCTATTAGTCAAAGCAGTTATTCTATGAGCTATTTTTTTTTAAACATTAGTCCTTTGGATGATTCAAATCCTCCACCTATCATATCTGTTTTTAATCTATCACATAAATTACAAAATGAGACTTGCATTTTCAAACCAATCAAAAGCCTATTAAAAGTTTGTTGAGAATTACCGGTGTAAGAGAAATTGTTTATCATCATCAGAAAGAGAGTATGCATTTCCCTAGCCATGGATTTTGAACATATTTACAGTACTGGGAATGAATTTTTTCCTGTCTAATATGCCTCAAATCCAATCAAGAAAGTGATTACCTCCACAAACAATCACACAATTATTGTATCAGTGAGCTCAATTTGCCTGACGAGTCAGTATTTAGGCATTCATGGTACAGCACTAGGTATCACTATTGTCTTTTCTATTCCAGCAGCCTACGCAGCATCTTCCAGCCCTATGAAAGTAGACAATGTGGACAAACAGGGGTAGATCTCAATAATCATCTCTTCATATCCTTTAACTAAAGTATCTTTAGAAATAAAATCTTATTTTCTAGTTAGGTGAGCAACCAAGAGCAATAGGAATAGCTCATATCGTTTCGGGTGTTTGGGGGTCTCCATGATCAAGACCTCATTGAGTTTTGATCTAAACATGGCACTGAGGTTTTCATTTAATAACCCCTATCTTGTAACAACATCAGCATTCTTCACTCGTGGTCTAACACCATTCAAATGCCTTCTTTAACTTACAAGCTTTCATAAGTCTTTTTCACAGAGTCATTTTGGTTAACCTACCCCTTGTACTATATTTCTCTTGCCTCCATCCCTTTATTTTCTACTTTCCCCTTTTCACTCTTATTTCAAATCACATGTCCTACTCTCTCTTTTTATGACATCTTTTTCCCTTTGGATGCAAGATCAAGTCATTTTACTTTCTCATTTCATTTTGGCAAGTTGGTATTGATCTAAAGATTTATTTGATAAATAGTCATGTTGTCAAACTGCATTCTAAATATTTCAGCTTATAATCATATATTTGTGCTGCTTTCAACCTTGGTCAGAATAGCTTTCTATTGCAATTGCTAATGGTTAATAATAACTCTTTGGAGTCAGCTGCTCACAATATTGAGAATAAATGACTGGGAGTGCTCAGCCATAATATTAGAACCCACATGGTACAAGGCTCAGATAACATTATGGAAGAGCAGCTGGAAATGTAAGACCTGGAGGATGGGAGGCAGTGCTGTGATTTGCTGTCCTCCAGACATGATGTGGTCATTGAATTTATGAACTTGAAATAACAGTAGTTGTTTTTACAAGGTCTTCACAGGAATAGGAGTAGGGGCTCCTGATTGTTTTACCTCTAGCTGAGGAACAATTGGCAGTTGATGAATTCTGGGAGAGGAAGAGTTATTTTTCTATGGGGAAAGGGCCATTTGTAGGCTTTTCATGCCCCAGTGGATGACCCTACACTCATGTGCACATGGGCAGCAAAAATTTAATTCGGTGTTCTATTTTTTGTATGAGGGTATTAAATTAGGAAGAAGATTTAATGAGAATGAGGGGAATCAGGAGAGATGGAATTGTAGTAGATTTGACCATGGTTCATTATATACATGTATGAATATAAAATAATGAATGAATTATTAATGAATAAAAAAGTATGTAGTATGCATCACACGAACTAGCACAGTGCTAGATTAGGGGTCATTTGAAGGTAGTTCATTAAGCTATAGAAATGCATGGGGAAGACTGAGAAAACAAATGGGAAATTAGGAATTCTGTAGAGTCTTTGAACGTTTGAGCATGGGGATGTTTGTGACATTAGTGCTATGTCCTATGTAATTATTTGTCCTATGTAATTATTTGACTAGCCTTGAAGTTGATCAGGACATTTCTTTTTGAAAAGATAGTATTGATCTAAAGATTTCTTATGTTACACAAGATGCTACTAAGCAATTTTTCAGCTGTTTTTCTTGTTTTCTTTTTTAAAGATAGGGCCTCACTGTATAGATAGGTTGCCTTGAAGTCTTAAAATGATAATCCACCTTATTAGCCTCTGAAGTGGTGAGATGATAGCAATATACCACCATACCTAGTTTACATCATCTCTCATGTCATCTCTAGGCTGACATAGAAAGGCTGTGGCTCATGGACAATTCTATTGCACCAGAGTGATTTCTCATGCATCAAAAGCCTTCCAGCAATCTGAACCTGCCTCTGGACTTTCTTTGTGGTTTTATTTTGTAAGAGATGATCTCAGAAAGGATTCAAGGCTGGCCTCAAATTCATACTCATTCTACCTTAGCTTCCTCAGTCCTGAGACTATTGTCATGCACCACCACCCTGGACTCTACTTTGGTGTTTGTTAGTTTTGAGCTGTTAGACAGGAACTACTTACTTTTAATTGGTATGATCTTTTGAATAATTACCATTACCTAGGCATTATTTTTAAGTGTGTATGTCTTATCTCATTTCACTACACTACAAGGGAAATACTATAATTAAACTTTCTTGGCAGATGAAAACACAGACTCACAAAGATAAAGATAGGGAATCGCACAGAAAGCAATCAGGTCGGGACTGTAAACTTAATCTGACTCCATTGCCCTAAACCCTGCTCCTCATCAGGGTAATGTTTCTCATCCCGAGTTATGCAAAGACCCCCTCTCACTAAAGGAAAATCTCCAAACTCCCAAGATGGCTTTAAATAATCTTAGGAGTATGATTACTTAAATGTGAACAAACATAGAACTAGAAATCAACTCTAGCTTAGAATATTTTAACCATCTTAAAACTAATTAAGAAGTTAACTTTTTAAAACTACAAAAATCATTATAATTCAAATGATCAATATTAGTTTAATTTCAGAGAGCACTAAGACAAAGTTTTCACTGTTAGAGATAAAAGTAGAATGTATCTTTCTGTATTATGCTGTGTTTGAAAGCAGGGAGTTCTCTCATTGTTTTGAGTGTGATACGTTATCGTTATTTTCATTGGTATTCTTCTAAGTTATTAGCTTTATCCAATGCTACATTGTTTTGAGATATTGATCATTTGCAGAGTACATTCCAAATATTATCATTTGCTGAATATCTTCCATTACATTTGTACTAATGTGTTTTCTGATAATGAACAGTGGTGATTCACACCAATGGAGTAGATACTCCCATGTTTGTCTCAATAGGAGCATGAATGCTAGAATATTAGAGGTTAGTACTGTAGCTCTTGCTTACCAAATAGGCACCCAGTCTCATAATCATGTTATTTCAGAACAGCCATATCTCTTCTTTTGAGTGACTGATGATGACATCTGGTACCTTCACTTTAGTGGAAAACACACTTTCAGATGTGGAAACTAAAACCAAACCTACAACACCAATGGTTATACTGGGATTATCTCTGTTTTTGCTGATATACACTTTAGAGAAATGCTCTGTGGGTCAATTTATGATACAGCATTGTCACACAGCTTCCATTTCTCCATGAGGGAAAAAAAGTTGTTTTTGTTGGAAGAAAATCATTGCAAAGAGTGATGGCAGTGGATATCTGGAAATCATGTACAGGGTGTCACTGTAACTGGGGTAGAATTATTACCATACTCTAAGACTCACTCACTTGTTCTCTTATATATATCTCTACAGATAGATAAGTAGATAGATGAATGGATGGATAGATAGATAAATAGATAAATAGATAGATGGAGATAGTTTTAAGATCAACTGTACCTCAAGGTAGAATGAGCAGATTGCTTAGTCAGTTTTGAAGGAATGGCATTTCTCTGCTACTCATTGCCTTATAGATCCAACTTTAAAAGGTAAGAAATATTTTTTAGTGTTCAGTGCTCCTTCTCTGGCTCAGTGGGTCTTATTTTCAATACAAATACCTGGGAGAGGAGAGGAGCTTTTGCCATCGTGTCATAGATTGAAACATTTATGTCATCTTTTGTCTTTGGTGATAAAATTGCAGGGAACTAAACTGGGCATTCTGAATAGAAACGAGTCAGGAAGAAGAAACCACCATGAGGGCAAGGTTTCAGATTTGACCTAAAATTCATTTATATAGGCTTTAAAAATCCTATAGTTTTGATCAGACCAAGATTCTGGTAAAAGTCTATTTGGTAACTCTTAAAAAGGAGGGAAGGAAGTACCTGTATGACCATCCAATGCCTCCTGAAACTCATGATCACCACACTTAGTCTTCAGGGTGTTATATGGCAGTATTGTTTGTTGATGCAAGGCAAGGCCATTCTCTGTTTCTCAGTGCTTCTGAACACTCCCAGTGGCTTTACGCACTGAGGTTCACAGAAGATACAGTCATGGGGAATCAGTTACTATTGGTACTCTTTGAGAGTTTAGTTAGCTTCTGGTCCTCAGCTACTCACTACTGGGCAGGAACTAGACCTGCTTGGCAGGATACTAAGATCTGAGTGTTCCCTGAAGCCTGTAAGACACAGTATTGTCTATAGCTTCCCTTTGCCATGTTTATTATATATCAATCCTAATTCCTACATAAAAAATAATTTAAAAAAATACTGAGATTATCACTCTTTGGCTATGAATTTCTACAGACACTTTCCCTTAGGACCTGGGTTTTTATTTCTTGAATGTTTGTGGTTACTGCTCCTTATGAGAGTCTTCACTTCTGTAATGTTTCTATGTATGAACAACATGCGCCTGCCTCTGTCTTAAAGTGTTTAGTTTCCTGGTATTCTTTAGCTTGTTTGAGCCCTTTTGTCCAGATGCTGATTTCAGTTTCAACTTCCTGCTGTCCCCACCTGTCTGTCTGCTCAGCTGACCTGGTGCATGAGCTCAGTGTTTACTCCCTCTCCCTAGTGGTAAACTCTAGTCATTTTCTCATACTCCATTTTCTACCTGTCATACTTTGAGTCTGAAATGTCTGCTATAGGTTCAAGTCTTGAAAATTTCGTCTCTAGCTCTGAGAATTTGGGAACGGAAGAAATTTCTGGTTTCTCTGAAAACTCAGTTATGTCATGTGATGCTTTTCTGGAAGCTGTCATATGAGAGGATATTTTGCTGAAGCAAACACATGGTAGGATGTTTTGCTAAGAACAGACATGTGGTGTTTTTCTGGAAGCTGCCTGGAAAAAGGTCATGTGATTTTTCATGCAGCAGACACTTGAAAGGATACATGATGTTTGGAGAGAGTATAAATATAACCCAACAGTAGATGACACTGTGTGGCATTGGTTTACCTTGCCACCCTTTGCTGGGCTTTGTTAGACTTTTCTGATGGTGGCCTTCACTGATGACACTGTGGCATTGGTTTGCCTTGCCTTTTTGACTGCTCATCATTTGTTGTGACTTCATAGAGAAAAATGCACCAAAGAAATTTTTGTGATATTCTAGCATCTTGCTACTTCCACAGACTTGGGCCAATCGGGAGTGGCTTGTATTTCTTCTGAATCAAACTACCTTTGATGATGCATGAGTAGTGTTTGTGAGTGGATGAGCTACCACTGCTGATTCCTGTGAACTGAACTGCTGATACCCTGACAATGAAGATTGGAATTACTGCAAAGAACTATTTCTAAACAGGTTCACATTCCACTTTGCCCTATTAACCTTTCTTTTCGACTATCTCTGGTGGGTGGTGGGCTAGAAGGGAGGTAAAAGTGTTTAAGAACTGTTATTAAATAAAGTAAGTTTGAAAAATCAAAGCCTACAGGGAACCTTTGGAGGTTGAATTTAGCTGGAGGAAGATTGTCACTGGGGATAAATTTGAGGGGTTATATTATCCTGAACCAGTCTCTCTCCCTCTTCCCTTCCTCCCTTACTTTCTCCCTTTCATTCCCAGTTGCCTATTAAATGAATAGTTCTTTTATATCCATCATTTCCTTCTTCTTCCATGATTCTCTGCCTGAACACATGGGACCAACATGACCATGGACTGAAAACATAAACAAACTCCTTTAACATTGCTTCTGTAGGTATGTGAGGAAATGGCCAGCACACACTTATCTCACTAGAGCTAGTCACATCTCTTTAGAGGATTAGGATGTCCCATCTAAGTAACATTTTTCTTGAGGTAGTAAATATACCCTTTATTCTGCTTGCATCTATTGACCTATCCTGCCTCCAGTCTCACCTCCTCTACCTTATGCAAGAGAGATGTAGGGGGAAAACTGGTGTCTATTTGCCAAAAGAGGCTACAATAGTGAAAATATTCACATTTAGATTGGAGCAAATTACTCCACATAAGAAGGATGAAAGTAGAGAAAACAGTAAGAAAGTTCAAGCCATGGTCTAGAAGACAGAGAGGAACAGAGCGATAAATCGGATGATGGGGAGAAAGATGCATGTATAACTAAGAACTTTGAAAAGATTTCCTTAACAATGTCCCATTATGCTACCTCCTCAAGAAACCCTCAACCAAATAATCCTTTTCTTTTCAGGGGAGAGAGAGAGAGAGAGAGAGAGAGAGAGAGAGAGAGAGAGAGAGAGAGATTTCGTTTTCTTTTGTGATTGTTTCCACACTAAGATGATGTGGGAGTAGACAGAACTAGCTTTGTTTGGATGCAATTTTTATTGTATGCTCTTCCTTCCACTAAAGTAAACATGGTTGGCAGGTGGAATGCCTGAGAGAATGGAATAGTTCTAAGGGACTGGTGAGAATTTGCTCAACTGTTCCCATGACACTTCATGCTGCTAAAAATGATAAATGCATTTCTACTTTTTCCCAAGTCATAGTTGGTATTAGGAGAACTTTTATTTTTTATTTTTTTTGTCTACAAATACTTATGATCATTGATCGATATAGGCCTAGACTCTGTCCCTTCAATGCCCAGGGCCCCTGTCTTATTCTTCAAGTCACATGGAACTCTAAATATATTAACACTGGACTCTAAGAGGGAGGCATCACAGCGTCTATTCACACGATTTTTCATGCGATTTTAGTTACAGAGTCAGTTCTTCATAGATGTTTGAGAACAAAGCATCCTAGAATAGGGCTCATTGAGAACAGTTGTTTGTTTTCTCTTTTAGAATTTGGATCATGTGGTAGTGGCGTGAAATCTCCGGGCATCTGGAGATGGAACAAACATGGTATCAGGAGGCCCATTGTGCCCCAGAGAGAACTCACCCTGTTTAAGATCCTTTAACATCATTAACTCTAAAAAGCAATGTGCCACAGAAGAGCTGCTTTCCTTGGAAGAAGTCTTTAGAGGGCAACTGGCGTTTTAGCAACAGTTTCCAGAAGTGTGTATCTTGTAACGATTAGAGCATGAGATGATTAGGTTCATTCTCATGGAGCTAAACTTAGAACTGGAATAAGGGAACACACTCTTTAAAAATTTCTAAGGCTCAAAAAAGCTTCCTCAGAAGCCCATTTTCCATTTTAGTGAGGGAAAAAAATCGGAAAGCGTGCCAGTTTAAAAATTCATAAAGGCTACATTATGCTCAGTGGAGACATTCTTTTTAGAAAAGAGAAGAGGTGGTACTTAGTGACACAGTCATGCACATTTTATATACCCTTTCCAAGAAATCAGACCAACCTTCTCCCCAAATGAAAAGCATTTTGTAATAGGTTTTGTGATATGTATGTGAAAAAACATGGGTACCATTAATCACTGTGTAATCAGAAGTAGGAATATTCCGAGGGCAGGATAAGCTCTGCCATTAATTTGCACTGATGATGTCTTGAGAGCCTTCTAAAGATGTGTTGAAAATTCAGTCCCTAGGGTCTGTGGTCGACTCTACTGTTTTCATGAACACCCATATCAGAATTTCCTGGCCTCTGTTCTTGAGGATTATGCAGAAATATGTTAGAATTTATATTGCTTATAAATTATACTATATGAAAAATACCTATGTGTGTCACTAACCAAAGTAGTATGTGTCCTACCACAATAGGACCATACTTCCTGATGTAAAAGACCAAGGTAATTGGGACTAGGAGATTACATATTAATTCTAAGTTTTTATCAGCCTGTTACTTGGCCTTGGACCTTGTTTCATACATCTTACACAAGTCTTTCATTAGCCATCACAACATGATCTTAAACATCGCAGATAAGTAAATATCTAACAAATCCAACAATTGAATACACCTAGAAAGATAAATTGTGGCACTGTCTTTCTGGGATTATTAAAGATTTAAGAGTTAGAAAGTAAGAAAGATGAAGGCAGTATCACACAGCATGGCAAAACTGGTGACTTTGGCTAGGTAGAACTTTGGGTACAGTCTGTTTGGGGTAGTCTATTTTGTCTTCTGTATTATATGCTCAATGCCAGTTGAAATTGGAAGTTGATTTATTCCAGGGGTCCTTATGAATGACTTTTAAGCACCATGAAGCAGTAGAACTCAAGGAAGTGCAGAAGTGCATCTTGCTGACTGGTTTTGTTCCCATCCATCCAGGAAGAGCTATCTGGAATATGATGATTTCATCTCTGAAGAGCTTTATCTGTTGGGACATTACCATTATAATCATTTTATGATTGCATGTTACAAAGCAGAACACATCCACCATTTTTGCAATCTGCCTCTTAAGAGACCTTTCTAGAAAGCAATTTGGAAGTGCTTTTATAGCTCAAATTGTAAAGTACTACAGCAAAGACTGTAGCACTCTTTTCTCTTTTGTCTATCTGAAGTCAAATATCCTCATTGAGAAAATAATCACATTAGCTTCAGAATGCATTAATATTTTATCGCTGGAACATATGCTTATATTTATGCCAAAGATGCTTGCTCCTCGTGGAAAGTACAACAGTGTTGAGATGTGGCTATAAATTAAGAATTTCTGTTTTTATTCTTGGCTTTCTCTTCCTCTAAGATGTAGCCCCATCTAATCCCAAGATACTAGAATGCTTTTACATGGATGCCACCTCCTTTCTTAGGGTTTTTTATAGGGATGTTTTACAGGTTTATATAATGCTAACTTTTGTTGTCCCCTTATAAGTATATTCTATAGATTTTTTTCGTCAAACTTTGACTGAGAGTTTAGTATGCTTATTGTTGCTCCTCAACTGTGTGTAGTGCAATTACTTTTTTCAAAAGATTTGTTTTCATCATATATATGTATGTATATGTATGTGTGTGAGTGTGTGTGTGTATCTGTGTGAGTATATACCTTGTGTGTGAGGATGCCTATAGAGGCCAGAAGAGGATGTCAGGACCTTTGGGGATGGGGTTACGGGTGGTTGTGAGCTACCTGAATGGGTATTGGGAATGATATTTGAGGCCCACTGCAAGACAGTTAACACTCTTTGCCTCTTAGCCATCTCTCCAGCCCTGCACTATGATTATATGCTAAAAGACAAAGATTCTATGCCAAACCGACAAGAAAAGCTTCTGACAGCCTATATTCTAATAAGATTTATAATAAATACTTAAGACAATAAATGAGAAAGAAAATTAGACAATTAAAGAGGTAGTAGGACATAAAACAGAGGTGCTCCTATGAAAGTGTGACATTGAGACATGAATAAAAAGTAGAAGCTTGCAAAACAAATCTGGAGCTAGAGAATTCTGGATGGAGGAAGCAGCGTTGACAGAGACCTGGATGGGAAATACTTTCTAGGTTTCATGTATTGAGAGAGCTGCTGAACATAGGAAGAATAGGATGAAATGAATATAGAGAAAAAGCAGCTGTTAGAGTACACTGGATTTCTGGGCTGCAATCGGATTTTAGAGTTTATTCTGCAAGCAGTGGAATCTGTCAGAGGGTTCAGAGAAGTGGGCATTTTGGTAAGTTGGAAAGTAAAGGTGTATGTTCCCTATCAACAACTGCATGTTAGTTCTTCTCTGTGTATAAGTTTTATTATTTTTGATAATTATTCCATTCATTTACATCTCAAATAATATCCCAGTTACCCCTCCACAAGCCCTCCATCCCGCAACCTCCCTCTCCTCCCTCCCATTTGCATCTATGAGGGTGCACCCAACCTATTCTGCCCCACCCCTCCAACATCCCCCTATGCTAGGACACCAAGCTTCCACCGGGCCAAGGGCCTCCCCTCCCACTGATGTCAGAGAAGGCCACTCTATGCTACCTATGTATCTTGAGCCATGGATCTCTCCCTGTACACTTATTGATTGGTGTTCTAGTTCCTGGGAGCATTTGGTGGTCTGGCCAGCTGATGTTGTTCTTCCTATGGGGTTGAATCCCCCTCAGCTCCTCTAGTTCTTCCACCAGCTCTCTGACCAATGCCCCTGAGCTCAGTCTGTTGGTTGACTCCAAGCATCCACATCTGTTTTTGGTCAGTGTATGAGTTTTATATTGTGTGTTTGGAAGTTTAGTTCAAGGACTAAGTGGACTTGATGTCTATCGGTATTACTGTAGCTGCCATGATGTAGGCTGAAAGATAACACCACAGTCGCACCAGGTCCTGATTCCTGGAACTTATATGTGACCTTATTTGCTAAAAAGAAAGCATTTGAAGGATGAGATTAAGTTAAAAACTTAAGATGGGGAGTTAATCCTGGATTATCAGGATGGACTCTGAATGCCATCAAAAATATTCTTACAAGTGAGAGGCAGAGGGATACTTGTCATGTGTTGGAGGAAAGAGGTAAGCAAGGAGCTGGAGATACTGATGACTAGAATGAAGTGGTCAGAGGCAGAAGGGGCTCAGCAGCCCTCAGCTAAAAGAAGAGGCTCTCCTCTAGGAGATTCAGAGGGAGATTTGCTTTGCAAATATACTGACTGTGCTTTAGTAACAATCATTTCAGACATCTGTCTTCAAGGTTAGTGACAGAGCACATCTGTGGTGTTAACAAGCCAGCACTTGTAACTTAATACAATATACACTGGCAATTACTGCAGTTGTTTGAAATGATATGCTATATTTTCCATTTTGAGTGAGTGAGTTTAGTAAGCACACAACAAGCCAAAATAAAGACTAGATAGCAAGTAGTAAATAGGTAGCAAAACACCGTCAAATCAGGTGCTCAAATCACCCACCAGAAATAAGTGGGAAGGCCTCTTGAATGCAGCCTGCTAGAGCTTCCAATAGACAAGAGTCTCCAATGGAGTAGTGTCTCATCGGATGAGGCCTTTATGTAAAAGAACAAATAACAGTAGAAATGTAACATCATCAAATTGGAACTGTAAACATCCAACTCAGGAAGCTGAGGCCATCAGCTGACATTCTTAATTGAGCTTTCTGTCCATAACTGAGCATCCCATGGGTTAGCTTCCAGCATCTCTTTTCCAATGCAGGTACTACTTAAATGATGGGACAAACAGCTGTAACATCTGTTGGAAATAGTTTACTTCTAGCTCTTCTCAAGGGCACAGTGCCTTTACTCTTGTGTTAGTCTATTCTTTTCCCTCCCTCTCACAGAGTCAGAGGCGATAGCTCAGTCCCAGACAAAGGAACTTAAAAGAGGCAAACATACTTAGATTTGAAATGGGGAATGAGGCACAACTCGGTTTCCATAGCAAGCTTCTCAGTGATCTCAGACATATCAAGACCATTTACCAACATAATGTATAGAGTCAATTTTGACTGGCAGGTCCTGAGTTGTTGTGACACCTGCTTACAGAGTTCTTGGTTATTTTTCTACTTGTCCACCCCTGCACCTGCTACCTGTTGGAATTCAAAACTGTCAGATCTTCTTTTCTTATAGCCAAAGATTGCTTAATAACCAACGTGTTAGCTAATATACGGGATTGGGCTGAAACATGAAAATACAACTAAATGCGACAGAAAGAAAGCTAAGGCTTTATGTTTACATTCCAAATAAATGGGACAGACCATAAATCCTTAAGAGGGCAAGGATGTTGTAAACACTGTCTGTAGCTCACCTACAAGAGAAAACGTGAAGAAATTGGAATAGGATTTGGAGAAGTAAGGGCTTGGAGTATATCCAATCCCCTAGAATCAGATTAGCATCATTATTGTCCGTATCTTATACTAGGGTTTTAGTAATATTGCTTTAATTAGAAACTAAGCCTCCAAGTTCCATTTCAGAAAATTAATTATCCCTAAATTCTTTCAAATATGATAAATAAACTTCTTTTGAAGATCCGGTGTATATAGAGGGAATTAGCCTCCTTTTGCAGAGCTATCTGAAGTTTTATATTAGAATTCGTTACTTGATTTAAATGAGGTTACCTGGAGGGTGAGAGAGATTTACTGTGTGGTAGGAATTTTAAAGTAGGAGAAGGCAATATGAGTGAGAAAAATCAGGTCCACTGATGATTAGGTATATACATTTGAGTAGAATATGAGAAGAGGTTTTGAGTACTGTTGAGAAGATACTTTTCTTAATACATTATATACATACTTTGTAGAAAACAGGCATGTGAAAAAGCTTCATAGTAAGGAGCAGTATAGAGCAGGTGAATTGAATTTAAATGTAGAAGATCAGAGACTTCAAGGGCAACAACCCTGGCTGCCAGAGTTTCATGGGAACACATGAGAAGGTAGCTGGATAGTTGTATATCTTCACAAACAAATACAAGAGGGGTAAGAACACAGTTGAAATTTGACCAGTTGCAGTCTGAACCACTCCCACATACTTATGAAATAGGACTCTCTCTCTCTCTCTCTCTCTCTCTCTCTCTCTCTCTCTCTCTCTCTCTCTCTCTCTTTCACACACACACACACACACACACACACACACACACACACACACACACACACATTGTAAATAGAGGTAGGATTTTCTTTGTGGTGGGAATTCTAGGACCTGGTGTATAATGTATACTTTCTATTTTCCCCAAAGATTCTGGTTAAAATCCTCTTATCTTTCATATGATATCTTCTCAACTCTTTCTTATCTTTCTTATCTCTACTCACTGGAAGAATTTGGAATAATTAAAGAAATCTTCAGCTTATCGGAACCCAAAGTTAAGGTTTCACCATCTTCTATAAGTCAGACTGTTAAGAAATAATCAGTAACTAATTTACCAGATTCTTGGGATATACTGCTATAATCTAAAAAGCAATGGACACATTACTACCACTTCAGCCCTGGAAATCATTTTAAAATTTCTACACTGGGACTAGTAGACAGTCAGACTCTTAAGAATTCCAAATAGAATTATACAAACCTGGTATGAATTCCTAACAGAACAACTATTTAAATGTGCACTGATGATGAAGATGAAATGCAGGAAAAAAAAGTAGCTAAAATACCCAGGACATCAAATGTTTCTAGGGCAAAATAGACAGACAGCTGAGGAATACCACAGCTCAGGAGACCAGTTAGTTAGTGAAGAACAGCCTGGGAAGAAATTCAAGCCTTCATTGCTTCAGTACTGTCTCTAAGCATTTTTATTTTTTTTTTTAAATATTTTTTAAGGTGGTTGAAAGAAAAAGGTAAAGAATGTTATTGTGTTACATTAAAATGATACAAGATTCAAATTTTTGTGCACATTGTTTTTGTAACCCCTCCATATTTTCATTTACACATCTGTAGCACACCACAGTGACAGAGTTGCATAGTAATGATAGAGACCATTTGTCATCAAAACCAAAAATGCTTGCTGGCCTTTTTCTGACAATAAGTCAGCTGACCTATGAGAGATGATGAAAAGAAATTCATACAAGCTATGGTGAAGCAGAGTTATCAGAGCATACATGTACAAATGGAAAATACTGTAAAAAACTACATTTCAGAGACAAAGACTGTTGTAAAAAATACACCTTTTAGCTTTACCAGCCCAATTCATCCTTTGATACTATTTTTTCTACTATAATTATTTTTGATATTATACAGTTGCTGGAGTCAAAATTAAGAGTGTATATACGGTATTTCATATATATGTGTATATATATATTCCACACCTCAAGATGATCATTGCTGCCAGTTTTTCTTTTGTTTCTTTGTACATTTTAAAAAATTTTATGTTTTCCTCATGACTGAAATGCTTTTCTATTTGGTATAGAATTCTAGGATCAAAGCCATTACCTTTTAAAGTAGGCAAATACTTTCATTTAATATGATTTATAGGAATTATTTTCAGCTTTTACACAAACTTTTTTAAACTACAAATTAAGTTTAGTTTTTCAGAATTTTAACTGTTGGTAACCATCAATCTGCTTTCCATATTTATTATTTTTATCATAAGAATGTTGCATAAATGGAAACAAAAAATAAGTTTAAAACTGGCCTTTTTGCTTATATAGCAAAACACCTTGGAATTCATCTATGTTGTTTTAAGTTCAATACTTTATTTTTATTAAAGAAAAGTTCATGGTGTGGATGCCATTTGCTCCCCCATTCAAGGACACAAGTGGTTTCCCAGGTAATGAAGGAAGCTGCAATGAACATTTTTTCTGAATGTTTCTTTCTCTAAAGATTATGTTCATTTTTTAAAGAAGCCACCATCATTTTTCTCCAGAGTGGCTTTACTAGCTACATTCCCCACCAGCAACATATAAATGTCTTTTTGTATTCCTGGGATCATAGATTGTATTACTGTATTTCACTTGTGCTATTCTCTTAGGTGTATACTCAACATCTTATGTGAGTTGTAGTCTGAGTTTCTCTAATGGCTACCAGTAGCAACAGTCTTCTTATGTGCTTGTCTGTACATTCTCTTCAATGAGTGAGCTGTTCATTTTTGCCACCTCTTTTCTAACTTGATTATTAAGTTTTCCCTGAGGAGTTGTGGGATCACCTTATATATTTCATGGTCAAGTCTTTTCTTGATGTGTTCTTTCACATATTGTCTACAGACCTTCCTTTTCTTTGTAGTCTTTTGAAGCGCAACTTTGACATTTTGATGAGGTCTAATTAATGATTTTCTATTTATGGATTATGTCTTCTGTTTTAAATGACTTGGCCCGGTACTGTAAAGATTTTTTTATTTCTTTGAAAATGTTTACAGTTTCACATTTTATAACTAAGTCTATTCCTCATCTAGAGTCAATTTTTGTTCATGAACCTTACCTATTCAATGTTGTGCCTTATTCCTTTTTTAAAAGAATCCATTAGGTCTAATTAGTGTTGTTCATATATTCTTGGACTTTTGGCCTTCCACTGGAGAGTAGTTGACTTACCAGCGGCCACATCCTTAAAGAAAACCAACTCTTCTTTTCTTAGCACTTATCAGCAGTCAATATCTCCTTAGCTACTATGGGTGGGGTTTCATCCTCATATCTATTTTCTATACAGGAATTTGCTTGGCTTGGGAATCTCTTTATTTTTGAGAAATTCATATATGTATGTGATAAAATGTAGTCATATTTACCCCTTATTCTGCTCTCCAACCCTCCAAATATTCTCCTCAGTACCCCGTACTTGCAATTTACTATTACAATTATTACAAGTTACTATCCTGCTTTTGGTAACTCATTGATTTAGTGTTGCTCATGTGTACATGAGTATGCAGCCTTCCACTGATGCATGGGGAACCTATCAGTGAATAAGAAACAAAGATTCTCCTTCCTCTAAGAACTATCCATTGCCAGTAGCTCCTTAGTGTGAGATTGAGTTGGAAATCATCTACCCCATCTGTGTTAGAAGTTTGCCTGGCTTGATCTTGTGTAGGTCTTGTGCAGGTAACCACAATTGATCTTAGTTCATGCTTATGATAGCTGTGTCAGGTGTAGAAGACAGAATTTTATTGTATAGTGCTCCTCCCCATTCTCCAGCTCTTACATCAGTGATGTTCACTGAGCCTTGGTGATGGAGGAGTTATATATATAACTGTATATATATATCTGTCATTTAGGGCTAAGCACCCAGTTTCTTATTCTCAATATTTGAGAATTACATGTCTTTTCATTGATGGCTGTCCACTGCAATAAAAATGTTGTCTAACAAAGGATAAGTGCAAACTAGAATATGGGTATAAACATAAATATTTAGAAGGGACCTTGACAACATTACCATTTATCAAAATAACAATAGCAGGTTTTACCCTAAGGCCTTTCAAGTTCCCAATCATGGGATCTTGACCAGGACTGTATTACCAGGCATGAAATTCCTTTCTGTGGAGCAGGCTCAGAATTAATCAGAAAGTAGATAGTTATTCCATAATAGTTGTGCCACTTTGTGCCAGCAGCTACATTTTACTTAGCAGGTTGCTATTTAGCATCCAGAGTCCAGCATTAGTAAAACCACTGATGTTGTTACTCACCCAGAAGCCTCTATACCTAAGCACTGAAAGCTAGCCAGCAGGACTGGAGTTTCCTAATTAGTTTGAGATTGATTTGTTTCCATAGCTAAAGTGTGGGCCCTAAGCAATAAGGCCATACCATTTAGTTAAGGCACATTACCAAGGCATCAGCAGTAGTCATCTTGGGAGGTTTTGTTTCTTCTTGTCTTGGTTTTTATTCTTTCTCCCAGTTTTCCTAAGTCTTAAGTTTTCTATCTACCTTGATCTTCATCACCACAACTACTGTTTTCCTATGAAAGTACAGTGAGCACAGGAGATGTCTATTTGCAAAATGATGTGACTAACACGGAGATGACTGTTCCAGGGCTGAGCCTGCTGGTAAGATTGAGTAATCAAAGCTGTTTACTGCGAGCATTGTCTAGCCCCTTGAGACATTATGGTGAGAGATTTGAGGAGGGGGAACCTTTTAGAAGCCAAGATTTCCAAAGTATTCTTAGGTGGATAGCTTCCATGGGTAACTCTTCTCTTCCTTCCTCAAGACTGCAGGACATCATAACTCTTCAGAACATAGCAGTTTCAGAAGACAGGTTTTACAAAGCTATAAGAAGATGTTTGTGTGGGGAATGTCAGGACTGTGAAGAAAGGCTAAGATGATGTATTAAGAAGAGGAGAGCCTAGGAATAAAGCTGAGTTCCACTCTGCAAACCTGGCCAGTCATAAATGTCTATATCTGCCTACACGATAGATTGATCACAGCAAAACTGCATCTGGAGGCTCCATAGCACATTTTATTTGACTCTCACAATGCTTCTCTCTTCCCTTAGGTTTTTTTTCTTTTCAAATATTTTCCTTTTCCTCCAGGATATTCAGACCCAAATATCAATACTGAGTTGTTCAGATGAGGAATGGTTGTCTCAGACTTTGTTTCTGGCAGCCTACTGCATCCCAGTGTGGCAGGAGCACATCAGCTCTGTGTGGCCTCACTTTTCTCATCTGGCTCCCAGTACTGATTTCTGCTCTCAGCTTCTTCCAGCACACTAGTTGGTGAAAATATTCTTCATCTCTGCAGAAACAGCAAATATCAAACAGAGGTCATAAAGTTTGCCTTTCAAAGAAAAAGAGAGGGGATGCTCAAAACAGTGAGCATTTGGGTACCTTACCGTAAAAGCTGTTCAAGTTGCTTTCTTACCCAAAGAGGCCAGAGTATTTTATAAATGTGAGGTGTCACGTCAGAAATTGTATGTGCGTACTGGGGATTCGAACTTACATCCTCATGCTTGCATAGCACACACTTTAGCATTAATCCATCTCTACATCCCTAGAATATTTTACATTGTTCACCCCAATATCAAACTTTTTCCATTTATAATATAGTGTTCTCATTTAAATACTTCTTAATTCCTAATACTGAGGATGCATTTCTTTTCTTATTTCCTGTTTTTCTCTGTGCAATTTTCCTGGATTCTTTGCCCCTATTTATTCCTCAGGGATTGGTCTTCCTCAGAGATCTGACCTCAGTATTGCTTCCCCTGCTCTGTAGTCTTTTCACAAAATGGTTCCTCTGGGGAGGAGTCCTATCTCCACTTCAAACTCTCCTACTTAAAGAGACACAGATTACAGTTCATTATCTTCTCTCATAGCTAATCTGGAAATATTCTTTCTCTTTACTTTCTCTTCTTTTATCAACTCTTCCATTTTCTTTATCTTCTACATCCATCAGTCAGTACAAGCTGCCAGTTCTATGTGTTGTGCTGGCCCCCGAATGCCCCTTTGCCCTGCTCCCATTGCATCTACCTGGTTCACAGTCCCATCACCTTCAGCCTGTGGTATTATCTAACCTCCTGACAGGCCACCTCCTCTCAGGTCTCATCATGTGTTTGCTTCAATGTTCAATTTGGTGGAAGCGAGTTGTTTCCCAGGCAAGATCAGGTTGATATATGTTTTCATACCAAGTCATCAGATACCATAAAAAGACAGTATTCTCTTTTAGCATTATACTTAATTTTCTAAGCACACCTTCTTAGGTAGGTGGCAGACTGGGACATATCCAATTTAATAATAATAGACTGTTGATCTAGTGAATCTCTATAAAATAATATGCCATTGTAAAGATCTTTACTGTGTATCAATTTGTTCTCCCAATAACCATCTAATACCTCTGCTATTAGTGCTTCTTTCCACATAGCCATGGGCCTTAGGCAGCCTCAGTTCCAAGGCCAGGCTTTAATTGAATAAAGCTGTATCTGATGTTTCTCTTTATACTTCCAAATGGTTGGTATAAGAGTGGGTATAGGTTAGTATTCAGCCTGACAGTTGGATGGAATTTTCCAGAAAATACTTAATTTCAAATATAGTGAGACCCGCAGATCACATCCAACAGTCATGAGCAGGGCAGGATGGAGGAAAGGGCCCATTCTCAGAGGATTTGGAGTAATATGTTTTATTCACTCTTCTCTGAAAAATCTCTTAATGGTAGGGAGTGAAGACTCCCCTCTTAATTCAGTAAACTTGAGAGTTACTTCCTGAGGCCCATGCACCATCCCTGCATCTGAAGACACAGTGCTGTGGTGGCATTTTCATGGCGACTCAGATTTTTCTTCTCATCTTAAAGTCAAACATTGTCTATTTTTCTCACTTATTTAGATTTTAGAAAGATAAAAATTGGAGACCGTAAGAGCAAAACCTAATGAAGTTCAGCCTCCAACCTCAACTCCCAAACAAAACCAAACTGTATTACCAATTGTTTAACTCTATTAATTTCCTGTCACAACAGCAAGCCTGTAGTCAAAATCTCCATGTTCCTTTCATTGTCCGCGAGGAGTCCATTTTGCTTCATGGGAACGTTTCAGTGTTAAGTCATCTTGTGAGTAGCCCTGCTGTCAGTGAGGGATGGGCTTGCTCAGTCGCCCAAGTCCTACCCCTTCTTAGGTACCTGCAGATGACCACCGTCAGTCTACATGATGGGAAGAATGGAACATGTAAATGTGCTTGACCCTGCACAATGCCTGTTGCATTGTTAAGCTATGACAGCTGAATCATTGTAAAGAAGGTCAACACTGTCATCTCAGAGTGGGAAAGGAATGCTGAATTCCATCTTGATTAGTTCGTACTAAGACATGGTGTAAATCTAGGCAATGATCCAAATAACTTAAGCCAAGTATCTTTGTATGCCATAGTTTTGCTTTTCATAGACATAAAGTTTTCTTGGCATGTTCTCTTTCAATAGTTTGTTAATACAATTTTCTGATACAGCCTTATGCTTAACTCTCTGCAAGAGTTCCTTTTCTAGATACGTCTTAAGTACATAGATAAAAGGTCCAGAGACATGAAACTGGTTTGGATTCAGTGTGTAGCCTAGGAAGTAGGGCCCTACAGTGTGAGTCTTGAACTCCAGGTGCCTCTGGAGGTCACACTGTTTAGTTTCTGTGGGACACACCACGTTATCAAATTTCAGAGCTGGGGCTCCTAGCATCCTTTTATACTGTCACACGTAGAATGGGATGTTTCCCTCTGACCTTCCGAGGTCTCCTCTTTCAAACTGCTGACTCACCGCTTCATCTAAAACCCTGTGTAACATTCCATTATTACTTCATTTGCCCAGGATTCAGTTTTTTAAGGCAGTAAAAAAAGGTTATGGGGAACAATGCTGGTGAGTCAATTGAACGGTACACACATTTAACACCCCGATCTAGAGGAATCTAATTTCAGCTTTTATTTGTTCAAATGGATAAGACATTCATTAAGTTTCACGAGGTGCTTTGAATTTCGCTGGAGCTTCAATTTCCTTGTCTGGCGATGTCACACTGAATACCATCTTGCCAACTGTTGTGTCAGCTTGATGACCAGAACTAATGTGTATGGAGGCCTTGGTGGAGAATGAGGCACAGAGTAGTGGTTCTGGCTTCGGATGTTGCTGTCTTTGCAGTGTTTATAGCCTGGAACTGCAATTTCTGGAATAAAATAATCATTCAACAGTTTGGAAATGAAACAGACTACCTTATTTTGTCTTACTTAGTCATACTGACAAGACAGTTGTAGGAGAGAGAAAGATGAGAACATGTTACTTGTTAGCATTTCTTCCTTATTCTTTAAGGTAAAAGTGGCTTTTGTTGTCTTTCTAGCAATAAATGGCATTAATGATTTGTCCTTAATTATTAAATTTTATTTTTCTTCTTTTTTTGCTGTGAATGTTGTCCCACTGATTTTCATATTATTGTCATAGCTATGACAATATTTATTTAGAGAAATAAAAATTAATTATGTGTATGTAATTTTTTCTTTTTTGGCTTGTTTCAGTTTCTCTGTTTTAGATTCTGATGCCAGAAGGTAGTAAGTAGTGCCTGAGGGTGTATGTGAGTGTGTGTTTCTGTCTCTGTGTGTGTCTGTGTGTGCGTGATTATGTGTTCTGTGTGTATGCATGCATGCACATGTGTGTGCATTGTGCGAGTACATGTGCATGCATGCATGCATGCCTGTGTTAGTTTGTGTGTGTGTGTTCGTCTGTGTGTGTATCTGGGTGGTTTGTAGTGGGGGAGCTGTGTAGGGATACAGTGTTTCTGAAAATAGCTTCTATCAAGTTCAAGTTTGACTCTGGTCTAGTTAAACAATGTTAAGGAAGAAATATGAGATTATTGTGAGTTGAGAAGAAAGAATGAGGAGTATTTATCTGGGACATTCATGATGGGTCTGTGGGTGATGCCCTGACAGCCTAGCCCTTTATGTAAGTCAGGCCTGGCTCCATGAGAAGGTGTTCTCTTTGCTAAGCACTACAAATGTTCAGCACTTCAGAAGATGTAGACAGTAGCTCTGTGTGTATGTGTGTGGTGTGTGTGTGTGTGTGTGTGTGTGTGTTTGAGAGAGAGAGAGAGAGAGAGAGAGAGAGAGAGAGAGAGAGAGAGAGAGAGCTGTTCTTATTGTTTTCTTCTGTTACACTCGTTCTTCCACATACTTGCCGCAATTTGGAAAGTAGGTTACTGTGTCATCTAACTAACTAACTTCTCAGCTCACTGGGTGTTATTTACACTCATACTTCTCAATTTGCTCAAGGTAAATGTAGAATTTGAAAGGTTCTCCTTTGGGATTTATTCAGTGCATGATTAGATTCAGAGTATGTGTATTTTGGTGTTCCTTCTCTCTGTGTACATATGCATGTCTGGAGTCATAACATGCATGTGTTTTTAATGAAAAATCCAGATTGTAGAGCTATTCCACCTCAAACATAATTTATTGGGTTTCTATTGCATAAAATGTCAACATTGTTCAGAAACATATTTCCACTTATAAACACACATTGGTTTAGAATAGATGCTATCACTTGGTGATACAGTCAAAGAAAGAAATGGAAAATAGGATATACATATTTTCAAATATAACATTTTCATTTTTTTTCTCTGAGAACTCTCTGACACCTACTGTGGACACAGAATTAGTAAATGTGTTTCATTTTATATTAAAAATGTGACTGGCTTTGGAATCATTGAGTATTTAGCACAGGGGATTTAATAAAAGACAAAACAATTTAATAGATTTTGAACTGAAGCAACACAGTGTAATATATACATGGAACTATTAATAGATCCTCTAGAAGTTTTGCCAACTATAAAGACATGTCTATATTAAAGATACAAGCTTCTATGTGTAGAGAAAAAATTCAAATGTCTTGTTTTAAAAAATATAAGCTGGAATGTTGTTCCATAGATTGCAAGTTTCTAGTGGCTACATTTTATAGTTTTTCTGAGTATAATCCACACTTTCCCAGAATGTCTACTCTTGTATTAGACTTAATAGTCTTTACTTTAGCTTAAATTGTCTGTTCTTGTCATTTCTGAGAATTCTAAAATCTTGATTTTTCACTTTTTTCTGTGGTCTCTATAATTGATTGAGTTTTTCTTGCTCTTCGTTGATTTTTAAAAAATAGCCTAGCATTTTGACTTGCCTGCTCTTTCAAGCCTAATATATCAATCCTGCCTTAACCCATCATTATCCAAAGGCATCTTTGCTGTGCCTTTACTGTGGGACATTATTACTACCTTGCCCTGGTTTGTTCTTTCACTATAAAGACTCTTTGTATTCTTTCTCTATCACATTCATCTTCCTTTTCTTATACATCTTTCCTCTTTACCCCTGAACACTTGGTATTTGCCGATAGCATAATATGAAAGCTTCATATAGACATTTATCCTCATAACTGACTGTCATTACAGTGCTTCCTCTATATTCTTATTCATTTCCTTTAGTGAAATGGGTAGTTATATCTTTGCTCAACAATTATTATTCTAGAAATCTCTTCTCTCTGGATAATCAGAATGAAGTGAAGTACTTGCAAAGCAGAAGCATGGATCATTGCAATCATGAAGACACACAATACATGATAAGGTCTCTGTCCAATATAGAATAACGTATTAAGGGCTGGGTCAATCTCACTGTCATTATCAGAAGAATACAAGTGTTCCTAAGGTGAAAACACATTCTTGTATAATTAGTGACATTATTTATTATTGGGTCCTGCTAATTAAGGTTGAAGTCTACTGTTGTTTGGACAGTTCTTTCTCTTGAGCTCTGCACAAAATAGCTCCCTTTACCAGAAGAGCTTCTCTTTCTTTGACCCTGTTTGGGGAGCCCAAAATCCTCACCTCTACCTGTGAAATGTCATCTAGCTTTGGTGAGATTACAAGTTCAGCTTCCTCTCTCCCAATAAAAACCTGTCTAGCAAGCACCTGGAATTCCTGGAATTCCTGGAATTCCTCTCCATACAAATGAGGCATTTGGTACCCTAAGCTGTAACCAATAATATGTACCAACCCTAGAAATCTCTACCTCATTCCCCAAAAAACGATATAGCCCTTGATTCACACCAATTAAAGTGGAGCTATTTCTCTGAAGCTGACCCTGGTAGTCCTTTCCTTTGTACTAATGGGCCGTTCAAAACTCTTCATCGACTGTGCTCTTTTAATCCTCTTGGGCCAGTGGCCAAAAACCCAGGGGAGAAGGGGAGGACCACAATTTATAACCCAACAAAAACATAGGAGCCAAAATAATCCTAATCATGGTACTATATTGTTTGGCTTATGAAGTATTTATACTATAATTCATAGCATAATCTATATATTAGAGATTTTTCTGTATTGTGACCATTTTAATAACTTTAGGAAAGCAGAACATTTTGAAAAATAAAAATTATAATATAGTTGATGATGGACTTCAGCAATATATGCTTCAATCTAATTTGATTTCTCCTCATAGGGTGTTCTATGAAGGGGAAAATCCTGTGAGGGTAAGGAAAAAGCAAAACTTTTATTGTGCTCTTTTTACTTTGTAGTTATTTTGAAACATAGGTAGAATAAAAAGGAATAAAGTTGAGATTATATGACACTTAAAGTTACATTGATCAAAAGATATAATTCACGACCAAGTTTAAAGATTAAGCAAAGTTTTGTAGATAAATTTAAAAATTACAATGTAATTTTCTTATTTTTGTTTTAACATTTTTCTTTCATAAATGAAACTGCAGTGTAGATTTATGAAGCACATTGATCATATTTGGGATTGTAGAGTGAAAATTATAAAAATCATTTTATAAAATATATACATATAGATTCTTTCTTAAGTTCTTTGAAGAGCATGGAAAATTTTCTCTGAAGCAAGCTAAAAAATGTGGACTGGCCAGTTTCAGAAACTGGAAGAGAGGAATGCAAGTCATCTAGGTGGGGCTGGGAAACTAGTAACCACGATGATAGAGCAAGTGACACGGCAACAACTGAGAAATAGTTGGGCAAGTGACAGGGCAACAACTGAGAAATAGTTGAGCAAGTGACATGGCACTACCACATTTTTGAGAGGAATGGGTGTGCAGAGTGCTTTTTACATAACCCTGAATCATTTGGGTTGGGTTCCTCTGGAATGTTCCGCTATTTTATGTTATGTATCCTTGACAACCCCTCGCCCCCCTTCCCACTCTCCTGGTTTGTGGTTTTCCCCTTTAAAAAAGCTCCTCAGCTTGCTGGTCTTTTGTCAAATTCAGCTCCCGTGTGAGCAAGCGATTTGACCGTTGGCTGGCCAACTCTCCCTAATAAACCTCTACTGATTGCATCCAGGTATGGTGTCTTGTGATTTTTGGGTGGCCGTGACTTCCTGAGACTTGAGTAAGGGTCTCCTAAGTTTAGGGGTCTTCAGGATGAGAGAGAAATGCTGATTCAGCTGGGAGATTCCAAAGTTCTGAACCTATATGAACATAGTTCGCTTGTCATTTTAATACTTCTTTGGAATTTCCCTTAGAGAAGAAATATGGTTTCTGTGGGTCCTCTTGGTTTTATCAGTTATGTTGAAGTGTTTTATTCTTAGTGAGCAGGTAATATAATCAGGTTTTAGGGAAATAGTTTTCCTTCTCCTAAGTGGAAATTTCTGGTTTCTTTGGAGACTTAGCTGTGTCATATGATGTTTTTCTGGAAACAGTCTTATGGGAAGATGTTTTGATGAAATAGACAAATGAGAAGATGTTTTTGCAGAAGCCAACACAAGGGAGGATGTTTTGCTGAGAACAGACATTCAGTGTTTTCTGGAAGCTTCCTGGAAAAGGAGCATGTGATGCTTTGTGCAGTGGATGCTTGAGAGGACATGTGATGTTTGGAAAGAGTATAAATATAACCAACAGACAGAATATAAATATAACCCAACAGACAGTGGAGGATGCTGTGTACCACAGGTTCACCTTGCCACTCTGCTGGTCTTCATTGGGATTTTCTGATGCTAATCTTCATCACTGAGGCTCTGGTGTTCGCCTTGCCCTCTTTGCTGAACATTGTGTTTAGTTTATAGAGCAAAACTCAACAAAGAACTTATGATATTCTGGCAGCTTCTTGCTGCTTCTGCAGACTCAGGTGGATTTGTAGCACCTGGAGGTTTCTTCTGAATTGAACTGCCATTGCTGATTTACAAATGATGTTTACAAGTGGATTGAGCTGCCACTGCTGATTCATGTGAACTGAAATGCTGATATCCTGATAAGCCAGATTGGAATAGCCCCCCCCCCCCAAATATTTTTCAGGTCTACATCCTCCTTTTCCCTATTAACCTTTCATTTCTACTAACTCTTGTGGGTTGTGGACTAGAAGAGAGGTTAAAGCATTTAAGAATCCTTATTAAATGTAGGTTAAAATATTAGCCTACACTTCCTTTCCTGAATCCCCTTAGTTTTCTTCTTCCATCCTGACTTGTACTTAAAAAGACAAAAGTTAAACTTTACTGTCTGTAAGAGTAAGTAATCTCAAGGCCAAGGTATTTTATGGAGTCTATGTAAATATCTACTCTCTGTTAGTCAATAGTAGGAAAAAATTTTCAACTTGAAGCATTAATAAAATCTTTTCATTCTTGCTCTGTGCATTTGTTTGGGTATGAGACAGAACTAGCTTGCTGGTTTGGTCATGCCTTGTTTCCTGCTTCTTCATATCTTCTTGTCAGGATGCAATAAGAGAATCACACACCCTCTCAGGACGTTGCTGCTCATAAGCACATTTCTGGGGCCCTTCTAGATCTCCAGGAATATGGACTTCTTCTTATTTTTTTTTTCTGAAAGAAAAGCTTTAGGAGACTGCACTGCTTAAAACAAATTAAAATATCATGGGGCTTTCCCCTGGGGAAAACCATTTTTCCCACTCTCAGCATTCCCTGGTTATCTATAGGTCTTTGTCTTGACTTGAGAACCCTCAAGTGTTTCTCCTTCCATCATAGTATATTACTGAGGATATCATTGTTTAGGTCTTGTTTAGGCAACCATTTGAATGAGACTTCATGGATATAACCTCGAGATTACACACATACATACACATCGATATTGTTATATGGACTGATCAGGTTTTATTTAAGTATTTTAGGACATATGTATATATATATATATATATATATATATATATATATATACATATATATTAAACATGTATGTATATACCTATAATAAACATATGTATACATGTAATAAAAATTAAAGAGGCAATGGATTTGAGGGAGAGCTAGATAGAGTGTGTGTAATGAGGTGTTGGAGGAAAGGAAATGGGAAAATGATGTAATTGTACTTTAATTTTAAACAGTAAAAATATGTTATTATCATAAAAGCTTATTGATTCTCACAAACACCCTATAGATGGACTTTTCCCATATAGTAAGCTTGAATGTGTCAAAAACTGACCAATCCCATGTGTGGAGTTTTAGTTTTTTAGTATTTAGAAGAAAATAGTGACCATGCTGGAGCAGTGAGCCTTTTTGAGAATCCCCAAGTCTAGTTTATCTCCCTCTTTTGGCCTCCAAGCTGATTTATTTATTTATTTATTTTTATTTTATTTTATTTTTTTACATTTACTGTATTTGAGAGATTTCTGGTATTAAATGTTGAACAGTGAAGAGATAGACTACGTTATGGTAAATTCTTAATAATAACTAGTTGCAATTTCAAAAAATTACATAAACTCTTATAGAATTGAATGTATTTGTTTTTATTTCTATGTGTGTGGTGTGTTGTTTGTATATTTGTTCATGTATCACTTGCATACAGTACCTGTAGAGGCCAGAAGAGGGCATAGAACTACATGGAACTGGAAAAACAATGGGTTGTGAACCAGGAATGTATTTGGTGAACCAAACCTGGACCCTCTGTAAAAGAAACAAGGCTTATAACTGTAGAGCCCCACTATACCATTCTTACTGAGAACTTCAATTTTATTGAATAAATGGTTGTGGGGAGCTGACAGAAGGCAGCTATCATCCTTGCAGCCATCTTGAGCCATATACCCTAACATGAGACTTGATTACAATAGCCTACAACAGCTGAGCACACTCTGATAACATCTTGTTTTAGATAGCCAGGATTTTCCCTTGGGTGTGTGAGATTTAAAGGTATGTGACTTAAGGGCGTGACTTAGAGACAAGACCTAAGGGCATGACTTAAAGGAGTGACTTAAAGTGTGGCTTAGAAGTGAAACATATAAAAGGCAAGAGGCAGACAGAAGAAGTTAGTTATTAGGCAGTAGACATTAGGCACTTAGCACTTGGAAGAAGTAACTTGGAGGCACTAGGGACTAGGGACTAGGAACTCAAGACTTGGGACTTGAACTAGGAAGAGAGACTAAAGAATAAATGGGATTGAATCACACTCTGGTATCTCTTTATTTCTTCGGGTTGTTTGTTTCTTTCCTATACAAGATTATATTAACCTATATAGTTTTCTTCATAATTGTCTACTTTTATTACATGCAGAAGGGGGAATCAAATTCACATTGGGAATGGGGTTCTTAGCTCTTTTTAAACAAGGAAAGGTCTGCCCCTAAAGGAAGGCATAGGTGGCCCATCCACCTATGCCTTCCTTTAGGGGTAGACCTTTCCAGATCATTCCTTCCAATTTCCTTAATACAGTAGGGATGTGTAGACCTGGATATACTGTCTGTGTCTGACAAGCAAAGCCATTACACAGTGTAGTTTGGAAGGAATGTGCATGAATGACCCTGTGATTCTGAAGGGGTCTGAAGTATAAACTTTTAGTAATCCCTTGGCAATTTTGGGAAAATCTGCCCATTTGAAAGACTTCAGTATTCATTGTGGGTATAACCTCAGAACTACACTTTTTGCAGAGATAAACAAAATTTCCAGGAAGATCCAACCTTCCTTTTTTATAGAGTGGGGTTTATTCAAACCATCTGAAACTCAGAAGAGTATTTCCTGTTCCCCTCTCAGTTGATCCCTAACCCCTGAGAAAATATAAACAGCTTTTTAAAACTCTGAAAGTGGCAGTTTCATCCTGAAACCTTAATCTATTCTACAAAGGTGGCCTATCAATTTTCACTCGAGGAAACATAATATGAGAAAATCCTCTATCCTATTTTTCCCAAGCTGAAAAATGTAGGTATGTTAATCTTTATTGATCATGTTTTTTTTTTTCATGGTCATTACTATTAAGCTTGACCAAACTCTTTGTAGGGCTCTCATGAGGCACAGTACAGAGGAACTGGAGTTCTCCTTATCTCCACTATTCACGTAATTAATGCTCAAGAAATATGTTTTTGTGACTGGTTCAGTAATAAAAGAAAATAGCTTGCTGGAAAGTCAAACATGGCCAGGCAATTGGGAATAATAGGAATAAGTGTGGATAAAATTTCTTTTTCCAACTTGGTTCCCTTCTTCTAGATCTTATAGGTGTAGACCAAACTTACTACTAATTTCTAGCAAAGATGAGTTAGATATAAAAAGGTATTGATTTTGAAAATATAATAAAAGATTTTGAGGAATGATTTTATTTAATATTTGAACCATAATAATTATATACTAGACAGAACAACTGCCATTTTGAAATATGGGAGGTTCATAACAAGATATATATTTCTTCTAGAACTGTAAACTGCATGTTTTTTTATGCCCTCCAGAGAAAAAGAGACTAATATCCTATTCTCTCAAACACCTCTGTTTATAAGAAATTAAGTCCAGTATATGTAGAGAGAAAGAAGAGAGGCAGAAACTGAGCCAAATAACTTTGTACTTTTCATATCTGACAAAGGATTTTTGATATAGTTTGAAACTTCAGTCGCCACAAAGGCCAATGTGGCCAATGCTTGGGCCTCAAGGTAGCACTTCTGTGAGGTGATGAAGTCTTCTGGACCTAGGAACTGGCGAAAAGTCATTAGGTCATTGGGAGCCTGTCCTTAAGGATGAGTGTGGAGCCTTGATGATCTCTTTTTTCCTCCTGATAAAGTGGTTGTAGTCCTCTGTGTGTTCCCAGCACTACATGCTGTTCCACCACAGGTGGAAAGCATCAAGACTTACTGATCAGGTGCTAGATCCAAAATGAAGGGTCCAAACAAGCATAACAAAATAAGCAAAGAAGCATCCTCTCTTCATAGTTATCTCAGTGGTAATGGTGACAGAGAGTCAGGAAAATTTTATTCTTACCGAAAATATACAAAGAGCTCTTACACCACGACAGTAAGAAACAGGAATCTTATCAAGGAAAACATACATGTGGCTGTATAGACAAACGTGTAGTATTCACTATCATTAGGGGAATGTGAATTAAAGGAAGAGGCTTATTATTATAGAATGGCCAAAGTTAGAAACACAGATCACCAGTCATTGCAAAGGACATGGACCAGCAGTGTTTCTCATTGGCTACTGGTAGAGGTGTAAAATGGTACAGAGAAAGATAGCTTGGCAGTTTTTTTTTGAAAAACTAAATTTATCATTGAACGCAGCAAGAGCCATCCTTATTTACTAGAGACTTAAGAAGTTATAACCTCACAAACATCTGAGAATATCTGTACACAGATGTTTGTAGAGTTTTATTTATAATTGGTAAACTTTGCATGCATGCAACATGCCTTTTAGTAGGCAAATGGATAAACTGTGGTGTATCTAGGCAATGTCATGTTTTTTCCCCTCAGTATCAAAAAGGAAAGAACTATCAAGCCATGACCAGATAACTTTAAGTGCATATTACTAAATGAAAGAAAGAAATCAGAAAAATAAATCCAGTATTATTTTGCATATATCTCACAGTATAAAAAATGTAAAACCATGGAAGAAGTAAAAAGATTGTTTAGTGGCAAGGAAGGATCAGTGGGAGGAAGGAAGAGATTGGTTGGATACTAAGGATTTTATGGCAGTTAACGTGATAGAGAATGGTGTTATAAAATTGGTGATACCTACAAAATGTGTGACAGCACTTCATAGATTACAAACATCATATGGTAAGGCAGTGTCAGTGCAGTTTCATTGGCTAGATCAAAGGTACTCATGTGGTGGCAGATGGTCATTCAGAGAGAGAGACGTGGGAGGGCCATGGGAATTGTGTGTAATTTTAGCTCCATTTTGTTGTGAACCTAAAATGGATCTGAACAAAATCTATGTTATAAAAGATCCTAATATGTCAGACTTAGCCATATTGTTTTATTAGTTTTAATTTTTAATGAAGGAAAACAATGATTAAGATTGTGGTGAACTTTAGAAACCTTTTTTGTGTCTTTGTCCCAAATTGGTTTGTTGTAAGGCTCAGTGAAGACTAAAAGACTAAAAGGCAAACTCAGCTCAGCAAATGGGCAGGGGTGCTCTGTGAATGGCAAAGAGGCCAGGCTCTTCTCCCTCGTGGTATTTGAAAAGGTTCTTCTCCACTCCCTTCCATCTTTAAATGTGAGCACATCTATCATTCTCTTTCATCTCTTTACATTTCCACCATGTATTTTTTATGAAGACAGTAACGCCAAGAGCAGAAGCATAATCTGTTGGTAGCCAGACGAAGGGCAATTAATTAAAGCTTTTAAGTTAGGATCAGTTTCTCAAAACCTCTACTCTTGATGATGGGCTCTTTAATTCACTGATGTTCCCCAGGTCTAGATCTGCCAACCTTAAAAGATAGATGGAAAATATAGGGCCAGGGAGATGGTTCAGCAGTTAATAGCACTTGCCGCTCTTGCAGACAACCTTGGTTCTATTCCCAGCCCTCACTTAGGATGTTCCACGGTCATTACTAAATGGGAATAATAATTCCAGATGAGGACCTACGATCCTCTTCTGTGAGTTCTTCCTGTCAATCAGAAGCCTGCTAATAAATATTTTTAACACCTTGGAGGAAGCAGCATCATATTGAATTGAGTTTGAGAGTCCCCCTTCACTGGTAATGTTCAGGTTAGCCTCTCAGAGTTTTGATCTAACCTCAAGTTAAGCTGTAGTTGCTATTCTTCATTTTAGCTACCTGTCATTCTAGTCATACTTGAGGCTGGCGTCTCAGAGGTTCATTCCTGGTACCGTCAGAGTTATCCAGGCTGTAAAACAGAGAGAGCACATACCCTTGGAGGAAGGTCTCAGACAGGAATTCAAATCTTGCAATGCATTTTTTTTTTTTACTCCAGCATGATGGGACTAAGATAAGTTTAGAGAAGTTTGGTCAATAGGGTTTTATTGGCTGTAATCAGACTCTAAAGGAGGCATTCTGTTCATGGAATCAGATTATTGAGTGATTCTCAGTAGAATATTTAAATACAGCTTTCTAAAATTTCATCTCTGAAGTCTTGTCTCATCAGAGGTGAGTCTTATATTGGTCTCTCCTGCTGAGTCTTTAGGGGTGATGGAGCAGAGTCCCTTGTGGTAAGCATTCACATAATGCTGATCTTCTGATGTAATCTTAGTCTATTCCCTAGAATGGTACAAGGTATTACTACTAGCAAAAGTGATCAAATATGCTTGTTAAAGTAAATTTTCAGAAAATCTTTGGGAAATGTCCTTCTTAATTTGTTGAATGTCATTGTTGATCTGTGCCAGGATATATTGTAGTTGGTCGCAGAAGAGATGAGTATTTGAAAACTGTATGAAACTGGTAACCTACCTATTCAAAGGGGAAAGTGGCTCAAAATTTCCTACCTCATAGCACAGTAGATATGCTAGCATTTTTATTATTTAACTCTCAATAATTAAGGAAATAAATGGGGTTTGTTTTTGTTTATGATTCTTGTTCATAGTTCTGGTTTTAGGTTTGAGTTGTATCTCAATGGCTTTTCTGCTGACAGAATCCCAAGGCAATACAGGACATCACAGAGTAGATGCAGGATGTGTGTGTGTGTTTGCATGTGTATTTGTTAATGTGAGTGTTTGTGTGTATGTGTGTGTATTCTGTCCTTGTACTTCCTCTATACTGAATAATGGGGACTTTATACTGATAGACTTTACCTAGCCCTAATCATTTCCCAAGGCTTTACCTATAAATACTGTAATTAGATTACGTTTCCACTTATTTAGCACCTACAGTGGGGATTAGACTCACATTTACCCAGCAGCTTAGTTCTACATCACAGATTAAAAGAATTGCTTCTGTGTAGAAAAACAACGTTGAGATTATTTTTTAAAAACAGATGTTTTATTATTCAAAAGAAGGATTATTTGTACCTTGCTGGGGTTTATCCTCCATGTGAATTGTTTCCTGGTTCAATTAGATAGTTTAAAAGGAAGTTTAAGAATTATTAAAATAATAACAATTCATAAGATTTTAAACAAAATATTTTAAAACTGTCATCATGACACTACAAGAGGGAAGGGGTATGGCATTTTAAGATGAGAAAAACATGGTTTTACTTGTATTGAGTCTTCATGATGTACATTTTTTTTTCACTTTTAGTATGAGGAATTCCCAATCTTTTATATATTTAACTAATCTTCATGAAATTGAATCTCACACTTAGAATCCTTGAAAAGGATGAATATGAGAAGAAATGACACACTTTTTGTTGTGATTTTGTTTTGTTCTTGATTTCCTGGTAACTCACACACAGTAACTGGAAGCCAGGATGGTACCCACTCTTGTTCAGCTCAAGGGTGCTTGCCCGTCTTCACCCAGGGCAATCTCTCTCATTTCTTCTCCTTGCTATGTGTGCTTCTGAAGGGAAGAAATAAATGAATTATGTATTAGGATTGGAGCCATAACTGAAAAAAAAAAAACCACTTCTTTGTGGAACAGTGTGAGAAAACCTTTTTCACTTCTAAGTTCAGAGTCTTGAAGCTTTCAAAATGTTTTACTTAGATAATGCTAGGGAAAAGCTTCTTATACCCACTTTACCCCTTTAAGCAATACTCAAGATCGATCTCTCTCTCTCTCTCTCTCTCTCTCTCTCTCTCTCTCTCTCTCCCATTTCTCTCTTTCCTCACTCCTAGAGAATATCTCAGTGAGTACTCTAGTTTCCCTATTCTAAGCCCATTTTTCAGATTAGAAAGTACTTGCACTGTACTGAATTTGGTTGGAATCTTTCTCTTTAGAAACACACACACACACACACACACACACACACACACACACCTCCATCAATTCCATTCTCTTGCCCTGGCTTTCCTTCATTTCTTCAGTTTTTTTCTAAAGGTTAATTTTAATATTGGAAGTGTGAAGCATCTCCACACGGCAACCCCACAGTGCTGAGACTTGCTTTGGAAGGAAGGCATGGCTGGGATTTTTTTTTTTTTAATTTTTATGCTAGAGGAACTAACTTTGTAGAGATGGAGTGGTAACTTCTTGTCAAATTTGCCCATCTTTTATCACAAAGTCCACTTTGGGGACCCTGGACTGTCCTCGGCTAGGTCTGTTAGCAATCTACTTCTGTTCATTCAGAGGAAGAAATGTTAGATCTGAAGAAGGGGCCCCTAAGCAGCTCAGTTGTCAGTTCTTCAAGAACACATTCTTCAGACCTTAAGACTCAGCTTTGCCAGACCATCGGCTCCTACTGCAACAAGATTTCTCCTCTGCTATCCTTACATTGCTCTACTTCCCATCCCTAGGAATTTGTTTACTTTAGGAATTACATTGATCCAGGGAAATCATTCACATTAGCAAACTTCATGGATATGTGTGTTTCTTGCATTTCTAGTAGACTAGCAATGAAGCATTTGAGGAAAACTTAACACTTTCTGGTATTAGGTTTGATGACAGGCTAATCTTTTCCATAGCTTGTTCTTAGAGGCAGTGCAGAGATTGACAATGGAATATGAAATTACACAAATGTTCATAGGGTAGATGATAGATATATTATGTTCTTAAGCATTTCTTAAAGGAAATTAACATGTATGCTTTTTCTTGGCATGGAAATCTGTTTTCCTCTTGCCCCCAGCATTTCTCCAAGATTTAGAGTCTTAGTGTTTGTATTTTCAATTGTCTGCTCATCTGAATGTGCCTGCAGAGAATCATTGGTTTTAAGCTTAGGCTCTTTATTTTCTTACCCCTAGACTTAATTCACTTTATTCATGTTGCACAAAACCTCATATGTGGTAGTCACAGCTCCTCTGAAGGAAGACTCTGGTTGGGTTTTCATAAGATGGTCAGTGAATTCCCTATAGGGAGACTTGGTGAACATAGTCTCTTTCCAGCGGTTGGGTAGTCAAGTAACTGTAGGCTCTAGGATGTCATCCAGATGCTCTTGGCCTAAATATGACAGTGGCCAGCCAAGTCTGGTTCTGTAGTGGCATGGTCTTTAGAACCTCATCCTTTAGGGATGATCCCCGGAAAAAGTTAATAATCTTTTATTCTTGATAGGCAGGGAAAATAGGTAGATTTTCAGGGACTCAGTCTTCATTTCTGTGAGCAGGTGGCCCATTTGATGATAAGGATCAACTCCTTGCATTTGTTTTTACCTCCAAGAACCCTTGATCATAGCTGTGGTCTTGACCACAGCCACTGTACTAAAATCACTGTGGTCTCCTAAGCCTGGGCACCTGGCTCCTCCAGGCCCATCCAGGGCATTCAGCTGCCATTTGGTATTTTCCCAAAGCAGTAAGGTTTGACTTTTTAAAAATTATTTCATTCCTCACCTTTCCAGAGAATTCTTCTTCTATAACCAAAGACTGTAAATGGATCTACCTTTTGACATCGTTAAAAACAGATCCACTTATCCTAGAGTTTTACTTTCAAAACATTGGTTCATTAGAACATTGATGAAGGGCCCCTCGGACTCATTATATATAGTGCTATTTTAATTAACTTCAGTCATCAGGATTAATGACAAGTCAACAAGTGAGAGATTGGTGCAGTGAATTCATGGGCAACACAGTTGGCTGTCTTCTAAAACTGTGCTAAGATTTGAGCACAACATTTATTTCCTGGGATGTCTTGTCATCTTTCATTGTAGAATTGATAATTGTAGCATTTAATGTAATACATGTTTTTAAAGTAAATATAGAATAAGTATATATAGTTATCATATATATAGTAAACTAAAAGATAATGCATTATACTTTTAAATAATACATACACTATTTGTCTTTATTGGAAATAAAATTATTTTCAAGTTAGATATTTTCAGTTACAAAATAAATGCATGATTATTATAGAGTGAAATAGTGTAAGTATGCTCTAAAATTAAATAACCTCTACCATGGTGAAATGTCTGTGATAATCTAGTATGAGTCTTATTCCATTTTTCTGACTCATTAAGTCTTTTTATTTATTGGATATTTTATTTATTTACATTTCAGATTTCACCCCCATCCCCATTTCTCCTCCCTAGAACCCCCCATCTAATCCCCCTCCTCCTTTTTGCTTTTATACCATTTTAATTACATGCATGTATTAAGATCAGTTCTAGGTTGAGGGTCTAGCAATACAATAGATGCAGATAGTCAAGGAACAAGCAAGACAATAAACACAAATAGTCAAGAAACAAGAAAGACAATAAACAAATTACTGTGATCACTCATGTGATCACTGTTTCTAAGGGCTTGTCAGGATGACCAAAATATCTTAGCCTACTTCCCTGTCCTAGCCCAAAGTCATTTTCATGTCTGAATCCTACTTTCTTGTTCTAGCCTAAAATTTAGATTCCTGCTTGAAGTTACTTCTTTGTTCTAGCCTAAGATTTTAGATTACTGCCTGAAATTTCTTATTTTCTAGCCTAAGATTTAGGTTCCTGTCTGAAATTGCTTCTTTGTTCTAGCCTAATGACACATTTCTGCCTGAAGTCTACTTCCTTGACCTTGGCCAATGTCATATTTCTGCCAAGAAGCCCATTTCCTTGTCTTTGGCCCATGTCAGATTCTTGCCAAGTAGCCCCAGAGGCTGTCTGCCTCTCCCCATTTTTTATTTTATTAACAAGACTGAGCCTGTCTTAGGTCATTCCAACAAGAATGCCATCCTTACCTGTCATGGATCATGCATTATTCAAAGCAATGCACTTCTGTATTAGGTTGATAAGCCTCTGTGCAGAATCTTACCCATCCTTGGCTTGATATCCTGTTAATTTAATAACTCTGTCTGGGGGTCCATTTTCAGGTTCAAGCCATGTACTTTGGTTGTCAACATGTTGATGTTAAAAACAAGTTTTAACATGATGGGCAGGAATAAAAGTATTCCCAGGACAAAAAGGACTAGCATGATCAGGCTATATATGCCATTCTTGAAGCTTGACCAAAATAGAAATACTGACCTCAGGCCACAGGTAATTTTATCTGCAGTATCTACCATATCAACAATCAGCTAAGCAGCATTCTTGAAATTCATAAGCTCACTATGTATTGTTAAAACATTCAGAGAGGTGTTAGAATTATGCCAAATACACTGCAAGTGTCTTTAAACTTCTTCCTAATTATAATGACTACCACTGTAAATTTTAGAACTAACATGAATCCAATGGTATTTGGCATGACACTTGAGATGGCTTCTTACCTTTAAACTCTGAACCTCCTTCAGAATTTAATTTGAATAGGATAAAGAGCATCAATTCGTCCTTCCAAATGCCTATCTAATCCTCTGGTATATTCAACACATTAGTAACATTTTTTTGCTAAATGATTAACAAATGTTGCTATCTTAACTTCTTGTGTCACAGAAATTGGAGAAGCAATGGTGCTAGCAATTAATGCAATTAAAGCTATTATACCAGCAACAATCAAACCCACTACCCTCTTGCTTCTTCTTAAAGCCTGGTGATTGCATCTGGAAGGGATCTCCAGTTAGGTAGTCTCTGGATGGTCTCTCCTCCAGTTTCTGCCCCACATATTTTCTCATATTTGCTCCTGTGAGTATTTTGTTACACCTTCTAAGAAGGTCCAAAGCACCCACACTTTGGTCTTTCTTTTTTCTGGGGCTTCATGTGGTCTGTGAGTTATGACTTGGGTATTGTGACATTTTGGGGCTAATATCCACTTACCAATGAGTGCATGCCATGTGTGTTCTTTTGTGATTGGGTTACCTCACTCAGGATGATATTTTCTAGTTCTATCCATTTGCCTAAGACTTTCATGAATTCATTGTTTTCAATAGCTGAGTAGTACTTCATTGTGTAAATGTACCACAGTTTTTGTATTCATTCCTCTGTTGAAGGACATCTAGGTTCTTTCCAGCTTCTGGCTATTATAAATAAGGTTGCTATGAACATAGTAGGGCATATGTCTTTTTTATATGTTGGAGAATCTTTTGGTTGTATGCCCAGGAGTGGTAATGCTGGATCCAAAGGTAATACTTTGTCCAATTTTCTGAGGAGCCACCAGACTGATTTCCAGAGTGGTTATACCATCTTGCAATCCCACCAACAATGAAGGAGTGTTCCTCTTTCTTCACATCCTTGCCAGCATCTGCTGTCATCTGAGTTTTTAATCTTAGCCATTCTGACTTGTGTGGAATCTCAGAGTTGTTTTGATTTGCATTTTCCTGATGACTAAAGATGTTGAACATTTCTTTAGGTGCTTCATGGCCATTCAAGTTTCCTCAGTTGAAAGATCTTTGTTGAGCTCTGTACCCTATTTTTTAATAGGGTTATTTGATTGTCTGGAGTTTAATTTCTTGAGTTCTTTGTAAATCTAGGATATTAGCCCTCTATCAGATATAGGATTGGTGTAGAACTTTTCCCAGTCTGTTGGTTGCCATTTTGTCCTATTGACAGTTCCCCTTGCCTTATAGAAGCTTTACAATTTTATGAGGTCCCATTTGTCTATTATTGATCTTAGAGCATAAGCCATTGGTGTTGTGTTCAGGAACTTTCCCCCTCTGCCCATGTGTTTGAAGCTCTTCCCTACTTTCTCTTCTATTAGTTTCAGTGTGCCTGGTTTTATATGGAAGTCCTTGATCCACTTGGACTTGAGTTTTGTACAAAGAGATAAGAATGGCATTGATTTGTATTTTTCTACATGCTGACCAATAGTTCAACTGGTGCTACCTCTTGAAATGCTGTCTTTTTTTCCACTGGATGGTTTTAGTTCCTTTGTCAAAGATCAAGTGAACATTGGTATGTGGGTTCATTTTTGGGTCTTTGATTCTATTCCATTGATCTTCTTGCCTATCTCTGTACCAATATCATGCAGGGTTTTTTTTAAATCACTACTGCTCTGTATTACAGCTTGAGGTCAGGTATGTTTATTCTCTCAGATGTTTTTTTATTGTTGAGAATAGTTTCACTATCCTGGGGTTTTTGTTACTCCAAATGTATTTGAGAATTGCTCTCTCCATCTCTGTGAAGAATTCAATTGAAATTTTGATGGAGATTGCATTAAATCTGTAGATTGCTCATGACAAGATGGACATTTTAGTATATTAATCTTTCCAATCCATGAGCATGGGATCTTCTGAGATCTTTGATTTCTTTCTTCAGGAACTTGAAGTTCTTGTCATACATATCTTTTACTTGCTTGATTAGATTCATACCAAGTTATTTTATATTACTTATGAGTATTGTGGAGGGTGTTGTTTCTCTAATTTCTTTCTCATCCTGGTTATCCTTTAAGTAGAGGAAGGCTACTGATTTGATAGGGTTAATTTTATATCTAGCTACTTTACTGAAGTTGTTTTTCAGGGTTAGGAGTTCTCTGGTGGAAGTTTTGGGGTCACTTAAGTATACTATCATATCATCTGCAAATACTGATATTTTGACTTTTTCTTTTCCAATTTGTATCCTTTTGATCTCCTTTTGGTGTCTAATTGCTCTGGCTAGGACTTCCAGTACTATAGAACAGATAGGGAGAGAGTGGGCAGCCTTGTCTAGTCCCTGATTTTAGTGAGATTGCTTCAGGTTTCTCTCCATTTAGTTTGATGTTGTCTACTGGCTTGCTGCATATTGCTTTCACTATGTTGAGGCATGTGCCCTGAATTCCTGTTCGTTCCAAGACTTTTACCATGAAGGGGTGTTGAATTTTGTCAAATGCTTTCTCAATATCTAGCCAGATGATCATGTAGTTTTTTTCTTTGAGTTTGTTTATAAGTGGATCACATTGATGGATTTCCGTATATTGAACCATCCTTGCATTCCTGGGATAAAGCCTACTTAATCATGATGGATAATTGTTTTGATGTGATCTTGGATTCAGTTCACGAGAATTTTATTGAGTATTTTTGCATCAATATTCATAAGGGAGATTTGTTTGAAGTTCTCTTACATTGTTGGGTCTTTGTGTGGTTTAGGTATGAGCATAACTGTGACTTCATAGAATGAATTGGGTAGTGTTCCTTCTGTTTCTATTTGTGGAATAGTTTATAGAGAATTGGTATTAGTTCTTCTTGGAAAGGTCTCATAGAATTCTGCACTAAAACCATCTGGTCCTAGGTTTTTTTTGGTGGGGAGACTTTATTAACTGTTGCTTTAGGGGTTACAGGACTATTTAGATGGTTTATCTGATCCGGATTTAACTTTGGTGTCTGGTATCTGTCCAGGAAATTGTCCATTTCATCCAGATTTTCCAGTTTTGTTGAGTATCAGCCTTTGTAGTAGAATCTCATGATTTTTTGAATTTCCTCCATTTTTGTTGTTAATGTCTCCCTTTTCAGTTCTGATTTTATTAATTTGGACACTGTCTCTCTGCCCTCTGGTTAGTCTGGCTAAGGGCTTATCTATCTTGTTGCTTTTCTCAAAGAACCAGCTCCTGGTTTTGTTGACTGTATAGTTCTTTTTGTTTCTACTTGGTTGATTTCAGCCCTGAGTTTTATTATTTCTTGCCTTCTACTCCTCTTGGGTACATTTGCTCCTTTTTGTTCTAGAGCTTTCGGGTGTGTTGTCAAGCTGCTAATGTGTGTCCTCTCTAGTTTCTTTCTGTAAGCACTTAGAGCTATGAGTTTTCCTCTTAGCACTGCTTTCATTGTGTCCCACAAGTTTTGGTATGATGTGTCCTCATTTTCATTAAATTCTAAAAAGTCTTTAATTTCTTTCTTTATTTCTTCTGTGACCAAGTTATCATTGAGTAGAACACTGTTCAATATCCACGTGTATTTGGGCTTTTGTTGATTTTTTTCATTTTTGAAGACCAAGACTTAGTCCATGGTGATCTGATAGAATGCATGGGATTATTTAAATTTTCTTGTGTCTGTTGAAGCCTTTGCATTTGGTGCACAGATCTTCAGAACTGAGATTTCATCTTGATTGGTTTTTCCTTTGATTAGTATGAACTGTCCATTCTTATCTTTCTTGATAAACATATGGTTGAAAGTCTATTTTATTCAAAATTAGAATGGCTACTCCAGCTTCTTTCTTGAGACCATTTGCCTGGAAAATTGTTTTACAGCTTTTTACTCTGTGGTAATATCTGTCTTTGTCACTGAGGTGTGTTTTCTGTATGCAGCAAAATGTTGGATCCTGTTTATGTATCCAGTCTGTTAGCCTATGTATTTTTATTGGGGAATTGAGTCCACTGATGTTAAAAGATATTAAGGAGAAGTGGTTGTTGCTTCCTGTTATTTTTGTTATTATTGGTGGAGTTATGATTATGTGGCTATCTTCCTTTGGATTTGTTGGAAGAAGATTATTTTCCTGCTTTTTCTAAGGTATAATTGCTCTCCTTGTGTTGGTGGTTTTTCTCTATTATCCTTTGTAGAGCTGGATTTGTGTAAAGATATTGTGTAAATTTGGTTTTGTCATGGAATATCTTGGTTGCTCCATCTATGGTAATTGAGAATTTTGCTGGGTTTAGTAGCCTGGGCTGGCATGTGTGTTCTCTTAGGGTCTTTTTGACATCTGTCCAGGATCTTCTCGCTTTTATAGTCTTTGGTGAGAAGTCTGGTGTAATTCTGATAGGTCTGCCTTTATACGTTACTTGACCTTTATTTCCTTACTGCTTTTAATATTCTTTTTTGTTTGTTTGTTTTGTGCATTTGGTGTTTTGATTATTATATGATGGGGGAATTTCTTTTCTGATATAGTCTATTTGGAGTTCTGTAGGCTTCTTGTATGTTCATAGGCATCTCTTTTTTTAGGCTAGGGAAGTTTTCTTCTATAATTTTGTTGAAGATATTTACTGGCCCTTTAAGTTGAAAATCTTCACTCTTTTCTATACCTATTATCCTTAAAGACCTATTTGGTCTTCTCATTGTGTCCTGGATTTCCTGGGTGTTTTGGGTTAGGAGACATTGCATTTTGTATTTTCTTTGACAGTTGTGTCAATGTTTTCTATGGTATCTTCTGCACTTGAGATTCTCTTTTCTATCTCTTATATTCTGTTTGTGATGCTTGCATCTATGGCTCCTGATCTCTTTCCTAGGCTTTCTATCTTCTGGGTAGTCTCTTTTTGTGATTTCTTTATTGTTTCTACTTCCATTTTTACATCCTGAATCATTTTGTTCATTTTCTGCACCTGTTTGGATGTGTTTCCTTGTAATTCTTTAAGAGAATTTTGTGTTTCCTCTTTAAGGGCTTCTACCTGTTTACATCTGTTCTCCTGTATTTCTTTGAGGGAATTACCTATGTCCTTCTTAAAGTCTTCAATTATCATCATGAGAAGTGATTTTAAATCTCAATCTTGCTTTTCTGGTGTCATGGGGTATTCAGAACTTGCTATCGTGGGAGAACTGGGTACTGATGATGCCAAGTAGCCTTGGTTTCTGTTGCTTATGTTCTTGTGCTTGCCTGTCGCTATCTGGTTATTTCTAGTGCTACCTTCATTCACTGTCTCTGACTGGAGTCTATCTGTCCTGTTATCTTGGTTATGTCAGAACTCCTCAGAGTCCTGCTGTCTCTGTGATCCTGTGATCCTGAAACCCTGGTTGTGATAGCTCCTAGGTGTCAGGTTGCTTCTGGGCTCCTGAAATCCTGGTGTGCCCAAGCTCCTGAGATCCTGTGATTCTATTGTCCTATGTTCCTATGTTTTGGAGCTCCAGGGAGTTCAGCCTCCTCTGGGTCTTGAGAGGTTGGGTGCAGAGCTGAAGCCTTAGGGCTTCTCCAGGTGCAGGTGTAGACTGGAAGAGTCCAGTGCCACTGGCCTTGGGGGAGTTCCTGGGTCCCCTCAGGTCCCAAATTACTCCTTTTTGAGACAAGAGTGTGGCCAACTCACCTATACTCTTCTGTGTGTTAGATCTCCTGGGAGTCCAGCCTTGTCCAACTCATTAAGTCTTAAATCAAGATGAAGCATTGTCTCTAAAACTTAGTTGTTACTATATAAGCTATTTTACTTGTCACTTATCCATACAGAATTATGCTTTTGAGATGATTAGTATCTAACTTATCTAACTTTTAAATTTTCTCCCTTTTAAACTTACTTTCTCTTTCAAAAAGTTTTGACTTGCCTTCTGGTCTGGGCCTGAGCACTGAGCAGATCCCGGGTGGCAGCTCTGCACCCAATCTCACAAAACCCAGAGAAAGCGGGCCTCCTAGTAGCTCAATTCCAGGCAATATCTTAGGTAAGGAGACAGCAATACCCACCCCAAACAGGGAGTAACTGGAACCCACTAGGACCCAGGAAGTCACTTCTGGCCCAGAGCACTGGTTCCTTCCGGTCTGTGCATGAGCACTGAGCAGATCCTGAGCCCTAGCTCTAACCCCAGTAGTAACACCTACCCCACACAGTTCTGAAACAACCAAGATAATAGAAAAGACAGGCTCCAGTCAGAAACAGTGAGTGCAGGTAGCATTAAGGAGATCCAGGTGGCAAAAGACAAGCATGAGAGCATAAGCATCAGCAAGCAAGGGTACTTGTTATCATTAGAACCTAGTTCTCCCACACTAGAATGTCCTGAATTCCCCACATCACCAGGAAAGCAAGATTCAGATTTAAAATCACTTCAAATTATTATGATAGAGGACGTTAAGAAAGACATAAATAACACTCTCAAAGAATTTGAGGAGAACACAGGTAAACAGGTAGAAGTCCTTAAAGAGGAAACACAAAAGTCCCTCTTAAGGTTCTTATTGATATAAAAGTGAGATTAATATTGTTACTCTCATAGGCATTGTGCCTATATAACTCATCTAGGAATACAAGGCTTAGACCCAGGCTTTCTTTAACTTTTTTAACTGATTTGAGATGGTTAGCCTATGAGTTAAGGGCCTATAGCAAATTCATGGCTCTGAGTTTATTGTTAGGATGTTTTCTGTATTTTATTTAGAAATAGTTGAGAGGAGTTAACAGACAACAGTCCAGATTGACTTACTTGGATAGTTGGTTTTCAAAACATCAGAAGTCCACAGAATTGACATTACAAACATTTCTGTATTAATGTTCATTTTGAATAGAGACCTGTCTACTCCTGACAGCTTCCTGTCATGGATTCTAAGAAGAAATTAAGTATCTTTACAGTTACTTCAGTTGTGGTGAGATAGCCACTAGGCAAGAATTGCCTCTTTTCATCTACAGACAAATCACTGTCCAGAAAAGGACACACTTGCAGAATAGTTGACTGATTATATCTGCCAAGACAGAGTAATCAGCCCTTAATAATTCTGCATCACTAGGTCTGTCAGATAATCCTGGGCCAGAAGGCTGAAGATAGGATGCTCCAATGTTTTGTAGTATAGGGACTGACCAGGTGTTCAGTGCTCTCTATAAATTGGCTAAGTTTTAGAAGCTATGTTTTGTGCTTCCCATAATTTCAGTTAACTCAGTCATTCTGGATTTCTGACGGGGTTGAAGACTTATTGTCTCATAGACAATCCCAGATATTTACTTTGAGAGAAAAGATTTGAGAGGATGGTTTTCAGCTGACATTCATTCTAAAGCCAAGAATAAAAGCCAGGTTCAGAACTAAGTCTTCTAGTTAGGAGGGATGACAGAGGTTCTGGTTAGTCAACAAAATGATGGACTGGGTATTAGGTCTATCTTGTACCTTACTGATACAAATTGGTATAGTTAAACTCTAATTGTATTTTGAGAGAAAAGTTTTATTTTAACAGGAAGGGTGATATGTAGGAAGAGCTAAGGTGGAAGGAGTAAGGAGAGAAAGAGGAGGAGTAAGGAGAGAAGAATGAGCAGGAGGAGGAGGAGAGGAGGAGCTAGGAGACCATAGAGGGGGCGGGGAACAGGGAGGCAGATGTTTTTGTGTCACCTCCAGTCAAAGGTAGTTGGTATATCTAGGTTGGGTATTGGGTTACACTTCTGATTGTATGGGCATCTTGTTATTGAGCATTACCAAACTTATAAAGCCTTCAATCAACATTTTAAAAAAGTTACTAATAAAAATAAAGTCAGAACAAAAAAAAAAAAAGGAAAAATAAAAACCTTAAACCTTGTCCACCTATTTCCTTGTGGTAATGAATGAATTGATTTAGTTCTTTTATGTGCTAAGCATTATATTAGGATCTAGAGATCAAATCAAAACTATAGGCTGATATCTTTTGTTATAGAATTTCTATTTGACTGAGGGGAAATGAACATAAAGGAAAAAAATCACATGCCAGGAACTTCTAATTGTAAATGTGATAAGTAACCACAAGTGAGTTATAGTGTTAAAGGTTTAATTATTCATTATGACAGCAGAAAAAGTAACTTTCAAAGTGTAATGAGTGAATAACCTGGAGAAGGAATCACAATGAGAGAGTGTGTTAATCAAGTTGGCTTTTGGGCATGTTTATGGAGGGTTCATTTGACTGCAATGATTAAGGTGGACAGACCTGCCCTGCATGAGTGACTTATTCTCTACACAGGAAATCCTGACCATATGTAAAGGTGAGAGTGGTATGAGCATGTCACATCAGTTCACTGTTGTCTGCTCTTGAATGTGGATGTGATGTGACTGGCTGCTTCAAGTTCTGACTGTCTTGACATCTCATACCTCAATGGATGTTGTGCTGGCTGGTTTTGTGTGCCAACTTGACACAAGCTGGAGTTATCACAGAGAAGGAGCTTCAGTTGAGGAAATGCCTCCATGAGATCCAGGTGTAAGGCATTTTCTCAATTAGTGATCAAGGGGAGGGCCCATTGTGGGTGGTGCTATCCCTGAGCTGGTAGTCTTGGGTTCTATAAGAAAGGAAGCTGAGCAAGCCAGGGGAGCAAGCAAGCCAGTAAGTAATATCCTTCCATGGCCTCTGCATCAGCTCCTGCTTTCTGACCTGCTTGAGGTTCAGTCCTGACTTCCTTTGGTGATGAAAAGCAGTGTGAAAATATAAGCTGAATAAACCCTTTCCTCCCCCCCTCAAAAGTTTTGACTTATGAATAAGGGTATAATTTTTAAATATAAAGCATAAATAATAAATCCATATATTTATGGTTGTTGCAAGTTATTTTAGTACATATACCCATGTACCCATGTTTGATGAATCAATTAGGCTAAACGTATTTATTTACTTAAACTCTTGTCATTTATTTATGATGAAAACACTTTCTTCTGACTTCATGAAATGTAATATACATTTTGTTATCTATACTCACTAAGCATTATTAATTTAGGCATTAACTAGAAGAAAAAAGACTAAGTAGAATAGGAACCTCCTGATTTTATATTGTCATGTGCCACATAACAATGTTTCAGTTAACAATAGACAGCATATGCTGACATGTTTTTATAAGTGATATTACCTAATGACACTGTAGCCATCTTAGATTGTGTGTGCACATGGCGGCATCTGTATGAAATAAATTCATCTAAAGATGTATTTTCTAATGTATGTCATTGTAACCAATGAATATGTCTGTTTTCACACACATGCCTTCCTACAGATGAATATATACACATGCATCTTGATTATTCATGTGCATGCATACTCTGATGTTTGCATATGATGAAATCATATGAAAAACTATTTTACAATGTATATATATCCTTGTAACAAATGAGCAAAGTGAATGTGAGTGCCCTCTTACAGAATAATATATATATTATTTATATATATATATATTAAGATATATATCTTATGTATATATACATACATACATATATATGTATACACACACATATATATACATACATATCTTATATATATACATATATGTATATATGTATAATGTATATATTTATATATATATGTATATATATAAACTCTTACATGTGCATATAAAATATGTGCTTTGCTTATATCCTCACTTTTTCTTGTTACTGTGATCAGATATCTGACAGGAACTAACTTAGTGGAGGAGGGTTTATTTTGGCTCACAGTTTGAATGACTGGCTCTGTCCTGAAAGAGAAATCATGGTAGTGGATATGGCTTGTCTCTGTAGAGGTAAATATGTGAGACTTCTTATTTCTGAGCCGATTAGGAAGCAGTGAGCAGACAGACAATATAGCTATGCTACAAGCCGAAACTGGTAACTCATTTCCATGGAAGCCACCTTCTCAGGGTTCCATAGCCTCCAAAATAAGCCTACACACTGGGCAACAGCTGTTCAAATACATGATCTTGTAAGGGACATTTAAGTCAACATTTTCTCTTGCCTCTGGCCTCTATATTTTGCTCATGGCCATCTACCTCTGTTGCTTACCAAAAAAAAAAAAAAAAGAAAAGAAAAGAAAAGAAAAATGGCGTTTCTATTTTTTTCTTTGACCTCCACTCAGCACCTGCAGCTTTCCTTAGCAGATATTCCAAATTTCTGCCATCTCTAATACATGCAGCCTCCATCGTGACTTTGGCTTCACAATCACAGCTTTTCTAACTGCTCACTAGAGAGCTCTACATGGGAAATTCAGCCATGTTAGATATTACTTATGCTCAGCACCTCTTTGGAACACTGATGTGAGCCTCCCTTACTTCTGCTTCTCACATTTATACAAAACCAGCCCTGCAGAGACACTGCGAAATTCTGCTGCCACTCTGAATGCTGTCACAGCCACAGAATAAGACAGCATCTGACACATGGGTCACTCCTGAGAAACTTGTAGACATTCTTAAGCTAGCGCCCATTTGGGAGGTATCACTCAATTGCAAAAAGCTTGCGACACTAGGAGCAGCCATAGGAGAGAGCTGAGCCATCAGTCTCTAATACTTGAAGATTGTATATTAAGAATGCCCTCAAGTCAAGTCCCTAGTGCTAAAAGAGTTATAAAAGTGGCCCTTTGGCTAATGCTTCCAAAAATAATAAAGTAAAATAAAATACAATACTGCATGTCCAGTGCGACTCAGGGCTGAGGAAGTGCTATTATAGTTTTAAAATATATACTCCTAGCTTTCTCACAAGCATTAGCTCTTTATCCAATAGTTAGCCATCTCAGGTGACTAAAGTCTGTGGCTACCTTTGTGTGCTCAGCTTCTGTGCCCTCCTTTCTCTTATATGGATTGTTTTATGCCACTGTTATAACTCAGTTCTGAAAGTCAGCGGGGACCTTTTCACAGACTCAGAAGTTCAGTAGATTACACTTGAGTACCTACTTCCTAACTAATCTTACTAACCAATCTTCTTACTGGTTTATAGTTTTTAATTGATGTTCCAGGAGTACTGAGAACAGCAAGCCTCCCACCAAGTGCTCAGAACTCACCCAAATACCACAAATAGAAACTCAATTTTCACTACAACCTTATGTGATACATTTTATATTTCAATAAATTAATAAAAGGTTGTTTATTTGCTTTTTGTCAATAACATGTTTAATTTTAATTTGAAACAAATTTTTAAGTTAGGATACCAAGTATCTGATTTCATTATGTTAATGTCATACAGAAATGCTATTATACTCTGTCCTAGTCTGTTTCCTTCCCCTTATATCCCAAGCCACTGACCCCCCCCTTGGCTATTATGTTTTCTTTCCCTTCATAGCTCCTTCCCCCCAAAACCACATACATTTGTTTCATGTCCCATGCATTCATTACCCACTATGGTGGTTAGTCTTGATTATCAGCTTGGTGGGAAGTATGGTCAAACCTTTGGAGTTCTCTGAAAGCATTTCCACAGAAGCCTCACTGAGATGGAAACACCAACACCTGCTCGCATCTCTCTCTGCTTCCTGACTGGAGATACAATGTAACCAGATTCCTCATTCTTTTGCCACAGCACCATTCATTCCCTTCACAGTGGGCAGTACCCTCACTCTGTGAAGCCTTTCTTTCCTTAAGTTGTTCCTGTCAGGTGTTCTGTCACAGTAACAACAAAGAGACTAATATGTAAGTGACTAATACACGCTCTTTGCCACCTTCATTTAAGATTGCTCCCTTCCATCATGATCCTGTTATAACCTACACGTACATAGTTTATAACCTACACACACATACCAAAGTTACAATCACAGATTTTATATAATTTAAATCAAGGTTCCATGTCCGAGAGGAAGTATATGGTATGTAACATTCTGAATCTGACTTATTTTGCTTAACATAACCATTTGCATTTGTGTCATGCTTTCCTTTCCCTCTATGGCCAGATAAAATTCCATTGGGTGTACATTCCACAGTTTCTTTATTCATCTCGTGGTGAACATTTAGGCTAATTCCATTTCCTAGCTGTGTAGAATAAATAGTGCAACCACAGAGTTGGATGTTACATTATCCCTGAGGTGTTGATTTAGAGACATTTGGCTATATACCCCAGAGTGGTATTGCCTGAGTCATATGGTAGCTCTATTTTTAGTTTTTCTGAGAAGCTTCCATACCGATTTCCTAGTGTCTTCACATGTTTACATTCCTTACCTGCAGGGTGTAAGGCTCACCTTCCTACACATCTTCTCTAGTGTTTGGTCCCACTCGTTTTCTTGATGATAGTCATTCTCACCATGGAGAAAGAGAATCTCAAAACAATTTAATTTGTATTTCCCTGATGACTAACAATGTTGAATACTTCCTTGAGAATTTATTGGTAGTTTGTAATCTTTTTCTTTTGAAGAACTATCTACTCAGTTCATTAGATACCTTATTGGTTAGATACAATTCCTTATGTATTAATTACCTCTTGATGTATAACTGACAAATAAGTCCTCCCCCTATTCTATTGGTAATCTCTTCACACTCGCTGTACGTAAGGCTTTGTTTCATGTAATGTTGTTTGTTAGTTCTTGAAATCATTTACTGTGCTTTAAGAAAGGAAGGAAGGAAAGAAAGAAGAAAAGAAAGAAAGAAAGAAAGAAAAAAAGAAATTGAATTTCAAAAATTTACTGAAGCTGAAAGCTAAAAGTATGATTTATCCAAATCTGGGAATAAACCTCGGGCAGGTCTAGGCAGATGTGTGCACACATTAGAAAATTAGAAAGATCCCAAAAAACTGAATGATACATTTGTAAATCTTGTAAAACCAAAATAACCCTTATTAAAAGGCATATGATAGAAATAGTAAATGCTAATGTAGAAAGTAATAAAATAAATACAAAAATATATAGAGTCAATCAAAGTTACTTATTTGAAAATCTAGAAGGAACAAGTTCTTAAACAGTAAAACCACCCACAATTAGATCAACATGATATGAACAACTTAACAGAACCGCAGCCATCCTTGCTATTCAAACACCAGTGAAAGTTTCCCAGTAGAGGAAGCCCCAGGACTTGAAGGACTCATGACAAAATTCAACCAAACCTTTATAGGAGAGCAAGCATCAGTGCTCCTCAAATGTTTCACAAAATAGCAAGGGAAGAGGCATGACCAAGCTGGCTCTCTGAAGACAGCATTACACTAATACCCAAACTGGATATAATTGCAAAGACCCTGAATTGCCAAGGCAATCCTTCCTTCCTTCCTTCCTTCCTTCCTTCCTTCCTTCCTTCCTTCCTTCCTT
>JANHMN010000013.1:40903298-40971727 GCA_030674055.1 Rhabdomys pumilio
AGAGAGAGAGAGAGAGAGAGAGAGAGACAGACAGACAGACAGACAGACAGACAGATAGACAGAAGACATATAGTACCTATATAATATATAACATATCTCAGTGCTTATACACACACTGATATATGGTATATTTTAAATAAACATAAGTAAACATAAAGATGTTTTTATGGCTTTTTTGAGCATTTAAGTGTTATTTATACCTCCTCTTCCCCTTTTGCTCTGTATTGTTTAATCTCTTCCTGCCCAGCTAACCCCGCATTTTCCCCATTTACTGTCTTTATAGCACCTATGTCCTACTATCTCCCTTACTAGTGCTCCTGCCCCATGGTACCTTTTACCTTTCTTGTTTCTGTGGTTACTCCAGACTATACACTTATATTTAACGATTTAGAGCTTGGATCCACAAATAAGAGAGATATGGTATTCGTCTGAGTCAGGATTACCATACTCAGTATAATATTGCCTAGTTCCATTTACATCCAAGTTTTAGGATTTCATTTTTTTCTTACAGTTGAAAAGAATTCGATATGTGAAGATATACCATAGTTTTATCTTCCATTTATCTTTTGAAGAACATTAGATGGTTCCCATTTTCCAGGTATTGTGGACAGAGCATTGATGAACATACCTAAGCAAGCACTGGTGGAGGAGGTGCTTGAGTCCTTTGGGCTTATGCTGAAGATTGATATGGTGGGGCCATGCGGTAGATACACTTTTAGCTTTTGCAGATTTCTCCATACTAATTTCCAGGGTGATTGCACACATTTGGAGTCCCACCAACAGTCAATAGAGATTTCCACTTTCTACAGCATTACCAGTATTTGTTGTCAGTTGTTCTTGATTGGAACTGTTCTGACTGGAGCAAGATAAAATTCCAAAGTAGTTTTAAGTCACACTGCAATTGCTAAGATATTGAACATTAGTCAGGTGTTGGTGGCAGCCCAAGCCTTTTGTCCCCCAGCACTCAGGAGTCAGAAGCATGTGAATCTCTGTGAGTTCAAGGTCAATCTGATCTACAGAATAAATTCTAGGACAGCTAGAAAAACCCTGTCTTAGAAAACAAAAAAACGAACAAATGTTGAATATTATTGAAGTGGAAATTTCTGGTTTCTTTGGGGACTTATGTGATGTTTTCTAGAAACTGTCATGTAAAAGGATGTTTTTTGCTAAAGTAGACATGTGGGAAGATGTTTTTCTGAGAACAGACACATGGTGATTTTCTGGAAGCTACCTGGAAAAAAAGGGCATGCAATGTTTTGCTAGAGCAGATGCTTGAGAGGACATGTGATGTTTGGAAAGGGAAAAATATAACCCAACAGATAGTGCATGGTGTGGTGTGGCATTAGTTCAACTTACCACTCTTATTGGGCTTTGCTGACACAGTGGTCCTGTCAACACTGTGGCATTGGTTCACCTTGCCTTCTTCACAAACATCAAACATCGTTAGTCATCACTTCATAGAAAGAAACAAACCAAAGAACTTCTGCTGGTGTTCTGGCAGCTTCTTGTCCTTTCATGGACTCAGATCAATTGGCAGAACATCATGGTTTCTTTTGGATTGAACGGCCATTGTAGATTTGTAAATGGTGTTTGTGAGTGGATTGAACTACTGCTGCTGATTCGTATGAACTGAGCTGCTGATATCCTGACAACACAGATTAGAATCACCCCAAAGAAATATCTCTAAACAGGTCCACATCCCTGTTTGCCCTATTACTTTTTCTTTTCTGCTACTTCTGGTGGGTGGTGGGCTAGAAGGGAGGTTAAAACATTTTAAAACACTTATTAAAGTAGGATGTGAAAACTCTAAGCAAACATATTATAGCTTTTCTTTCCCCCTTTCTCCTCCTTTTCCCTCCCCCATTCTCTCATCCTTGCTCTTCTAAGTATCCATAACAATTTTTCTCAGAGCCAACTACCCCCTTCGTTAGGCTTCTTTCCTGTTTCTCCCCTTATCTTTGGACATACAGTAGACTGTTCACAGGTTCATGATGAGAAGACAAGGGGGAGCTTTTCATATTTTTTGTTTGCTATTTTCTTTACTTCAAATGTTCCATGGGGCACACTGATCTTTGGCTGGAACAAATGAATGATGGATCTTTTGAATCTGAGGCTCTGGTAGTACAGAGATCTGTAAAAAGCCTGGTCTTAGAGTTAGACGGACAGGACTCAGCATGTACCAGTGTCCCTTACCATGGGGGTGTCACTCATCTTTATCCTATGCACAATACTCCTTATATATCCAGTATGTCTTCACCTCATCGGCATCTTGGTCCAGTGTACTCACAGAAAATTCTAAGAATGACTTGTGGGAGAGAAGTGGATGGGGTGAGTGGAAGGGCATGTTATAAGTATAATGGTTTTGTCAACACTGTGGCAAGGGGAAGAAGAGAGTGTGAGGGAAACCAACAAATAGATTAATGCACCTTCCTAGGTGGGCTGTGATGTGCTTTGAATTGGTAGTGTTTTTTTTTTTTCCTAGATCATGAAAGGTACAGATGTAATTACCAGCAAGGAAATGCAGCCCCTGTTCAAGAGGCATAAATTCAAATGCCTTTAGGGGCAGACAAGTGATCTAAATATGCAAAATGGAGGGTGTAGGTAGAATATTAAAAGGTCCTGTGGAAAATTGGAGAGAATGTGCTTGTTTAAAGCCACTCAAGCTCAAAATAATTTCTGAAAAGCTCTTCTGTCCAAATAAACAAAAATCTTGACGTAGAGTAGGCTTTTACTTTCAACCCGTGATAGTGAGCATCCTAAACAGTGTGTCTGAGTACAAGGAGAAGTCATGGATGGGATAGTTGAGGCAAAGGTGTGAGGCAGATGTTTCCAGCAGTGGAAATCCTGGTAGAAAGAATTTTTTTTTTTTTTTTTTTTTTTTTTTTTTTTTTTTTTTTTTTTTTTTATTTTTTTTTTTTTTTTTTTTTTTTTTTTTTTTTTTTTTTTTTTTTTTTGTGATTACGTATGATCGGCTTTCTGTATTGGTAGAAGTACTTTGAAGTTTATCTTGAGTTCTTCACTTAGGTAGAGTAAGGTAATGAAAATTTTATTGTTGCTGTTGTAATTTATCCCCATTGGAAAAATTAAAGAGTGCAAGTTTGATGCAAAGACTTGGAGAGACAATGCTCAACTCCATGTGAGTTCAATGAAGTCTAAATCAAAGTAGTATTGGATAAGAAAGGTGCATGGCAAAAACAAATGCCTTCTGGTAAAACCATGCCATTGGAATTGTTTCAAATGATGATAAAAACAAAACAAAACAAACAAACAAACAAAAAAAACAAGTTTTATACCTAGTGCTATATGGGAAAAAGCAAGATAATATTGGCCATGTCAGAAATTGGTATTGGAGAGCCTGTTGGCCCTTTTCCATTATCAGAACCTCAGAATCAGCAGTCTGAATTCTTCCTAGGCAGGTCTCTCTTCTGCAGAAGACAGGTTCTGATTTAGAGTGAATTCAGCCATTTCCTCTTGACTTCTTCATCTACCTGAACCATATGTGTTGTCAGTATTCACTCTTATTCAAAGAGAAGAGAAGAAAACTAAAAAGGGAAGAAGATACTTAGATAGGTATAAATATTACTCAATATTTTAAAACAAACCAAAATAAGCCCCCCGACTAATACATCCTACAACTAGCCAGAGTCTGTTATATTGCTACCATAGCAACACCCCCCCCAAACCTATACACCTGACAGTTATCTTCCTAGTGAGGCTGTCTCTCTTACACTACACCCACCAAGCGAAGATCCAAAGCAAAGAGGCAGAAAATAACATCTTCTACCAATCTGCTTGTCATTTAGAAAAAGCTCACTGTATAAATGTCATGGAAACAAGCTGTTCTTTCAGCAAGAAGAGAGGAAAGCCCTTGCCTCACTTGCTTCCCTCTCAATTTTAATCTTCCTAATCAAAGGGTAACACAAAAGCAAATGTTAAGTGTTTGAAAGCAAATATCTGTGAAGATTGGCCATGATGTTGTTCAGCTATTTTCAACTAGCTAGTGGGCTCCAAGCAGCAGGATCAGGCTCTCAAGTGAAGATAATGGCTGTCCAAGACAATACCCAGAGAGCTGAAAGAACTCAAAGCCCAGTATGATAAGACACTGAGTATTTTTCTTCTTATTAGAACTGAGAATCCTTAATAAAGCACCACCTTAAAGGCTGGCTAATTTTTGTTTAATTAACTCATATCCGAAGACATATAATGTGAAGTTCAATGTGATACTATTGATAAAAGTGAGAGGTACCCAGATGAAGCCCTGCTTCCTGCTACAAATAAAAGGTATGTGTGTTCTCAGCTGGAGAATGTAGGGATAGTTCTATGGGAGCAATTGGAAAGCCTTTCGATATTCCAAGCCTGTAAAAAAAGTGGCGTTTGAACCGAGTCCCAAGGAAGAAATGATATTCTCATAACAGCATGAGGAGAGAAGATGTAGGACATTCCAGAGAATGAACTAAATTTTAGTAGAATGGTGGTCAGCCACTGTAAACTGTAATAGACTGGGAGGGTTAGCCACTGAGGCAGAGTGGAAGAGAATGGCAGGCTGTAAATAAATCAATCATTAGACCACAATAGGAAGAATGGCTATCAAGTGTGCTGCTAGTGGACAGCTGGCTAAATTGTATTAGAACATCCCCCGAATCATAGGTTATTACACCCTTTAAGAGTAATACCTTTAGGATTATTGTGTGTGGTTTTCTGGAAGGGAGGACATGTCCAGAACGTTGGATGTGCAGTTCTAGGAGGTGAGCCTGAATTATCAAGCTGGTAGTTTCTAGTTAGGGCAGTCTCTGCCATGCAAATCAGAGTCATCCAAATAAAGGTAGTCCCGGTTACTCAAAGTTCAGTCTCTTGTGTCTTGGGTAATATAGTTCTGTGATATCTAGTCCTATCTTCCAAGGCTACCAATTTATTATTTGGAGACCACACTCATGAGAATTCCCCAATGAGAAACCAACTCCATTTTCTAATCTTTTATTTATGGATTTCCCTTATTACAAATGAAAACAAGGAATATTATGGTTCCTACATATTTTGTGCAAATTCATGGAAATCCCTAAAGAGCATTAGCAGAGTCCCCTTTGGTCTTTAATAGATAGTTAAATATGTCAGTGGTATATTTCACTAGGCAATATCTGCAGACACCATTTGTTGACTCATTGGAGGATGTGAACTGTGAAAGAAACTGAGGTAGTAGTATGTATGTTTGGGATGACCTAGACAAATGTGCCAATCATAGTGGTTAGATGGGTCATAAAGAAACTAAATTACAGAGAGTAACAACAGAGCATCTAGAAGAAAACTTCCAGAAAGCAAGATGATATGTAAAATTAGCTCAACATATCATAGCTAGTCTTATGTCAGAGAAGAGTGAAGGATCAGAGACCACAGATCACTATCTGGAGAATGGAGTTGTCAAATTTTATAGCATTCAACTCAAGAACTCAAGTGACTAAAGAGAGTTGGAGAGCCCATAGGTTCCCATTTCTTATTTACTTCAAAAGTGTTAGCCCTTGTGGTCAGGAGAGCTTTTACAAAATAGCCAAAATTCTGTCTATGTAGCCAGAATCCAGGAAGAGACTCATGCATGCATGTTTAAGTCCTCCAAGACTGAAGAAAGATCCCTGGAAGGGCATAGCTTAGGGACAGAAGCTGTCCATTGGAAATGCTGTAAAAATAAAGAATATGAATCTATTATTTGGACATACAAATTGATGAGACATAACATTTTCAGCCACACAAAAAATTTATGATAGATTGACATATAGATCATCAGAGTGTCAGTGTGTTCTATAGCATGCTTGTTCTGATGAGGTTGGGGCCTGGGCAGATACAACCATACTGAATTATGCAGAACAGAAAGGACAATTTTTCAGCAGCCTAGGGAAAGCATGAAGGTCTGATCTGAGCTAATTGGAGGCTACTGGAAAAGGATGAAGGAGGCAACAGAAACACATTGACTAAGAGAACAGTTAACAGAGGAAACAATTAGAGCTTGTTTGGTTGATTATTGCACCTTAGTAAGAGAAAAGCAAAACTGACTTAAAATTTCCGTTACAAAAGTTTAATATACAAGAAACCACAGCCAGACTTTAGAATCAGCTGGATTTGATCCTGTGTGAGCCAATTATCAGAGAAGGACTTTGAATACAATTGAGTTTACTGGAGCTATTTCTAAATTGGAAAAAGGTGAGACTCATGTCTGTATTTTAGGGTTAGCTCTAGGAGTAACAGACACATTGTGTTCAATACAGTTCAAAGTCATTGAGAACAATAAATACATGAAAAAATTCAGATTTCAATTAAAAAAATACTACATTACTTTGTGATACATGATAGTAGCCCCTTAGAGGATAAAATTGTACAGTGATTCCAGGACAATGGCAGAATTGGTCGAATTTGACTTTGGGCTCATCTGTTATTAGCATTGAATTATTTGTCATCTTAATGTTGTCTAAAAAGATATAAGTGTAAGGTAGACTTAAATTATATATGCCTGTGGCTTTTTTTCCAAATATATAGTTAAAAGCATATTTATAAATTAAATATAATTAGAGCTATAAAGATAAGGAAAGTTGAGTTATAAACATGAAAGAAACATTCCAAATGATGGCAAAATTGTTATTGACAGCATTAGATTTGATAGTAAAATGTTTTGGCTACATGTTTGTGTCTATTTATCCTTTATTTTGGGCAAACTAGCACATAGTTAACAATTGAGTTATACATAGACCTTTTTCATTCTTCTTAATATTAAGAATCCCAACTAGTTGCCTGACTCAAGGAAATATATTCACACTAACATGCTCTGCCAATGAAAATAAGCTAAATACTTTGGTTGTTTGCTTTTCTTGTTCCTATAACAAAATACCTGACAAAGTAGCTTAAAAGAAATAAGGTTTACTTTTGCTTAGAGTTTCAAAGATTTCAGTTTGCCATAGTAGGCAATGCTGACAAGTTTCCTCTATGGTGTGGGGAACATGAAACAATAGCTTACTTACTTGGTGGGAGCCAGGATGCAGTGTCAGGCTAGAACAGGTCAGGAACCACACAAACCATACTAGCCATCTTAGGGCCCAGTGCCAGTTTTCAGTATTGATTGCTCTTACATTGTTGCAACAATACAGACAATATCCAAGGAAGCAAGAAATGCATCTGCACACAGTTCCAGAAAGGTTTCCGTATGTCAAAGCAAGGAAGGCAAAGCAAAGTGGCTCCATCCAAGGAGCAGGAACATCCAGTGGCTTATTCATGTGGTGGCAGAGAGGAACACAGAACTGGACTGAAAGAGGCCTGGGTAGTCATCTTCAAAGACTCTTCTCCAGAGACCTGATTCTACCAGCTAGGTCATGCCCCCCCAATGGCTCCATAGTGTCTAAAATACTCTTAATTGGGGACCAAGCATTAAAAATGTGAGTCTATGAAATATATTTTAGAGTCAAACCATAACAAACTACTTTCAACATACTAAATTAAACTACTTTCAACTACTAAAACATAATAGTTACAAAAGTATTTTGTTCATTAAAGGTAAGGTTAAAATTGTGGTGACATTAGTCTTTGTATTTCTTCCATTCATTCCTGGAATGAGAAAGAATAAGAAATTATAGTTAACTATAATTACTAATTAAATAATACATAGGAACAATAAAATTTGAAAAAGTCTACATTCAATATAAGTAAATTATTTATGTCTGATTTTAAGAATGTTATTGGGTTTCTACTTTTGCTGGCCAAATGATGGGTAAATTCCTCTTCTCTGTTCTAACTGCTGCAAACCTTCTTTTATGCATTATGCTAAGATGTTGTTTGGACTTTTTGACAAGCACATAATTACAAACTTAAATGCAAATGTGGTCCATGAAATCATTTCTTAGTTCTCATTTTAGGATTATTCTCCAGAAAAATCTTATGTGATGAGTAGAAATTTTAGTCTACACAACTATAATTTTGGTTAATTTGAGGTTCCACAATGGCGTAGTTTACTTTCTGTTGCTATAACATAACGTGTAAAACTGGCAAAATTATAAAGAAAAGGGTTTTTTTTTTTCTGGTTGAAAGTTCTTGAGGAAGTCCAAGATTGGGCAGCCATAATGAATAAAGACCTTATAGTACTTTCCTATGACAGAAAAGTACAGAAACAAGTGGGGCTTATGCAGAAATGACAAACCACAGGCTCTCACTTGCTTTATGATCCTCTTGTCTCATAAAAAAGTCATTAATCATCTTGAGTTCTGAGGTCTCCATTGCCTCTCAACATCAATGTGTTGGGAATAAAATAAGTCCCAGATGGGCAAACCATATTCAAATTATAGCACTGAGGGTTTAGCCAGATTCCTTGTTTTGGGTCAGAGACCTTGTGTCTGTCTTAGATGTTGTCTCTTGGGGTAATCATCCAGACTGTACCCTGCTGAGATGCTTCATTTTTAATTGTTGCTTTACTGGGGTTTTCTGTATCCTAAGCTGCAGTCTCAAGACCCCCCAAGCTTCCAAGCTTTCAGAACTGTCAATGTCTTTGTCACATAGGAGATGTGGAGTTGCCTCTACATTAATCTGTCTCCAGAAGCTTTGCTTGGGTCTGGCACATAGATCATTGTGCTATGCCATTGCCAAAGCATGGTGTGAAGAACACTGTGAGAGTGTGTCAGGCTATATGCTCAGACATAACATGCAAACATTTTGTCTGTTTCTAAAGTATGGCAGATGTGACAAATCCTTAAAACTTGCCACTCCTCTGAATTTTTCTCAGGAATTGGGACACAAGATCTTTCTCTTCCTTCTCCTGGTATCTCACGGGTTCCATCTTTTTTTTTTTTTCCCTGAGTCTTACCATGGAGAAAGCACTAGATTGCAACTCTCATTTTTAGGGGACTATAAATATCTTACGCCTTTTTGTTCCCATATAATTTTCTCCAACAAATCTTGTAATGGGATTAAAAAATTTTAATTAGTTTAGGTAAATTGGCATAAGGAAGGATATATATATATGCTTTGCTTTCTTTTTCCTATTGGTTAGGTGGTGACCATATCTCTGTGTTATATCCAGACTCATATGACTGTTCCACTGACCTCTGATGCAGAGCTATTGATTGAAATTTTCCATCCCCCTACTTAGTGCTATCTATGGAATCAGCCAAACTGCCGATAATGGAATGACTCTCTGATGGTAACTTTTCTCTTTCCTTGTCCAGTCTATCCTTCACCCACTAAAGAGTATTTTTCACAAAAGAGCAAAGAGAGATATATGAGTAAAGAGGTATATGAGAGGCCTTGAAGGAAGACAGAAAAGGCTGCAGTGTGGGGAGGGTGTTCAGAATAATGGTCAGGCAGAATGAGACAGAAAGAAATTGATCGAAACAAAAAAAGTCTTAAGTGTCTTCATGAAATTTGTTGATCAATATGGGTAGTAAGTAGATAATTGAGTTTTGTTAGAAATTGTAGGAATCTTGTTAGCTAATGTCTAGAGCTAAACAATTAGGCAACAATAACGTCATATTAGTAGCTCAGGTATTGAAGACAGAACCCTAGTCAAGAAGGTCAGAGCACATGCAAAAGGCAAGACGGTGCTATCAGGATGTACTACCCAGGATGTAATTTAAGCTCCCGCTATCTCTGAATATGGACTCACTGGCGATCAAGGGGTTAGTGTTGTTGGAAAGCCAGAATTTGGATTTAAAAGTCTCTTTCTATACCTTCCACCTGATGGTATATTCTACCCTCCCCAGGACTTTGCCAAGTGATTGAAGATAATGGTTGTGCCTCTCACTAGTTTGCTGTCAGGTAAGATCATACTCGAAAGCATACTTCGTGACCTCATATTGGAGAAAGCCTTTGCTCCAGGGAGAATGGGCTGAAGAATTCATGGTCTGAGCACTGGGTTTGAAGTTTTATTGCTTCTACAGCTTCTCAACAAAATCATACCTAAACATATATAAACATACTTCTATATCCCCAAGTTCTATTCCACAGTACTCTTAATACTTAGGCTTGTACAATGTTGTTAAATTCCTTTTTCAACACAGAGGAACCTGTTTCCATTGTCCTCAGAATATTTATCTACTCAGCTTGACAGTGAGTCATTTCAGAACTGCTAACTCAAGCTATTGAAAAAAAAAAAGGAAAACTACCAAAAGAACTGGTCAATACATTCTTCAGACTAAAGTTTCTCAAAGAAACATCCATAAGTGAATTTGTGTTGAATTAATGATAAATTCTTTTTTAATTGTATTTTTCCATTGAGAAATGCATTACAGTGTATTTTGGATATACTCATCTGTTCTTCCCTCCTTTTTCTAGACTCCCGACACATCCCCACACATAATCTGTTCTTTTATTTTTTTATTTTTTGTTTTTATTTTTAAATAGCCTAACTGGTTCTAATTAGTTTCTGTATTAATATCCACTGGAGCACAGGTAACCTTGATGTTAACTTCTTGTCCTTAATAATTGTACTATGCATATGTAAGATGTGACCTAGCTCACACCTGTAATCCCAGCCCTGGGGAGGCTGAGGCTAAAAGATCACCGTCAGTGTAAGGTGTCCCTGGGCTATGTAGTTCTGTAAGGTGTGTGTGTGTGTGTGTGTGTGTGTGTGTGTGTGTGTGTGTATTTCTATGCTTGTGTAGGTGACAGAGAGATGCTGTCTCTGTCAACAACAAAAACAAAGGTCTAAACTTGTAAACATTAAAGGAACTAAAGTAGGCAATGTAAAAAAAAAAAAAAAACAAACCAACCAAAACCCATAAACAAAAAAAATGTAATTAGTTCTATGTGACTATATGATTAGCTCATTCTGCTGAACTCCATAGAAGTTGAAGTTTTATCAATTTAACATGAACATCTTTTGTAATTTTCTATTTTTTCCTTGAATCACATTATTCTTTAATAGTTATTGTCTTATTTATTTACTTATTTATTTATACCAACCTGAATAACTTGTTCTATCATTTTATTTTATATACCTATTGTAAATAGGGAGAAGCCAGATTATGTTTTATGTTATGCATTATGCATTATGTTACTTTTCATTTTCTTCTTTTCAGTGTATAATTTCAAACTCTGTAACTTGCATCAGGCCACTATGTTTTATTCCACTCTGGATGTCTTGCATTGTGCTTTCTCATTTACTTTTATCATGTTCTCTTGTCTTATTGAAATTATTTTTATGTTTGTGTGTCTAAATAGTTTAATCACTTCAAAACTATATACTTACCTATATTTTCAAATACATGTTTTAATTAAATGACTTTGCTATTTTTTCTCTAGAAATATAATCTAATTTTTAAGGCAGTATTATGCTTTCTGCTAATTTGTGAAGCATCTGCTATTAATGATACAAAGTAAATATCCTTGAGGTAGTGCATTCTAGAAAGAGGGGACAGGATTCTTCTGAGCATATAAAGGTTCCCAACCTTGGCTGTTTCCTCATCATTAGAAAGCATCTGCCTTGTTTTCTTCCTTGGAGCTACCTGGTTTGCAAGTAGATTAGGACTTTTAGACATGTATTCTGTCAAGGTGATATATAATACTTTCAGACCTGAAAACGTGTTTTAGAACATATGGTAGCAGAATAAAAGTAACATTTCAGAGAAATGAAATAACGCATCTGATCACAGTCAGCCATGGGGAATACTAATATTTCTTTACAATGTATATTTTCCTTTTCCAGATGCAACAATAACAAGACCATGTTAAAGCCTTTAAATTAATTCACTGTTACTCTTCTCTCAGAGGTACTGTGATTTCATTCAAACAGAAAGACAGGTTCATTTTAGATTTCTATCCTGAAGCACACTCAATTATGAGTGTTTAACATAACAGTTCCACTTTTAATATAAAGAAAGGAGGGGGTAAATGGGATGGTAGAACTGACTTGAGTTTAACCCAGAGTCATAAACAATCGAGTTCACGTGCAGAACTCAAAGAGACAGGCATGTTGCTTCTGTAGTCCACTCTGAAAAGATAGTCAGTGCCACAGGGGGCTTTTAGGCAGAATAATGTAGACTGAACTTTTTTGTTTGTTTGATTTTTTTTGTATTTGGTACATATCATATTGAATGTCTTTTATTGAAATAATTTTGGTAATTTGGCTCTTTTTAGTTATGGCATATTTGAGACAGCTTTATATGTACATCTGCTGTCATCATTTATCAACAACCAAAAGTCTGGGAGCCAAAGTCAGCAGGTGAGGTGCTAGAGATTAATTACTGGGGTCTTGCTTTGGACAGATAATTGGTGATATTAGCTCATATCACTCATATCACTCAGGAGTGGCATCCCTGAGACTTGTTTGTAATCTGTTTGATTCTCTCGTGATTTACACTTAAGCAATCAATATCCCAGGCCACATATGCATATTCTCTCTCAGTTGAATGAATTCACAGTCCTCAATATGTTCATCATTTAAGCTTACCAGTGAGCACTAGACTGTCATTGATCTCAACTAATTTATATTCTATTAAATTTCTTTAACAGTTTTGGGTACAGACATAGTTAGTGTGGGGAAAGGAAGCGAGACCACTTGCTGCTGATGGGAGTGTGAACTGGTTGCAGCTACTATGCAAATTATCATGGAGTTCCTCAAAAGACTAAATATAAAACTCTCATCAGACTCAGATAAACCACCCTGGGCATACAGTCAAAGGGAACACTACATTCTACCACAGAGATGCTTGCTCCATCATGTTCATTGCTGGTCTAAACACAATAGTGAGGTAATGGAATCAGTCTAGATGTCCATCAGTGGATGAATTGATAATGAAAGTGTGGTACTTATACTCAATGGAATTTCATTCAGCTACAAATAAAGATGAAATTATGAAAACTGTCACTAAACGGGTAAAACTGGAAGAAAAATTATACTCAGCCAGGTAACCCATGCTCAGAAAGACAGCATTGTATCTTTTCTCTCATGTGTAGTCCTAGATTTGAATCATTAGATTTTTGTATTTAATTCGGAATAGTTGTAGAAGCGAGAAACTAGAAAAGGCCATCAGGGTTGGGAGATGGCTCAAGCAAGTGAAGGTAGCACAGCAAAGGTGACATGATAACAATGAGGGCAGGTAAGGGACATGTTTAAGCAGGGATGAGAATGGATGATGGGGAAAGTGTGGAGAGGAAAAAGAAAGAAGGTTTATTGAAACATATCATTCATAAGAAGTGATATAGCCAACCATTGGACTGAGCATGAGGTCCCCAATGGAAGAGTTAGAGAAAGGACTGAAGGAGCTGAAGGGCTTTGCAACCCCACAGGAAGAACAACAATATCAATCAACCAGATCCCCAGAGCTCCCAGAGAATAAACCACCAACCAAAGAGTACACATGGAGGGACCCAAGGCTCCAGCCACATATGTAGCAGAGGATGGCCCTGTCTGGCATCAATGGGAAGAAAGGCCCTTGGTCCTGTGAAGGCTCGATGCTCCAGTGTAGGGAAATGTTGGGGCAGTGAGGCAAGAGTGGTGGGGGGAGTACCCTCATAAAAGTACAGGGAGGGAGGATGGGATGGGGGTTTTGGGAGGGGAAACTGGGAAAGGGGATAATATTTGAAATGTAAATAAAGAAAAGAAAAAAATGGAAAACCCCACAATAATAATACATTGGATATGTATATTAACATATATGTATATTAACATATATATACACTCACACGTATTTTAAAAAGTGATATGGATCCTATTACTTCATAATCCAACTAGAAGGAATGAATTGGGACCCCAATTGCCTGCATTGCTTGAGAATACTATATCTAATGACCTTGGATTATTACACAAAACCATGAGTGGCCAGAGTAGGTTACCCCCTTAGGAACTATGGCCAGAGATACTCCCAGAAGCCCCTAAACAATTCCTGTCATTTTTCTCGGTTTCTCACTAAGAAATAAGACCCTATTGCTGAAGTAATAATGTAGGTAGGGTAGAAAATATATAGGAATCCAACTGGAAGTGAGCAGGAAGCTTCCTCTCTGCTACCCAGCATTTATAGTACCAGAAATTGTATCACAAATTGTCAGGAGAGAAAAGATATCCATGGAATTACCTAGTCGTAAGGTATATGAGCTGTAACACTAACCTGCCAGGCGAGATATTCTCACTGCAATAGGGGCCTGGTTGTTATGGAGGCAACCATGCAGTCTCTGAATGATTTTGAGCCCTGACTCTACAGGGGGGAGTTCATACCTGATACTGTGAAGTCATGTCAAAACTCATGGCTGTGGAGGACTTAGGCTCCAGAGGGGGAATTCACTACTGTTGTCTGGGGTTATTGTTTAGTACCTAGTTACCTCTCAGATACATAAACCTCTAGATATGCTACCCTCAGTCTTAATCACAGACAATTCTTTGCATAATTAATGGCAGAAAATACACATATTAATCACTGTTCAAGGTACTGAGAGTGAGTGATGGCTGGGTGTTCAGCTTTAAACAAATAGTTTTACTCAAACTGTTTTAAAGTAATGACATTGGTCAAGAAAAAATAGTTAGCTTGTAGAGAGTATGGTGGTGGACACCTGTAATTCCATGGTGGGACTTTGAGGACTATGCGTTTAAGTCTAGCCTGAGCTTAATAGTGAGATCCTGTCACACAAAAATAAGAGACAAATATTGAATAATCTTATGCTGTTAATAGGCTTGCATTTTAGAGAAGGCAGAATGGGAGTTCCCAGAAAACTGAATGAATTAATGAGAAAGGAACTTATTTCTTATATTAAATACACTTTAGTAATAGTAAGACACTTGCAGTGACTTCATCCATATGATAGAAATATACTTACATTACTACAAGGATTAGATAAAACTTGTCTTAACAGATTTCAAAAGAGCTGGGTCATGTACAGAGACACAAAGGCCTTCCAAGGCTTATGAAGTGCTACTGGGAACACCTATGGCAAAGCTCCTGCCGTCCTGCTTTCAAACTGACTGCAGCTTATGGCTACTGCCCTTTTGTGTTCAGGTTTTAGTTGGATCCAAATGGGAACAGGCTTCTAATACATCACATCTTCAGTCTTTCTAACTAATCTAAATGGATCACAGCCCTGGTACTCACATTGCCATCAGGGGAGCACGCACTTTAAGTGTAACTGGACAAACAGGCATTTTATGTGATGGTGAGTATACCAGTGTTTTTAAAAAGTCAACCAGGAAACATGTGAAGCTGTAATGTGTACAATATTTCTGAGTGCGCTAACTTATATTGAGCAGCAGCACTAGAAGGCATCCTTCATAAGAATATTCATTTTTTTCCCTTGCTTAACAAACTGGTAAAGACCAGAGCAGAACGTATTTTAGCTGGGATGACAGTGAGATGGATGGAGATGTCTATTGCTCTGTCCTTGCTCCTATAGACTTCAGTCAATCCCCTTCCCATAAGAATTTTGTCAAACAGCCAGATGAATTTTGTTATCCAGTGGAATAACAGGACAGTTCAGTTGGAACACTGACGTGACAATAGTATGTTGTTACCTGCTGGGAAAAGTTGGAACTCAGGACCCACAAGGATGAATTTGGAAAAGAAATTAAGCCCTATGGTCCAGCATTAGGTGACCTCTCCAGCACATGTTAGTTATATTTCCAGAATCATACTTCCAGAATAGAGTCACAAATTAGAGACACACAGCATCCTGGTGATATTCTGGTTCACACTAACAGTAGCAAGAAGATGAGATTATAGAGGTACTAATTCAGAGTTTAGAATTTGTTTCAAAAATTAACTAGCTAGGTAAGGGTAGGAGATCAGTTTTATAAGCTCCATAGTGTTAGGAGCTACAAGAAGAGAGGCAGGTAATGAGGACATTTAATCCTTGAGGCCTTATCCTGAACATAGTATAGTAAAAAAAAATTCCCACCATTGAGGGATCAATACCAGGGTCAGTAAAACTCTATAGATACGTATCTTATGCTGTCCTTTTTATATATGGGTAGAAAGATAGATCTAAAAGATGAACATCACTCAAGGGCACAGAACTAGGAGGCAGAGATAAATCATGAATCCTGGTTAGAGTCCCCTTTATCATGTCAGTCTTTTCTCAAGGATGGACAACGTTTAGACAAAACAAAACAACAATACCAAAACCAACAAGAGGGTTAATATCAACTCTAAGCAAGAGCTTCCTTTTCAGTGCCCATGCACTGCTTACAAACATAATGGCTGGATTATTCCAGGCACTTTGCTGAAGAGCCTCTTGGAAAATGGCCATAAAGAAAGGAGAAAATAAGGAGAAAGGCACTGAGGGCTTCCAAGTTGAACACCACTTATGCATTTGGCTCATCTTCACTTCCTTTTTTTTCTAATGGCTAGCACAGACACATTGTTTGCATAAGAAAATAGGGAAGTTACTGAAGAAGAGAGTGCCTATGATTTACAATGATACACACTGGCTTTGGAGAAAGAGGGCAGAGAGTGGCCAGCCAAAAGAGCAACAGAATTCAATTTTTACTGAGTATTCTAAAGTGTGCTTTGCAGATGTAAGACTCTCTAAGGATTCTGCCTAATGTTCAAAGGCATTTGGAGGGAGATTTGATAATGCCACATAAAGGGAATTTAAGAAAGCAGGATCATGACAGTCACGTCTTTTGAGCAAATGGGTCTCTCCCCTCTTTTAAGTTGTGACTATTTTGCATTAAAAAGAAGAAAGGAAAGATATGTCTGTCAGTCTTCATATACTTTGTACAAAGGGACAGTAAAGGTGAGATTAATTTGAAGCACAAGAGTACCCGATTCTGAGGAGCAATGGTGAAGAGGAAGAAAATGGACAGAACACACTACAACCTAAATTTAAACTCCATTTTTCTTTTTCTCTCTGCAACAAGAGAAGCAATGTGTTATTTTTGCTACTCTCTTGGATTGCCAACTGATCAGTAGAGTGATAATTATACTTAATTATGTCGACTCTGATTTTAGTCACCACAGAGGTATAAAACACAAGAATTAACTACATCAATTACAAGAACATATCGTCTTTTCAGAAACGTTCTCCCTTTTTTCAGTGTTTGTACCAAATATTTGCTATATTCTTGTATGTGATCCAAAATATATAAAAAGGCAGTTTAAATGCATCTACAAAGGAGAAATCTTGATGAGGTATTATGTTGACATTTGTTTAACTCCACAGCATGTATCCATAAGCAGTGTTATCATGTCTTTAGAATTAAAAGACTGTCTAGGCCTTGTCTTCATCCAGCATAGATGTAAATATATAAAGAGAAAAGGACTGGTTTCAGCAACTCTGGACAGTTAATAGATAAGTAGGCCTCCTGCTGTCTCGAACACTGTACTTGGTTTTAGATGGTAGCTGATTTTTTTTGAAATTATAGAGATTAGAATGGGAAGTTTTGTTTCTATTGAACTATGCAAAGCAGATCAAATATATCACTGTAGCTTTTGTTAAAGAAGAAAATAGTAGTTCTTGAAACTTCCAACACTGTGAGTTTGACCACAGAGGATGGCGGCATACAGCTAGGAGGAGAGTGTAAGGCTTCTAAACAGACTTTTCTGAACTGAATACTTTTCAGGCTCTGACCAATGTAAGCAAATTGTCTTCAGAGTATGTAACAGAGGCTGTAATTTGTCATGGTGCATTGGCCATGTCACTTCATCTCAGTTCTTTCTGCAGGGGCTGGGAAACAATTCTATGTGAGGGAATCCCATGTGGTCCCCTCAAACCACTCTTTTTAAACTTAGTTTCTTCTTTTGGTGACTTTAGACTGCACATGCAGCCTTAACTATCCAGCTGCCTTTCCCATACCACTCTTGATATAAGTCACCGCTTGTGACATTTACCATATGTCATTAATAGAGTCTAAGAAAGGACCCTATGTTTGGAAGGGTTGGGTTTTGCTCATATGTATTTATTATCTTGATGGCAATCTACATACTGATATATTAATATGTGTATAGATGTGTCTATGGCAAATACTGAAGAGGATAGCCTGGGGCTTTCATGGTAAATGAACTAGGAAATTGGAAACCACTAGCTTAGACCTGAAATTATGCAACATGAGTTCACAGAGAGTGATGTCGTTTGATAGTTACTTCATGTGTATTTGCTTCTAAAATAGGAATACTCATCCAGTGCATCTCTTCCTCTTGTTTGCAAATGTCCTGATAAAATATTCCAACTTTCCATATCATTTGCAAAGTACACAAGAATATACTGTCAACTGAAAACAGGGTGAGGGCAAAAGGTCTTGCTATTAATATTTCAGGAAGGAAAATCTTCACAAATAAGAAGTAGAATAGTTTAGTCTTTTTCATACCAGGAGATATTTGGGAAATCAAAGTCATCAGCCTGGATCAGATTAATACCCAGACATGGTACCCTGAAAACAGTGTGAGAGGTGAACTTATAGAGACAGGAAGAGGCCAAACAAATATGTGCAGAAATTAACTTTTTTATTATATATCATATAATGTAGTAGTAAAGTTTGTTTGAAGTGCATGAATAAAAAGTTAGTGAAATTACAGGAGGAACAATCTATATAGCAATAATTGGTGCATTCCCTGTGCATCTGAAAGAAAAAAAAAGAGTTTTCACTCATATTTTGGCCTAAAACTTAGTGTTCAGGTTCCCAAGATTCTGACATCAGAACCCGGATAACGCTGATTAGAACCATAGGGGCTTTACAATAAAAGCTAAAATATTGACCATATGATGGCAAAAAGTCTTATTTTGTGGTTAACTTATTCTCTTCTAGCTACTCTCTGATGAAGTTGGTGGCGCTGTGGAGGAGGACCGCCGCCTCCTGGACGAGGACCGGGAACGCTCAGCATTGTAGGTGACATGCTTGTCATAGTTCTCCATCTGGGTCTCAATGAAGTCCCTTTGCTGCTGTCTGATGGTCTGGCTGATAAGCCCAGGGAGGGCGTGAATGCTACCAATCAAAGTCTCTAATTTTGTTTCCAGGGTGACAATCCTTTTCTCAAAGTCTTCACTCCTTTCGTTTAAGTCGGAAATCATGTCATACATGATATTCTGGGTCTGGAAAACAAGAATGAGAAGGTAGAAACAGAGAAGTAAGAGGCTTAATGACTCTTGCCTCAGAAGCAAACAGTCAACTCTCCAGTCTTCCACACTAGCCTCTTGCCTGTGACAGGTGTGTCAGCTAAGATTTAAGGAAGGAAAAAAAAATAGATGATAGCGAGGTGTAAAAACATAACAGAAGAACAGGGATAAAGTGTAGGATCAATTGAATTGATCAGATAACGTAGTAACTTAAAGCAACCAGTACACATCTGTTGTCTTGTGTTTCAAATCTCAAACCTCTTTTTATTGAATCCAACCCAAAATTTCTCAGATAAGATGTAAAATAATACAAACCCTCAAGAAGACCAATAGTAGTGGAGGATTCTAAGTTACTAGTTCAGGGCTCGGGGGTGAAACTCAGTGGTGAAGCTTTTGCCCAATGGGCACAAAGCACTGGGTGTGTACTCTCTGCACCAAGCAAGCAAACATTTACAAGCCACCTCACTGGAATGGTCTTTTCAGAGCCACAAGGTCTGAAGGACTAATGTGAAATGCTGTCTTTGTACAGAAAACTGAAGTCTTGCTTGATCAGAGGCAGTCATGAATCTTGAGTCTTGGTTATAGTCTTAAAGTGATAACTTGGAGAGGGAATTCCAAGGCTCAGCAGCTCAGAGTAAGAGATATAAAGGGATGACTGAGAGGAAGGGAGAGATGTGTTACACTCCGTCTAGTGCCACTTTTCCCAGATCTAAGACTCCTCGTGTTTCTTTCTTTTTCCTCCTACTTTACTTTGCACTGTACCTCATTTCTTTCTTTCTTTCTTTTTTTCTTTCTTTCTTTCTTTCTTTCTTTCTTTCTTTCTTTCTTTCTTTCTTTTTTTGTTTTTCGAGACAGGGTTTCACTGTGTAGTCCTGACTGTCCTGGAACTCACTCTGTAGACCAGGCTGGCCTTGAACTCAGAAATCTGCCTGCCTCTGCCTCCCAAGTGCTGGGATTAAAGGCTTGTGTCTCCTCCAGCTTCTCAGCTGCCTAAAGATGATACAAGAACTGACTGAAAGGAGCCATTCAGGACACAGGTGTTTTGTTGTGGTTGAGCCATAGACACAGTGAGTTCTAATCTCAGTTTTACTACATTCTTGGGGAAAATTGAACAATATCTGAACTCTTTGGGATGTACCCTCTTGTGGTCAGAGTAAACATGGCCCTACATAAATAGCTCAAATACATTTTACCTTGTATATACCTTTTATGTATATGAATAGTACTGGGGATGCCAAATGTCTAATTTTCACAGATTATACTTGAAGATTTGGCAAAAACAGAATATGATTTATTAAATATAAAATGGGATGCATATGACTTAGTGTTGCCTCTGCCAAAGCAATTGTGCTAAAAGGAAGAACACACACATACTTCTATTCTAGAGTCTCCTTTAGAACTAGCTGAACAGGATGTAATGTTTACACAGTTGATAAATATTCATATTTTCAGATTGGCTGTTATTTATAAAGGAACAATAAAAAAGTAGATAAATCTTGTAAATGTGACAAAGAACTAGAAAAGTATTAATGTACTTGTTAAAAAGAAGTATGATTGTTAAATAATGGAGAATGCTAGAAAAAGCAAGTTTGTGTGTGTATGTGTGTGCATGCACAGATTTTAGTTTAGAATATAAATTCTGGGATTTTAAAACATTCCATCTATATAGGTTTGGGCTTGCTTAAAAATATAAAAAAAGGATAAGAATGATGAGTTCTATTTATCTCAAAATCTCATAGTTCAAGATATAGTTCTGTCCTCTCGGGGAAGAGATATTTCATATTCTACTAAGGTATTTTATGGTATTTCCAGTGCACTCCCTATGGAAGCTTTTAGTACTGGGGTTGTATAATATACATAGAAAAAGTGCATATGAACTCAGCACGTATTTTAGAAAAAGAAAATGTTTCTATGTTGGGTTGTCCTTTTGGTGTAGTTTGATAGATTTGTTTATTGAATGTGTGGAAGCTTCTTTGGAAGTACTGCTCATCACTGTGACAGTTTCCAAGGATACAACCATAAGGGCTGAGCCCATCAGGGTTACCTTGGCCAGATCCACTAGGGTATTTGCTTGGTCATTCAGTTTCCTCTGTTCCATCTTCACACTTCTTAATCTAAAAGACAGAACCTGAAGTTAGAAAGGTCCTCCAGGTTTCCCTGGCTATGTTACTGCTTTCAAAGGGCATGCACAAAATCCACAAGAGCAAGTAACTGCATGGATAATGCCTTGAATATTTGGGGGGTAAAGTCCACACTGGTTATGTATCTGGTACAATGAGAAGCATGCTTCCCCAACACCGCAAAAAGAAAGGAGAGCAAGAGATGAGATGTCCTCAGGACAACTATGTACCAGGTAAGTTGAATTCAGGAAGACTCATAAGGATTTAACCATATGAGAAAAAGCCAAAACATTCCTTAAAGCCCCAGTATCGTGACAGATAGACATAGGAAGAAATATGCAAAGCAACTGGGATTTCATCATGTTGAGCAATGGACACCTTCCTATGCCTACGTGACTAGATACAGGTATTAACCCTGTTTAGTCTGAAATGAATTGGGTTAGGCATTTGAACCTGATGAAAACACAGTGATAAGTGAGATTCTTGTTAACAAAAACCACTTTTATTCAACCAGCAGCAAGGTAACTCAAAACATCTCTTGGCTTTACCTTAAACGAATGTTGAATTTGAACAGAGGCCAGACCGTTTCTTTGGGAGAATCTCATTCAGCTTCTGTTGTAGTTTTTGTTTGTTTTGTTTTGCTTTTAATGTCAAAATATCTGGTGAGTAGAATTTCTGTTTTTAAGGTTATTTTTAGTTACTTTAATATGGTCATTGCATGTTTTCTATTGACGGTCACAAGGCCACTCTTTTTTTTTTTTTAAAGCTGTTTTTCTAAATGAAAACTCTTACTATTCTTTCAATTATTTACTGTAGTACCACAATAAATATTTATTACATAATTTTTATATTCAACAAATTAAGAGTTTACAAGACAAATATGGGTTACTGTTTCATAAGCCAGCTATCCAAAGTCCGTCTCCAGAAAAATAAATCAGTAGCTTTGAGTTATTTGTGACAAAGGAAAAAGAAAATCCATGCTAACCTCACTTTGGTTTTGATAATCATTTACTAAGTATGGTTTCAATGAATGAAGAGAATATTTTATACTATTTAATTTAAATAGGATATAACTACATAAATGAAATAAAAACTCACAGGGCAAGATTTTACTGCCAGGGAGATTTTTCTAATGTGTTCACAGTACTTTGTGATTTTTGTCTTGCTCCTAGGATTGCCAGTATAAGGCTGAATCTGCTCCACGGAGAAGATGCAGCTCCTGCCAGCTAAGATTCTAAATACTGACCATCTACAATATAGTCTTATACAATATAAAGTGGTTCAGATTCATCTGTTCATTGCTGGCTCCAAGTTAACTGGCTCCTTTGAGTGTTATTATAGAGATAGAGTAAGTTGTAGTCTGGGAAGAAATCTACATATTTAAATTCAATATATTGTTGATAAAGTTTTCTCTAAGCACCAAGAAATGTTATAACTCTAGAATTCTATCTTTTACAGGTAGGAAAGCTGCAATGTCATCTGGGGCTTCCACTCTCACTGACCCTAATTTGACTTTGTTTCTTCAAGTATGGAATGGAGGGTTAGACTAGGGCCATCATTGGTGCTGGAGGTATCAGAAATGACTTTAAGTTGACACGCAAATGAGACCTTACTGCTAAGACATATGAAAAGACAGCATTTGGTTTTAACTATCAAGAATATCTGGATTATTGCAAGAAAAAGTGTCAAGCAGATCCTACCCTGCCTTTAGCTCCTGATACCTGCTTAAAATGTTTCTCATAAGGGATAGAGAAAGTCTCGGCTCAGAACTTTCTAGCCTATGGCTAGAATTCAATATCAGGTTTAAAAATGCCAGTTGATATCATTTTACTTATTATTGTAAATGCTACCTTTTATGACAGGGACTTACATCAACTTTTCTTTTAAAATTTAATAATGGCTAGAATTTAGAGCTTTGGATGAGATACCTCCAGAAATCTTTGAGTAAAGAGTCTTGACCTTTGTAAGGTAGAAAGTGGTAGTTGGCTACATAAAGTGAGAACTTTTTCAAAAGCAGTGGAGCCCCGTGTCCTTCTCCTGGATTTCCAAGCTATGTCTGACAGTAGAATTTTGCCCGTGGTATTTATTACCAATCTAGACAGCTGACATAGTAACCCTGATTGGAACTCCATTAGCTCTCGGGACTTGTCTTGTCATGTGATTTGCCTGTTACACAGGCCTGCCTTCCTAGACTATCTGTGATATAGAAGGGCAGACAGAGAAACCCTGCTCAAGCTGCAGCTGCCAGAATAAAAGGTAACATGCACATGTATAGTACACTTTTTTTTCCACAAAAAGATTAAGAAACAGATGTTGATTTCTTCCTTGTGAACTTCACTTATCACAGGAAAATATCATGATTTTGGATCACATTTCCATAGCAGCAATCAGACTACCAAAATTCACAAATAAAGGAATCTGCTGGGTGCATGCAGCCAGTAGAAAAATTCTGCAAATGTTGAAAGGAACAGCTCACACAACTTACTTCCGAGCTCTATTTTCATTTTGTTGAAATAAAAAGACAAAACAAAAGAAAAGAAACTGTAAAGTATTCCGGATAACATAAGGCGGTGTTCAGTTGTGCACTGGGGGCTCGATTCGTCAGCTGGAAGACCCCATGGGATCTTGACATTGATTGACACTATTCAATCCGTCACCATCCTTTGTTGCTACTATACTCTGCCTACCTGAAAGCACTTGGCTTCCTCTTAAACCAGAGGTCAGAAGGAAGAACGTGCGTAAAGTCACATTGGCCTCTTCATACTTGGTGTTTAAGGGAATAATAGGAAACAAAGGCTTAGAGTGATAGGTACAATGATTCCTTTAAAGGGGGAGCATGTCTTTTCCATATCGGGGCTATTCAGAATCCCCTGTAATAGGAATTATGCACATTAGCTTTTTGGCTCTAGACAAATTCATGTTGATTGATGGATCCATGGTTGAGACAGAAGAATGAGAGCGTTAAAGCTGCTATCAGAAAAAGGGTTGAGAGTTAGAGAGAGAACACTTCATGGCATCGAGTGGCAATTCCAAAAGACAAACACATTACTGAAAAGAGGGCGCTAGCCTAGAGAGTTTAGCATCATCAGAGGCTAGAGAGGTCACTTGTTGGGAAAGAGGCCATAAAATATGGAAAAGAGAAAGAGTTGAGCTAGAGACGGCTGGCAGAAGAGGAGAGAGCTTTGAAAATTGCTCCCAGGGAGAACCAGAGAGGAACAAAAGCCAGACAAGCTCTAGCAAAGGACTCGAGAGTTTTTGTCCAGCTAGGAAGTTCTGCTTCAGGCAGTGCTGGCAGATGATGCTAAGATACCCCTGAATCTAAACAGTGGGCAGGGAGGGCCTGGCCCTGAGGAATCGAGCCCTGTGTGCTGTCTTTCATGACGTTGCGCTACATCTTTCAATATGAAGTAAACATGACAAGTGATTATGCATCAGTAGAATCCATCTAGCCAAACCCAGCCCTCCTAAATAAACTTACTCTACTGTAATTGTTCGTAAACCTCAAGTATCCCCCACAGCCAAGGAAACCCAGCAATGCCCAAACTCTTATAAAACATTTCTGGACGTAATTGAATTGCATCAAATTCATCTGCTTTGGATGTACACATTACATATTTTTAAAAGGCAAGAAAAGGATGAGAATGGAAAATGTCTGATGGAAGCGAAAGAGTAACAAGGGGTGGCTCTGTCACACTCTCCGGAGCAGCCAGCTGAAGAACCCGTATAAGCCCCTCCCACATGCCCCGCTCATCAGGTTATCATGTCCCTCCAGACAGATTTGCCACTTGTTTTGGGACATTTCATAAAACCATCCTGCTTCTATAGATAATTTTTTCACAATATTTTTTTGAAAAAAGAAACTTTATAGCAAAGCCAAAAAAATTTGCAGTGAATAAATGCCCACATATTATTCCATATTAGTGTGGATGTACTTATATAACTCAAAGCACACGACCAAATAAATTAAATAGCCACCATATCCACACGGTTCCAGGACTACATTATTAACTCCATTGGCACATGCTTTGGATTCTTTTCATTTGAAAATTGTATCAGAAAGGCAAATCAAATGTACTTTAGGTATTCTCATCGACAGGCACACAAAATCCTGGAGTAAATAAGAAGCATGGTCAGGACATGTGGACATACTTACTTCTCGTTCATCATCAGCCCTTTATCTTTGGATGTTATCTTCTCATACTCAGAAAGGGAAGCTGTCTATCATACTCAAGCAACATTCACTACCATGATTTGCTGTGCCTGCTTTAGTAATGTTGGCTTAATGTGTTGAATGGCTTTAGAGAGCACACTTTCGTTCCAACTGAGTCTTTCCAACAAGAGTCCAATTTTGATTAAGTGGCTATCTAGATGGGCCTTGGAAATACAGGAAGAATATGAGTCTCTCTTGGGGCCTCTCTCTTATACAGGGAATGAAAGAAGTACAACTGTCTGGCTGGAGCTCCTGGGTTTGCCTTGGGTTAGGGAAATAACTGAGCTCCAAGGAGAAAGCTCCTGCTTTGTGAGCCAGCTATAATATAATTCTCTTCTCTTTATTTCCTGCTGACTTTACAAAGAATAATTTTTAAAATCCCAGTCTTGTCCATTCCTTCCAAAGCAGGGAGAAAAACAGTTGTGTGCCTAGTGAAGTGACAGATTTAGAGGAGAAACACCATCCCCTTCTTAGCAGCGTGCGTTGGTAAGTATAGGAGAACACAAGAGAGTGGCTGCGAGCAGTGACGATGATAAGCTATTCTACCATCTGTGCGAGGCCTCCTCTATTTTAATCCTGGAATTCCTTGGGTTTTATTTTGACTAACGGGGGTTTCAGTTCCCACAGATGTATGCACATGAAGACCACTATAGGCACACTATAAACTTACCAGGGTACCTTAATATCCTAATTAAGCAGGGCAGAGGCTGGACCACTGAAATGTTAGAAGATAAAAGTCTATGTACTCCTCCCAGAAAGTTAGCAATACCCTGCTGCCTATGAATTAACTAAATTTGTAAAAGTTAAAAAAAAAAAAAACCCATAGATTCTCAGCTTTCTTGTCTGTTGTACTGGCTGTGCCTGAGAAGGTCAATCTCATGGCCTAGGCAAAGCCCTAATATTTACTCACCTTCCTATCATTACCCTGGTATGTTTCACAAGGAAAGTCACTTGACTGAGCCACAAATGTGGCCATGGAGAAAGGGCATTAAAAGCAAGTCTGTCTGGTGTCACAGTCGGTACCCACATGAGTAACACTTACAGTGCAGATGATGTCAGCCTGGAGAGAAAAGTCTGTTTACCAGAAATCATTGAGTCTTATGAGGTATAGACTGTTATCTTTAAAGACTCTAGTAATTATATAACAACGACATGCATGAAAGTCTTATGTCAATTGAATGAAAGTAACTTAAGGGAATATCGAACAATACCAACTCAGCTTTATAGTGAACAACAATATATAGATAACCCCAACTTTCTAATTAAGAAGTAATTGAATATTGCAGAATTATGACAATTCAATATACTATGTCATATAAAGATGTTTGCTGGCATACAAAAATCCAGGTGGATGATAGGATATCATTTTCCCCTCACGATTAGTCAGTGGATACCTTTCAGGGCAAATTATGTATAAATAAATATACTAATTAAATACAACTATAACAGGAATTATGGCCTTCAAAGAGAAAGATATTTTGATTAACACAGATGGTTTTCAGTCATAAAAGGAACTAAACTTTTGTCAGGAGTCTAGTATTAGATTCTCAGCCATCTTCTTGAAGCGAACATGACAATGCCTTTTCCCTTTCCTCCTACAAAGGAAGGACCTAGAAGCACAAGAGTCCAAAGTCAAGGCTAAGGAGAAAGAACGAGATGGAAATGAAAACAGGTACTTACTGATGAATAGCTTGCAAGAATTTCCGTTGATGCTTTCTTACTTTTGCGTGGTCGATCTTTTTCACTAGCTTTGTGTTTTTGTAGATTAACCACGTTTCCCTGAGTACATTGGCGGCTGCGTTTTTCACCTGTTTAGCAAAAGACAAGAAAAGCAGTTGCTGCAGCCTACAGCAGGTTCCACATACTTGTTCAAGGCTGAGAATTACAGTGAACTAGAGCTTTGGAAACTGCTACTGAAAAGACTTTTTTTCTTTTTTCCCCCCCTAGCTTAGCTGCCTTCAGACAAGGATTTTATACTCTGAGAACAGTTGAGTCAAATATTAGGGAGATATTACTGATTTCTTTCTGTGCTACACTCTACCTGATCGAACAAGAAACTATGTTTTTACTCAACACCTTGTATAAAGAGAGCTAGATGCTCATTCTTTCTCTTTATACCAAAATGCTTCTCCATAGTCTCTGTCTCCCCAGAGAAGGGCATAGTGCCAATTGCCAAGGTTAAGCTTGTCTTTTGCAAGCTCATTCGGTCTGTCTGGCTTTCGCAGCAGCACAGTCGTGGCTCCATGGATCCATGGCTGAGTGTGTGAGTTCACCTTGTACATTAGCTCCCAGAATAGCAGTGGTTCATTTGCTTGTTAGCACGATTTCACTTACAGGGATGGCATCATGATTTCATGAGAAAATTAAATACATCTCATTCCAAACAGATGAAAAGACGCATTAGGTGCACCTCATGAAGGCTGGGCATCTTATCTAATCTCTTGCTTTCTTGATTAAAATCTCTAAAGGCTCTACCTTGGCAGGGTAGAGCTCCTCTGCTTGCCTTCATCATAGGACCTGGAAAAGTAAAGCTTCTCCAGCTAATTGGCTAATTACTTATCCTAAGAAGTTTTCCAATTTTCATGCCCTCAAGTGAAGAAAGCTCCAGACTGGTGGAGTAAGGAGTGGAGGAGGACAACTCAGGAGAGGCAGTGCTGGAGGGAATAGTAGAGTGTAAGCTAAGACTGAGCAATGAGTCTTGAGTCCTTGAGATGACAATAGCCAAATCAACTCCAGTGCCTGGTGAACTTGTTGGAATTTACTTTTCTCCAACATGAGAGTATTAGAGCTGGCAATTACTAATACCCTGTTATTCCTGCTGTTTACAATAAGAAGCTGGCAAAGAATTGCACCATAACTATGGTACATTTACAACTATAGCTTTCTACCTTTGCAAAGAAATGTCACATTTCAGGATTAATGGTGTGAAGCCCCCCCCCCCCCCTTTTTCCTGGAGCAAAATGGTATTGCTCAAATCCATTTTTAAGAAAATGACTGGTTTCTTCCAGAAAGTATGTACTTTCTCTGAATAGCTATCACATTCATGTAGGATAGTTCCTCAGACTAATATGAAAACAGCAGGAAGAGGTGTAGAATATAGAAGTGAATCAAAGTAGCACCCCCCCCACACACACACACACCTCTCTCCAGGGAAGTTAAGACTAGAAAGACACCGAGGCTTGGGTCTTTTCAAAGGTAAAGAAATTGGTGCCATGCGAGAGGCAGGGGTTTGAGCACAGTGTGGGAAGAGACTGGCCAGCAGTCTGATAGCAGTTTCTGATGGGGACGGTTCCTGTGACTCTAAGAGTTCCCAACTTGATAATGGCTATGGAAACCTGGACACTTGATGAGCAGCCCTGGTCTATGTCCTCCCGGGTTTTTCTGTACAAGTGACAGTAGAGGGGTTGGTGTCCAGACTGGGAATGAAGGTTTAATGCTGGGCCATGACCCCAGAATTAAACATAGCAACTGATTTTGTGCAGATTCCTGTCTACAAAGTGAAAACTCTGAATCATTTTAAAATTCTACAAACTTTTGAAAAGGGTGGCTTCCTGTTTCTTGGATGCATTTTAAATGATTATTTCCTGTTGAGATGATAAGGGAGCGGGGAATCTCAATTCAGGGTAGAGTGGGTGGGTGATGCCCTGAAAGCCGTATGCTCAGAATCTGTGTTCCCTAAGCAATCGTAGCTGACGAGCCTAAATGAAATGAAACCCAGACGTTTCCTTTAAAAAAACTTGAAGCATGTGAATTGGTTTTAAAATTCATTCTCTTATTCCCTAATGAAGTCTTTGAAACCCATTACTGCTTTAACTGTTACTTTTCAATGTGAAAGCTACAAAACAATATATGCCAGAATTATACAACAAAACCAAAATCCAAATTCTGCCTGGAACTGAGATTTTTCCATCATAGGTCTTTTTGTCCTTGTTAGGGCTGACAGAAATGGGACAATAGGTAGACTAGTTTGAAAACACCAGGGAGAACTGAACAAAATTGATGCTTAAATTTCCAAGGACCTGGACCACAGCAAGTGTTCATATTCCTTATCATTTAGGTAACCAGGAAGCTGACTTGGAAAGACCTCTTGCCCAGGGATAGTCTGGACTACATTGTCTAATTATATAGCCTTTAGCCCCCTGCCATCCTACCTGAGATTTTATAAAGCCTTAAAGGCAGGCATCAAAGGTCATGTCACTAAGCACTGCCCCTTTCTAGTCTGCTACTGGTGTTTCACATGACTGTGGTGTTAAGTGGGTGTCATTGGATACATAATTTATATATAAACATTATTACACCACCCCCAGAGGATCCTTGTGATTAAAATGAGTGTTGAGATGTACAGAACAACTCTATCCTGTGTACTAACCTGTGTATGTTGATGAATCAACTAACACACAGGACATCTGCCCTCGGTGATACATGATATCCTGAGATGACAGGTATGAAGGATTTACAAATACATGTAAAAATTGCAATGTAGTTGATGGTTTTTTTTTTTTTTTTTTTTTTTTTTACCAAGCGCTATGTCTCCCAAGAGGAAATCCTGAAGTTCTAGAGTCAATTTTTCGGTGTGGGGACATAGTTTGGTTGATATCTGTTTGCCTAGAATATTGCAGGCTTTATGTTAGGTCCCCAGGACTGAAAAAGTAGCAAATAGCAAATTAAGGAGAGTGAGAAGAAAGACCTCAAGGAGGACTGTTTCCTCCTTACTCACTGATTGCCCTACACCTCATCCCAACATGTGTCGAACTAAAGGAAAGTAGAAATGTCTTCTCTGTCTTCCTAATGTCCATGTTGAATTGAAATCCTTCATTGGAAAAAAAATATTGAAGGGCTCTGTAATAAACAGGTATTTGGTATGAGTAAACAAAAGCCATAGGAGAAATGGAGGCAGTGGTAATAAGAACTGGCCAGATACTTTCATATGACTCCTCAACGTGTAAAGGCTACACATGATTACGTTGACGCTTAACAGGTGATTAAAAAAATAAACTATAGACAATATGATAAGACAGTAAGTGTGGCACTGCCTCAAATTTTCTGCAGAACTAGGCATGGAAAACAGCTTATGACAGTGCTTTGAGAACCAGCAAAACACTTGGAGATGATGAATTGTCAAATGAAACTTTGTATATGATGTAAGAAATCCTTTAAACAACCATTCATTACTAACAATCTGTCACTACGTATATTTTTTTTCCCTTGGTTTTTAACAACTTGGTCATTTAGCAACATGTTCGTTTTCATTTTTCTTTTCTCCCTGGAGGCCTTTGTATGTATATATGTATGCACGTGGGACTGTGGAAGAAACATGTCAACATTAGGTGTCTTCTTCAATCCCTTATTCATCCTGTGTTTTGATGGGTGTCTCACTGAACCTGGACCTCGTTAGTCTGGTTAGCCTGGCAGATGGGTGATGAACCAACAAGCCCTTCTGATCTTTTTACCTCTGTCTCCTCAGCCCTGGAATTACAGTGCACAGTGAATGCCCAAATTTTTACAAAGGTCTTGGTGCAACTCAGGTCTTTAGGCTTGCACAATGAGCACATTAGTAACTGAAGGGTTACTATGGGATACAATGGGTTTCATTGCATCACCTTCATTCAATACACTACCACACTTTGCTTTTATTCATTCCCGTCTTTAAGAAAGCACAAGTGAAATGCAATCAGTGTGTCTTTTACTGAGGACAGGTTAGGGTTGCTTGACCCCAGAATGCCTCTCAGTTTTCAGAGCAGGTATCTGAGTTGTAGGGGGATGGTAAGATTCCTTTCATGTTTTAATCTGATGAGTTGGTAGCCAAGATGTAAGCCGTATGCAGTGAATCATCTGGCAACTTTGTTAGCAGAGATGCAGAAGATAAAGAGATGCAACTGTATGAATGTGCCATGACAGATCTTACTGATGTTTGGAAATGCCGTCGGGGTCTATTAACATGTATCATTATTCTCCATAGTTCATTTATACAGAAGTGTCAAGACTTAAAAATTCTGTTGTTTTCATAACTGCTTGTTTTACAAATTTCTTTGCAACACTATGGTATTCTAGGGACCAAGCTCTTAAGATTTGCTTTGGACTAGTTTGGAATTAATAATAATAGTATTCTCAAAAGATGTAGTGTAGCAAACAGTTTGACTCTGTAAGATGATAGACTATCTACTAAATAGCTGGTCCTGTCTATTATATGCATACAAAACATGTTAGGACACACATGTAGAGGCCAGAGCAGCATATCTGGGATCTTCCTGTCTCATTCTGCAAATTTTTCACTGGAGACCCTATAAGAAGCTCACAGTTTTGGCTAGTATGGCTAGCTGTTCTACCATGGTTGGTCTAGGAATCCCCCTGTATCTGCCACCAATACTGGGCTTTCAAAGTCAAAATTGGCCTTCTATTGTGTCACAGGGGATCCTAACCCAGGTCTTCATGATTTCACAACAAAGGTTCTTACCACTGAGCCATCAACCCAGTCGCTGTTCCTATCTTTCTAAACTAGGTAACATCTTTAATCAGGTACATGCACCTCTAGTCTAATTCTTAATTCTAAAAGATCATATAAATTTTCAGAGAATTAACTCTCTCAATACTGGTACACAACGAATAGTGTATTTTCTTTGGGTAATATTATCATACAGAATAATGATTTTTATATAAAATCATTCCCCTGAAAATTTGTACATGGTGAATATTTTTTTCAACGCTATCATTTGCCTCATAAGACACATACTAGAGAGCTTAAAAATCTGCATATATTCCTGGGTTAATATTTTTTCAATACTCAAACTGCTTTTTCTTTATCATCATCTTCAGATTTTAGAATATTTATGACCTGATCCCCTGCTAGACATTGGGGTAGAAGTTCTTTCCTATGAAGTGTGTGAGAGAACACCTGTATTTCAACAATATGTCGTACTCTTGAGTTTGTACTGTAGTCTCTCATCTTAGTAATACATATGTGTATATATTACATATGTATATACTATGTAATATAAAAGAACATATACATATATATCCTTACTTTTAGTTTCCTTCAGAAATCACTGAAGTTTTTGAAATTACTACTTTAAAAAGTTAGAATTTTATATAGATTCCACTTAGAATTTCCATAAACAACCAATTGAATTGGAACCAATTGTTCCAAGTAAATGATAGTCATTAAGTTGATGACCCTGCATAAAATCTTGAGGGGGTGAATATTAGAGGGTTATGTTCACATACTGTGTGCCAAGTACCTGAATGAGGTAAGTATCAAACTATAAATTTATGTTTCATTCTACTACCATTTTAACATGTATACTTTTACCTAATGCCATCCTGCCTAGGAAAATTTAATTGGTCAGCAAGCTGGTTTGCTTAGAGACTCACAAAAATATTGTAGAATAATTCCACTCTAAAGTACTAGTAAGATAACATTATTAAAGCCAGTGAGTATCTTGTTGAGTGTAAGTTTTGAAATTTGAACACCTTTTAATACAAGAAGCACCTGGCAAGCCCTGTGACTTCTGCCTCAACATCATTCCCTTTATAGTGCTGATTTAATTACTGAGAATAGTACAATACTTATGATAAAATAGCATGGGCTATAAAAGACTTCATAGAAATTCTCCTTTGATACAGTAATGCTGGTGACTCTTGACACCAGCTCTGCCAAGCGAGAACCTTATTGGCTAACCCGATGGGCTGCGTAGAGCATACAATGATCCCTGGATTTGTATATGTACTAACAACAATACACAGAGATCATGTCTAGATCTCTGAAAAGAAACTTAACCCTAGGCTTCCGTTTAGTCCTTGACTTCTCTCTTTTCCTCAGCCATCACTTTAGAAATGCTCCTGAGTTTTGAGGATGGAGATAGGAGTTGAAAAAAAAAAAGGAGGAAACTGGGGAGAAATAAAGGGGGAGAAATGTGGGGAATGGCACAGGGGATAAAGGTGAGAGCCTTGCAAACTGAGTTCCAACTCAGCAGCCCATATAAAGTTAAAAGAAGAGGACTCCACAATGTTGTTCTCTGACCTCCACATACACACAATATCACAAGTAGTGTCCCTCATAATAATACATAGAAATTATAATTAAAAAGATATTTGGAAGTGGCAAATTTAGGATAAAAATAACATGCAGGTGGGTGGGGGTGGAGGGTTTGATCCTCTCCTAGACTCTTAAAGTACTGTTAGCTGTAGGGTCTGAAGTATGAGTAAGGCTTCTGACATTCATGTTCCCCGTTCATGAATAAAGAAATCTGTGTAAATCCGAATTTGCAATAAAACAACTTCTGTATTGGAAATACTTTTCAAGGTTGCCTATTATTTGTGTTTTTGAAAGAGGGTCCTACTATGCCAGCCCTGACCAATCTTCTTTTCCCTTTGGGACTATATGGGACTGCAAGCATGCTTGGCTAAAAAGATCAGTTTTGTACTTAGAAGGAAACTACTGAAAGTTGGAACTTTATCTGAAGATTCTATTGATTCCTTTGTGGGCAGAGTTACCAAATGACAATGCATTTAATTATCTCAGTGACGGCCTGATAGAATTCTTCTTTGGGAAGCAGGGACTGCTATGAGATGCTACATGATAATTTTGAGCTATTTTTGACTTTGGTATTTTGATGCCTCAAGTAACTATCCTAAAAGCTAAAGGTATAGTCTAATAAAAAGATTTTTCTTCTTTCCAGCTTAATGTGATGACTGCAAGCAGGCTGTCTAAGCTCTGTGTGTCACGGTCTCCAAACTGTATGGAACAGTCATAACGACGCTTCCCTCATGATCTTCCTGATGATGAAGCAAGTTCACACCGGGGTCATGCCTGGATGTAGCCAAGGTGTGTATTTTGTCAACACTGGTTATTGCTATGTTTACTTCTAATAATAGGAGGGTGATCTTCCATTAAAATTATCATGTAGCATCTCATAGCAGTCCCTGCTTCCCAAAGAATTCTCTCAGGCCATCACTGAGATAATTAAATGCATTGTCATTTGATAACTCTGCCCACAAAGGAATCAATAGAATTCTTAGATAAAGTTTTAACTTTCAGTAGTTTCCTTCTAAGTACATACATCCTTCTGGATGCTATGACAATTTTAACACATCTCTGAAGACCTTTAAGTCATAGAAAGGAGATTTTATAATTGTGCCACCTGTTTAGAATGCAGGCATGCTCACAGAAGCTCAGCACAAATTCTTTGACTCACTTTACCATAAAATTCCTATTTTCAACCGATAGTGTGTTCTTTTCTACTCAACCTAATATTGATTACTGTGATGAAATGTTGAGTATATCAATTATCTTGATTTATGAGATCTACTTTTATATAAATACCAAGGTTATGCAATTATTCCTAATTGACCTGAAGTTAGGTAGTCCATTTGCAAAATGAGAGAAATGGAGCCAATTCCAAGAACGCCTCTGTCCTCAACCTATGGCATCTCTGCTTTAGATATTTTAGTAAAAAACTGTATTTGCCAATGTGGGAATAACACAGTGTACAATGACATTGTCTTGAGAGATGTGAGGGAGTCTACTTACTCTTTTGGTCAGCTGAGTATCCATCATGAAATTGTGCACATGCTTTTCTGCTTTGGTAAGTTCTAGCTTTCTTGCCACTACGGCTACCACCAGGGCTGTGCAACCTGCACCCTAAAAGTAAAGAAAGAGGAAACCCCCAAGAATTAATATTTTTGATCCCAACTAACTTAGAGGTTGTTTTGTATCAAACATTAATTTTCTCAAGCAAAACAAACGTGATGCCCTTTAGTGTCTTCCGTAAGTACCACAGAAAAATATGTGGTGAGCAATTGTAAGCAATGTTCCTTTAAGGTATAAAATCCCAGTTTACCTATTTTTAAAACTAAAACATAATAATGAATAAAACAAGATTTACCACAAGGAATAAATAGCTAAAAACCAACTTCCTGAATTTTCAGACATAAATTTTCTTTAAAAACAGGAAATCTGTTATACACCTATAATTATATAAGCATATTAAACAAATTAACATAAGTACATGGACTAGAAATGAAGATTTTAAAAAAAACTAGCATTTCAAAATCTTCTCTTGGGATGAGACCAGCAGGCTTTCAGGCAAGTGGGTGGGTACACAACAGGAAGGAGAGCAGTAGACTGTCCATGTATGCAGGCTGTGGCATGAGAGTGACAAGATCATGGAAGAATGTAGCGATGTGAGCATGGACACAACAAAGCATGATGTGCAGAAAGCCAGGAGATGCCCTCATTTGGAGAAGCAATGATGTTTCCTTTCAAACCATAATCCATTTATCTTATCTCAGACAAAGAAGTATGGGAGACAGTGTGTGTGGTACCCTAAGGGTTTTAGGCTCCTCTTTCTATGGCTAAGGTTCACTCAGCCTGAGTTGTGAAGAATGGAGGGGCTATCTTTGTGGAAACAGGTCAGAACCACATGCAATGTTACATGCCACAGCCACTCCATTGGCCTGAGGCACAGGAAACCTATTGGTGGGGAAGGAGTCATGGTAGTAGCTCTGAAAAGAGGCCATAAATTCCGGGAGAATCTCGTCTTATGAAAGCAACAGAGCAATAAAATGGTTAATCCAATCTCAATGGACAAGCAATAGAGGAGAAAAGGGATGAGCACATTAAGGCATCCATGTTGGAGTTGCATACACAGGAGGATGATATAATGCCGGTGGCTCTTTCCAGTCACTTGAACCTCAACCAGTTTCTAGTAATATTCTTTTGATGTCACCAAAAGGAAGAGTGCACCTAGTTAAATCCACTCTCAGATTTCTACAAGGTAAAATGCTTTCCTGCTTACCAACAGGTCTAAAAAAAAATCTCTTGGTGTCTTGGAAGTGTACTGGTCATCATCTTACGTAAGTAATACTGAGGAATAATGGTTATGTGACTAACTGCCCTCCTGTCTCCTGCACTGCTCACTCTTGAAAGGCATTGATTTAATGAACACACAAACACACACACACACACACACACCACTAGAGTTTTAAGAAAGCTTACAGTTTATGTCAAGCCTCATTCACAGAAACATTCAGAGATACATTCTGTCTTTGGTCATGGGGAGCATGTGGGCCACAGGTCAGTTCAAATTTATTTGAAAAACATTTGAAGATACAACCCAGTGTTTAAAAGGCAAGTTCCATAATGCGCTTTCATTTTTGTTTTTAAATGAATCACATTAAGAAAAAAATTAAAAAAAAAAAAAACTGTAGTCAAGTCCATTTGTGAGAAGGGTTATCCAGAGTATTTGGAGTTTTAATGACTTGTTTTATTCTATATTGTTTCAAATCAACAGTTGGTGTTGGATTCATTCTCTTTCAAAACCAAACTCCTCAGCTTCTTCTCTATGGTCTAGCCTGGATGGCCATATCTGCCACCATAAACAGGCTTCATTTATGCAGCATCCAAACTCTCTATCAAGTCAGATCTCCCTCATGGTTCTCCAGGGTCCTGCCCTGTAAGTCTCTCTGACCTTTCCTATCCATGCCTTTCACCATAGTCCACTAGATCAAGCCAAGGTCCTACATCTAGTGTTAATCTGATCTCCCCTGTCTGACCCACAGCATTCTCTAGACTTCTATCAGGACTCGCTCTACCTATACTCCTACCCATAGGCCCCTCCCATGCCACCTTCAACCTTTCCACACAATTAGAGCCATCTCTATACCCATACTCCAGGCTTGGATGAGGATGCAGATCCGGTACACTAGCCCAGTCCTCTCTGTCTACTTAACCTGATTCAACACTAGGCATTTCCAACCTCTGCATGCAACCCATCCACACATCTTCTCTTTTAACCCAGCAACATGTTCATATCAGCCTTAAAACTAAAAAACAACTCTACATGCCCAGATTTCTTTGCAAGAATACAAACAAGATAGAAGATCAATCAAGTCTCCTCTCTCCCAAACCTACCAGTCCTGTAGAAATATTTGCCATGAGAATTGCCTATATAAACCCCAGGACACAGAATTTTATGAAAAAAGCATAAACTTTATTAAAGAATCCAAGAAGTTAAGGATGACACAAAGAAGCAAATCAATAAAAATAAGGAGAATACAATAAGTGTCTGGGTGGTGCCCAAGGAAACAAAAATAATAAGGATGATGGAAATGACAATGACAATTTGGAATTCAATAAGAATTCAGTAAGGAGATAGAAATATTGAAGAGAACTCAATATGCAATGAACATGGAATTGAAAACCCAATAATTCAACTGGAAAACTCAAAGGAAAGCCTGACAATCAGATTGAACATAGCAGAAGATATCTTCAAGACTATCAGGACTTGAAGAGAACTAGACCAACAAAGCAAGGGATACAAAAATCTCAATAAAATACATGAAAGGAACATACAGCACATGTGAAATACCATGAAAAAATTATAATTTACAGGTGTAGATGAGAGAGAAGAACCCAAGTGACACAGACCAGATCTTCAACAAGATCTGTATTTCCCTAAACTAAGGAAAGAGATACCAACAGAGATAGAAGAAGCACACAGAACACCAAATAGACAAGACCAGAAAAGATAATCCCCACAGCATGCCATAGTTGAAACACTAAGTAAAAAGTACAAAGAGTATGTTGACAGCTGCAAGAGTAAACGAATATATGTCACATAAACGAAACCCCATCAGAATAACAGATGATTTCTCAACTGATAATCTAGATGCTGAGATTATTCATTGTAAGTCCAAAAATACCAGAAAGCTATGACAGCCACCCTGCACTAATGTACCCAGAAAAATTTTCTGCCATTATTGAAAGAGAAAAAAATACAAGAAACAATATTTTGGGCTGAAGAGAAAAATGATTATAATAGACATACTTTAGTAGTAAATTTGATGCCATGATTACGAAAACACAACGTATCACTAAAAATACAAACAATAATACCAAAAAACCTACAACACAATGAGCACAACTAACACACATTTCAATAATAATTTTTAATATCAATGGCCTCAACTTTCTAATCGAAAAATACGAGCTGATTGGATGGATCAAGAAACAAATTCTATCTACATCTTTTGTCTGCAAGAAACACATCTTAGTTTAAAGAGAGGCATTTCTTTATAGTAAAAGGATAGGGCAACAGTTCTCCAAACAATTGGGACCAGGAAACAGGCAGGTGTACGCATCCTAATATCTGACAAAAGAAACTTCAAACAAAAACTAATCAGAAGACATATAAAGAGGTGCTTCATTCTGATCAAGGGGATAGTTAAAGATGAACATATTACCATCCTAAACATAGATGCACCAACTTCTGTTGTACCTAGTTTTATTTAAAAGATGTATGGCTGGATTTAATTATACAGATTAACATCAACCCACCGACAGTAGTTTCTTTTAATACCTACTTTGTCCAATAGACAGGTCTTCTGGACAAAACAAAAAACAAAAATAAAAAACAAAACAGGGAAACATTAGAAGTCATTCACAGCAGACATGAACTGGACTTAACCATCAAACAGGTGAAAAGAAAGTCCTTAGAACAGGAAACAAGCTTTGCTATACATATGACAGAAGAGTAACATCCACAAAATATAGAGAGTTTTTAAAAGACAAGATGATGATTAAAAATTCTCTGTTCAGACCTCAAGACCGTTTAAAAATGGTCTTGAGGTCTGAACAGAGAATTCTCAAATGAAGAAAAAAATGGATAAAAATGATTTTAAAAAATTAAAATCTCCATGGCAATTAGGAAAATGAAATCAAAACAACTTGGAGATTTATTTCATCTTGTTGAGGTCATAATGGCAAAGATCAACAAACAAGTAATAATAAATTGTGGGGAGTGTGGGAAAAGGTGACTCTCATTTTTACTGTAGGGAAAGTGGGGGAAAGGTGACTCTCATTTTTACTGTAGGGAGAGTGGGGAAAGGTGACACTCCTTTACAGTGTTGGTGGGACTGCAATCTAGTCCAGCCATTCATTCTGGAAGTTTGGGTGGAATTCTCAAAATGCTAAAAATAAATCTACCATAATATATCGCTCTTTGGCATATGCCCAAAGGACTCAACATCCTATTTCACAGAAACATGCCCAGCCATGTTCATTGCTGCTCTATTCACCATAGCTAAGAAATGGAAACAGCCTAGATGTCTTCAAACAATAAACAGACAGTGAAAACATGGTGCACACACAGTATGGAATACTATTCAGCGGTAAAGAAAAATTAAATCATGAACATTGTAGGTATATGGCTGGAACTGGAAAGAGCATATTGAATGAGGTAACTCAGATCCCGAAAGAAAGAGATCACGTGTTCTCTATCTTTGGAAGCTCCCATTTAACATTTAGATATGACTACCTATCCTGGGGTAACAGTAGAAACAGGAAAGTAAAATGACAGTCTGCTGGATAGTTTTATGTCAGCTTGACACAAGCTAAAGGATGGAACCTCAAGAAAATGTCTCTATAAGATCAAGTTGTACGTAAGATCAAACTGTACAAATTGTAGGGACTGTGGGGAAAGATGACTCTCATTCTCACTGTAGAGAGAGGCAAACCTGTAGGGCATTTTTTAAAATTACTGATTGATGGGGGAGGGCCCAGTCTATTGTGAGTGATGTCATCCTAGGTTCTATAACAAAACAGGCTAAGCAAGCCATGGGAAGCAAACCAGTAAATCCCACTCCTCCATGGCCTCTGCACCAGGTTTCTGCTCTGTTTGAGTAACAGACTTCCTTCAGCGATGAACTATGATATGGAAGTGTAAGCCAAATAAACCCCCTTTTCCTCAAATTGCTTTGGTCATGGTATTTCATAATAGCAACAGAAATGTTAAGTATGACAGGTACCATTGCTCTGATAGGTGAAAGGGAGATCAATAGAAAGGGGAATAAGCAGCATATCAATGATCTGACTGGGAAACCAGGAAACAACAGGAGACTCTAAGAAAGGGCTTTAATTAGGGAGGAAAAAAAGAATAAATACAGAAGGAGAGCAAAACACAAGTAAGAAAAATCATGATGGACCATACTATCAACTACCCAACAACAACTTATAATACACCCACATATAGGTTAAATGGAAATTTCTTTCCCATTTGAACTAATAATAGTCCCTACAAGAGCCAAAAGATTATCTGTTGAAAAACCACACCACCATGAATGAGAAGCCCCCCTTTCTTTGAGCTGTTGGTTAGGGTTGTCCAAGAGACTCCCAAAACATTATAGGCTATTACTATTGCCTTTGGTTAGGACCCAAGGGTATAAGTTAAGTCCCTGTTGCTGAAGACATCAGAGGTCCCTGAGCTGGACTTGACTTGAATGTCTCATCCCAAGGACCAGTTTTCATGGTATCAAAAGGTGCCATGCAAGCTTCCAAAGGAGGGAAGCTACCAGCAGGCCTACTCAGCTATGGCCCACTTGAACTACAGCAATGAACTGGCATGGTACAAAAACCTTAAGGTTCAGAACAGTGACCACAGCTCTCTAATCAGACTAAAACCATGCATGGAACTAGAAACCTAATCAACCACGCAGAACTAGAAAGTCACAGATCTTAAATGGTAGTTAGAGGTTCTCTTCTACCTAAACAAGCATACCCCTAACAGCAATCTAGACATTTGTTCTTATACCCACAGATAAGTGTAGTCCTTAGCCCTCATCAAGAAAACTCCTTTTTTTTCAACAGATAGAGACTGCTAGAGAAAACCAAAACCAATCATAATGCAGGGTTGTGGAGTTCAGCCCTAATCAATATATCTCTAAAATAACTCCTGTGCCGAAGACCCAGGGAACATTATGGGAGCAGAGAGACTGTAAGCCACAGAGGATCTGGGAGTTTGATGTGAGACTGTGTCTCCTAGTAATGTCAAAAGCTATATCCACACAGTCTCACTGATACAACACTATAAATTTGAGCTAAACAAGGACAACAAAGTGGATGGAGAACAGGCCATAAGGCCTCACCCTTACAGACAGAATAATTAGAGACAACCAAGGAATGCTGAGAGGGGGAGAAATCAGCTTCCCCAGAGAAGAGTATGCCAATTTGTTATCCAACACCAATGGTCAGCCCACGAAAACACATATACAAATAACATTATACAGGCCGAGCAGGTTACATTTGGGATTACACATGTGTATGCATACATGCTTGTAATAACAATTAATGAAAAAAAGAGGCCATGAATTTAAAAGATAATAAGGAGGGTAGTGTTTGGAGGGAGGAAATGAAAACAGGAAATTATATATTATAATCTAAAAAAGAAGTGGAAAGGAAATGGCAGCTTTTATAAGCAATACAAACTCTGTGTGAATGATCAAACATTTAAAAAGTAAAATAAATTTGTACTTTAAGAAATATTGGCTGGAGAGATGGGTCAGCAGTTAAGAGCACTGACTGCTCTTCCAGAGGTCCTGAGTTTAATTCCCAGCAACCACATGGTGGCTCACAACCATCTGTAATGGAATCTGATGCCCTCTTCTGAAGACAGCTACAATGTACGCATATAAAGAAAATAAATGAAAAAAAAAGTATCTTTTTAAAAATGAAGAAGAAAATATTTAACCTTACTTTGGATATATTCCTATAAGCATTAGTAAAATCAATTTACAGATACTTTGTTATCAGTTTACAGAATTTTTCCATTTTTATTTGAATTAATAAACATGACTTAGTACTGAGTTGAGAAACTAAAGAGTGAACAGGAGTCAGCGTGGGACTCCCCAAGAATGAGCTACTGCCATTATAGTAGAGTGGCAAGAAAGAGCAGCGGAAAAATGATACTGTAAATACGTTTACCCTGCTATAACCTGATAGTTACAATCACAGAGATATGGCCCCCCGATGAGCGGATACGTTTTATATCAATTTACAGTGTTTGATGATCTTTTACCTAGTTCTGTGAAGAAAGTTATCACCAGAAAGGAAGGGCTATAATCAGAGACATTGTCTAGTTAATCCTTGGCTTTTAGATCCATTGAAAGCTGAGTTAAGGCAGGATTCAGTTGTGGACCTGGATTAACATTGGTTTCATTTCTTACCCTTCGCCCTGCCCCATGATATTCATATCTATAATATTACACATTTCCCTATGTATGATTATTTCCATACCCATGATACATTACATATCAAAACAAATGTCAGTTCACGTAATTTTCCTTAAGTACAAAGGTGTAACTATTGAGTGGTATTGATGAATATCAAACACATCAACACTATTCCTTTTGAACCTCTGGTTTATCTTTTTTTTTTTTTTTAATTGTGCACATGCTATGTGTTTAGTTGGACTTCACATGGGTCTTCAGCAAGACCAGTCACCCAACCTCCGAGTCTTTACTCCAGCCCTGTAACTGCTGCAACTTTTACATCAGTACTGCACAGCTTTGATCGTGAACTAGACTCCCTTGGAGATTTTGCAAGAGCCCCACTGTTGAGAAACAGTATCTGCAACGCGTTCAGTCCTTCAGTGAATGACTTGCTGCAGACAAAGGAGGCTGTGAACGGAATACACACTTAACCTTAAAAACAATGATAGCTCTTCGAAGATGGTAGACACATGCAGGTGTGAGGGGTGATGGGTACCATGATATACTGTGTTCCCTGAAGACAATTTAAGTAGTTTTAGTGCTAGATCCTGATGAAGGAAGAACAGATTTTAGGAAAGAAACATCTGTACCTATGCTGTTGGCTTTTAAACTTTAGCTACAAAATCTAAACAACTCTTGTCTGACAGTGGTGGGCTGATTAATCATTAGCCACCTGGACTTTCCTCTACCCAGGCTGGTCCCACAGAGACACCTGATGCTTCTTTGATCTTTCTCTTTTTCCTCAGTGGGGGCAGCTGGACTCCTCCAATAGGCAGATAATATGAAAACCAAGGGGGCTCCAAACTGCTACAGACAGCCATGACAGGGCAGTTGGCACAAGACAATGAATATTTTTCTCCCTGGGCAGGTGGCCACTGCTGAGATCCTTCTGGAAAGAAATCAAAATCCTAATAGGAGTGGAAAATCACTGGCATCTAGAGCCTTGGGAAGCAGTTTTTTCTTGTTGCTTATTCTGGGCTCTACTCTTTCCTGTTGCTGGCCCATTTCTTGATGAGTCCTCTGTAACTCACCAAATGACTTGTGTTTTAAAACGAGCACCTTGGGAGCAAAGCAGAGAAGCAAGCGAATCCAACAACTTAGTAATCTCTCAACTGGTACCTGTACTTTTCACCCCTTTATCCTAATTGTCTGCCTGTAAGCTGCGCCCAGTCAAGCATTTAGAGACCCTGTTGCTGATATCAAGTATGATGCCCACACCAGTAATCTCAGCACTTGGCAAGTTGAGGCCAAAGAACAGGAGTTCAAGGTCATCCTCAGCTACATCGAGAGTTGGAGGTTGTTGATGTGGGTGTATAAGAGAGACACAGTCTTAGAAAGCCAAAAAGTTGCATAAAAAAAACCAGAAATGAAGGAGGTGGCTTCGTTAAGGTTTTGCTGCTATGAACAGATACCGTGAGCAAGGCAGTTCTTATAAGGAAAACATTTAATTGGTACTGGCTTACAGGTTCAAAGATTTAGTCCACTATCCTCAAGACAGGAGCATGGCAGCTTCCAGGCAGACATGAGTCTGGAGGAGCTGAGAGTTCCACCTCTTATTCCAAAGGCAGCTAGGACAAGAGTCTTAAAGCCCATGCCCACAGTGACACACCTACTCCAACAAGGCCATGTCTCCTAATAGTGCCACTCCTAGAGCCAAGCATATACAAACCATCACAAGAGGGGAAAAAATGACACCTTTTAAATATAAAGCCTTAACTTAAATACAAAGTCATCTTCTCCATATGTTTCAGTGTCCTTGTAATTAGGAAAGCTGTAAGCTCAGGCCTATCTAGGTTCTTTAAATATGTGTACGTGTGTAGAATTATGTTTCGAAAATAACTTCAGTTGTTTAGTTTTTTAGAGTTGTGCAAACAGAACTGTCTGTGTCAGAACATTTTTAAGAGTTCGAGGAGAATTCCTGCTCACAGGTGAGAGACAGTAGTAACTGAGGCAATGGCCACTGCTCTTGTCTACCCAGTGTCTACTTCGGGCCATTCTGTTTCATAACGTAAGAATGCAAGTGTGGTTTTACATTTTCTCCAGTGCTCATTGCCACTACAGCTCATGTAGAAACAGTTGGGACTAACATATGTTCCTCTCTGGAATTAAGATCCCTGTATGCCTTCAATACGATGAGTCATGGTCCTTTCACCAAAGTTAGGAAATAAATCCTGGCTTCTTTTCACCCATTTTAATTTCTGTTTTTTAATGAGAATCCAAAGCAAATCATTCATCTTCCTTCTGGTCACCTAAAACTAATGTGAGGACAGGGTGGTTCTGACCCGTGTATTAAAAATAAGAGTGTAAGTTTTCCTTCTATGCACAGTTTATCATCTTTTCGTCTACTAAAGTAAGTGATGAATAGGAAAGAAAATTGGAGAAGTGAAGAGGGTGGAGTCAGCTTGTGTCAAAAAAAGCAAGTCAGGAGAAGCAGTATTAATGTTCTAGAGCCTGAGCCAGATCAAACTGAAATGGGAGCTGGCATAAGTTTTCACCCATTCCTAACATGTGCAGGGGATTCACTGATGACAGATAAAAGTGTCAGCTTCCCCTCTCTCTCCTCCATTAGATCACAGAAGAAGCAGCTATTCTGATATCCAGGATGCAAGAGAAGCATCCTGAGGATATCTACCTCCCAAACCGCTCCTTGATTAGTGCTCAAGAAATTTGACAGCATGGCATTTTTATTTCTGGTCACCTAGTGATGGTGAATCCTGTAAGCGCATCCAAGAGCCATCTTGAAATACTATTTTGGGATGAAGTTCACTTAAAGACACAGACATATAAAAAATGAAGCTCTTTTGATAGAACATTGCAGGACTGTTTCAATTATTGCTTATAAAAAGACATTTTCCAAAGATCTAACTTAATAATGGAATTCATGATTTTCATTTTTAATCCCAGAATCCTTACTACGATGGTTAATGGTCTGTTAAAACCACTAATGGTCAAAGTGTTTCAGTCTTAAATTATTCTTGTGTGGTTTGTATAATAGTTTATTAGAGTTAAAAACTGCAGTTTAATAGTCAATTTAGAGTATTCAATGATAATCAAGATTTACTAAAAATATACTTCTTAAATGTCCATTTTTTAATCTAAAATGAATAGAGCCACTTAAAGGTTAACCTTTATTTTACATATATGAATGTTTTGTTTATATGTATGTGGGTATATCATGTGTTCTCCTGTCGCTTGCAGAGGTCAGAAGAGGGTATCAGTTTCCCTGGAACTAGAGTTATAGATGGTTTTAAACCACTATACAGGTGCTTGGAATTTAATCCAGCTCCTCTTGCAGTAACACAGCAGCATCTTTCTAGTCCTTAACTTCCATCTTAATATATCTATCAACTTGTTCTTCAAGAAGGTAAGCACATATTTTGACAATATCACCTACCTTTGTATTTCTGAGGCTGACTGATTCAATAGCTAAGAAGTATAAATATATTTTACTGCTCTTGCCTGATACAAATAATTATGCTTTCATAATAAGTAGGTAAAACATCAATTTTGGCAAATAAAATACTCTAAATCGTTTGAGTTTAATATTACAACCCATGAGAGTGTTACAATATTTCCTCAGGTCATGAAAATATTTCCCTTTATCAAAAATGTCCTCCCTCTGATTTTCTTTAAATCAAGTGGGCATTACTGCTGGACAGGTCAAGTGCTCATTTTAAACGCCCTCATCCTAAGGAAGGGTGTGCTTAGGGATGCTTTAGTACTGGGATGAAGACCATGGGACTAGGAAACCCATTTCTATGATTTGCTAGGTCAGCTCATTCCTGTACTCTTGGGCAGGAAACAAGGAAGTATTGCATAAAACTGGTCATCAGCCCTGAGTCATTCTGCACTTAAAGCTCCTTATTGGAAAGGGTGCCAGTGTGAGTTCACGAACTTAGAGAGTGAAGGGCAGTTCTGAAAACGAAAGCGCTGCGTGGTTAGATAATTTAGATGGTGTTATGTCCTGGCAGGTCATAAGAGTACCTAGGTACACTTGCCTGTGGCTGGGAGAAAGCAGCTGTCATGTTCCTTATAAAATTTCCCTGGGATTGATCTAAGTTAATTCTAGAAAGGATTAAAGTTCTGGTTAGGCATTGATCAGGAACTTAATTTTCTGACTGACAAAGCCCAGAATTCTCCTTTCCTTTCTGAATAAAATACACTTCTGCATGAAGTTAAACATCTCCTCCTGTCGATGGGCCTTATGTGATGGGATTCTATGTGACCTGAGCTAATTCATTGCTCTAGTCCAGAACACTTTTGAACTGAGTTCAGAGAGTGTTCCCTCAACTGACACCAAGATATCTAACAACCTTGAAGCTCATGGAATTATCCAGTGTTCCAGGATAAAAGGCAAAGTGGTATAGAGGCTTTACTCTGAATTGACATTCTCTTTGCTTCCTGATAAAGTTAAAAAGTATTAATTAGTGTGGTCTTTTCAAAATGTTATGTACTCTCTATACAGAATCTCTATACAGAATTACTAGTGAGATAGAAGAAACCTGACTCACCTAGAGACCTCCCTTTGATTGTTTTTATCAAGTCTAGGGCATTTATTAAGAACTACTTACACTCACACCTTTGACTGGATGGCTATGACTCTATTTTTAAAGACAATTATGCCTCAAAATTCATTTGTCCATAGTCTAAAGGGCCAAATGGCCAAAAAGAATTACCATCACATTATAGAAGCAGGGAAGCCAAAGCTATACACGAGTTATCTTTCTAGTAAAAGTGAAAAGGTACCCTTATCAACATGATTCCTCTTGAAACGATTATATATTCAGGAGTAAGGGAGAATGCACAGCTTGTGGGATGTGTTCCATTCACACATGTAGACAGAAAGTGGGAGAAAGGATGGTGCTAGGTAAAATGATGACTCCTATCATAAAACTGGAGATAGTTAGGAACTAGTTGGTGCTGAAAACGAGACTGAAAACTGACCATCCATTTGTCTTCGAAAAGAGAAGGAAATGAGTTCGAATTCAGTTCATTGTTTATGAGGTCATCCCAAACAGGACATCTCCAAGGTTCTTGGTGTTTCCTCAAATGGAGGAAGAGTAGAGAAATTATTCTTTTATAACCTTAATGCTTTTGTACTAAAGGAAAAGTAGTATGACTTCTGTTAAGCTCTTCCATGGTTTTGTGCTTTAAACATAACACCCAGGTGCAGGGGCTGAGATGAAGATTAAGATGGCTCAACTGGCGAAATGATTGACATATAAATAAAACAATCAATTTTGGATTCCCAGCATTCCTGTAAAAGTCCCCATGGTAGCAAGTGTGGTTTGTCTCAAATCAGTGAGCTGAAGCTTAATGAGAGACTGTTTCAAAATGTAAGGTGGAGATTCATTTAGGAATATAAATGATTTTGACCTCTGACCCTTCCAGACATATAAACATGTATGAAAAATATGATGAAAAGAGGAAGAGAGATATCTTATTCATAGGTAAATCTCAGCATAATGCATATTTCTATATTCTGTTTCTGATCATATGTAAGAGAAAAGGGGAGAGAGAGAGGGAAGAGAGGGAGAGGGAGAGAAAGAGAGAGAGAATGGGAATCAAACTCGGACCTTCAGCATACCAAGCAAGTACTCATGACTGAGATAGATCCCCAATCCCAATGTTTAATTTCCTCCTGAAATCCATCAGTATCCAAGTTCTCCCTATTTTAGGAATTCCATAATGACCTGTGTCTAATACTGCAAACAAAGATAGATGTCACAAGAAAGGCTTTGTGTGTTCAATTCCCAATAAGTAATTTGGGTAAGGATAGGCTAATTTTTTTTTTAAGATTTACTTATTTCCTTCCTTACTTAATGTAGACGAGTACTCTATATACATTTATGCCTGACAGAAGAGGGCATCATATCACTTTATAGACAGCTGAAAGCCACCATGTGGTTACTGGGAATTGACCTCCTGAAGATCAGCCAGTGGTCTTAACTGCTGAGCTATCTCTACATCCCTGGGCCAAGATTTTGTTTTGGTATTGTTCATTTTACATCTCGATCACTGCCCCCTCCCACAACCATAACCCCCCTCCCCCAAATCCCTGGACAGGCCCAATTTTTATAATGCTATTTGGTTTTCTATTAGAGATGTTATAGAAAACAATCTATCCTCATGACTTCATGATATATTTCTGCCCAGATAGTGCAGAAATAAGCTTAGTCTAATGTCCTTGTCTCTAAAAATATACGACACATGGCACAAATTCAGCTTTGCAAAAACTTCTAAATTATACCCTAATTTTGAGTTTTGACTAATGTAGGCAGTAAGGACAATGGCAAGCTATAATTCATCAGTGTCAATTAGTGTTAGAAAGAAAACAGGCAGGGCTCTGAGGAGACTTTGTAGGTGTTAGCATGTAGACCAAGTCTCCTTCAAAATGTAAGCAAACCACATGAAGGTGTAAATTCTATTAAAGTGTCATAGACACAAGGGTTAGAAAGCTAAGCAAGCAAGGAAAACAGACCGCAGAGTACTTCAGAAGTAACATTCAGCAATGCAGAGTGACCCTGGGATGTCATCGGAGGATAGTAAATTGTATTTTTTATTTACAACTTATTAAAAGATTAGAGTCAAGACATTCAAGGGAAATCTGTCAATACGTAGTTTATATAAATATGTGCTATAAAGATCCAAAGAATAGGCAAATAAATAGGGAAATAAGAAGATATTTCTGGCTAAGTGCTTATGAGTTATCAAACTTTCCATAATGAAAAGAAAGCAAAGGCAAACAAAATTTGTCAAACATACTCCGTCTTCAAGAAGTATAGCATCATTTTCTTTTGCAAATCTCACAGAGACGTTCTCCACAAGCATTGCTCTAAGTCTCTAAGGAATTTACAGAGGGTATAATCCACTTCTTAAGACACTTACCCTAAAGACTGCCCAGTAGCCTGACACTATTGTTCTCAAGGGAGAGCCACTGCACTGTTCCAAAACACTTCTACAAAGGCTACTGAAGCATTTGTGGATTTCTCTATGGATGCAAGTAAACAGTCTTTAATTAGATCAGTCAAACAATCTGTTTTTTCATGGGAGAGAGAATGGAGCCCCTTAGTTTCAGAATGGACTGCTGTTACTCTGTGAGCTTGCAGAGCAAGAATGAAGTCATGTACCTTTCATTACACAGAACCTTTTTTTGTCTGTATAGATTAAAGGATGCTTAGAACATCCTTTCCAAAACAAAGATCAGTAGTGAAACTCAATCAAGGAAGCAGTTGATGGAGACGAACAAGTAATTCTGTCCAGTCAGACAAGACTTTGAAGAGGAAGTTCTGGAGACATTAGACACAAACCAATATTAAGAGAAGACAGATGTATCCCAAGGTTCCTGTGCCTGGGAAAGGTTAAAGTCAAATTTGTGTCTGCAACAAAGGTATATGAGCCCCTCAGCCACCTCTCATTTAATAATAAAATGGATACTTCTTGCCACAAAAAGAACACCTAGCAAGTTGATCTTGAGAAGCAAGTTACTTCAGTAACTGCAATTACCATTTCTGTTTTTATAAATAGCATTGTTAATATCCCTTGTGGGCTTGTTATGGGACCTTCCAAAACTACACTTCTATATATTTTATTTCCTAAGTTTTATGCTATATAGCAAAATACTATTATTTGAGGGGAAATGGGAGATATTCTAGAAATCAAACATGTAATGAGCTATAACAGGTATAATGAAAAAAAAAGTCAAGTTGACTAAATTTACAAAAATACGTTTTTATTTCACGAAGAAATAATGCTAAATTATGGCTCCAAATTATAATTCTTAGAATTTGAGCTTGATGATCATCCTGATACTACTGTTGTCTTTAAATTGGCATGGCTGATTTCCTTAACTCTGTTCAGTTCTGTTCAGGACAGAAGCATGTCCCCATTTTCCTGGTGCTCAGGTTCTCAGTCCATTTAGGTAACTAAAATTTTTAGAGCAATCTTCCCTAGCAGATGCTGCAAGTGACGCCATTCTGGGTGGAGAGCTGGTATTCTCTCCTGTGTGTGGACAGTGTAAAGATATTGACATTCTCCCCTTTAGGGTACGCACCTGAGTTTTTGTGGCCATGGCTTCTCTGCTACTTTACTGGGTCAAATGGCCACCACACAATCTGCCACTAGGGATGCACTAGGGACTGCTAAGAGCAAATTGACATCTGACTGCAGGTTTCTGATTTGAGGTCTTGTCCAATAGGACTTTTCCTGCCACAATATATGTACAGTAGGCTCAAAAGGTGGAACATAATGACCACATTCAAAGCTACATGGTCACTCTTACTTTGCCTTAATCTTCAATCAGTCTTCAAGGAACTCAAAGCTGGGGCAGCCAATTTTCATGATCTGCCTACCGTTTCTGCCCCTATGAGGAAGATGTTAATTTCACTTAAAGCTAACTTTACCTTTCCTCTGGTCTCCACCAGTTCTTTGGCTAAAGAGGTGTGGTGACCTTACCTACCTTTCTCAAGGACATAATGTTTTCCCATAACAAAATGAATGGTGTATATACAGTTCAGGGTACACAACAGTGGAAGAGGGACAAATAACATGCCCAAATTTGCTAGGCCTCCTGGAAAAAGACCCAGCATCATTCGCCATTACATCAAACCTCCCCCATTCCCCCTCAGTGTCCTGCAATCCCTATTCCCAACTGTGCATGTCCCCCATCACTCCTGTCCACTCACTTTATTCAGATGCACTGAACTCTTTACCTTGTAGCTTTTAGACAGAAGGTTCCCAATTCCTGGTCATTTACCCAGAAGTCTCACTTCATCTTAAAGGTCAATTCCCTACAGGGAATTCATCTGATGAGGATCTATTCTTATTCCTTAGTTTCCGAAACAATTTGAGATTTACTTCTTCCTATATGTACTCAGGTGTAATTAACAATCATTTGTCAATTATTTTAAAAACATAAGCTTCTGCTGGAGGCTCCACGGAAGCAGGGCAGGAACAGCTTGTGTTTTGTTTTGATGTATTCCCCGGTAGCTCCAAAACCCATGTCTCTCATCCAACCAACATTCATTAACAGAAAACGTAACATTATGTAACATAAAATAGGACTTTAAGCAGTCCACATATTTCAAAGCTTGTTTTTATGAACAAATCAGTAACTGATAATCACTTATACATGCGGAGTGCTTTGGGTCTCTTCTTAAGCATAAATAAACAGAGATGGAAGGGGAAAGACACTCACCATGATTCCAGTAAGCAAGCAGACTCCTTTCCCACAGTATGTGTTAGGTACCATGTCACCATAACCAATGGAGAGAAAAGTTATTGATATCAACCACATTGCTCCAAGGAAGTTGCTAGTGACATCTTGTTGATCATGGTACCTGGAAAACAAGTGGAGACAGGGTTTATAACTGCCCGTCAGTACAGCAGCTTTGAAAGACTTTGCTGATTTGATGAATTCATTATATTGTTTATAGATTCTTCTCTTTAAATGTATTGAGGTATTACAAATATAAGTTGAGAAACCACTTTCACTTAAAAAAAAAATAACCAGAATGAATAATTAACAGAATGGAAACCAACATTCTCACTGCTGTAAGATGCCATACATGTGCACATACACGGACATCTGTAGACAGAGTCTTAGCATTCCATGTGCTCATGTGCCCAACCTTTGTGACAATGTGCCCTGTCTCATGCTGCATGTGTAGTAAGAAGAGTCACGCTGTGTCCTCTCCTGGGACTATGTTCACTTCCTTGTTGTACTTGTTGTCCTTCTCAATACATTTAGGTTGAAGCAATACATGCTGTCTGACACTCAGGCATATAATAAGCAGGCCACATTGACTATCAGCCCTGGAAGAGTCTGCTATGATTCATATCTGGAACGTTTCAGGGCCAAGTGGCCCTCTTTGGTCTCCATAGCATTTAAATGTGACCTGTGTTCACCAACATAGCTCTTTGCTTTTGACCCAATTGCCACTAAGGACCACCTGTTCTTATTTCTCTTAGACATTAGCTGAGAGTCCTTCACTGGCCTCATTTCTTGCTGTGCCTTCTAAATACAGAGAAGTCAAGGTACTGTTTCCTGTTACTTGTATTAAACAAGGAAGTGACAGGTTGGTTTGATCAGAACCCCAGCACCAGGAGCAATGAGGACAACTACTGTATTGCCCTACGAAAAAGATGAGGTAGAAACATCGACTGTGCCATTTCGATGCTCATTTACAGGATGTCCCAGAAGGCTGTCCTTATTAAAGAGAGTCCAGGAGGCATTTCTAGTCTGCCATGGAGACCGTTGTGTATATTTTCACCAATTATGATGGTAACATAATGAGCAAAATGCATACAAGAAGTACAAGAGTGTGGTTAGTGCTGGGCTTAGCTGTAACGTGAGCTGAACAGTTTCCACCTAAGGGTACTGTGTTTCAAAACATAAGGAAGTCAGCTTTGGCTTATACCCCATTCATGGTATCAAGGTGCGTTAGTGACTACTCCCTGCCATGCTTGTTTGGGGAATCTGTTACTCTACCTGTGCTGTGGGCTGCACAAGAGGGAGGAGGGGGCAGAGCTCGTTTTCTCTTCAAATTTTATTTGTGAAATGAAAACTTCTTAACAAAGCATGATTTGTCAGACCTCTAATCTCCCACAAGCCCCATAAAATATATTATATTAATTTTGTTCTCAGTAGGGTCTCAGCAGTTCCCCCGTTTAGCATGTAATATTTTACAACCTAGACCATCGCTAGCGGAAATGACTACACTCCTAACTCTCCTTATATCAACAGTTGTTTCCTAGACTGTTGCACTTTCTAGTCTCAGCCCCATGCTGAGTGAAATCTTCACATTGACTGTCTTCTACACCGCCACTGCAAGTACCAGAACACTTATTTGCTAGGCATGTGGTTTTTTTCCTTAGGCAGAGAAAAACCTAACTGCAAAGAAGAGTTTTAGATTTGCTACGACAACTTGGGATCCCAAGGAATGCCGGTCTCCCTACTGCCTATGAGGGAACTTCAGCCTTGGTGGGGGTGTGGCCATCCGCTTTTCCTTTAGCACTTTTTATTTGGTTTTCAAGATGTGGTGTGGTACTTGACCTCCAAAGGGAACCTGAAGCACTCACTAGAAATGTTCAGCTTGGTCTTCTACATTACATTCACCTCTGACCATAAAACATCTTAAATGTACAACTAGTCTCCTCCTTCTTCGTCCCTGTGCCAGGCACTCAGATTGATACCAGTGCATCATTAGCGGATACTTATAAAATGCTGTGTGCCTTACACTGTGTCAGAGACCATACACCCATAGTGGAAGGTCTAATTAGAAACAGCTATGCTTTTAGAAGTTGAGATTTTATAGCTTGAGATTCCAAAAATTATTCTTTTTTTGCTTATCAAATTAAACTCTGAAAACAGCTCAGAGAGGAGGGGATAAAACCTCTCATACTAGTGTTTATGTTATATTTAGACAGGCTCAGTTGTGAATAGTCAAAGTGAGGTAATTAAGGACCAAATTAGACACTATTAGAATAATCACCTGATTTCTTTCCTAGCAATTCAAACACAAATATATATATTACATGGTGACACCATCACTGAGACCATCCTTAGCTTTTGGATCAATGCCAAAGTCACAGCACCATCAATGATTAATGCATATAATTTAATATTAATGAGACATGTAAACTTTTCTTATACTAGATCACTTCACAGACTAGTGAGAGAACTCCACACTTGGGTACAAGCAAACTTGTCTTAGAAAGACATGAAGAAACCTCTCACATGGTAGAGGCAGTTTCTGTCCAGCAGGGGCAGTCTCTGTCTGGCAGGGGTGCTAATTTAATAAAAGATACACTAAATAATAGTCAAGCTTTTAAGATAAGAACATCCATAGTTCCAGCAAAAGACAACTTGCACTGCGGCCTGCACAGCCAGCACCTTGAGCTTTGTAGACTTAAACAGCTTTCAGGTCCCAAAAGAGCTTCCTTTTTCAGTTTCTATGCCTTTTTCATCTCTTCATTCACAGCTGACTGTGTCTAGCACAGCTTAACAGACGTGACCACTTGATGTTAAACTAAGCATTTGCTCAAGTTCACCCGGGGTTACTATTACTAAGGGGTAGGCTGACCCTGCCCAGCACTCCCACTGGCCCTTAGCACTGCATGGCAAAGGCTAGCACTTACGCTACCTTTTCACAGTTCTTCTCCAAACTATGCCCTGGTCAGTATGGTACTCCAGGCTTGTACTGTTTCTCTCAGCATCCTGCTTATACCTCTAGCAGCTTTTAATAAATGCTCATATGGGTTATAGAACATGTAGTATGTACTGTGCTCATCCACACTGTCTTTAAAATAAAAATAATAAAGAATTTGAAGACTAATACTGGTTCTTATTTGACTAATACTGGGCCTAGTTTTGGAAAAATTTCAGGGGGAGGTTGGTGCTTATTGGCGAATATGGCAATGTTAAATTTGTTATGCTTTCCTGGGCCATGTAGTAGGTTTTCATAGGCACACCCAGATTCAACAAACAGAGAGAAAGGGTTGCTGCTCCTCAGTCAACATAAATTGCATTTGTAATGTTGTATCCCAAGGCTTAGGCACAACTTATCTTTACAACAGCAAAAAATAATGCCATCATGGATGTTAGGAGCTGACAAACTATTTCCATGAATGCGTCTCTATTAAGGATTTTATTAATATTAGTAATGACAAACGTATTTCAAATGTCAGTTTTGGCTGTAAAATTCAGACTTGGTTAAATTATGAAGTGAAAAACATTACAGAGACTGAATGCATGTGATAAATAATTTCTCTTCTAAAACCATTTCTTTCCTGAAATAACATTGTAATTATGGCAACCCAACAAAAAGACATAAACGTTGAGCAACCAGAAGAAAGTAAAGGAGGCACCAGAGAGAAGAAAGAAACTTCTAAATGAATGAAAATGTGTTCTGTTGTCAGCCACAATGGAGCAATGGGTTATTATATTTAAACTTTATTATGAACAAACACTTACAAATCTAGTAAAATTTGAAATAATGCATAACAAGATATTGACCATCCATCAAGAACAGAAAGATTCTGGAGAGATGCTGAATAACCAAAACGAAGTGCATACTTGTCCCACTTTAATGCCCACAGATAGCCCACAGATAGTCCACAGATAGTCCACAGATAGTCTACAGACTATAGCTCAGGAAGAAGAACAGGCAGAGCTCAGAGGCCTCCCTGAGTTGACTATGAATAGCACAGTTGGATTCTACGGAGGCTAAAGTTTTACCGGGCTAAAAACCAAAGGACAGTGATCTATAGAAGAGAAGTAAGAGATCTGCAGAGTCCCCTCGTTTCTCCCTGTAAGTAGTACATACCTTCATGCAAAACTACCTGAAGCTTAAGAAATGGGAGCCATGTATAGAAGTTGATACAGAGCCATTGATTGAAGATAGACTTTGGGACATGACAGGATATTGAGAGGAGACAAAAATGCTAATTTAGACATAATAGACGTCAGCTTATGGGCATGGTATATTCTACAAAAGAAGCAGTATAGTAACAAGCCACAGAAAAACTGACGGCTCAACAAAAAAAAAAATGTGAGAAGAAATAATACACAGATTCCAAAGAAGATAGAAAGAGGGCAGGGGATAAAAAACAGATGATAAATCGAGTGCACAGAGCTTAGAAGCACAGTTACCTAAGTATATCCTCAATCACATTAAATATAAAGGGCCAGGTATCTCCAGTTACACAGATACCAAGCACACAGTGCCTGGGTAAGGTACAAAACTGATAACTGAAGGACTGATAAGGAGTGATGGATGGAGCCACAGGTGCCTGTTCTCCCAGACAACAGGACCAAGAAAGTACAATCTTTCAGTACAAAATGGAGAATCAGAGACTCAGGGACCAGAGAAGAGCAAAGAAATGCTTAGGGCTGGTAAAGGTTAGAACTTCAGGTTTTTAAATAAATTGGTAGCATCCATTTCTATTTTCCTTCATTCCCTATCCCTGACCCTAGTATGAGAAGTTGATAATAGAGAAAGATTTTTTTTTTAATTGAGAAATGGGACAGCCTCAAAAAAAAAAAGATAATATATTCATACTAAGAAATTGAGGACTCCCTAATAAAACTCACTTTCACCCTTTGCCAAGTCTTACTAGATGAATACCCTTTTCTTCTAAACAGAGCTTCCAGCTGGCCTCCAAATCCCCCTCTCAAATATAAATGAACAATAGCTGGCACACATTTTATGCTTTTTGAAGAAAAAGTACAGGCAAAATAGAAGAGGTAAATGGGAATGGAAGAGGGAGAAAACAGTAGGAACTTGAGGCAATGTTGAAACGGATAAGTGCTTTTAACTGCTGAAGCTACATCATGGACTGCTCTAAAGAAGCATGGTAGTGATACAGCTGGGGTGGGGGACAATTTAAAGTACAATATAATCACAGCCATAGCATAATTCCATTGCAAACTGACACAAACCTGCTAGGATGTAGAAGACACACACACACACACACACACACACACACACACACACACACAAATACAAACACATTCAAGAGTGGAGATTTAACATTCAGTAATAGCCTTTCCATAAGAATAGAGACTGGAAGGGTTGAGATAAAAATGTACTGTAAATTTTTCAAAGAGCATTTTCTCAAAAAAAAAATTTTAAGAAAAAATTTCAACATAATAATAACAATAATAATAAACAACCAAGCCAAAGGATATCACCGCAAAATGCAAATACCAGGTAATGAAAAGATACAAATTAAAAAAAGGAAAGAAGTAGAACCCAAACTAAACCCTAAAAATTATTATTTCTAACTATATTTTAACTATTATATATGCATTGAAGAAAGAAATCTCTTCTGGTGTTGCAGTGCAGAAGAAGGGGGCATCTAGGAGGACAAAGAACTGAATAGTTCAGATTCACTCTGCTTGACTTGCACACTGAATACTCGCAGAACCTATATATGGTTCTCTGTGTGGTAACTCCTTCAGGAGGTAAGATATGTCTATGAGTCTGTCACATATTATGGTGAACCATGAGACTATCAGACACACCTTTCACTGTAAGTCAAGCGGTGGCAAACCTGACTGTCAGGCACAAATCTGAAAGTCCATGTTTCCAGGTGCAAAGTCAGAGATGTGAGATGAAGATCTGCAAATGCTTCCAAACTATAGCTTGTACATGTAGTTTCCATTTACAGTAAAATCATATCAAATAGGTGGCTCAACTAATCCAGACATATAAAAATGCAAAACAGTCAAAGGAAGCTAGAGAGCTGAGAGCCAATGGTTCACACAGAAGAAAGAACACAAAGCATTTACTTTAAGAACCATTAAAAAAAAAACACTGTCCATTACTCCTCAACTAATTAAGTCCAACTCTCCCAAGGCAGGGCTATGACATATGGATAGATTTTCTTTTAAGCTTCCAGGAGATTTCAGGTATTTTAGGTATTATTTAGCTAGTCCTATTCAATCAAATACTGAATATCTTCATTTATAAAGGCACTTTTAGAGGCACAGAGAATGCATAGATAAATCAGAATCTGTGTTTGCAAAAACATGATTTTGGGTAATAAGGGGATAAGAAATCTAATAAATATGAACACCTACTATAAAGAGATACTGAGGGAAAAATATAGAAGACATGGAAGGTAACAGCAGGGATTTGTGACACTATGACAAATGCCTGCAATCGGTTTACATCCGAGTTAAAACATAAAATCCAGCCAATGAAAAACTTTTTATTAAAGCCTGAGGGTGCTCTGAAGTATAAATGCTGTAATGATAGGTAACAGGAAACAATCTTGGAAACAGTTCTTGGAAGTTGTTTCTGAGCTGAGAATGACCAGAGGCTCTAATCCATGACCTGACTCTCATTCCTCCCTTCTGAGCATCAGAGTCTAAAACATAAGGCTTTAAGGACCCCGAGGATCCCAGAGACTGAAGGCAACAAAAGTGTCAGAAAGAGACAGCATAAGGCTACTTCTAAATCTCAACTTAATGTTAAGAGTGTACAAATTTTCCTAAATTATGCAAATCTTTATCGATCCTAAGTGAATTTGTATTACCTTAATTTTATTTTGATCTTTTGACTTTATGTATTTGGAAATTTTTCAACTTTTTTGATTTAGGGAACATCTCTCTTCTCTCTCTCTCTCTCTCTCTCTCTCTCTCTCTCTGTGTCTCTGTCTCTCCCTCCCTCCCTCCCTCCCCTCCTCTGTGTGTGTGTGTGTGTGTGTGTGTGTGTGTGTGTGTGTGTCTTTGTCTCTCTGTCTCTCCTCCTCTGCTCTTTCTGTCTCTTTCATCTATGATTTCTCTCAACCATGGTCTACAAGAGTTTCGTTCATACTTTGGATAGAGAAGATTTGCTTTTGGGTAGATGCCATCGGTGGATATGTTCTGAGCAAATAAGCTGAGCTGAGCTTAAAATAAAGCTCGACATTCCTGAGGGAAAAGAGGAGGATGACAGAGCATGCACAGGTTTTCAAGACTGACTAAGTCCCCTTATATTTCTGTGAAAAGATGACAAATATGTTTCATGAGTCTAGTATTCATTTATGCTAGAAGTGACATTAGCAATGTCTCCTCTGTCAGTAACTTAACAGTCTTAGATCTGAACACACACACACACACACACACACACACAACCACATACATACATACTCACACAGATACACATACAATTATAGTTATTTGACTATTTAAAGAAACTTCATTCACAAGGATGGGAGCCCATTAACATCCTATTAGAAGAGAGAAAAGACGCTTTATCCTTCAGATTCTCTTTGACTAAGGTGACTAGAGAAATCTGCATAGCTCTTGGAGAGAACTTACTTCTCAGGTCATGGGAATAAATGTGTTTCCTAAAAGTGAAGATGAATGACCCTGAGGTCTATGTTTTCATCTTGAAATTTTTCTCTGGGCTGAAAAGACCATTTAAGCAGTAGATCTCAGACTCAGCCGAACTGATGCTCTCTTTTAAGATTTTGAAAGGAAATTCAGTACAATGTACATGCATGCTTTATGAAATGAAAATAAATCAGTATCATTTTCTAATTGTACTGAAGTAAACAGAAATCACTTATAAACCATACATTATAATAGCTAAATAGGACTAGCTCAAAAGAAGCTAGAAAAGACTTATTCTTTCCTAAATGCAAACATCTGATTTCAGGTTAGTCTGTGAAATGTGTTGTTTTAGCGATTCATATGCCATAGGGACTGCTATGAAACTGGTTTCTGTTTGAAAAACTTTCTGGCCTAACTCTAAATAAAACAAATCCTCATATTATTCAGTGGTAATTCTAGGGATATTATTTAAAAATTGAATGCCCATCTTACTCAAGTCAAAATATATTATGTTCATATTTAAAATGGATTTGTTTCTAAGCTAAAAAAAAAAGCAAAATAACACAAAGAAAAAATTTACATGCAAATACTCAATAGGTCATTTCAAGGTCAAGTGGGAATAGTTTGTAGGGTAGGAATGGCTCATGAATAGGGAATGTTCCTGACTTTAATCTGTCCCCAAATCAACCAACCAACCAACCAACTGACCAACCAACCAACCAACCAACCAACAAACCAAACAAACAAACAAATAAAACAAAAAAAAATTCATAGGGTATATTCAGACACTAGCTGGTTCTCTAGTAAGGAGACCAGAAACGTTTATATCAAGCTTCATATCAGTAGACCTAGAAAGCCAAGTATGGTGGCACAGGGCTGTGTTCCCAGAAGAGGGTAGAGGCTGAGGGGTCACCTTAAAGGCCCTATAGGAATCTATAGTAAGATCTCAAGAAACAATACACAATGAAAACACACCTGCAAATCAGTAAAACTGGATAGCCTGGAATCTGGTATAAAAGCCTGTGGGGAAATGTATTCTCAGCATTTATAGGAATAGCAAATGCCAGAAGGATATTTTAACAATAACCAATGGACATTTCTCAGCCAAGGTTCTCTCCATTCCTTTCTTCCCTTATTTCCTAACTGTACTTGTTTTGACTTTCCTGGGCAGCCTCCATCTATATGAGTGTATGTACTGTGAGGTCCAGTGGAAGTGAACCCTCCTGGAGAGGCAGTAATGTTCTGCCAAGCTGAAGAATTTCCTTGTTTAAAGTCACATTTACTAAAACGAATAGCATAGTCCACACTTGCCATGGGCACAGTCCACATCTGCCATGTAGCAGGCTCGAAGGCTAGCAGAGAAGAATGGTCTGTATTGGTCAGGATGGGTCCTAATTCTGGGAACTCCCACCTGAATTTTCCAATAATGGGTGACAGCAAGCTAGAAATTTTCTATTCTTCTCAGAGGCCAAGGGCAGTCACTAGGTGGCAGTACCACATCAGCTTATTGTCACCTGTGCTCTGGCGGTTACCTAGCTGGTGGAAGAGATGCAGAAAAAAGCCCTGAAAATAAAAGGTTCTTCTCCTGCATACTCTCAAAAGCAGGTGGTATTCCATCATCAGAAGCAGGGCAAAGAAAAGCTGACCTGGTAACTCCATTCCTATACCAAGCAGCCCTGGAGATACCCAGAATCCTAAAGGCCTTTGAGTGTGTAGTGTGTGTTATGGTGGTTGGGGGGTGTGAATGGGGTGGGGGTGTGTAGGATGGTATTTTTCTCTCTGGATGCTGATCCATTCTAGACCTTGTCTAAGGTAGATGAAGTTACACCATCACACCGTTGCTCAAATCTCACCCAGAACAAATTCTCCAAATCAAAGGGCAGACCCTAATAACTCATGTATAAAAAGATAACGGTCACAGTGGAGGTTTTGGACTAGAGCATGTTGGACATGAACCAGCACTTGAAGATAGAAAAGTCACGTGAGATGACACAAAGGAACTCAAGGGTTGCCTACGTCTTAGGTATGTATGATCCAGGGCAAATGAGTCTTGATCTCTGATTTCCTCCAAGATGCAAAAATCAGACCTTTTGACTCATCAAATATCTATGAGGATCAAAAGAAAGAAAAGAAGTTCACATGGATGCTGTGGTCTATAATGGGGTGTGGCCTTTTTGAGCCATTGAAAGTAGACAAGAAGAAAAGGCATTCTTTCCTGGAGTTTACCTTCTGGTTCCATCCAGGTCAGGTAATATGCCTGAGAGCTCTTCTGACCATGAGCAGCCTTGTGTTTTGGTTTCTTCTACATTTACTAAATGTTTGTGACCACACTGACTAGAACCAGTGACCCATGGAAGAGGAGGAGAAAGGAGGGTTAGAGGAAGAAGGAGAAGACTATATGGCCAGGAAGCTGTAGGCACTGAGGGTCCTTCAGCCACAAAATAAGGAGAACAGGAAGAAAGATGGGCAGTTAAAAATCTGGATGAAATACAACTTGTTTTCTATGTCAGTCCCCTCTCCTCCCTCCCAGATGCCGCCTTTGCTAATGCTATACTTCTGTCTTCATTTCAGCAGGGAGCAGTGGCTCCCTTACTGTATCTGTAGGGACTGTGAATCCTTGAGAAAAATTTGATGGAGCTGTCTAGGACAGTCAGTCAATGGAAAAGAATGTACCCTGCTGATCCAAATCCAGGTCCTCTACAGGGCCACAGCTATGAGAGGCACTCACCATGAAATGCTACCAAATTTTTAATTTTCAAACTACAACAGCAAATAAAGAATGCCATGTGGAGTATATGATGATAAGACACTCCAGCCTCCAGCTCTGCACAGCTCCAGGCTGTGCTCCTGGGGAAGCAGAACATCCCAGATCACCACAGCTTTCTTCTTTGGAGACAGATAAAGAGCAGAGTTAGGAACTGGAGCCATCAAACTCAGAGTGGAACAAGCTCCCAGGACCCGAAGCTGAAGGTGACTCCAATGAGGCTGGCGAAAAGGATCATAGATTTTCTTCGGTCATTTTCAAGTTTATCAGTTACATTTTCTCATTTCAACTTTAAGAATTAATTTCATAGTACCCTCTAAACTTAGGCAGTTAAAACAGAGCTTTGAACAGCTTTAGAAATTTGAAGTGGTTATCAGAAAATGCTTCCCAAAGGAAGGTTCTCACCAGCAGAAACAAGGGAGACAAGTGTATACCTGGTGAGTGAGCCATACACCCATCTCACCAAGGTCACTGGCAAGGTTATTTCCTATTGCAGCAGCCAGTAATCCCAAATGGATATTTAAATTTTAACTTAACCAGAATGAAATGAAGTAAAGCTTTGAATAGAGATCCAGGCATGTGACTTGCCCCGTTTGAGAGATTAACCTTCAGACACGGGAAATTCAGGACTCAATGCCAACCAATACTGCAAAGGACCTTTGTTTTGCAGGTGAGAGAGGGCAGCAAGAACCAGTATTCCAAAAATGAAGAAAAAGAACTGGTGTGCTGGTTGGTTCTCAGTTGTATGATGCTTGCTGGATATCCTTCAGAGCAAGCATTTACTGATTTTTGCTTCCATTAATCTACTTCATGCACAAGCGAAGCTGCTAAATCAGAGATGTTTCCTATTAAAATGACAAGCTCAGGGTGATGATAGCTCCATGGTCAAATTCAGCAGCTGGATCTAACAGTGTGCTCACTGTGGGGATGGTGAAGGTCTAGGTTTTAAAAAAACAATCAAGAGGATCAAGACCAACATTCCACCAAATCAGACTAGGAGTCACTATGTGTATAGCTTGGTAACCACAGGGATAATTGACAGTCTCAAAATGAGTGTCTGTGTGTGTTCTACATAAACGTTCTCCAGGCAGCTCATAGAAAATACCTGACCTAGAAACACAAAAAACTAGACTAAGTAAGAACTGCATCATAGCTGCCCAAAAGGAGTTTGCACAAAGTTAATGAAAAAGTTCCATACGGGTGTAGAGCTGGATGATGGGAGTTTTTCACTCCATTTTGATGAACTTAACATTAATTCAAACAGCTACATGGGATTTCTCACTACCTTGTTGGAAGAAGAGGACGAGAAGTTAAAATCATGGCAGGAGAGACACAGGACAATGCAGTAACAGCTGTCCATCCCCAGGAGTCCCTGAACATCTCTCCTGAAGTGATACAGGCGAAAGGAATATGACACAATCACCCTGACATGACCCAGATTCTCAGATACATAAACTGCAGGTGCATTCAACACAATATTCGTTGCTTCCCTCTCATTTGGTTGCTTATTTTGTGAGTATGCTGCTTGAGTGCAGAAAGGAAGTCAAATTGAAAGGATTAATGGATTTTGACTCAATTTTGCATATCAATTCTTACAGATATGCTGACTTCCCTAGTAGTTTACTTGCCTACAACAGGTGCTGGGCCTCGAAGAGAAGGAAGAACCCTGTTCTTGCCCAACAGTCCTGATGGCCACAGTGAGGGATTGTCTTAAGCCCCACAGAAAAAGAATTAATCTCCTGTCCCCATCTTTCTTCTCACTTCCATCCTCTGGGTTACAACCAATGTGTAAGGTGGGATCCTCAAGGGAATGGCTATGGGATGGGTTCCCACTGATGAAACACTCCTTAGATCATCTTCATACTACAGCCTTCCCAGTATCAGGTATCTATACTCTGCATACCTGGTATTTTGCTGGAAAAGAAAATGCAGGATCTAAACTTGTATATTTATAGTTTTATATATTGCTCAATTGTATGGTGACCAAACTGTACAAAAGTCATAGTACAGGTCTAGAGTTGATCTCTTTATAATTTTTCATGTTTGATATATGTCCAAATTATTTTTAAATACATGTTTCCATGGTGCAACACCCAAGATTTAGAGCAATGAAGCAGCATGTAGCCCATCTCTTTTTCCTGTGTTTGATTTAACAAATATGTTTGCATTCTTATCATATAGTTTATGTGTAAATAACATTCCCATAAATTCTCTTACTGAGGTATAGGCAGCTGAAGACTTCATAAAAGTGTTGACTTCAAATGTTGAAAACAAGATCTTAGTAGGAACAGCCATGCTTTTTCTTAAGTGGAAATAAAGTACATTGTAAGGAGTCTTTGCTTTTAGCATTTTAAAGATCTGCTTGGTTCCCAGTATACTTATACATGATTAATACATAAGTATATGAGCTGATTATTATTAAATTATTACACAAATATCTTTCAATATGGTGTTCAGGGCATACCTTACATAATTTTTCTTCATTGCTCTATGTGTCTTTTGTGTACATAAAATGCATATACATATAAATGTGTGGAATTCAGAAATATAATTCCCTTCATATATAACTCATAAAGCATGTGCACTTAGCTTCCTGAGCATAAAGGACAATGTGGCCTTGACATCTGGCTTTGAGCAGCATCCAATGAACAGGTGATGAAGACTCATGCTGTCTCAGTCACTGGGCTCAATGTAACATGTAACAGAAATAGAACAATTAGTTCAGAAATCTCTTGAGGATGGCTCAAAAGAGAAGTGAACTTTCTTAAGTGGTATCTGGTTTTCTGACTCATTTGATGAGACATAAAGCTCTGTGTCTACCAGAACAGGCAGGTACACCCTGGGCTGTGCTGAGACTTCAGGTCAGCCTAGTGGCCAGATGTTTGTAGATGTTCTGTCTCTTTTAAATTCCCTGACACAGAACTAAACTGGTTCTCTTCATGTCTTCCCATCTGTTCAGCTCTTGTATCCAAATACCAAGTTCTCTTTACCTATGCCCAACGTTGAAATCAAGGAGCCATATGTCCTGATACATACGTCTTCAAATGCTCCTGAATTGAGCCATGGCTCCTGCTTGCCTCTTCTGTTTTAATTCATTGCATCCTGGACTCCAGCTGAAGGACTTCCCATTAACGGAACTCATGGTAGTCTCACATGATGTCCCTTTCTCTTAACCCTTAACCCCTTCTTATCTCATCTTCTTTTCCTTCATACTCTACCTCTGAAGTCACTTCTCAGTACTGTCGGCCCACTTCCTTCTGACTGCTGGGGTCATGTGGTTCATAGAATCAATCCCAAAGCTTGTAAACCAGTCATTTAAAGGATTGTCTGTGTGTCTTGTTCAAAGCTATTGACCTCTGTTAGAGAGAATGGATGCTAACTGGCAAGACAGATGCTTACCACAGACTTACAGTAAGTGAGGCTGTCCCCATTCCCATTCTCATTTTTAGAGATGAGATGACCAAGGCTGAGGAACAGAGCAGACATCTTAGTCTACCAGTCTCTCCCTGTCTTGCTGTCTCTTTAGTATAAAGATAGTATATCCTCTTCCCAATGGCCAGAACAGTCTTTCCAAAACATAAGTTTAACTATATAACATTGTCTAGTAACCTTGGGCATGTCTATATGCCTAGAAAGAAAAGTTACTTTCATTAACATAGCATCTAAGGCCACTAACAATTTGGTTCAAACTCATCTTTCTCACTGTCTCCCCAGCCATCAGACACATGCCCAAGTCCATGTCACTTTTGCTCCTTTGCTTCTAATTGTCCTTAGCTGACATCTCCATCTTCAACACTCTAGCTCTCTGAGCAGTGTTCCCTATTCCCATAGGCAGGAGTCCAGATGTACCGCATAGTACTTGAGCTCAATTATAATCCTATTTGTTATCAGTCAACCTGTCTCTTCCACTAGCCATTGAGCATCCGTAGGGGACAGTCTCTTCAACTCCACTGATGGACTCAAGTACTTGGCTCTCAGTAGGAGCCTAATGGAGTTTGCATCGTGAGTTAGGAAAAGTCAAAATCCTATAAGCTTAATAAGTAAAGAGGTCTCAATTTCGAAATTAACTGCTTTAAACAGGAACAAAGAAGCAGTATCAATCAAATATAACAGAGCTGTATTTCTGTTATGTAGCCAAATAGAGACAGATTTATAACTTAAATTATTCATGCCAATGCACTCATCTGTAGCTCTGTTTTCTGTTATCATTCTGTCATTTGCTGATTGTTTATTTGAGTCACAACAAGGGGGGGGGAATTAACAGATTTGAAGGAAACATCTATTTTTTTATATTAATTTCAGTACAACAATTCTAACTCAGCGGAACTAGCTTGAAAGTATTATTAGTGTTCTTCCCCTGTATAAAGAACATGAACCTCAACTGTGATAAAATGCTTTAAGCATCTATTAACTTGTGGTCCTTGTACATCTTGTTTTTTATAGTCCTAAATTGGATTTTGACGGCAGAAGAAAATATTCTTTATATAACGCTATTATAGTAGCATTTTGTGACTCTAAAGATATTGATGCATGTGACAAAGGAAATCATGTAACAAATGCTAGTGATGGCCTATCAGAATTCTACACTAGAACAGAAGACAAACTTCTTGTGGTCATTGTAGCTGTAAATAAAAGGGACATGCTTAAAATCTAAAAGTTCTAGTCACTACTGTCTGCAATATTGAAGGGTTCTCAGGGCTATTCAGAAAGTGAAGACACTGTAAATACTTATTTACCTGATTTTAATGGTGATTAATGAAACAGCTAATTTTAAACAAAACTAGAATTACCCTTAAAATGATGTCATAACTTAAAGATATGACAAAGTAGAACAAACAAAATCTCACACACCTAAACACACACACACACACACACACACACACACACACACACACACACACCAAACTTAATAGTACTTTGTCATTTTCAGTTAAGGTACAGGTAGGAAATTAGGGTATACTAGTGAAGAAATCTCAGATTTTGTTTCTCTTAGAAGGTTTTCCTTTCCGAATATCCATTGCCCCTTTCTTTATAATTAGGACTGATAAGTGGATCTCAGAAGCCTTTAGTTCAGTTCTATTTAATAGCTAAGATATTGAGACCTAGACACATGAACTGATTCTCTCAGGATGTGGATGAGGGCTTGTGCTCCGACCTCTTCATGCTTCAGGCAAACAAGCTGGGGCTTTGTTTGCCCTCTCAATAATCTCGAGATTCACAGACTGGCATCCAAGACTCGATCCTGGCCACCCATGGATCTATTTTACATGCCTTCACAGATTATTTCTACTATAAAAATTTTAAAGCTTCTAAAATCAGTGCCCTTCATTAAACTGCTTTCCTGAGAGCCCTTAAGGGCAGAACAATAATTTTAGTAAAATCCATTTATTCATAGAAAATTAAATATTTCATGCAATGGATAATTTGAGATCCTTGTGTTCTTTTTCTTTTTTAACTCTTCCATCTGATTTAGACTCAGGAAGCAAGATATTTCTTACGTAACCCTCCATGAAGCAGCTCCTGATGATTCTGAAGTTCTTTCTTCATGAGAACAATGAACATTATGTGGCCAGATGCCGAAAATAACCTATAAGACTTCCACTGAAGCAGAAAAAAATTTTAAATCAACTGTTAGTGCTGTGTTAAAGATCCCCATATTCTCAGGCATTTAGATAACCAATCAGCCCCTTACCCAAAACACCTCCTCCTAATCCCTGGCATCTGGACTCTAGGAGAACTAACTGGGTTCTTCCCCATCACCCCGTCCTCACTGCTATGCACCTGAACAGAGTGTCTGACTGTGCACCCATGTCAGCCTTCCCCTTGAACTATTCTAGTTTCTAGTCCTTACTCTCCTTACTGGTTCATAACTCTCGTCTTTCACTCTAGACTCAAAATCTCATGCAGGTCCAGTGGGGCTTCAAACCTTTACCATTCATAAGTCTTAGGAGCATGTGTCAGGCAATCAGCAGGAGCCAGAGCTCATGGAGAAGGACTGGATATGGGCAGAAAGGAGACAATCTGAGCACAGAAGCATAGGAGTTTCTAATACTGAATAAACAGAGTCCCCACCTGGTGAATGAATTTGCCACTGTTCCGCTGACAGGTAAACTCATGATAATTCAGTCAGAAATATCCAGAGACCATCTGTTCCAAACCATATATATTTTTCCTGCTTATATTTTTTTCTCTGTAATTTAATATGTAAATGTTCCCTGTCTTAACTTGTATGCTCATCATAGAAGCTATTCTTTCTTTTTCTCCTGCTGACATTGTCTCCACATGCAGAGAGAGTCAGAGAGATAGACAGAGATACATATAAACAGACATGAATTGAGACAGAGACAAAGATAAACACACAGAGAGACAGAGATACATACACAGCTAGACAACACACACACACACACACACACACACACACACACACAGAGAGAGAGAGAGAGAGAGAGAGAGAGAGAGAGAGAGAGAGAGAGA
>JANHMN010000013.1:40971737-41042084 GCA_030674055.1 Rhabdomys pumilio
AGAGAGAGAGAGAGAGAGAGAGAGAGAGAGAGAGAGAGAGAGAGAGAGAGAGGTACATAAAGAAACAAATACATAGTCAGATAGACAGACACTCATATCCACGTACCCATACAGAGAGAGGCAGAGAGACACAATACCAGACAGTCATACAAATATTCTCAAATATATTCTGCCTCCTGTCTCTCCTCACCCCCCCCCCGACTTCTCCTGCAGCAACGATGATACACTAGGGGGACATGTGCACCTACCTGAGTATCTCTAGTCTATTTCCTATGAAGTCACTTCTTTGCTGTTTTGTTTATTCTGCAGTCAGGTTGTCACTAACTGCTGCTACCCTCATGCCAGCAGCTTCCTTCCCCTTTTAATTTGCAGCTATTTGAGAAATAGGCCTCCGAGCCGAGCGACAATAGTGTCTAATGAAAGGCAGAAGGCACTCACTGAGACCGCCAATTATTTTTTCTATGAATAAGGCAGATCAGCCTTAAAAACTGGTATTTCTGGCTATTCATTCACTGTCTTGATTCTTGCTTAGTTGAATTCTGGATGAACAAGCTATTGGATAAAAGATGACTGAGTGTGAACTGAGGTGACACAGGGCCAGCTGCCGCTTTTATGAAGCTCTTGTAGATCTGTTGTTATCGTGGTAACCTGTTACAGGGAGACACCTGTGTGTTCTCTAGGGCAACAGATCTGTGACTGCCTGCTGAGTCTAACCAACAAAACAAAACAATGAAACCAGAATGATATAACTGCAGAATAATCACACTTCTTTTCTATATCAATACACAGTTTAGAATGATGTGAGCTTCAAGTTGACACAGGGACTCTACAGAAAACTAATGGTTATTTCTAGGGAGTGGGGGAAGGTAAGAATGAGGAGGAGAATGTCTTTTTTGTTGTTGTTAAGTTTGTTTGGTTCTCACCTCTATCTCTTCTGTCTCCTATCTCTGAGCATGTAGCATACACGGATGCTAATTGTGTGGCATGTTTTGTGGGACCTCAGATGGTCAGTTTCTTTGAAAGCCTGTGCATGCTAGAGAGAAAGCTGTATTCCCTAATTGCTGGTGACTGGGTTTGACATATGTATAGATCACGTTACTGAATAATGTTTAATCTTGCTCAGTTTTAACAATTATGAGGGTAAACATGCCCGTTTTTGTCTGAATTTGCTCATTGATTTTCTGTGTAAGATCTTAGATCATACAATACGTATATTAAACACTTTATATCCTGGTAAATTTCACTTTACATGATATAATAACCTTTCTAATTCCGTTTAAAAGGCTATTTGAGATAACACAGTGATGTCAGCTGCTTTAGGTTAATACGCACTTGTCTTATATTTTCCCCATATTTAATTCCCAGCCAACTCAGGTGTGAGCATGTGTATGTATGATGTATCTTCTTTCTACAGGGAGACTTTGAAGATTAGTAACACCATTCATTTGGATAACTAATTCCTACAGGTTAGCATCTATCACATTTCTTTGAAAATCCTTACAGCTCCATGGGTACCATGTCTGTGCTGTAATTGCTTGGGTGTTACATATTTAGTTTTTAAATCAGGCCTGGACATACTGTCCTAAGTACAAGACACATTTCACTTCAAGTTTGATAGCTCTTTACGATGGATAATATTGACTGTCAACTTGATAGAACTAAAATCGATCTAGAGGCAGCTCGGAGTCAAACCTTTGGACTTGAGGGGGATTTTCCTAGATTCTGTTAATTGAGGTGGGAAGACCCACTCGTGGGTTGGGAATCTAAACTGATCAGTAGAGGAAAGGATGTTGGACAGCAGCACTAACCTCTCTGCTTCCTGACCGTGGTTGCACGTGGCCATCTTGTACTGATGCCGCTTTGTCTTCCCTGCTATGATGGGCTGACCTCAAACTGTGAGTTAAAATAACTTCTTTCCTCAAGCTGATTTTTAGAAGGTATTTCGTCACGGCCATAAGAAAAGTCAACAGTACACTCTCTTCTCCTTTGTACAATGCACTCTCCCTTAGAAGACCTGAATCTAGTCACACTGCACCCGTTCTATTATACAGAACATTAGTTTAAGTCATTCCTATTGCTTTTCACAGTTTTGTGTGTATTTGCTTACAAACGATCTCATCCTCTTTTCTTCTGACACTGGACATTTCGAGTATAAGTGCTTTCCCTGGTATTTCATCCTCCTGTCTAAAGGCGTCCTTACAAGGCCATTTTGTGAGGACTTGTTTGCTGTAAAAATACTGTCACCTTTTTTATTATCGAGTATGTTTGATTTGCCTTGTTTTAAAATGAAACATGTAGGCACAGAATTCTAGGTGGTCAATAACTCCCCTAGCTTTACCATTGGTTTGCAATGGTGGTTTACTACACTTCTGCCTTTGGCTCGGGGAGGTTGCTTTCATTTTAAGCTGCTGAGATTCCTACCTAGATAAAAAAAAATTTTTTTTCTTTTATTACTTTAATTTTTTTTATAGTTCAGCTATTGCCCCTCCTCCAATAGTTCCACATCTCATTCCTCCACCCTCCCTCCTGTCTCCAAGAGGATGTCCCCCCCCCCCCCTGTGCACACACACACACACACACACACACACCCGCCAGGCCTCCCCACTGTTTGGCGCCTCAAGTCTCTTGAGGGTTAGGTGCATCTTCTCTCACTGAGGCCAGAGCAGGCAGTCCTCTGCTGTATATGTGTCAGGGGCCTCATATGAGCTAGTGCATGCTCCCTGACTGGTGGCTCAGTGTCTGAGAGATCTCAGGGGTCCAGGTTAGTTGACACTGCTGGTCTTCCTATGGGATCACTATCCTCCTCAGCTTCTTCCAGCCTTTCCCTAATTTAACCAGAGGGGTCCCCAACTTCAGTCCAATGGGAACATGTTTTTTTGTTTATTTGTTTGTTTTTTAACCCTGCTTGGGATTTGCTGGACTTGCAAAATTAGATTTACAGCTCATTTATTTAAAAAGAAATATCAACCAAATGAGGGGGCTCATCCCTGAGGTACTAGAGGAAGGAAAGGGTGAGGGGAAATGATATGTCTCCTCATTAAAAATATTAAAATTAAAAAATGAAATCTCTAAGTCATACACCATTTTATTATTTTTCCTTTTTGGAAGTCATCTTGTGTGTGTGTGTGTGTGTGTGTGTGTGTGTGTGTGTGTGTGTGTGTGTTTTCATTTTTGTGTGCTTAGAGGAAAAGAAATATGCAACCCAGCAAATAATTTTTTAGCTCTACCTTCTGATCTGCAAAGTATCCGTGTTTGAGCCTATCCACTGAAGGAGGCTCCTCTTGGGTTCTTTTAATACTCTCCCACTCTCTTTAGCAGAAATCAGCTTTATGCTTCTCATCTGATGTTTTACCAATCAGTGAACACAGACTGCCCCCTCATTGCTAAGTGTGAAGTATCAAGCCCAGTACTGGAAGTCTTTAGTTGTTTTTCCTACTGTTTTAAATAGAGACTTGAATGTTCATGTACTTTGGGGATTTAGATGGTTGGAGGGGAAGACAATCTTTTGTTTTATGTGAAGAAAGGTGTCTCACTAGACCTTTATCAAAGCCTCCCTCCAGAAGGATGTTTGTTTCTGCCATATCATTTAAATGTTTATCTGGATGTCAGGTGGCATAAATTCTAAAGCACCCAGGGACTGGCGATGCTGCTCTTTTGTTTTTCTCTTGTTTTTGTTGCTTCTTTTCTGCTTCTTCCTCCCTCTTTCTACCCTTCTCTCTTTCTTTTTTCAGAAACAGAATTTTTCTCTGGACCTTAGGCTAGACTGGAACTTACTATGTAGCTCAGGCTAACTTAAACTCAAGCTTCTCTTGCCTCAGCCATGCAAGTGCTGGTACAATGTACCACACCCAGTTGGGAAACTTGGGCTACAACTCCAAACCAATTAAACTCAGACTCACCGGGACAGGGCTTGGGCAAGGATGTTTTTATAATCTGCCAGTGGCCTAATAAATGGAGAGATTGAGAACCACCATTTTAAACAGCATCTGCAACAAAATGCATCACAACACAACAGGATGCAGAGCAGGCCAGCATGCATCTGTAGTGGGAGCCATGCACGCTGCTACAAGATCTGTTCTTCAGAGGTCTGTGTGACTATATGTCATGTTCCAATACAGACCACATTCTTTATGTTATTTCCTTGGGGGGGAAGTGGCACTAAAATTATAAGCTTCTGGCTTTCAGATCAGTGGAAGCTTGGGAGCCAATGCCAGCACTCCTGCTGTCTTAGAAACATGTCTTTAAAATAACAACAACAACAAAACAAAAAACAAAGGTGCTTTGTAAGAGGCCATTAGGATATCAAACCTATTATATCTCTAAATCTCCAATCCCAACTTTCTTACTATACTTCTGTCTTCATTGAATATCATTACAAAACATGCTCTACAATGACTAAATTACTTTTATTTTTACAATGTGTGGGAATGATACTGTTGACATTAACATGTTCTACAGTGGCATCAAGGAACGTATAAAATGAGTCCTTATCAACAAACTTACTACAGCACCCAGGCTGTTAAATGCTTCTGGTAGAAAGGGAACCTCGGGACCAGAGTTCTGTAGTTTGGACTTCCCATTTTCAGATGGAGAAATAAGAGGAATCAAACAAAATGAAAGACAGGAACTAAGGCATTCTTTTGATCAAGTGCTAAGGTAAGATGGCTAATGAACAGTGTCGGTGTGCTAGGGGCACTCCTGACACATGTCATTGCCAGTCTTTTCAATAAACAAGGACAAAAGGCATCGTAAGAATTGTTTGTAGTTGCTGTAGTTGGTAAGGCTCAACTGGTCTGTAGGGACACTGGGGCACCTTCCCAAAGTTCTAAATAAATAGTTTTAAGTGGGGAACAAGATTAGGGATTGTATCTGTTAAGCCCTTTCTATGTTCTGTCCCCAACAGATCAAAAGATGTAACCAAAATATGTTTTTCGATTCCTGCCATGTCCTGTCCCTGGAATTTTACACTTTCTCCTATCTCAATCCTTCTTAATGCCACTCACTGAGCCAAATTCCCACCCAGACATGCGGAATGACAGGTAGTGAGCCATGCAGCAGTGCAGCCAAACCAGGCTGATACTAACCATCTCAAGTACGCTCCCATCCTCCCTTGGTGTTCCAACTGCAGCTCTCCTATATTGCAGACTGCAAGTACAGCTTGTATATTCTACTAGAATCATTACATCACACCCAGACCCCAGCACTCAAAGCTGGCAGGATACTGCCAGTCTGTTTTCTCTCTCCAAGGAAATAAACAGCTATACAGTTGCTTCAGTAAGACTAAGGAGATAAAGGTGAGAGGAAATACACGAGCAGATTGGCTGAAGGAACAGGCTCAGAGCTTTTTTTTTTTTTTTTCTATAACTGGTCAAAATATTTAAATATTTTATTTTGCTCCTAGTCCTTCAGAATTGGTAAAATGCAGGAGAAGTATAATTACAGCAAAGGAAAAATATCCACGACAGAAATAAACCTAGGAGAGCCGAAGTTACCCTGACCATACAGAAAGTCTAAGTACTTTAGTGTTAGCCAAGCAAACACTCATCTGGTGGCCCTTTGATGTCCCCTCCCTCAGACTCATGACCTGTTCCCCTTCTCAGTACCATGAAGGTCCTCTTACACCAAAGACACATACAGAAATACGGTTCTTCAAAAGCCTAGCTTCTATCTCCTGCCTCTCTCTATGTTTCCTTTCTCTTTCCCTTTCTTTTCTTCCAACTAACACCATTTTCAATTCCTAGATTATTCTTCTACTATTTGAGGAAGGGAACCCACTTCACTAAGCCAAATTCACCAAGTTTTCAGTACTTGCTTGATAACTCTTAGATACACTTTATATGCCCGATTGGATGATTTTTCTATATATTTCTCCCTGATGGTTTTCCTTGAATAAAAAATTTGTACTTAAAACCCTAACTTTTTATGCTCACACTGCATTCATGCATGCTCATGCATGCACACACACACACACACACACACACACACACACACACACACACATCAAATAACCAAGCAACAAAAAATCCAAATATCTGTTGTCTAATATATCACTACAGGTACATAACTACTGATAGGTAAATAACACTAAGCAAAATATATATCCAATACTCAAGTATCACTAACTATACCTCAAAGGTTCAATATCAGACGCTGCTAGCACTGACTAGACTGGACAATCCAAAACATCATTGCTATTACTAAATATGGTTCTGTTGGATGGTACTGCTGATGGGATCTGTAGATCTTAAGAAAATACTGGACATAGTAATTCCTTTTCATTGATTCTTTTCTCTCGTGCTTACAAGCCTCCATTCAACAAAACAAAAAACCTTACAGACATGCTGTTTATTAAATGTTGATATTAGATACAGTCCAAAAGATTGGACAACAAAACTTCATTCTAACACAGAACAAACCCCTTGGCTATGTACACTGAGCTGGAGTTTTAAATTAAGTAGCATAGGCCAAGTCAAGTCTTACAATGTTGACTTCTTGGAGTTGATTTTTCTAAGGCCATAGCCATCTAAAGGCGTTACATTCAAGTAAAGCCAAGACTGTCTATAGGCTGTAATTTAGTCTGTTCCCATTCTTGCTCTCAAATAATTGACACAGAGACCCTGTATTTTTATTAACAAGTTGCCAGCCTAAACTGGGCAGGTTCTGGCCTATTATAACCAGACTAGGATGTTAACACCCAGATAAATGCCTCATTACTTGCCAGTAGGTTTTATTCTGGCTCACTCTGTTCACATGTGTCTTCATGGCTGTTCTCTCATTGAGAGCTCATGGCAAAAATCTTCCTGGTCTCTCTGTGTGGTCTTTCTGCCTTCTTTTTTCCTGATCCTTCTCTCTCTACCTGAGACCTCTGGCTGAGATTGAAAGTCCAGCATTCCTATCTCCTCTTGCCAGCCATAGGCTCATCAGCTCTTATTTAACCAATCAGAGATAATTGGGGAACATTCTTTACAAAACCTTGATACAGGAGATGGTTCAGTAACCATGACAATGCTAGCATCCATACTGTAACCAGTTTTCTAGGCACAGAAATCAGGATGTGAATATACACTGCATAAGACTAACCCCCAACAACTATCCAACTCAGGGAATTCTCCATCTTCCTAATTTCAATAGTTTAAAGGTTCCAGAAAAGGAAAGAAGAGAATCATTTGAACATTTATTATCATACCATTTGCATATAAAAGAGTCCAAAATATTAGGGAAGGCTATCTCAAGGGTGCTGAAAAAATTCTTATATCTACTATTTCAATGAAGTAACTAAAACCCAAGAAATAGTACAAAAGCCACTCTGCACAATAAACATCATGGTAACCACTTTGGTACTAAAACCCAGAACTGGCAAAGCCTATCCTAAGATCACCCTTTCAGGTTCAGACAGAAAATGGTCAGCTGCAGGATAGCATTTCATATTTCAACTATAATGAGATGACCTTGACTGTTCCATGTGAGGACACAGTGTGAGCTGCAGCTTTGCAGAACAAGGGCTTGAGGATCAAAACAAATGTGCTGCTCTGCTAACCCACTCCATCCAGAGCTAAGAACTCACAACAGAGGAGACCAGGGATTAGCCAGATCTCAGGGGAGCCTTACCCTGAGCTTAGCCACAACAAAATCCAGTGCTCTTGGTTTGAATTTTATGTGGCTCTGCCACACTGAGGACAACCCCTGAATAAAGATAATTTGTAGAAGGAATGCCTAAATTTCACCATGGTTAAATTAAGAATCCTGAAAATGATTATATGAACTGTTGAGTAACATTTAAATAAACATTTACTACTCAAAGACAATGCCTTTTTGAGAACCTAAAATGTATAAATAAATTACAAGCATCTAAAATCATATGGGTTTGGGGGGAATACAGACAGAACTTTTTTTTATGCTCATACCTGGATCTTTGATACAATCAAAATTTTCTTCTTTCAAAAATAAGGCTCTCAAGGGTTATATATACACCACCTGGTGGAGTACTATGTTGGAAGTAAAGACAGGGCCTCTGAACCATGAGCTTCCGGCACATAGTATACAGATTTCAGAGATCATCACGCTCCATCTCACAGCAAGGAACAAATAAGGGACGTGAAACTGAGAATCAAGAACTGCAGTCATAGGATGAATCATGGCCACAAAAGTAGAGACAAACATACACTGAAAGGTATATCCAGCCTCAAGTGAAATGCACCCAAAAGACAGCTTCATAATCAGCTTTAGGCTGCAGTATTTAGCATATAAGCACCAAGTCCTGCAGTCTAAGTGTGACAGGGTCCTCTCTGGCCTGCTGAAGGAAGGAAAATCACTGACTTCAGTCCTCTTGATTTTTCCTAAAGGGGAGTAGGGAAGGCACCTGTGAAGACCATAGTCCAGAGACAGACCACAGGGCCAGAACCCTTTTCTGCTTCCTCAGATCATAGGGTTCCCATATAATGCCAAGGATCAAACTGCAAAGGGAGAACAAAGAAAACCCCCACAAACAAAATCCATAGCCAGAAAAATTATTCTTCCGAGGTAAAAGAAAACAAAGAATGGAGAAAAGCATGCTAGGACAACATTATTCAAAAGAATGCTTCATTTTGGACATGTGAGATCTGAGCACAAGGGAGGAAAAACATCAGATATTAAAAAGGCCATTGCATGTTGATAAAAGGGTCAACAATGTAACAACAGGAATTGCAGAGGATGAAAAGGTCCACGCTCCAGTAAGGCATGGGGTCATTAGTACAGAGAGGCTCATAAGAGAACATCAAAATGTGGGGCATGGAAAACCTATGTCATTGCAAGTTAAAATGGGCAAAGGCACCATTCTGGTGGGAGACTTCATGCAACTTTATTCATAGACAATCGTAGTGGGCAGAAAATCAGTAAGGACGCAGTTTAACTTAACTGTACCATTGATCTGAACTCATATAGAACATTCATCAAGAGAAACCACATTTGGGGTCTTTAAATACACCTTAAAAGCACTTACACATAGATATCAGACAACCTATGCTTTAGGAGAGTCAGATAGTTCAACTTCTTAGTGATTAAACAATTTCAAAATAAAACAGGACTTAGAATAAGTCTAGAGAGATATGTGAAGATATTTCTAATAAATAAATATATAGAAAGTTTATTGAAATTTGAAAAAATTAAAGGTCAGGTTGAGAGGAAACATTTTAGGCCTGGATGCATTTACTAGAACAGAATAAAGTTGCAAAGTCAGCCATCAAAGCCTCTACCGTAGGAAACAAACAAACAAACAAACAAACAAAAAGCAAACATAACCTAAAGCAACCAAAACAGAAGAAGCAACTTTAGAAATCAGAAATAAAATTGAAGACTAACTAACAAAAGCCAATAGAGAAACTGAAGAAAGCCAAAATTTAGACCTTTAAGAAAATCAGTTAAAAATTGGTAAGTTTCATGCCAGGAAAATTAAAGAAAAAGAGAGAGAGGAGAAAACTCTGAAATAGGAGAAGTAGAAAAAAGCCCATTAATCCACAGATTTCAAAATAAGTTTAATAAAGGAAGGTTATGAATAACACTTTTATCACATCTTTGATAAACTTGATGAATATAGACCATTATTTTCCAGAAACAACACATACAAAAAGATATTCTTAATAGGCATATATCTAATGAAAGGCATCCGAGAATTCAAAGGCCTTTCAGAACATAAATTGCCTCATCCAGGTAAATATGTTGATGACTCCCCATTAAGCTTAATGAATGAAGTACATTGATTCTTTGCAATGTCTTCTAGATACTCCAGGTCAGAACAACACAAAAAGCAAAAGACACAAAAAATCAGTACAACTATGGACTATATTTTCATGAACATGATTTCTAAACTCCCTTAAAAATGTGATATGAAGCGGGGAAGTGGGTAAAATGGAGAGAATGCTGTAATTGGGAAGGGGTCAGTATAGAAAGAAAGAGAAGGTGCAGGGGAAATACCACTAAGGATGCTTTCTAAAGTATCCTTCAAGTATTCAAGGAAATACATTATCTAATATTTACTTACGCAAAATTACTTAACACACACACACACACACAAACACACACACACACACACACACACACACACACACACACACTACTCCCCATAAGAGCCATAGACCATCTAACAAAAATCATCCAGGTATGAAAAATGACCTTTTAAACTGTTTGTTGGTCAGCGGAATCCAAATGACTACTAAAGAATTGTTGCCTATTGCTGTTGTCCTTGGTTGCCTCCCACCTATTGAAGGTTAAAGTCTCTATTGCTGAGGAAACCACCCATGTCAAACACAGGTCCCTCAGGATCAGAGCTGGATCTTGCTTGAAAGCCTCCTCCCTGAGGAACAGCTTTCATAATACCAGAAGATGCTATGAAAGCTACCAAAACAGGGAAAAGGAAAAAGTCCTACCCAGCTATTAAGCTTACTGTCTTAGTTAGGGTTTCCATTGTTGTGAAGAGACACCATGACCACAGAAACTCTTATAAAGGACAATGTTTAATTGGGGCTGGCTTACAGGTTCACATGTTCAGCCCATCATCATTGTGGCAGGAAGCATGACAGTGTCCAGGCAGGCACACTGCTGCTGGAGAAGCTGAGAGTTCTACCTATTATTCCAAAGGCAGCGAGGAGAAGACTGGCTCCCACGTGGTTAGGAGAAGGGTCTCATTGCTCACCCCACAGTGACGTACTTCCTCCAGCAAGATCACACCTCCTAATGGTGCCACTCCCTGGGTCAAGCATGTTGAAATCACCACAGTTACTTATCATGACAGGGCCAGCCCTGAAAGATGCTCCTATAGGTGCAATAGTGGCATTCACATGGTATTATCCAACTCTAGTTGTACTTAAGGCTGACTCAGCAGGAGGGAATCCTTGTCTGGTAGACAACTACCATGGGCCAGTTAGGTCATGAATCTTAAAGGAGGACCTGCTGCCAAGCAGCATAATACCTAACTGCTTTTACATACTTGTACCCACAGATAGTGTAATTCTTAACCTCAACCAAAGATTTTCTTTGCAGCAGATGGAGACCATTACATAAAACTACAACTGGTCAAAATACAGAGAACAACTGACTACGAGGTGTCTCGACCTGATGAATACGGCTATAATACAACGCCTGCTCCTAAGGCTCAGGGATGATCGTGGAAGAGGGGATGGATGGCTTTGAAGAGCTAAAGGATTGACAAGTCTGCTATTTTATTAGGTTTTCTAGAAATGACTGGGAGGCTACACCCACGATATTGAATAACAGGCTGCATGAGCAAAGCCGATACAATGACGGCACCAATAGCAATGTTAACATGGAAAGTTTCTCAAGGACCCATGCCTAGACAAAATGTATGTACTTAAAATCAAGTACACACAAGCAACTTTAGAAGGAACCAGCAGGCTACACTTTTACATTTGTGTATTTAGATATGTAATAAAAATAAAGAAAGAGAAGCCATGCATTTGAGGGGAATTAAGGAGGAGAAGGAGTTAGGGAGAAAGTATACATTAGAGGTTGAAGTGATGAAAGGGAAGGGACAAAATTATATAATTACATTTTAATTTAAATAAAAATTAAAAATAAAATATAGGCAAGATCAACTTAATAATGTATAATTTAGTCACAGATTAGGACTAAATTCAATTTACTTTCAGTATACAAAGTCAGCTTACTACTTGAAATCAATTACTGTAACTATTATTTTGCCACAAGTTGCCTATTGTTCTTACCATTAAATCATTTATTACAGCTTACATCTGTTTTCAAAATGTATACTTGCTTCCTCCTGATAGTAACATCCACAACAACCCAGAGAACAGCATGGCAAACCACAGTTTCATTAGATTACTTTGTAGAATTGACGCTACACAGAGATAGATTAAAGGGCTATCACCTTTTCATTGAATAAATATGGACAATAGGAAGAGAACAAAGAGAACCAGAAATGTAGACGAGCCACAGAGCAGCCTTTGAAGGGAATGAAGAGCGTGTTTTACTACTGGCTGAAACAGTGGTAGCTCAAGAGGCCCATTTATTGCATTGTTTTAGTTTTCCCTTTTTAAAAATATTAATTTCTTTTATGACTATAGGTGTTTTGTCTGCATGTGTGTCTATGCACCACATGAATGAGTGACTGGAGTTACAGATATTTCTGAGCTGCCATGTCAGTGCTGGGAATCAGACCCAAGTCTTCTGGAAGAGGAGACGGTGCTTTTATCTCCTGAGCCATTTTCCAGTTCTGTCTTTTCATCTTTTAAAATATCTCTGATTAATATTCATATTGCTTTTACCGAAATGGAGATGCCCATAATGTTTCAGTTTTGTAACAGCATCTTGACATTAATGTTTCTAAATGTGCTCTTCATGGATAAACACTCAAATCACCTGTGGTGGACTGACACACTAAGCCTTGGTGACTAAAGGTTTGTGCAACATTTAGTTCATCCACGGGCTTATTAATGAGCATTCCAAATCAGATTTCAAAGATTTTCCAAGGAAGAAATTACTTTAATTCCAGAAGACCCCATTTACTAAAAGCTACAAGGAAATATCCCAGGAGAAATTAACACAGATACAGACAAGGAACATCTTCTATCCCTTTTTACCAACCGGAACAAACCCTTCAGCATACACGTGTTATAAACCTTGAATAATACGAGCATCATTCAGAGCTGGATACATGAACAGGAAGCCAGGAAATACATACTTGAAGAGACACTGGGGCTTCTATTGTCACTGGAACCCATCATGCTCAGTCCATAGAGTAATTCTGATGCTGGTCAACCTGCTTCCCCTCCATCCAGCTTATTTGATTTACATCTCTTCCCTTCTCCCTCCTTTCAGTGTAGATACCTCTATTATACACCCATGCCCAATGTTATTACAAAGGACAAGGGTTCAATTCCCAGCCACTACATGGTAACTCCATTTGTAATTCCAGACACCCTTTTTTGGCATCCTTTGGGTACTGTACACAAATGGTGATACCCATACACATTTAATAATTTAATATTATATAATATTATATAAATTAAATATATATAATATTATATAATATTAATATAATATATATACATATATATATTATTTGAAAGGAATTATCAGATTTATTTTATTTTTTAAGATTTATTATTTTATTTATATGAGTACACTGAAGTTGTCTTCAGAAACACCAGAAGGCATCGGATCGGATCCCATCACAGATGGTTGTGAGCTACCATGTGGTTGCTGGGAATTGAACTCAGTTCCTTTGGAAGAGCCATCAGTGCTCTTAACCATTGAGCCATCTCTCCAGCCTGGAATGATCAGATTCCAGATGCACTTGGAATGGAGACAAGAGAGGACATGGTGAGCTAGAGGGCAAGAAAATGCTAGGCTGAGGCTGATTTTAGAAAGGAAAAGGTGCAGGATGCGGAGGGAATAAAACACACATGTGTAACGGAGGCATGGAGACAATTTCTTGCTTTGGCAGGTGGCAGGCTACCGACACATTCCCACTGCTTACTATAGAAGGAACTACATAAACATTTCTTGTTCTATAATGAGCAAACATCTCTTGATCTTGAAATATGAGGCTTTCCATTCCTCAGAGTCGTCTTATGCTTTATCCCAGGGAAAGACTAAGAGAGTAATTTGCTTCAATTAGAGAATCTGTCTTATGAACCAGGTGAAAGGATGGAGACAACAAGATTAGAGCCCTGACTGAACATGATATGCCATGAACAGGGAGTCTATCCCCAGCCTGTATAACTGCTTTGTACACAAATCCAGATGAGCTCTTTGTGGGTAACTGTCCTACAGCAGTCAACGCCACAGCTTCAAAATCTCACCTAAAACTACAGCTTCAAAATCTCAGCTAAAAGTGAATGAACTCAGGTCACTGAAGAACAACAATGCTCCAGATATTCATATGCAGTGTTATCTTAACAGCTTAGAATGAGCTGAAAAACCAGATGGGTAACCACAGGTTAAAAAAAAAAATGATACTATTTCTAACTGATATAAATATTCCAAAGTAGAGAAGAAAATAGAAAGGAACCTAACTCATTCTAGTATCCAAGCCAATGACACAACCAGAACAAAACCCAGCAGACCATTATTTCTGTGTTACAACGACACACATACAGAGAACCCACAAAATGCTGGAGACCCAGTAAAACAATACATAAAGAGAACTATGGTGTGTCACCAAATGGGACTTATACCAGGAAGCCAAATTTGGTTTCCATCAGACACAGGAAATTACTTGACAAATCCCAATGCCAATACCCTCTCAGGATAAAGTACACAAAAATTTACAGGTATAAGGGGATGTACGCACCCTGACAAAGAGCTGTCAAGGAAAGCCTTAGGCTCAATTGCATGCATGCTGAATGGGTAGGATGTATTCCTTCTCAGGTGCAAAACATGTCGAAGGTGTTCACTGTTGCCACATTCAAGCAACACTGAGTTCTACCACAGAAACTGAACAAAAATAAGTCAAAGACATTATGTTAGAAAAGACAGGTGGGAAGTTTTTATCCTCAAACATGACTTTGTCCTTGAAGCAATCCTAATGTGTCTGCTAAAAATTAGAATGAGTTAGTAAAGTGGCAGGGTCCAAGAGTAAAACATCAGACATACAGCCGAGAGCATCCCAGCTGGATCTGACCCAGCGACAGTATGAGAAGATGCTATATAAGGGAGGGAAATGTCTGATGATAGTTCTACCATGACAACCACAACAATGACCAACATGGCAGTATGTCCCTAAGGGTGCAATAGTGGTACTCATATCTTATAGCAACCAACAGATATTTAATTAAACTTGAGCCCACTCAACAGGAGGGAAATCATGCCTGGTACTGGAAATTTACCCAACTTTTCCTGCCAGGGTCCAGTCCCAGGGATGACCATGTTCCATAGAGGAGATAAGGAGTCAATGAAGGAGGAGTGAGCCAGGCTCGGGGGTCAGGGGAATCTTGCAACCTGACTGACTGGCAGCCAAAGTGCACTCTCTCTCTCTCTCTCTCTCTCTCTCTCTCTCTCTCTCCATTCATCCATTTCATCCATCCATTCATTTATCTATTTATTCACTTTACAGTCTAAGTGCAGCCCTGTTCCTCCCTTCTCCCAGTCCCACCATCACACCCCTTTTATCCTCAGAGAAGGGGAGGCCTCACCATGGGTATCAAAATAGGTCACCTCCTGTAGCTAAGGTAGACTTCAAGTGGAGGGAGAGGGACACCAGCCCACCCACAAAATCTTCAACCCCAAATTTGTCCTGCCTACAACTAGTGCAGGGTAAAGATGGAGCCTAACCAATGACTTGCCCAACTTGAGACTCTTCCAATGAAAGAGTTAGTCATTAACATTATTAGTGATATGCTTGCAGACAGGAGCCTAACTTCTTTATATAGAATGCAGGAAGAGACTGAAGTCATTCCAAAACACAGATCATATCATTTTTGTCTCCGGACAAATGTTTTAACTTCCTCTTGGTCACAAGTTTAGGCATCATTGATAAACCATGACAGAACAGAGTTATCTTTTACAATCATTTTCCTTCATCAACCCCGTGATCCAAAATTTAAGAATCTTGCAGTTACATGGGCACTAGACAGAAAGAAAATCTCCAAGCCAGCCAAGGCAGATTGTCATGTCCCAAGCAGTAAATTATCAACTTTTAAGGGTCAGAGTACTAATTGTTATTAGGCTCGGAACAGGCTTCAGGCCAAAAGCCGCTATAGTTATTATTCAGTTTCTGTCATAATACATTGCTTACATTTAATATTTTTGTAGAATTTACTTCCATATCTAATCATAGTATTATTTTGTTCCTTGGTCATTGAACACCACAGTGGTCTGTACAAGCTAACTTTTCTAAGAAAGGAAGGCCATTTATCTACACCATTCCTTATCAATATAACCCCATGTGTAGATCAGAGATAACTCCTAACAATCTGACTTTGTTGCTGTGTCTTTTTCTCGATTGGCATACCATACGAGGGCCCGCAATCCTATATTCCACATAATCTCTTGACTGTATTAGGAGGAAACATTTTTATTACTTATTTTATTTATTTACATTTCAAATGTTGCCGCCTTCCCATTCCCCCCTCCATGAGTCCCTCACTCCATCCCTCCACCCACCCACCACTCCTACCTTACGCCTCTAGCATTCCCCTACTCTGGGGCCCCCACTACATATATAGCAGAGGACTACCTTTTCTGGCCTCAGTGGGAGGAGTGCACGTGGTCCGGAGAAAGAGACTTTTAATCTCATCTGCTGCCAACTTCTCTAGCCCACCAAGTCTTGTTTACCTTTTTAAGCTTCCTTTGTTCTGATTATCTGATTCCTGAGTGAGCACAGGGGCAGATGTTCCAAGAGTATCTAGGTACCAAAGCCTCACAAGGGGATCTCTGCTGTCTTTATTTGAGTCACAACCTCTAGGGCATAAGGAGGACCTTTTTAGTGGCATCAGATAAGGATATCTCCATGAAAGCAGGAGGGGTAGCATACTCAAGATCTTCCTGGGGAAGCTTAGCAGCAGCACTCCTGAGAGAAGGCATTAATAAATCATAAGGAATTTTTCATCAACCCAATTTCTCCAAGTTGTACAAATACAAAAAGCCCTGTAAACATACAACACGTGGAATCAAGACCAAAAGTGGAAGATGGCCTGATAATGACTGCATCATGTGGCTCAGCGGCTGCCAGATCTTTATCAGGCAGCTGTGCTGGCTTTATGGCTTTTGCTGTTCCCATTAGATATGGCTGTGCTGTGTTCCCCTTTTTATTGTTAATTTAAGGGTGGCATGTAGAACACTTCTCAGGCTTCAGAGGATGACTGGAAGGACAGGAACCAAAATAAGCACAACTCCCAGGATTATTCCCAAATTGATTATACTAGACCAAAAAATCCTGTCCTGAAACAAAATAAGTGAGAGATCTAAGAATATGTTTGCAAAACTGAGCTGAACCAACGGCTATAACTTGTTGATGTAAAAACAGCATGTTTACGGCTAAATCAGAATTGTTCTATAGGCCATGGGAGTAAGAACTAAGTTGTGCCCTGGTCACTTAGAAGCATTTTATGGAAGTGGAGTGACACAAGTCCATTTAAATTGTGATTGACAGGAAACAATTAATCCAGCTTTAATGTTCTGAGTTTGATTACCCATAAATAAGACTATTTCTTCCAAAGAATTTACCTTATTGCCTAAATTTTTAATCAATTGTTTTTCTTGAGTGATAAGTGCCAGTAACACATTTTTTTGAAAGCCAATGAACACGTTCTAAAGTACGTTCAAGCGCACTGTTGAATCAGAGCAGTGGTAGAGGCTATGAGTGACTCCAAAATTTCAGTTAAGGCAGTAATTGCTCAGATAACAGCAGCAACATGTCTTTTGGGTCTTCCTGCTCTTGGGGTTTCAGATCTTAGAGGAGAGTTGTCTGCCACCATTTTCCTAAACGAGCACAATCTCAAACTGCATTTTACACACCTGTCCTTCTACTCACAGTGTAGCTCTTGCTTCATCATAGAAGGTTCTCTTTGTAGCAAACCGTAAGAGAAAACCACAATAAGTCAACGTGGAGAGAGAAAGCATTATAAAGTGCTCAGAAGTAATGGTTATGTCTACAACACAACTCCTGTAGCTAAGGCTCAGGGAGCATCACGGAAGAGGGCAGAATGATTCTGAGAGCCAGAGAACTAGGAAATTTGGCTGTGAAATTGTATAAGAGAATGACAGGGAAGCTTCATTCTTTACCTCGACAGTGTGGCCTCAAGACCACACTCAAGCACACCATCAAGACATATTAACTAGGAAGGGAGAAATATCATTGATCTGTATGCCTAGACAAGGAATGTATGCCTAGACAAGGCAACTAAGGAATGCTGAGAGCATTAGTTATTCCAGGAATGAGACATCTAATTAGTTATCCAATTCCAAGTGGTCAGCCCTGAAGCCATGTACAGACAAATAACACTAAAAAGACTCAGCATGTTGTTTTACATATTTATGCATATATATATAATTTAAAATTAAAGAAAGAGAGGCTATGAATTTAAAAGGGAGTGAGTGAGAAAGGTACATGACAGGAGTTGCAGGCAGAAAGGAGAAAAGAGAAAATGGTATAATCATATTTTATTTTAAAACAATAGAAAGTGTGTTTCAAAAACTTAAAACACTCTACTAAATATTTTATGAATAGGTAAAAGATAAAATCAAAGGTTCTAAGCATAAAGTAGCAAAAACATAGTAATACAACAATGTTAATTATCCTCATTAGATCACTACACAGTATACAGATTCATTAAACTATCACACTGCATCTTATAAATATGTACAATTACATGTTAATAAAATTTTTAAATGCTTACTGTGGCAGGAAATGCTAACTACCCTAATTTATTTGATCATTACGTATTGTAAATACGTATAAATTACCACACTGCATCCCACAAGTGTGCACACTTAAGATACAAACAAAAGAGATCACAATAAACACAAAAAATAATCATAATGTTTGAATAGGTTTATATGCTAATCTTAATGTGAATATTATACAATATAAATATGTATACATACATATGTATCCATCCCATAGGGTACTATAAATATGCAGAATTTAATGTGCCAACTATAAAAATGAAAATGTTACCAAACTCAGAAATATTCCTATGAATAAATTAAAGAAGCTCAAAATATATACTTTGGAAAGTACCAAAATACTATTTAGAAAAATAAAGGAGATATTAAATGGGAAGACACGCAATGTCTATTAATCAGTAGATTCAACTTTGTTAAAACAGAAATGCTGCTCAAATGTTTTACAGATTCAATACAACCCTAAAGTGTCCAGCTGCTCTTTGTAGAAGCAAACAAGTTGATCCTAAAATTCCCGGGGAATTGTGGGGGACTGCCAAAACACCGGAAGTGCTCAGGATAGACAAAGCAATCGAGACAAAATGAACAAAGCTGTGAACTGGTTTCACAATGAAAACTTACTGTGAAGCAACAATAAGCAAGAGGGAGGTACTGCAGTAGCAGAAAAACAACAGGCAGGACTGGTGGTTTACAGATGGACCTACCTGTAGACCTCAAGGGCTACTTACTGGCAATGGTGTAAAACCAGCCAATGGAAGGAGTGGCTTTTATAAAATTTTGCTGGGAAAGCTCTATGGGCTGTTAGTGAAAGAGTGAAATCTGGACACTTATTTCACAATGTATATGAAAACTAACCAAACATGGATGAAAAACCTAAGGGAAAGAACATACAAAACGTACAGGGATGAATGTACATGAGACTGAATTGTGTGATATTCTGTGATGGGTTTTCAGATAGGATATCAACAGTACCAGCAACAGAGCAGAAATGTATAAATTGGATTTCATGAAATTGAAATGCCCATTGTTTCAATGACATTATGAAGAACAAGACTATGCTGAGAAAGGAAGAAAACATCTTGATCAATCTGATTGAGGACATGCATCTAGAATATCTGATGCATTATACAACTCAGTGGAAGAAAATAGCCCAATAAAATATAGACAACACAATACACATTTCACCAAGTATATATGCACATAACTAGCAGGGGCATGAACACAAGTGAGTGTCATTCATCTCTTGGAGAATACAAATAAGAACCACAATAAGATGTCACTTCATACTAAATTGAATGTGAAGGATGGAAAACTTTGGCCATGCTCATAACATCAAGCTGGGGAAAGACTGGAGTATTAACCCTGCATGCAGCAATGGATAATAGTTCTTGGAATACTTCATCAATTTTTAAAAATGATTAAGCATAGCAAACCATGTAACAGAACAATTCTACTTCTGAAGATATATACTCCAAGAACTGAAAGTATATGTCTACACAAAAATGTGTGTTTGCATGATTACAGCAGTGATATTCACAACAGCCATGAGGTGGAAACAGCTCATTTGCTACTGATGAGGGGCAGACCTAACTGTGGTATGCTGTAAAAAAGGTTCTAGAACATATTGCATAGGTCAACTTGGAAATATTATTGTATAAATATGAAGCCTGAGAAGACCTCCAGACTCAGAAATTAGATTGGTAATTGATTTTGAGGAGGGAGGAGATTAATGGGTGACAGGCAATAGGCCTGGGTTGATACAATGCTCTAGAATGATGGTTGTACACATCTGCCATTCTATGGCTTTCCTGAAATGCATTAGATGGAGGGGCAAAAAGGTATGCGAGTTATCTACCAGTCAGACTATTCTAGCAAAGAATGTCTGGGAACTATGTGCATGGGGCTAAATGCAGATAGTCATTAGTAGGACCCAGGGCTTGAGATGGTGGGCATAGCATTCAATCATACACATGAAAAAAACACTGTAGGCAAGTTTAAAAGTTGGGAAAGCATACAAGAAGCCGGTGCCCTACGTCAGTGAAAAACTGGGGCAGAATTTCAGATTTCCTGGGATCAAAATCAGACTAAGTGTTTCAGTGCTATCGAGTACTGTAGAGTTTCAGTAGTTTTCCACAGTAGATGCAACACAGCAATTAGATTTCTGTAGTGTTGTTTAGAGATAATTTTAAAATTGTGATTTCAAGCTAAGATATTTTAATTAATGTAAGTAACATATATTGGCTTGTATTGTAAATACTTCTTGTCAGGACTTTGAAATGCTTAAAAGAGAAAGTGAATATATAATTTACAACAGAACTTAGCTATTGAAGGAAATTTAATTAAATTTGAAAATGAGATTATTTTAAATTTTAATCCGATAAGCTGGAGTTAATCAGCGATTAATAAACAGAGCATAATGCTACTTATTTTCATTTTACTGTATTTACGAAGAACACATTGATATAGGTTTTACTTAATTTTGTAAATGAGATTTTAAATACTTAACAGTATATAACTTTACTGAAATTCATAATCTAACTGAAATACACTCTTTTATGAAGAATGCCCCACTCAGATATTCCTAAGAAACCTTTACATACCTCTTTAAACAACAAATTGCTGCTTTTAAATGCAAAAAGTGAGCATAGAGCAATCCTTGCTGCTCCCTGACTAAACACGTGGGAGTGTTGAAGTACCAGGCAACACTGTAGTGGTGAGAACATGGCAGTAATTAGAAAGCAAGTTCTTGCTTGGGGGCTTCCACACAGGTGGGACACAGTAATAAACACACATCATGTATTAGGTAATTTTTCTAAACATACGTCTTTATATCACACATAGACATGGATGGCAGGATAGCGATGTGACTTAGGACACAGATTCGTAAGTCAGGGCATCTGAGTTTAATTTCTAGCACCCAGAGATAATAACTGTGTTACTTCCATGACTAACTTCAGCCTCCTGGGCTTCAGTTTTATCAATTTGTAAGATGAGGATAACAAGTCTACAATGGAGTTGCCACAAAGTTAACAAGATTAATATCTGTAAAGCAGTTAGAATAATGCCTCACACCCAGAAAACATGATGGCAATTGTGCTCCCGTCTAAAGGAAATACAGGGACAAAGAGTATAGCAGAGACTGAAGGAAAGGCCACCCAGAGACTGCCCCACCTGGGGATCCATCCCACATGCAGACACCAAACTCAGACACTATTGCTGATATCAAGAAGGGCTTCCTAACAGGGGCCTGCTACAGCTGTCTTCTGAAAGACTGTGTACAGGGACCCCAATGGAGGAGTTAGGGGAAGAACTGAAGGAGCTGAAGGGGCCTTATCTGGCATCAATGGGAGGGGAGGCCTTTGGTCTTGTGAAGGCTTGATGCCCCAGTATAGAGGAATGCTAGGGCGGTAAGGCGGGTGTGGGTAGGTGGGTGGGGGAGCACCATCATAGAAGCAGGTGGAGGGGGATGGGATAGAGGGTCTCCAGGCAGATAACATTTGAAATGTAAATAAAATATCCAATTTTTTAAAAACTGAAAAAAGAAAAAAAAAAAAAGAAACAGAAAGTATATAAAGTCATTATTCCAGGGAGAAGACACTTCTGGGAGAAGTTGGGGAACAGGAAAGAATATGACTAACATATACTGTATGCAAAATTTTAAATTAAAATTTAAAAAAGTCACTATGTATTATAAAGAAAAAAAAAAGAAAATGTTAGGTAATAAGTGCTACGAAGGGACCTATAGCAAGTGAAGCAGTCTGGAATGATACACAGAGAGAGAGAAGGAAGAATCTCAATAGTGTCCTCAGGACCTATCTTCCTGACCCCTTAGGAAATAAAAATAGTGGCAACTTGGACAAAAATGGCAACCAAGAGTACTAGGAAATAGATGAATTCCATATAATTCTATAGGAAAACCCAATGGAGTGTCCAGTCAGAAAAATGGAGTGCCCTGCAAGCAAGTTATGTATGTTTTCTCCAGTCAAGATCTGATGCTGGATAGAGGTATGTTTCAGTAGATGATCTGTCTTGACCAGGGATGGAGTTTTGTTATGTGGCTCTGAAAGGGAAAAGGTGCTGTGATTGTGTACACGGGGGTATTTATCACCATGAGTCATAGATGCCAAGCAGGAAGGTGAGTGGTATAGAACTCCCTATGGGGAGAAATAGTTTTAAAGAAGAGTGTTCAGAATCTGGATGCTTTGAGCTAGAGACTCTGGAGTCACAGGTCAGGTAACAGCAGTGTTACTTGGAAGCCCATAGGAAATGCAGAGTCTTAGGCTCCACGGTGGCCCTGAGCAGGAACACCCCCAGAAAACCTCCCACACAAAGTATGGCTGAAGGTCTAGGTTAGTTCCAGAGTACTGGAGCCTCAGGTGGAGCAGCAGAGACAGGAAGTCTAAGGACCCGGGAGACTGGAAGGAAGCCACACTGTCTACATGGGTACCAAAGCCAGCACAGTGATGACTACAGTGGATGAGAGACACCAAGAAAGGTCCAAGGATGAGGCAGGTTCTCCAGGGGAAAAGCAGAGAAATCGAGCAGAGCATGTCTGCACATGTTGCCAAAGGGCTGGGGTCTCTTAAGAGGCTTGAAAAGAAAACAATGGGCCCAGAAGCGGAGCTTGCAGTCAGGAGATAAGTGAGATGTTTGAGTGAGAAGAGCTACTACCTGAGAAAGCTTTTGGAAGAACCGGGGCCTCAGGGGCAGCCAGTGTGGGTTACAGAGTATAACACTAACACACCACCTGACCCACGCCTGTCAAGGAACCAAACACACTCTGGGGAGCAGCTTTTCTTTCTCAAGATTCTCTTCACAACTCAAACATGCTTTGCAAATACCTGAACCTCCGAGCAGGAAATGCTTTGAAAGCATGCAGTTTAAGTAAGTCATTTTCTCATATATAATGATTTATATACAGCATATTCTTTATCTAAGGTCTTTAAAACCTTTTATTTAAGTTCATACCTAGGATATTAAAAGCACCAAATTACTGAAAGCTGGGTAGGGGTGGGGTATTATTGTAATCCTAACACTCAGGGAGCTGAGGCTGATGGGTGAGGTATTTGAGACCAGGTTGAGCTTTAAATAGAGTCCCTGTCTCAACAAAATACAACAAACAAATAAAAAAACCAAACAGAATAGCCAGGTCTTGAGAATGTCCATAAGAAAGCAGGTGTTCTTTCACAGCCTCTTTACAAATAAGTAAGCAGAAGTACAAAGAAGCCTGGTTACGTTCCACAAGGTCCCAAACAGGAGGGAAACAGATTCCAGATCCCAAACTAGGCCATCATTCTACAGTGGGATCTGCGATCCATGCTGTCTCTCACTAGCTGCTACTTTCAACCCAATATTTTAATGATATAAAAGATGCATAAGAACAAATGATAAACAAGCGCCCCTCCCCCTCTTTCACCATTCAAAGACTCCCAGGCATAAGAAGCCTTAGGCAGTGTGTATTTGATCCCAAGGTACAAAGAAGTCAGCCTCACTGTAGACAGAAGAAATCGATCCTATATTTTTAAAAAAGCCTTAGAGAAGAGCATGTCATCCTGATTCTAACTGATCCCACCTGACTCACCTGACCTAAGGCTATGCTGCTGCAAACAATCCCACGCTTCTGTGCAGTAATACCTATGAAAGTCCCTCCTAGGATCTGAAATTTGAAACCCACCCTGTTCCAGGACATGCTCCCTTTCTCGGTTTTCTTTTATGTTCTAGATGTTTCCTATCCTGAATGGATCATCACATTCATTAGATGAAGTCTAGAATCAACCAACTTTAGTGTTGGCTCCTAATTCTTTCTGGTCTTGGAGGATCAGTAGTATCAAAGGGTGTCTGAAGGCAGCATCCTTGGTGAGAACAGAAAATTCCAGTGGGTATGTCCTTAGGGACAAGTACTCAGGAGGTGTGCTGTTCACGGGTAAGGGTCTCAGTCTCAGGAGAGAGATGCCAGAAGTTCTGATTGAATACAAATGAAGGACCTAAATACCACCAGGACTTACAAATCACTTCTACTTGTGCCATTAGCCAAGTGAACATGAGCACGTACAGTTAATGTGGTCATTAACTCTGTGAGAACTCAGAGGCTCCTATGTTAGATATTAAATGTCTCATAGGGTGAGAAATGCTGTCTATCAAAAGAAAGCAATGAGAGTAATGACCAACTCACAAAGAGGTGGCTTGTGCCTGTATCATAGCCCCAAAGTCTGTGCAAGAGCTTTAAATTTACAGTGGATTGGCCATTATAAACTCTGGAATTTCTTCTATTAAAACAAAAAGTCCAGGGAGGTGAAAGGCTCTCAGGACTCAAAGGGAGGAACCTTAGATGAAATGCCCAACAGTGGGGAGAGGGAGGAATGGGATTGCCATCCCACAGTCAAAAACTCTGACCCAGAATTGTTTCTAAAAGAACTGCAGGGACAAAAAAATGGAGAAGAGACTAAGGGAAAGGAGATCCAGTGACTGGCCCAACTTGGGATTCACCTCAAGGGGAGGCTCCAAGACCTGACACTATTACTGATGCTATGGTGTGCTTACAGAGAGGAGCCTAGCATGGCTGTCCTCCAAGAGTCCCAAAAAGCAGTTGACTGAGACAAATGCAGATACTTATACCAAATCATTGGACTGAAGTTGGAGACCCCTATGGTTGAACTAGAGAAAGGCTGGAAGAAGTTGAGGAGGGCTACCCAATAGGAAGACCAGCAGTCTCAACTAACCTGGACCCCTGAGATCTCTCAGACATTGAGCCATCAACCAGGCAACATCCAGGAGGTGGTCCAAGGCCCCCGACAAATATATAGCAGAAGACTACATGATCTGGCCTCAATGAAAGAAGACTTACCTAGCTCTTGAGAAACTTGAGGCCCCAGGGAGTAGGGCGGACTGTCAGGTTGGGGTGCAGTGGAGTGGGAGGTGTGGGGACATTCTCTTGGAGACAGGAGGAGAAATAGGATGAGGAACTGTCAGAGGGCAGACCAGGAAGGGGAAAGAAAAAGCAAAGCAACGACGAAGTCTAGCCTGGCTACCACAGAAATCAGCAAGCAGAATCTGACACATTCACCCTTACAGGGCATGTGTGCATGGCACGGCCTGCTTAGAAACGCTGCTAACAGACCCCTCAATACTCAGGCACTGCACCTCTCAACATTTGATTAAAATTTATGAGCACAGTATATGCCTTAAAGTCCCCCGAGTCTGCCTTCCTGGCAGTAAACAGAGTCTTCTAGCATATTAGCAGTGAGCTGAGGTCTTTGGGGTCATTCAAGTTCTGGTCTGAGGCCCAGCCTCTCAGCCTGCCAGCCAGGTAACTGAAGTGAGAGCTCCCTGAATCTCCGAGCCTCTAGCTCTGGACCTGGTGCACTGGGATACTGCAGATCTATCAATCTTTGCTAATTTTTCATCCCCAAAGGAGCATTCTTAGTCCTGCCAGCAACACAACACTTCGGGGCCAAAAGAAGTTATGAGCCTCAGTTTTCTATATTTAATATATAAAGTATAAACTTTTTCTATATTTAATATATAAAGTATAACTCTGGATCTATGTTTACCCATCTGCATGTGACCCTGTCCCTGCTAAGGAAGCAGGGGAGAATGACTTCCATTTCTAGGGGACAGTGAACATTAGGCACAGTAAAACTGGTTTGCTTTTTTTTTCCTCATAGAACTGACTAATGTGTGGTTTATACACATACTAAATGTCCCTCTAGGTCCCACATATTAACGGCTTGGTCCCTGTCAACTTTATTAGGAGGCAATGAGAACTTTGTCAGGGTCTAGTGAGAAGTGATAGCTTATTAGAACTGTGCCCTTGAAGATGACACTGGGACCAGATCACTGTCTTCCTCTCTTTTTCTTTCTGCTTCCTTGTTGCCGTGAGTTGAGCAGCATATTCCTCTGGGTCACTGCCCTGAAGGACAATGGTCCAGAGACTGCAACCCCCAAACTGAGAGCCAAAATACACCTTTTCCTGTTCACACTCATCGTGCCGTATTCACTACAGTAACAGAGAGCCGAAGAAAGCTCATTACAAGGATTACATCATATTACAATCATGTATCAGCATAAGTATGATGCAAAACAGGCCAAGTATGACACAACTAAGTATGCGAAACAGTGCACATGGATTAACAAACCTTAATCACCATACCAAGCATACCTCTTCAGAGTACCTTCTTAGAGCTTCCAAGTCAGCATAAAACCACAAAGACAAACACATCTGAGCCAGGCAAGAGTGACTTATCAAGTTACTACCTTCATTAACAAATTAGTAAGCCAAAGATCTCTATGAAGCAAGCAGGGGCTCCGAGTCTGAGATAGGTCACTTAGCAATACTTCTGTGTCAGCTTTTTCAAGGTCACAAGAAGGAGAAAGGCCCTCAAAGGGGAAAGTCTCACTGCTGCTGCATCAAGTTCAGGGGCTCCTTCAAACAATTCTCAGTAATGAATGTTTCACCACTAGTTTTTCTTCTTGGTAACATCAATGGCGCTGCTAGCTAAGGGTCTCTCTGCTGGAAATCACATCCTCATTAGATCAGATGTGAGACCAGTCTGACCTTTGGGGAGGATGGAGTGAGAAGAGGCCATCAGGACGTGCTCCTTATAATCTGTTTCCCTTGTCTGCTGCGCTCATCTCTCAGGGCTAGGGACATGGCAATCCCTTATATATTAGGAGGAACCAGAAGAAAGAGTGCTTACACTTGTGTGTTTACTTAGAGCAAGTCACGGAGATTTTATATTTGTCAAAGTCACAGGAAGTTTTCTTTTCCCATAAAAGCATTAAAAAACATAAATTCCAAATATAATCAATGTTCTGAAAAGTCAAAAAACAAAAATGACACAGTTGATACAAACAAAACCAAACGTGATTAGAGACAAACTTTTAGGCTAATACCTAGGCTTCGGTTTGCCAAACATCAGCCACAGGTTAGCGTAATCACTAATAACCACAAATTCTTCATCTGGTAGGCAGACATGGCTTTGCCTCAGCATCAACCGTGTCAAGATCGTCTGCATGCTCTTTTCAATCTAACTGCCCTTCCTCACTATTTGGCCTTTTAAAATACTCAATTTCAAAGTTTCTAACCAAATATTTTCTTCTGTACAAAGTCTTCTCGTAAGTTTTTAAATGATAATTGAATGACCTCAGTGTGAGCCCATCTGGCCACAGGCTTACTTCTCACTTACAATTTAGCAAACTTACCCTCTTCCATTTGAATTCCTGGAGACCAGGGAATATGCCCTGTCTTATGTCCCACAGCACCCAGGAGGTTTCTAGCTCATCCCTTGTCTTGGGCCTGTGTAGGTGATCATTTTTCGTCCCATCCCCAACCCCACTGTGTCTGAACATAAGTCAAGACAAATCTAAATTGAATGGAAGACAGTATCAAACTCTTTGATAGCTTTTTCTAGCCTCCTTAGTAAAGTGTCTATCATTGAGTTTGTAGTTTCCTTAGGGATAGAAGGCAGATATAGATCTGTATTTCAATTTAATTAGATACGACGTTGTGATTAAGAAAGGTTCTTAAAAATTAGCAAACAGCATTAACCACTGACTGTCTGGTCTGCCTCTTGCCAACTGATCGCTGACTTTGCTTCAAGTGTTCCAGTTAAGGATGGACAGAGAAGTGACAGAAGAGCCATCACCCCTGCACGCAATCAGTTGACCCGGGGTTACTTAAACTGTAGTCCATCATGACTTACGAAATGTAGGAAACAACAAACAAACAACAAACAACAACAACAAAACCAATGTGATTGGTTGTTTCAGGAGCTTCTCCACAGACAAGACACTCATTGAACACCAGCTTCACACCAGCTTCACACCAGCTTCACACCAGCTTCACACCAGCTTATATGCCGGGTCCTGAAGACATACATCCTCCTCTGTTCTCACTTCATTTGCACACAGTCTGGTGTGTGACTGTTGCCTTTTAAGGTAGTGTCGTAAAATGTATGACACAAGTGGTATTCATTTTTTCTAGCAAAATGCCAACTGGTATTAAGAAACTCTACTTCCTGAGACACACACATCAGGCTTGGGCCAGTCATCTATGAGTCCATACCATGATGTTCTGCCCAAATAAAACAGCTCATGGCTCTGCTCAGAGCAAATACCAGGAGAAAACATGATGAGTCTTACCAAGAGGTGTTTAGATAATAACACTGGTGAGGTTTAGACCTTTTCTTCCTTTTGGATGGCTAGCTATTTAGAGTCCTTAACATTGTTCATGCAGAGTCTCTTTTATTTTGACAGTTAAGTGCCATCACCTCTTCAAGGTTCTATAATTGAACAGTGATTTACAAACAGCATCCATGGTGGGCTGAGAGGTTCTAGTTCAAGTTGGAGGCAGATTCAGTTGTTATGACCTGCTTGAGACTTCACAGAAAGTCATCTCCCTGTGTCTTCATAGAGCTAAAAGGGACTGAGGCAGTGTCTTAGGTGTCTTCCTCAAGGTTGCTAACCCCACTAAAGAGAGTGTTGTCTTCATGATTTAATCACATCTAGAGTCTCCATCACCTAAAGCATCATATTGGACGTTAGATGTCAACAGCTTGATTTTAGGGACATAAATGTTTTTTTTTCTAACTTATAGCAGCTGGATATGCCTATACAACCCCACAGATTTATATATCCCTCCCCCTTTCTTTGCGATCTAAGTTCTCCTCTAGACAAAATCATATTATTCCTAGCAGGCTTCTACACAAACAGTCTACTTGTGGTTAAATGGCCCAAGGATTAATAGCATGTCTGCTTTTGTCAACTATCAATGAGGAATTCTAATAATAAAAAGCTAGATAACATGATGGTAGTTCAAAACTTTATCTTAAATAAAAGGCTTCATCAAACTTGATTAATTTTCACTCAAATTGTGCAACTTATGGGTACATTCTCTTTACATGTTAATTTGATTCTCTTTATATGATTTGACCCATTTCATTTAGTTTTTAGTATTTTTATGTGTATGATGAGTATTTGCTCCATGTACAAGCACCATAGGCATGCAATACACACAGAGGCCAAAAGGTGGAGTCTAATCCCCTGGGCCTGGAGGTATATAAGGCTGTAAAATGTCAGAGGGGGCTGAGATCTAAACTCAGTTCTGCAAGCACACCTAGTGCTTTTAACCACGAAGACATCTCCCTGGCCCCTTATATGTAATTTATTTTAAGAACATTTAAGACTATGAATGTTTGGTTTGGACTTTTTTAAAAAACACCTTTACTTAAGTATGGTACTGCATTCACGTTTATACCTCAGAATGTTTGCCTTTCCAGCAAAGATGATTCATTAACAATTGATCTCTCTGTCTCTTTGTCATTCTCGGTCTGTCGTTGTCTCTGTCTCTGTCTCTTTCTCTGTGTGTGTGTGTGGGTGGGGGGCGGGTCTCAGCTAAGATCAAGGATACCCAGAAGTATATAAAAAAATAGATTGAATACTAGTTAAGATATCTTCAGACTGTAATGGAAAAGTAGAAATCTGCAGCATTGAAAATATCTAGAATTTTGAGAAAAGAACATAGATGCAATTTCCTACCATATCCTGGTCTATCTATCTTCAGTATGGAAAACATGCCCATCAAATACAAAGAAGCAGACTTCTACTGGGCATGAATCTCCTACGTGGCTTAGGATACTGACCAGCATCCATATAAGCTACTTGTATCTATCATCACTTGTACCAATGTCATTGTTTGGTCAAATGCTTATATTTAAATTTATATTTATAAATATTTGGTCAAACATTTATATCTAGTTCTAGAGATAATATCATTAGGAAGGAGGTCTCTTATGTGATTTAAGCTGCAGGAATGTATAAAACCACTGCCTAACCCTCCCCCTATCAAAAAATATGTGCAATAGCATACTCTGCTTGCAACAAAATATCAACAGATCAGAGGTCAGAGAATTTGCAACATTACAGGCTGGTAAAGAAATATTCTAGCTTCTGTAGACTCCATATGGTCTCTGCTACAAATTCTTTTCTCCCCCTTCAATGTAAGAATGCAAAGACTATTCTTAGCTTGTGCCGTTTTCAAAAGCAAGTAGTAGTTGAGATCTGGGTAGTTTGTCTGCCCGTCAATTAGCTAGCTCAGCACACTGAAAATAAAATTTTCATTTTCTTAGTTTCTGCTATTTTTCCCTCAAAAAAGAAAAAGATTCATAAGAAACACAAATTAAGACAAAAGCCAAACCTGGTAAAAATCTCTTTTAAAAAGTAAAACCAGATTGAGAACGATGTGTAAAAATTCTTATCTTTCAAAGATACCTGGACTGCTTCTTCCTGTGGTTACTTAAAGATACTCTTGGCATTGTTGGGCATAGGTAGGAGAGGAAGTCCTTGATCCAGTGAAGGCTGGATGCCCCAGTGTGGGTAATTCGTAGGTGAGGAGGTGGGAGTGGGGGGTGGGGGGCACATCCTCATAGAAGCAGGAGGAGGGAGGATGGGATAGGGGGTTCCTGGGTGTGGGGGGGAATGGGGAAAGGGGTTCACATCTGAAATATAAATAAAATATCCAATAAAAAAAAGATACTCTTGGATGATGATGTTTCGGTTAAAATCTCAGGATGGCTTCTTTCCTCCAGAGGCTTCAGTGGGAATTCTAAAGAGGTTTTATTTTGGTGTGTGTGTGTGTGTGGAGAGGGAGTAGAGCTCTTTGGAGATAATTTCTCTCCTTATCTTATGTAGCACAGGCTAGCCCTAAATTCCATACATAGTCTAGTTTGGTCTTCTCAGCCTCCAGAGTATCGAAGTTATAGACACACTCTTCCACAACCAACCTGAGATTCTCAGTTCTGAGGTACCAGGACCAGAACTTGACCTGTGTGTTGACGTCAAGAGCCAAGTCAGACTGCCTGTTACTGCTGATGTACTCTGGGAATTACAAGCACAGAAGGCTGGGAATGTAGAGGACTGAAGGCCAGTAACCTACACCAGGCAGCTTTAAGAAAGGAAAAGATCAGGGTGACTCAGGGTCACCCATATCCATCTGGGTATTCCTTTTTGCTTTGGGACTGTCACTAAAGCTTCCTTAGAACAGGGTCCCCTCTGTCTTCCCTCTGTAATTATAGCAATGACTCCTGCTACACTGAGTTGTGAGCCCCTGAAGCAAGAGCCAAGATAAAAGGCAGAGGAACTCTGTCTGAAGTCTGTGTGCTCCAGCAGATTAAATAGAAATTCTTCGTACTGAACACAGGGCAGGGCTTCAAACAGAGCTGTACCATGGCTGCCGCATTTCTGTGAGGCCTCCTCCTGCCAAGCACAGAGGGAGGCTTCAGATTCTCAAGACCCGTGTGTCTGCAATCTTCAGATATTCAACAGCTGCCATTTCCACCAGTGCTACAGACATTCTAAATGAACACACGGCTCTTCATTAACCCACATTAACTCACTAAATCAAGAAACTAATTACTTGCAAAGGGTCCATTTTCTAGAAGATGCTAACCACTGTACATATGCATTTAACATAGATTCTCATTAGTGATTCTCTTCATAAGAACCCTACAGAGTGTAATTTTTGATACATTAAGTCCCTCAGTCTAATAGACAGCCTTCTACCTGATTGGTACATCTGTGCAGAACCATTTGCCTGCAGATCCCAACTGGGCTACACTAGTTGGTCTTATTCTTGGCCTGGTAGAGGGTATGTACGTCTGTTAAGGAGTTCCATGAGGACCAAGATGGTACCAGATAAGCTTTCTTTTCACCAAGGAGCTGGATGATGGTATAGCTTTCTACCTCTATCTGCTCAAGATGAAGGAAACACACTATTGGCACTCAAAGAATACTTCTAAACCGAACTTCACTAACCTAATAGCCAGCAGAAAGGGTATTCTCTAGCATATTTATTTACTAGGTATCGGGAGCATATCATGTTGTCTGTGTGAAGACGAGAGGGCAATTTGTGGGAGTTGTTTATCTCCTTCTACTACATGGGCCCCAAGGATAGAAATGTTGGTGGTAAGTGCCTTTATCTCTGAGGCATCTCAGGGGCAGAGCATAAAAGTTTTTAACATATTCTACTCATGACTACTCAGCACTACAGTAATCTCCCTTGTTCTATGTTCTACAAACCACACGGATCTTTCCAACGTGGCATCTTTCTTCTTTTTCCTACCCAATCATTAGTTACCACACACCAACCAGATACCTTCCACATTAAGATAAACCAATGACCTTGCTAGGGCTTAAAGATGAGGGATCTGGATGATAAAATGAATGGTGGATAAGAAAAGTGACATAAGCTATCATAGGATATTACAAAGATGGAGAGTCTTTAGCTAGGAAAAGAGAACAATAATGTGGATTCTCGATGCACAGAGACCTCTGAATTTCTAAGAATTTGCTTTGTAAATAAAATACTATTTTATTAATGGTTGAGCAATATGATGTTGTTCTGTATAGTGCTTTTTTTATGTTTGCCCTTTCATCTATGGAGAAACATCATTTTACCCCATGCCATGGCTTGTGTGGTAGTGGGAACAGTGTGGGCAATATGTTAGATACAGTAAACAAATACTACATGTTCTCTCCTGTGTGTAGGAGCTGCAAATGTCACCATGAACAAAGAACGGCAATAACTAGAGGCTGGGGAAGATGCAGGTAGCCCTGCCACAGGTAAATTGGAGTATACATAACAAAACACGGATAAAGACATATATACTGTAGTATTTAACAGTCACTGTAATCCACAGTAATTTATTTACTGGAACATTAATAACTAGAAGAAGGAGCATGAGCACACTGCACACAAACTAGTGATAAAAAGATACAAACGTTTATTTCTTTGATTGACAAGTACGTATTATATAGCTGCTGAAAACGCCACACTGTATATCTCATAAATGTGTGTAACTACTCCGCTAATCAAACTTTAGAGAAAATATTTAATACATGGAAGTTTGAACCCCCTCAATTTTCTCATTATGTAATATCCATGTATTATCTGCACCCCATAAATGTGTATAATTATAAAAGCTACAATGGGAACACAGTCAGCACAGAAGTGTAACAGCATTAGTAAGTATCATCCACTCTCAGAAATAGAGCACACGAGAAATTCTAAGGACACTGTTGGTATTGCCTTGGTTAAAACCTGCTGAGCTAACATTATACCAAGTGTGTTTGTTTAAACACAGAATGCGTAATATGTCTAATAAGCATGATCACATAGATTATTGGAAATCAATTTTCATAGCTTTTTTTGAGAATTTTGACATTTATCCACTCTGCTTCCTCTCTCCAGTCTCTCCAATGTACTTGTTCTCATGAAAGAAAAAAAGTCCTTGAATGTAATGTTTCCTATGATTACTGACAAAAAAACGCTATTTTCTGCTAACCACAATGGCTTTAAGACTGTTTGCCTTGCTTTGTGGCTTTCAGATTAACACACTGGGACTGCTACATGACTTTTCAAATGAGATTCTAAAGCTGTAATACAGACACCAAAAACTCTACAAAACCTTATTCTGAAATTGCATTTTTTTCCCCCTTTGGCTAGAGTATCAAGCAGAATTCAGTAAACTAAAACAGCACATTTTGCTTAACACACAAAGTTTTCAGAAGACAACTTCCAGCAAAGAGTCCTGAAAGCTCAGGCATCAGACAGCAATCATCAAAGCATCTTTCACCTAAGCCCACATGGAATCAAAAATACCGCATGTTTAAAGCATATGGTACATTTCTCTATAATATACTATGCAGATTTGTTCCGGGGGCATACTGTTCTTCAACTAGCCAAATGGTGGCCCAGGGCTGGAGCGCTCCCCTTTTAAAGTTGTAACCGTGTGTTGTCAGGAACTCTGCAAGGCACACGGCAAGAATGGAGTCTGTGGCTACTCAGTGTCTAGCTAGCTGTATCTTTGATGCACATTAGAAGTCAGGGCCTTTGGTCATGAAAGCAGAAGACAAATCAAAATAGATTATTGCCTCAAATGGAAAGTAAAACAAAGCAAACAAACAAAAACACACCCTACCCCTCATGGTAGGCAAGAGAAGAGTATCTTTGTCCCAAGTGATAATGTGACATATTTTGGTTTCATTTCTCAGAGTTGCCACCATCACAATGCAATGGGAAGATTTTTAGTGGTATTGAAAGGGTATCTTCTTGTTCCTTCCTCTCTTTTCAGACATTAGAAAATAAATTAGAGGAGAGGGGAGGGGAGAGGGAGGGACTGGAAAGAAAGGAGGGAGGAAAAGCTGTGACCAAGAGGTAGAGCAAATAAATAATTGAATTAGTCAAAGGAAAGAAGGAAGGGAGGAAGGAAGGAAGGAAGGAAGGAAGGAAGGAAGGAAGGAAGGGAGGGAGGGAGGGAGGGAGGGAGGAAGGAAGGAAGGAAAGAAGGGAGGGAGGAAGGAAGGAAGGAAGAAGGAAGGACAAAAGGAAGGGAGGAAGAAAGAAGGAAAGAAAAAGAAAATGTGGTTTCCAGAAAGCCAAATGAGGAAAGAGCCACCTGGGGAAACAGATAAATCAGAACAGAATGAGAGAGTGGGCTTCTCCAGAGTCCTACACGGGAGTGAGAAGCCTCTGAATTCCTTTTCCCATACTGTCTTAGGAGTGAAGGCAAGACTGATTCAGTAAAAGAAAGTCTGGATGGCTTTGACATACTTACAAAGCAGTGAGAAGAGAAATTAAAAAATAAACCACAATGCATGCAAACCCAGTTTCAGATGAATGATTGATAGCTAAACTACATAAAGAACTCTCAAATTAAATAAAACAAGGAAGCTCTTAAAATCCATAAAGCAAAATGAATAGCTATTTTCCCAAAGATTTACAAAGAGCTAATGTTCACTAAAGATTGTTCAAAATCACTACTCATTAGAGGGCTACATTACAATGCTATTTATCTGTATCCAGATATACAAGTTAATATGAACGTATTTATACAAAAACTATTGTCATTTAAATGTATGCATACATGACTAACAATATTATTAGGGAATGTCATGCATCTAGAAACCTCATATACACTCACACAGTGCTCACTCTTACAGGAATATAAAATAACACACATTTAGATATTTACCTGGTGTGTGTGTGGGGGGGTACATGTTTACTCAGAGACTTTTGTACAAATATTCACAGAACCCTACTTATAATACCCAAACCAGTAAGCGATCTCAATGTGCATCAACTGATGAACAGTTGGGTAAAATGTTCTTAGACTAGAACACTGTTCACCAAGAAAAAGCAGCACACTGTAAGAGATCCTATAACATTTATCATGTTTAAGCTAAGTAAAGGAAGCCAAATATAAGAAACGATACAGTCATCCCTGGTGTTTATGGGGATTGGAGCCTGAGGATACTCAATGGCTCTTACATAAAAAGTCATAGCATTTGTTTATCACCTATGCAACTTGTACATTGTAAATTATCTCTAGGTTACTCTTAACACATAATACAGTGCAAATGCATATGAATAGTGATGCTGTGTTGATAAAAAAAATAATGATAAGGGAAAAACTGAACAAACTTCATCTTGGTACAGTTTTGACAAATATTTATGACCCACAGTCAATAGAGAAACCTGTAGAAAACCAGGCAGTGGTGGTACATACCTTTAATCCTAGCACTTGAGAGGCAGAGGAAGGTGGGTTTCTGAGTTCGAGGCCAGCCTGGTCTACAGAATGAATTCCATGACAGCCAGGGCTATACAGAGAAACCCTGTCTCGAAAAACAAACAACAACAAAACCCATAAAAACAAAAATTAGAGAAACCTGTAGAGAAGTTTATCAGCTATATCACCTGATCTTATTGATATAAATGCTTCAGAAAGGCAAATCTGTCTCTATAGACTGCCTTGTGGTGTGACTGCACTGGCCCACAGCACTAAACCATCCAAAAAAACTGGTAGATTTTATTTTACATAAATTATGCTTCATCAAAATTGTTTTTAATATGAGCATCAGACAATACTCATCTGTATACACATTAGCAAAAAATTGGGCTGGTACTCTTGATAATTAAATTTTATTTTCTATTATTCTGTACTTTTCACTAAGCATTAAATAATGGCCAGGAGTTCAAAGTGCCTCTGGCTTCCCCACCACACTAAATTTCCATATCTCATTACTGGAGATTTTCCAGCATCCCTGGGAATTTGGCAGTGATAATGGTATCTAGTAGTCAGTGGGAGTTTTTGAGCCAGGGGTGAAGAAGAGTTGTAACTGGCAAGGTGGGGAAGTTCAAGGGCTATTGTCCTGGATCTCAGGAGATGTCCTTGAACTAGATTCTATCCTGCCAGGCCAGCAAACTAGTCGAGAAGCAGTTCGTGCCTCTCTTTACTGAAGCAGAGACAAGCAGACCTCCAGATACCCAGTAGGTGTATTATTAACTAATAGCAGCTTTGGGATAGAACAGCAAAGCCTCCTTCTCTATCTAAGAGTGAGAAACTTTGTTAATATGTATTAAGGTTTTAAAGGCTACCTGTTACAATGTGAGGCAGATTTGTTTAAACTTGGTATGTGTCCAAAAAGTCTAAATTTTATTGCATTTGGAAAGAAACTTGTTTTGGCTTAAAGTTTTCCTCCTGTAGTTTAATATAAACATTGAGGTAAGAAGCTTTAAAAATAAAGAATAAAATGCATGGGTACAGGTATAGACACCACTTGGACCACAAGGACTTGGGATTGATGCCTGGCACTTAAAAAACAAAACGAAACAAAACAAAACAAAACAAAACAAACAAATGAAACCACCCAGAAATATAATATAGAAAAATCCATGGGCACATAATAAACACTGTTTTCCCCAGAATCCAGCCTTGAGTCTAAGAAAGGTATTCATTTTCTTAAAAACAAAAATGGTCCAGCGAAGCTGAACGGTATGAGCTCACTGACCAAGCCTTCATATATACACTTTATACAAACACTGTAGGTGGATGACCTCAGGGATTTCTCAAAGCTGGGAAATGGACAGAGCTCATATTTCATAAGATCTGGACTTGTGTGTAGCTGGGAGGGTGGGAAGGCTGCTATGAACTGATTATGACATCAGGTTGCCCACCATGGTTGGATGACTATACCATTCAACTTTAAATTATCTTGCTCTAAGAACCACTGAAGATAGTTTTCAACCCTCATTCTTGAGACAAGAATATCAAAGTCACCCATTCCAAATATGACTCTTGGATGTTCCCTTGGAGGTAGACCCCTCCCCCAAACAGATCTGTATAGGAATGAAGAGAAAATGGAGCTTAAGGCCACGCTTTTCTTTTCCAAAGACTTTAATGACTAATTTATTTGGGAATATAACACTAAGCACCAAGGCTTTGCAAGTGGCTGAGTGTATCCTGAAGGCTTCTAAAGTGCAGATTTTCCTAACTTGAAAGGGACATTTTCAAGTTGTGACTCATTTAAGAGCGTGAAAATGCTATATCTGTAATGTGTGAATCAGACCCTTGGAAGTACACATTTACAAAGTATTAAATTACCATCAACCACAGATTACAAATCCATTGACGAAATGCTTGGTGTTTACTTAGCCAACAGCTGAAAGTTGGAGAGGTGAAAGTAATGGAATCATCCAGGACTCTGTAATAAACCCAGCCTGAGGCATGTTTGCATAGCATTGCAATGCATAGTTAATGACACTTTTACAAATATTAAAGAAATTTCATCATAAACACTATGTCTCAAATTTAACCAAATCAGATAGAAACAGGTATCCCTAAAGGCCAGGGTTTAAAAGAAACCAATCCTCAGAATGAGTCTTCTGAAAATATGATTAAATCTGAGCTAGCAGACTGGGAAAACGCGCTAACATCCTAAAATGTAGAACTCTATCACATTCTCCTGCATGCAATTAACAAGAAAAACCATAATACAACAGGTGAAACAGCCACATGCCATTTGTCCTTCCTCCTCCAAAAGTCGGCATATGTCACATGAAAAGGGAAAATTCAAACTTTTTTGAAGAAAAAAAAATAAAGCAAAGTGGAGACTAGAACAGATCGTGTATGCAAGTTATCACACACTGAAACTGACCACTGGCGTTATTTTAAAGCATGCTCCACAAAGGGCAAACAATGAATGGTCTGGAAAGTACAGATTAATCCAGTCAGGAAAGGGTATCAGTGCAATACTAAATTGATATACATGAATTAATAACAATAACTTTTGGAGTTCTCCTGAATAAAAGTCTCATTTTAATGTATAAATGAACATGATTCAGAGTCGATAATCCATAGAGAGTGGAATCCCATATGTTATCTATGAGTTTGGGCTAAAAGGATGAAAGACTATCAAATTATAAAACACTGCTCTTTCCTTCAGGAAATCCTACTGGTATGTGTTTCTAGACCAGAATGTATTCTCTTTGATAGGAGATTCTCTGACAAAGCCATTCAATATAATTCTGATATCAGAAGACTTAGGTAAAAATTACACTGTCTGCACTTTATTATTGAGAATAGTTTACCTGTAATATTCCACCAGACACTATATAAGAATAAAGTTTCAGATATATTTCAGAATTCATTTGATTAAAAACAAAAGTTTTGAAAATACATTGTAAAGGAATATTAGCAAAACCGTCGCTCACAGATGTTGCAGGAATTTTCCTGCCACATTGTATTTGAAGTAGAGAGATCAGCGATTGGGCAGTAGAAGAGCTAGGAGGAGTGAGAAGTTGGGAGGAAAAGGAAGGGGAAGAGGAAAGAGAGGGAGAGCTAGCAACCATGGAGGAAGATGGATGGGTCAAAAGCAGTCCTGGGTAACAATTTATATCTAAAAGTTAGATATTGGGTAACAATTCTAATTGTGTGGGAATCTTATTAATTGAGCTTTGCCAATATATAAATCCATTGGATAATCTTTTAAGTTTTAAGAGTCTTCATTCTACCAGATACCGTGAGCATGGCAGATATTATCTGGGGCTCAGCCGAGCTTTGTGGGGCCATCGTGGTGGATTGGCAGAGCCAGCCGCCATGCTGGCATCTCGTGGGTCTAGCTGCTGTGTGCTTGGACTCTGGCTGCTTTTAGTGCACGAACATGGCAGGTGGCCCAGATAGATAGCAGAGCCAGACTGTGCTGCGGTTTCTCTAATATCCACCGCTTCACAGAGAGAAATATAAATAAATATCCTTTTGGGGTAATATTTTAACATAATTATTAACATAATGAACATATTGAAATGGAAATCTCTCATTCTCAGATTACGTATGATAATTAGAAAAGCAAATGCCACATTAATTTTTATCTGTTGGGTTTTAGTAAGGGAACTTAGTCAACCCATTTGCAAAGCAGTTCCAGAAGATACCACACCCAAGCTCACTCTTCCCTTCTCTAGCTATCCCCTCTTTTACAATGAAACCATTTTACGTTTATTTTCCAAAATAGTTCCCTCTCAACTAATGCATAGGAATTAATTGACTTAAATATGTTTATAGAGAAAGACAATAAAATAAAGCAAACATGAAGTTATTTGGTGCTGATATCCTAAATACATGACCCTTTCCCTAGTAGCAGAAAATCCCCCGACCCCTTCAGTTTACTACAGTAGCACAATGTGACTTCTGCTTGGTAACAGTGGCACCTGAGTCCCTAGCTCTCTTCTGCTCTTTTCTCCACCCTCAGCTTGGCCCTCTACTCCAAACTACTAAACGCTGTCCTAAAGAAGAAAATAATATATTGAATGCAGCAATACTCCATTTCATTAACTCTTAAACTACAAAAGGCTGCAACCCATCTCTGTCTATAAAACTTCAGTATTAATTAACATACACCAACAATGTGTCCCAGAAGTTGCAGCCAAACATGATATCACTTTCCCTCTTGGAATTCCTCGTGCACTCTTATATTCTAGCCATTCTTCAAACTGTGGTGATGATAACGATACCAACAATAAAAATGAAAAATGAACACAAGATGAGTTTCCTGGTGCACTGAAGCACTAGCCCCCATATACAGGCTTGCCAAAGACCTCCTACAATACTGTCTTAGGAATACTGTCTCTTGACATGTGTCAACTTGACCATGGAGTAGGCTATCTCTACAAAACTAGAAGTCTATGGAGGTGCAAATAAGGACTGGGCACTCCCCAAAGGCCAGGGACTTAAGCTACTCTAGTTTCTTCTGTGTCACAAGCACCCCTAAAGTTTCTGTTAGACATATCCTGATGAGATGTCAGGACCTGAGCCATTTTGAATGGAAGATCATTTACCAGTATAATGTCACACTTCCTGGCTTGCTTCAGAGCAGATGTTCACTTGGACACACGCCTACACCAGAGCCAGAGTGTGGTAACTCTCATTTAGCCAAGGTCAAATGTTTACTAACTGATGGACACAAACTGAAATAATGCTAGCTAGAGTCCTGCATTCTCTGTTTCTCCCTATCATTCACCCAATAACTAAATTAGTCAATAAATATATGAATAAATAACTACAAATATAAAATATAAAATATAATATATAATTATAAAATTATATAATATATAATTTTATAGTATATAATTATATATTATAATTTTATATATTATAAAATATATAAATAATATAATTTTATATATTATAAAATATATAAAATAATATAATTTTATATATTATAAAATATATAAAATTTAAAATATAATTATATATTATAAAATTATATATTATATACACCAACAGTTCCCAACCTGCGTAGTTGAGTGACCCTTTTATAGGAGTCATAAAAGACACTCTGAATATCAGATATTTACATTATGATTTATAACAGTAGCAGAATTACAGCTATTAAGCAATGGAAATAAATTTGTGGTTGGGGATCACAACACAAAGAACTGTACAAAAGGGTCTCAGCATTAGGAAGGTTGGAAACCATTTATACATACATCTATATTATATACATATCTATAACATGCAAAGTGTATAGTATTATATATACATATACACTTATACTCCCAGGCAAATAAATGTTGGGCACATGATATGCCAAAGATTGAAAAATAGATGTCTCCTATAAGATGCCTTCCCAATCAATAGAGAACACTTCAAAGAAACTGCTAGAAACTGTGCTTAGTAGAAGAGCAGGAATAAGTTTGCAATAGACCATCTCCAGAAAGCCACCTGACTTTCTCAAATTTCTAAAAATAATTTTAGTATTTTTTAAAGATCCTTTAACACAAGATGAGTTTTCTGGTGTGGTGCAGCACTAGCCCGATTCACAGGTTTCTCAAAGACCTCCGACAATAACATCTTTTATTTTGAATTATGTGTATATGTGGTTATCTGTGTGCAGATGAGTACAAGTGCCTACATAGGTCAGAAGATGACATCAGATGCTCTAAAGCTTGAATTATAGATGGTTGTGAACCACCTGACAGGGATGCCAACTAAGAACAAAACTCAGTTTCTCTGCAACATCAGTACACAGTACACATAATAGCTAAGCCATATCTCCAGTCTCCAAATATTTCTGATAGTCTTATAATTAACTTAAAAGAGAATTTCTATTAGATATGAATCTCTCCCTTTAATGTATCAAGACTACTTAGATGGGCCAATGATAAAACTGTGTGGTTCACTCAGATCAAACAAGTAAGAGAGTTCTGCTTATACAGAACAGTATATAATTATAAAAGAAAAGAAAGATGGATGAAAAAGAGAGAAGGCAGAAAGGAGGGGAGGAAGTTAGGGAAAGAGTGAAGAAAGGTGGGAGGAAAAAAGAAATGGAACAAGGGGAAAAGGAAGACAAATGGAGAAACAAACTGACATCAAGAAGAAAGAAAGGAAAAATTAGGCTATAACATTTAAAATGGAAATTTTATGAAATAATTTATATATCTTTGCATATGTTTTGAGATCATAATTATTTAATTTAACCTTTCCATGTCCTCACTCCAAATTCTCCCATAAATCCCCTCCTTGCTCTTTTTCAAATGGCATCCTTTTTCATTAATTGCTGTTTAATGCATATCTATCTGTATAAGCATAAGCATTCCTAACTACAACCTGATCCATCTGGATAATAGTATTTGAATGTAGGTTTTCAGGAATAGCCAGTGGCATCAGGTAACCATACCCGATGCTGTGCTCCTCCCTGGGGAAGACTATTCCTCCTGCTCTCGTCATTTGTTAGTTTCCTATAGTTCTCTGGATAGGGTTGAGGCTTCTGAGCATTTCCCACGCACAATAGAACACCAACTGCTGTCTTGTTCAGCTCAAGTTTAGGGAGCCATGCTGTTGAGACTTTATGAGTGTAGCTTCTGACATTCATAGGACACACAATGTTAAAGTAGAACCTACAACTGCCACTTTACTAAACCAGAACATTTAACCTCTTTGGAAATCTTTGTCTTTATACCCACAGATAAATATAGTCATCGCCCATCATCAAGAAAACTTCTCTTTCCAACAGACAGATCATTACAAAAAGCCACAACCAATCAAAATGCAATGTCATCGAGCCCAGTCCCAACAGACATGTTTGCACCTTGAAGTCAAAATCTGGAGATTTTTTTTCCAAAGCAAAATGTGAAATTTGATGAAAAAAAAATCTAATGTGGAAAAATCTATCAAAATGTTGGGTAATGATTTTATTTCTTTTCACATTTGTGTAATTATAAGGTGGTAAACTAGATAATGGCCAATCTAACCATTTGGCTTGCAAATGAGGAAACATGAGCAAGAAGAAGTAATGTGCTTGGCCTGAGGTCACCCACAATCTAAATTGCAAACTGTGACTCAGTCCTGCGGTCGCAATCCTGAACATCTGACCCTTTCCCACAAAACCATGGATCTGTGGAGTCCTTTCTGCCACTATTGGACACAGACTCATGTTTCATGTGTAATGGACACTTTCTCTTTTCACTGTCTGTTGATGATGATAGAATGGCTATCATCTAACAATCTGTGCATGACAACACACATATCCTTTGGGCTGCAGCAAGCTGGCACTGCTTGTCTCAGAGTTTCTATATCTGGAGTAAAAATAGTGATATGAACCATTTTAAGAAAGAAAATGCATAGCAGGTGAACAGTTTTGAGGTGACTTAAATCAGTCTTTAGAAACCGTCACACAAGAGACCACCCAAATGCCTGTAACTATTAGTAAGGATGCTTTTACCCACCTCAGTCACCATGATAGGCAGAAATGTTGATTTAATTCTTAGAATCTGAGTGGGTATGCCAACTAAGATTTTAATATTTATTCTTCAACTTAGGTACATCTGACCCAGAAAATATCATAAGCTTTTAGATACCATGATTGCTTACTATGAGACAAGCATTTACATAAGGAGTTCAGCCATCTTTTAAAAGAACATCTTAGGAACTAGAGATATAGCTTTGTAGTAGAATGCTTATCTAGCAAGTACTGGGTTTGATCACCAGTACAGCAATAAATAAATAAATAAACCAAAACCAAAGGGAACACTGTAATCTCTCAAAAGCTATACATTGTTTAGAGAAGCACCTGATAGGTTCAGATACATGACATTGAAACCTAGCCACAGAAACATTTGCAGCAAAGCAGACGAACTCACCCAGCACACATGCTCCTTGAGAGTCTTTCTCTTAATTTTATAAGAATGACTGTAGATAACTTTAAGTAAATAAGAAATAAAAAGTATAAATCCATAAAGACAGAATGAATGAGTGGCAACCCAGTACTAACCAACACATACACAGGTATGCATGCATACATGTGCATTCACACATGTGCACACATACACATACACACACACATACATACATGTACATGGCAAAAAAAAACCCTTCCCAACATGACAGTCGCAGGAGGGCGAGGTTGTGAAAGCTACAGTTCAAAAAGGAAATGTAGGAAAGCTTAATATAGCTAAAGAGAAAAGAAGAGGCTTATAGAATGGGGAGGGTTTTGAGATGATTCTATGGTAGGAACATATAAAACTGAGTCAAAAGCAAACAAAACCAAAAACAACCAAACAACTATACAAACAAAAACCTAGGCAAGTAAACCAATCCAAAACAACAGCAAAAACCATAAATCCAAGGAAGAACTCTTCATTCCAGAGCAGGGGTGGGAAGGGTTCTAAATTGAGGTTTATCCGGTTACATCGTGGATGGTGACGTTATGAAATTTTGTTTAGGTGCAAGAGAAAGAGCTAGAACCCAGTCCTATCTCTTATGTGCTAATTTCACCGGGAATTTTCCTGCCCAGAGTCATATAACCATAGTCACCACTCATTTTAAATAGCTCTTTCTATGGGCCAGTCATAAATGTCTTTTGTTCATTTTGTTATTCAACGTGAATGTTATTGACGATGTAATTGATTGATTCAGACTCTGTGAGCAGCCTCTAAATACCAAGAGCACATGTGCGTCTCTAAAACACCAGACCAAAACACACACACACACACACACACACACACACACACACACACACACACACTGTCTCTTTCTATTTGTTCTTGAATGTTCCATAGAAAACAACTCATGCACCCATCAAGTCTTCAACAGGCAATCATGCACACAGTAGTACGATGCACACAGGTAACTGGTGCTACAGTTAACAAAACACTTTAACAGCTCCCCTGGAGCTCAAATATGTTGCATCAACACTTTTCTAAGACTTCCTGTTTCAACAATCGCCAAATATTTAAACCAGAAGTAGATTAGCGATAGATATCACATTTCAGTAGGGAGTCACCACAAAAAGTCCAGGTCTCCGAATTTTGATAGATTACAAAGACAACCCTCTATGGAAAACTGGATCAAGTCAGAAAGCAGAATGTATAACCATTAATGCATTAACTCTATGCATGAAAAGTTTGAGAAAGCCTCGTTACTGTTATGCAAAAGACAGTAAAATTTTCAAAACTTGGGCGCATCATGTTTTTTTCTCTCACTTCTGAAGATTCTATATGGCAAATTATTTTCTCAGGAAAAGAAACAAACTTACCTTTCACAAGCTCGGACAGTCCATGCGGCAATTATCCATAATGAGATACTAAAAACCAAGAGCACAGTTCCTGGGCAGATAGTCATTAAAGTCTTCATAACAAAACGCGTATTGAAGTTTATCTTATTAAGTGCCCCAATGCTTCTAGAGGAGGCATCGGTGAAAAGTTTGCTATGTAATAGCATGACTCTGGCAATCAGATAGAGTCTTAAGAACATTGGTATAGATAAAATAATATCCACATCTGCGGTGGTTGTGGAGGGGGCATAGGAGAAGGCAAGCCGGGCTGTCCATGTGAACGTATAATTCCCAGGTATGGGATGAATAGCACACACCAGTATTTCCAAGCAGATGAAGAAAATACGCTCATAAGTCATGGCTATTCTCCAGTCATCTGCTCCATTGTCCACCATGAATAACTGAAAAAATAAAGTAGAAAAGCAGCTTCAGTATGGCATGAATGCTCCACAAGTGTTAGTGCAGAACGCAAAAAGACATAACAGGTGATGCTTAGCAACTGGGCAGGCTACAGCTTACAGCGTGTAAAGACTAGCTAGGTATACTATATATAGAAGAGGGCAATGGTACCCGAGGGGGCGGGGCCTCCGAAGAGGGCAATGGTACCTGAGGGGGCGGGGCTTCCGAAGAGGGCAATGGTACCCGAGGGGGCGGGGCTTCCGAAGAGGGCAATGGTACCTGAGGGGGCGGGGCTTCCGAAGAGGGCAATGGTACCCGAGGGGGCGGGGCTTCCATTTTGTAAAACTTAAAATGACCATCCTGCTTCACAGGAACTCAAATATTTAGGAGTCAGCATTACTGGGCGATCACAAAGTCGACTTTGCTTTATAACAGACTGCTCTCTTCTCGAAGGGACAGTGTTTCAGCCCATGCACCATTCTATTTAGGGTGCCTCTGCAGTCAGCTCAATCCTAGAATGCAGAGACCCGTGAGCATTATGACAAATCGTATTCTTGGTCTCGGGGAAAAAAATCACAAGACACCACAGAAAGATGTGGCAGAATCATTTATTCTGGTTTCTTTACTATTGCTTTTATATCATTCAATTCTTCCTTAATAAAGACTACCTTTTCTTATTTTTGTCATCTCTCATACCACAATTGAGAAAAGAATGCCTTGCTTTCCTGGCTGTAAACAGGGATGCCAAACCTTGGCTGTCCATAAGCCACACCAACTACCATAAGCACTTGGAAATATGTGTTCACATTTCTGGCTGCCCATGATGACTTTCGGGGGGCCCTGGCATCTGAGTCCAAGAGTCCATGGGTACCAATCCTGCTGTGATACTGTAGTCCCATGTTCTAGGAAGATTAATCTGCCTAATGCCAACAGTGGTCTTCACTGAGAAAGAGGTCTTCTTTTCCTTTTGCTAAAAGTAGCCAGCTAAGCTAAGAGTAAAAGCAACCAGAAAGGGCACATTTGCTTTCTCAGGTGAGCGAGCTGCAGTGGGTGAGGAAAGATTCTCCATGGTTGCATCCTATGTGCCCTCTTTAGAGAGATGAACTTCCCCTCGTGAAGGTCAAGCAGACCCCTGTTCTTGCTTGAATATTCTGTATGTGTTACATTCTCCTGTGACCTGGAGTGGTCCTTTCTTTACTGTTTGTTACTTTGCAAAAATACTAATTTGAGGACAAAATTGCCTCTTCTGTGTGATCGTTAAGGAGATAGAAAACCATCACACATATTTTTTTCTTATTAAAAATTTATCAGTATTTAGAGGGTCTACTTTCTTTACAACTTGCTTCCGAGTGACAGGGCAGACTATAAAACTGAAACCTACCTCCAAAGGGGCTGAGAATCACACAACTCCAAAGAATCCTTAAGAGACTTTTAAAAGCCTCTGTTTTCTGCTCCACACTTTCACCCTACCCCCACTTTACCCTTTCCTCTTGGCTTTTCTCATGCTTCACGTGTCTAAGGTAATGTCATAGCAAACTCCACTTTCCCTAGTACCCATGTGCCTTCCCACCTAGGGGAATAGGCGAGTAAGTTCCCACCATTACCATTATCAAAAACAATACAAAAGACACCATAGAGAACCAAGGCCAACTGTCTGCACTGGGTGGAGTTGCTTTTCTCAGGGCTCCTTCAACTCCAGGAGGATTTCCCCTGCCATTGTCCCCCATGGCCATTCTGGTGAAGGTCACTAAGTTATCTTCATTTATAAAAAGCAGTCTTTAGTGTTAACTTTTAGCTTACTTTTCTATCATCCCCCCACTTCAGGAAAAAAAAAATCCCTTCGCTGGACTTCTGTGCTGCTTTGCTCCTTTCATCTCTGATGCTCTCAGTGACCTCAGTGTCATTCCCCGCCCCCCACATTCCCCTGGCCACCAGGGTCCATATCTAACTCTCCCTGACAGACCCTCCCTGGGTAATCTCATCCTTTACCTTCCTACCGGATTCCTCTTTTTGTTCATAATCTTCATCATCTAAGAGTCACTTGAAAGCATACATCATATGTATCCTGTTACTATCGAGAACAATGTCATTCAAAATCCCATCATTCCCTGAGAGTAAAGCCTAACCTACATCAGCAGACAAGGCACTGTGCATATGGCTTTGCCCATCTCCAACTTCATTGCTTATGGCCCGTCCTTATAGTTCCCGTAGTTGCAGATTACAAAACCCGCTCCCTGCAGCTCTTTCTGCGTCTTCTACATTCTGTCTTGTAGCCTAGAAAGTCATCATCTTGCAACCTCTCACTTATCAAAGACTAGATTTCATATCACCTCCAAATCTGAACACTTCTTAGTTGCTCTACAGTTGCTTCTGTACCTCCTGTTGATGTTTTCACAAAGGACAATGACACTTCCACCCCTCCATGTCTCTGAGGCTTGACACAGGGGCCACATTTACCTACCAGAGGTGAACTGATGCTCATTGTAACAGCTGCTTTGATACTTCTACCTCACTAATGACTATCCTGACTGCTGTGATGGTCCTAGTGTTTTTTAAGCACACTCATGGAAGATGAGAATACCAAATGTCTGACATAACTTTAACTGAACCATTCTGCAGATTTACACCAAACATATCCTGCTGACTGGTAAGTCACTACACATGTTCAAATCTGAAATTATACAAGAGATCCAGATCATTTTCTTCTTTGGTAACTTCCCTGGGGAAGTTTCTCTTTCATTGCTTGTCATTATCTATCTATTCTATTCACAGTTCTCTTTTATTATCAGATAACTTCTTTTGGGCTCGAGAGTTTGCATCAAAGGGTTGTCAGGAAGAAGTATTTTTTTTCCTCCTCAGAACAAAAATAATGTTGTTTTTGTTCATTCATTTAATAATCCTTACCGAACTCTAAACACCAGGTGCCAGGGCTATGCTACTTCCTAGGTTGTAGAATTCACAATAGACAGAGAGTGTGTCCACAGAAATTAATTTTGATCTGGAGAAAAAGATGTCAGAAAGATGACTTGAAGCAATTTAATAAAGTAATTAAGCCTTTGTATGTTGCAATGAAGGAAATGAACTGGACAGGAGATGGGGAAAGATAAATAAGAAACAACAACAGATATGACCATCAGGGAGGACTTTGGGGAACACCATTTAATGCAGAGAACTGATGAGAAAGGCAGCCCATCATGTAAAGGACATCCTAGGCAGGGTAAAGAGCACAGATAAAGGCAGTGACTTTATAACACCTTAGTATGTGTGCTCAAAGAAATAAAGAACACTGGAGTGGCTGAAATTAAATGGCCAAGAGGTAGAGTGAAGGCAGGTGGGTATAAAGGGACGAACAGGAGCCCATCAGAAAGTCCTTTTGGGAAATGGGACTGAGACTGGATTCCATACATCTATATGGAAACTCACTAAAAACTCTAGGCGAAGAAATGACAGGATATGACCCGCAAGCCTTGTCCTCCTGAAGTGGGGGACTTGAAGAGGCAAATATAGAAGGATGCAAGTTACACAACACCTCTGCATTTGAGTGGTTGGAGTATCCTTGAAACCTGGACCAGGGGTTGCCATGGAAATGCTTTGATGGGCATAGTGATTGCAATACTGCTTGACTTTGCTAATGTACTGAATACAGAAATGATGAACAAAGAGCAAGACTCACAGATGGTTACTGAGTTACTACCATGAAAAACAATACAAAACAAAACAACAGCAACAACAAAAAAAAAAAAAAACCAAACAGCAAAAACAAATAAAAAATAAAAATAAAAAATAAAAAATAAAGAATAAAAAATAAAAAATGAGTGGTGAGGCTACTTTCTGAGAATATTTCCTAAAATCTGCAGAGTACAGAAAAAAGAAAAGTCCAGTTTTGGCCACTAATATCCAAGTATAGATGCCAAGAATACATTAAGATATACAAGCAATATTGAAAAGCCTAGAACATGGAAATACATTTGGGAGGCATCTGTATTTAAGTGGTTTATTAGATTAGATGAAGAATACAAGAATGTAAAGAGAATAGGACATGACAGTTCTCAAGGTCAAGTTTAGGGAACGTAAAAGGTAGGGTTAATAAGGGGATGTGAAATGCAGGAGTCTTCAAAGGGAGGAGAAAAGAGTAATGTTCTGAAAGCCAAGGACAGTGGGCTGTCAATTACAAACTGTATACAAACTGTAAAATGGTATTTACCACATTCAGAGAAGCATTAATGTACACTCAATAATCTCTAGAGAACACAAAGCATTCTAAACATCACAGTCCCTCAAATTCAACATTAAAGTCTAACGGCAGAAATATTCTATTTGAATTTCACATACTATCTGTAATAGGTGTGATGTCTTTTCCACTCCCAGGTAACTCACAGGAATGACTGATAGCAAATCAGATATCTGTTCCTTTTTTCCTTCTGATATTCTTCAGAGAAGCAACATCTTTGGGGATGGTTACTTACTTTCGTTCTGAGTGTGAAGCTAGTGCCCTTCACAAACTATGAGTCCAGAATACATCCCACAATAAACTTCAGTTTCCCAGGATAACTGTTTTATATTTGCTTGTATAGCCACAACATGATACATGGTTACTTTACTATTTACAGTTAAGGAGCAGCAAGAGAACTCAATGGAATAGCATCTAGCGGAGGGGCAGCTACACAGTTGGTGACCTGCTGTGAAGGAAGGGCTGAGCTGTGGAGGCCCTGCCTGCCTCTTTTATGCATTCCTCTCAACCATGTCTCAAGATTCTGGGCTCCCGGACAGCATCTTGCCTATCTCGAAATCCTTTACTAGACCATAATCAAGGGTACTGCTCAGGAAAAACCAAGACCCCAAAATACTCATTGAATACTACAGTCATATGGTCATTAAGAAATGATGAAATGTAGCCAGGTATGGTGATAATACAGCTTTAATTCCAGCCCTCTGGAGGCAGTGGCAGGCAGCTCTCTAAGTTCAAGGCCATCCTGGTATACAGAGTGAGTTCCAGGACAGTCAGGGCTACACAGACAGAGAATCCCTGTCTCAGAAATGAAAGAAAGAGAGGAAGAAAAAAAGAAAGAAAGGAAGAAAGAAAGAAAGAAAGAAAGAAAGAAAGAAAGGAAAGAATCATGAGACATAAAAGTAATAAGAGAGAAGTATCCATACTCAATTAAATGTAATAATTAATATGCTATGTGGCAGTGACAGAAATTGCAAAACACATCTGGTAAATGGAAGCGTCACAGCTGTAAAAAGCTAGGTCATGAACGGGGAAAGTCCACGCTGTTGTAAAATGACTTGCAGACAGGTCAGTGGCCATCAAAAATAAACTTGGGCCCAGGACTGAGATCTGAACTCCCCAGGAAAACTGCATGCCTATGAAAGATCTGGCATGAAAGTGAACCCAAGAGTACATTAAAGAAAGCAAGTCAGAATTCTTCTATAAGCTCAGGGAACTAAAGACCTTCTGGCTGTGCTGCAGGCCTGAGCAGTAAAACAAAGGAACAGTAACAAAGATACATTTCATTCCATGAAACTGTAACTTTTTTTTCCCCCACCAGGCCGAAAGCAAAATGAAGTGAACAAAACAAAAACAAACAAATTATAGGGAGAGGTAGAGTCTCTATCTCCATCACAAAAGACTTTCTAGATAGACACATTCCTATAGAAATCAGCTACACAATAGAAAAATCCACAAAAGACACAAATATCAGGAATGACCCTTAAGCCCATTAAAAGTAAATAAGCATAGCCTTGCTTGTAAAAAGGAAGTTAAATAACGTTTCTTTCTTACTTTTAAACTTAGATTTAAAAATGTAGTCAGGCCTGGTAACACAGGCCTGTAATTATAGCTACTAAGGAGGCAGACACTTGAGTTGATGCCAGCCCGATGTAGGGAGATCCTGTTTCAAATAGTAAGAATAATAATGCCTAGGAACACAGCTCGGTGAAGAGCACTTGCCTGTAGCATAGCAAGGTCCTAGGTTGGATCCTTGGTGCCAGAAAAAGAAAAAAAAAGTTGTAGAAGTGCATGCTGTACTTCTGAGGAGAGGAAAGAACAGCACGTGACAACACTTGTATGCACTGCAAGTGTAACCGAATCCTGCCAGCTCCTGAGGAGGGCAGTTGAACAGGCTGGATCCTGGCGGGCTGTGTATTTCCAACTCCCTTACATGTATGTATTTGCAAGCGTGCTCAACGGCAAGCTCATGGTTATGTGTTGCAGCACTGCTTTTATGTTTGCAAAGGGCTAGGATAAGCTGAATAATTTAATACTGAGACAGGTTAAAGAAGTTATGGATGTCCCCAAAACAGAATAAAGGATCGAAACCTTTTGTCTTAAAACTATTAAAGAAAATGATAATTTTCTTTAGTACTTAGTAAGTACTAAGTAGTTTTTGAAACAACGTATCTGCCAGTATTTGTGCAGTTTTCTTAAGGAAAAAAGATATATTTGTTTTTCATGTATATAAAATACTTCTGATAAAAGACTAGAAATTAACGCTAAGAACCACATAGGGAGGGAAATTGAGGTCTGAGGACTGGAGAGAAAAGAGTAACAGATGACCATGTAAACTTAAGTACTTTTAATTTGGGAAGCATGTGAACAAAATGAATTACTAATGAAAATTAAGAAAAAACCATTTAAAACAAGGAAAGAGGAGGATGAGAATGAACAAGGTCATCAGACATCCAAATACTTTCCGCCAGAGTCTACATGGTCAAGTCTAGAAAGTAATGGCTGCCGTTATGAGCAATTGTATACGGACTCAAATACAGAAATTCAATTTACAGCCAAAATAATCTTACCAAGCAAGACCTTGATTACATTTTATAACTATTGCCAACAGGATAAACTTAATAATAATTAATAATAATAACTTATTATTATTAACCTTTAAACAAGTATTCAACGAGGTCCCTTTATACAGTGAGACCTGGGTGCCTGCTTCCCAAATTCCAGTCTAAAACATGGGCCATGCAAGAGTTTTTCCACGCCCTTCCCACAGCTGGGAAGGACAAATGATCACCTGTCTTCTACTATGGACAGTGATGAGCCAAACACAGCCTCATATTCCTTTTGCTGTCCCTTCCCACTACAGACAGAGTCACTTCCCTAGACTTCTTTGCAGTCTGTTCTGCATTTTCTCTCTCCTACATCCAAACATGATAAAGCTCTGATCTTCAATTACAAGTGCAGGGTTACTAGACAGCAAAAAAATGGTACCTTGGGTGTTTTGTTTTGTTTTAAGTCAGTGATGGTTGACATCGGCATCTTCTCTTTCTCCTTCACATGGGCCCTAGGTCTGTGGTTCCCATCTTATGACTAAAATCAAAAGCCCATTATATCCTAGCCATTTGAGGACACAGAGCCACTATCACCCGGATTTCTATTATTTACACTGCTGAAAAATAAGACTACATTTAACTTAGTATACTTTCAACTTCTGGGTAAACGTCAGTAAAAGAAAAAGACTATTAACAAAAATATTTGATAGGGGAAACAGTCAGAAAATTGTCAAAAGGAATAATGCATCTCAAATACTGAACTGAATATTCCATAGCTGTTGAGTGGTAGTGTTCTTTGTAGGTGGACGGCTCTTGCTCATGACTTTAAAGTGTCAACTAACTGCTCCAAAATCTCTTAGTGAGTCAGTCATAGGAAACACGATTTCTAGTGTTAGAGAAGCTTGTACATAGCTGGACCGCTCACTAGCTGGATGGCTTGGGCTAAGGTATTTAAACTCTCTAAACTTAAACCTACTCATTTATGACACGAAATAAGAATGTCAGCTTTATGTGGCTAGTAAGAGGCAACACCCACCTCTGTCGATGCCGAGAAGTCAACCCACCAACTCGGGAATAAGGAATGGTGTTCCATGGAACCTCAAGAGAAGTAGCTACATGAATTAAATGAGAGCTTGCATTCTGAAAGCTGAAATATTAACCATGGAAGACAAGAATTTGACAAGGAAGCATGGTTGCGTCAGCCTTGAGAACCTGTTCATAAGCATCTCCTGTGCTTTGCTTCCAAAGGAATCCTCATCAATTGCTGAACTTGAGCCTCTGGGATCCCTCTCCTCTAATCTAATTAAGAGTGTCAGCCACAGATAAAGCCTTACAACCATCTACTTGATCCAGAGGTAACTGAGATTATCACGGATTTGGAATCTACTGCCCTTACTTACTGTAATTAAAATCAAATCTTGACCCCCTTCACTCGGCTTCTGTGAATTGTGCCCACTACCAGCCATGTTACCCATAATCCTTTCCACCTATGCTGCAGCTCATGCAAGGTATCTGTACAAGAACTCGAGAGCCTTCCCCAAAAAACAGAATGCTCATTCTCCCTGGTCCTTTCCTCTCAATAGAATGGATACCACAGAAAATACTGAGGGTGGTATCTTATGCCTTCATTTTCCAGAATGAAGCAAAGCTCCGTCTCATTGTGATCTAACTCCACTCCTCAACTCTACCACCCCATCCTCAACTTCCTCATCTTCAACTTTACAATGTGTGAAGGGAGTAGGGAGTTGACTGTCAGGGAACCAGCTAAAGCTAAGGCTATATGTGCAAAGCCATATTTAAAAAGGAGAAAATTAATTTCATTCTAAAAGTTTAATGTATAAGAATAAAAGGCTGTTTATTTTCATGTGAAGCATTGCAATAACTACTACATAGCTAAAATATAATCTCATCACCTTTGTCATTTTAAGCACTTAAAAGCTAGCTAAAAGGCAGTTCATGGCTACTAGCACATTTGCCCTTCAAGAGCTTAATGAAAGGACAAGCAATTGAAAGGATTTGCCATGGTCACCCCATGAGTGAGTGAAAAGCCCAAAGCTAAAGTTCAGGTCCTCAAACATTCACATCATTTGACACAAGCCTCAAGTAGCTCTGAGAAGGTGGAAGAAAATCAAATATTTATAAAGCAAATGAATGTTTACCTCCTAATTTACATTATGATTCCTGCAATGTCATATCTAACTCCCCAGTGCTCTCAGAAAAACCTCCTCTTCTCTAGCAGAAACAAATATTGAAATAAACTTCCACATTACACCCTGTGCCCTGTGGGAACAGAAATAGAACATATCCTAGTTCAGCTTATTCATCTATAAAACTCTTAACTTCAGTTGTCTGGAACTTCATATTCCCCACCAGGTTTGAGATGGAATTTGAAAGATCTCACCACATTGAGATTGCTATATTTTAGATAAGTAATGATTAATATCAAATGTACAACTACTTAAGACAGTGTGTTGAGTTTTTATCCTCATTTTAAGGAAAGCTAAGGTCCAAAAGTTAAGGAACTTGTTAGGTGATATAGAATAAATACAGAAATGGACAAGAACTCAAGTGATCTCCCTGTAGAAGCTGCCTCTATAGTAACAAAACTGACATGTGTCACATACTTAGTAGTTATGAAACGAATTTGGAAAGTACAAGGAGATGTTACCTACAACGATGTCAATGACATTGTATGTGTTTGCCCAGTTTGGTAGGAAATAGAGCAACTGAGTAGAAGAAGAGGTATTACATGTGAGCTAATCGGTTGAGTAAGAACTGATACACACACAGAGAGATCTGAAAGATCTGTTCTCTGAAGCATGACTCACCACTTTTATTGAAGGAATACATGACTTCTCACACTACTTCTGTCATCAGAGAACATCAACTGAATCCCCAACCCAGTGCAGCCTCATGTGCCCAAGAACAACGCTGACCTCAATGAAGACAATGGGATTTAACTGAATATTTCCGTGAAGGTGGTGATGTGTAGAAGAACAATGCCTATGTCTAAATTTTAGAAATATTTTATCTATGTTGTTAAAATACAAATTAGGATGAAATAATTATGTGTGATCTTCAAACTATTCAAAGGAAACAATGACCCGGCTGTCTTTCAGGAGGCCTTGGATAGCCATTCCCCAGAGATGAAATATCCCATCTCTACCCTCCCTCCCACTCAGCAAGTGAATGACAGTTGCAAAGATTCAGGTAGCTCATGAAACTTGTCAGGCTATGAAAGCCAAAAGTTCCAAAATTTCTAAGTGGCCCCAACCCAGACCAGAAAAGGATAGCTGGATAGAAGAGACTCTTCCATGGAGTTGACTGCAAGGTGTGTAGAGACATCCAAGGCTTTTGTGAATTCTCACTCACATTGAGTTGGGCATTTCTAGAGATGTAGCTGCCATTGAGTACACTATGCTCTTGTAACCACAACAAACTGGCGGATTCATCAGGCTAAGTTTTGATTGGACTGGTTTCATTAATTCCTACCAGTGCTGTCTAGGGTGGGTAAAGGCTTACTAGCATCACTCCAGGAAACTCACCCAAAGGGGATATGTGAAAAATATTTTCACACAGAACATGCCATAATAAGATAGAAATGGAAATCAGAAGGAAGGCTGGATGATCAAGGGACTATGCTAGGAGGCAAATAAAATCTAAATAATCATAATCACCAACTATCTAAAAAAAAATGGTCAATTTGGAAGAGATAGAAAAGTAAGATATAAATAAGATACTGGAAATCAATAATAATAATGGGAGAGGAAATGGAAACTGGAAGAGAACCTTGAAGGGGTGTCATCTTGTACATACGGACAGAAACTCTAGCATACCTTAAACATTGTTAAACATACATATTTGCTAAAAAAAAAAAAGAAGAAGAAGAAGAAGAGTGATCACTAAAAAGGAGGATATAAATTATGTAACCTCCAGACTACTACAGAGGAAAATGAATTTTAAAAACTCTCATGTTACCCACAACACGAACAAGAATAAACAGGAAAAGTACAGATTTAAAATACGGTCTGAAATAGGTACAAATAGAACAGTGCCATACAGAATCAAATTAACTAAACTAACTCCATCTCTCAGTGTTGAAAATAAATTAAGAGGCACAGTGAAAAACCTCTGGAGCGAACACTGCATTGGCATGAAACAAGGTGGCCAGATCAGTGTCTGCAGACATCGTCCCATTCAGGCAACATACACAGAGTGGATTAGAGGAACACATGTAAATTCTTAACCATTGCCACTGCCAATAGATGGTGGGGAAGCAGACTTGGAATAAAGTGGAAGGCCATTTTAGCCTTTGGTTGTAATGTTCTTTTTCTCTTTTGATAAATAAAACCTAAGAGGAAAAGAAATGAAAAATTCGCCACTGCCATGAGGCACAAAGCTCAAAGGCTAGAAGAGAGAGCTATTGTGAACTGTCAGGGAGTCCAGTCTCAGAGTCCTCAGCACAGTGGCTGGACCTTTCTTCTGGCTTTTTCATGTGCAACAAAAAGGCACTGTTGGGGCTGAAACCAGTGAAACTCTGAGGAAGAAAGGCAAAACCCCCGAGAATGGCTCTCAAGCTCAAGTCCTGGCTCTGGGAAACACATTCCAGAAGGACGTACTGCAAGGAATGAAGTCTAAGAACAACCCTGATCAAATTCCTTTACTTCTTTTAAGTTTTTCTTGTGCAAAGCCCTTGAAATTAGAATAGAGTCTTATGAAACATGTCAATCCCACCTCAATAAGAGTTAAGGTTAAGCAAGAATAAACTCAATTGTAGTTACTGTTAAATTTTCAAACCTTCCTTACTAAAAATATTCTGTTTAGCTTCTTAATGACTGCAATGGTTGTTATATTAATACTTCCCTGCTTAGGAAGAAATGACAAAACAGACATTAAGTGGCAATTCTGTCAAAATTCAAAATGCCTGTAATTAAGCCCAAGTCACTGAGACTAATTCTGAATACTCATATGGTAGGAGTAATCAAGATGGATGTTGGTTATTTTTAATATGTGTTTCCAATTTGTATACTTTAGATTCTAAAATCAGAAAATTTTCTCTTCGGTGGTCCATTGAAGAGAAATAATGTGTCCTAGGGAGAAGTTTCAGCTGTCAGGAGCTCTGGATGTTCTTGCGGTTGACCAGCATTTGGCTCCTAGCATTCATATGGGAGCTCACTGAAACTCCACCTGATGTTCAGCTATCTGAAACTTCAATTTCAGGGAATCTGATGGACAGTCACCAGCAATCACATGGTCCACAGACATACATGTAGACAAAATGCCCACATACATAGGATAGTAAGAATAAAGTATGTGCAGCCACAAAAACCTGGCCAGAGTGACACGTGAACTGAGTATAAAGGCACCGAATAGTACCATGTACAAAGTTCAAAGTATAGCTTGCATCAAAGTACAGAAATCTCAAGAATGACATTGGTCAGTCTCTCCAAACAAATAAAAGAATATCTACTAACATCCATTCAATCCATTAAGTTAAACGTTCTATCAAAATAGAAAAAAAATCAGACCAAAGGAATGGGAGATAGAAACTGGAAAACAAACAAATACAAAACAAAACAACAACAACAAAAAATGCATATCACACAGGAAAAAGTTGGCCCCACCATTCAGTTGAAGTCAGGTTTGGGAGAAAAACATTCTGGGTGTTTTTAATTCAAACAACATGTTTAACATTATTATGGAGATTATTAGAGATTTTATTTTTCTGAACTACCACCTGCTTAACTCCTATGGGAACGTAGTTATAATAGATGAGAATGCAAGAGAAGAAGCTGTCACCCCTATAAAAAGGAGCTCACAGAGATGCCCAAGAGTGGAGCTTCACTGCAGCGCAGCCTCAGATTCATCCAGATTTGATGTCAGTGGTCAGCATTCTTTCCTACCCTGTACTTCACTTTCACGGGTAATTGAGTATTGGCTTCCATCCCAACACTATGGACATCCCTGGAGACAGATGAAAAAGACTAAACAAGACATATTTTATGGAACAATTAATTATGGATAAAGATTATTCTACTACGGCTTTCTTGAATCAACTCTGGTGGACTTCGGGTAACATAAAATACAATTTGGAGCAACGGATCTCCTTTATCTATATTAAAGTAAACCAAATGTTTGAATATCATGTTTTCTAGAAGTGGTTACATTTTGGCCGTAACTGAAGTAGAAAAAAATGGAACAACTTTTCTAACACATTCCAGATAAAATTATACCTAACCATTCCCTTAAAAAAGAATCTCTGAAGTTACAGATCTCAAGATATGAATTCGATTCCCAGTTTTGCAACTTGCTAGCTGAGTAGAAATTGAAATGAAGTCGGGTGTATAGTGTACTTGGAATAGAGCTTGGCCACGGGAAGTATATTAGTTATTCTAATACTTATAATTTTACTTTCTCAATAAATGTCATAAAGACTGGAATAACAAGTCCAGAATGATTAGTCATGTTAGCAAATTTCTGTCCCTTATGATACTTCAACCCCAAAGATTTAAGGGGTCCATAGTCTTATAACATCTTACATCTTACATTTCCTTCTCAGACCATACTTATTCTCATACAATCAATCTTTTAACACAGTTCCTTAAAGAATATTCCCTTCATTTTATTATTATCTTTGCCATCACATAAAAGACATAGAAGAATACCATTGAAACGAGAAAGCACTAATAAAGGGAAGGGTGTGGTGCCAAAATAGAATTAGAGGCAGCTCTATTACGATGCCAGGATTGAGAAGAGTGAGGGGAAAAAGAGACACACTGTGTCCTGAAAGCAGAAATGAAGGGCATCCAAAACTACAAGGACAACTTGTCTAGATCCAGGAGCATTACCCCATTATCACAGGATAATCTAGAACCTGAACCATGAACAATGTCAACCCTGCAATCCTACCAAACCCAAGCATTACCAAATCAGATATGATGCAGACTGACTCATTCCCTGTCTCCCTCTAGTTCAGTCATAAAAACACTGGATGGCAGAATCACATGGCACAATCAACTTACGGGTCAAAGGGGTATACAAAAGCCCTTGGAAGGATAAAACAGATCCAGAGAGATTAATTCATTGAGTGATAAGAGCTCAGTTATTCAGAACCGGAAATGCCCATAAATGGTGCTCAAAAAAACGGGGAAGAGCAGAGTATATGACATAACTGAACAAGGCTTCACTGAAGAAGAGTTACCTGGTTAATGAGTGCTGAAAAAGCCAAGATAGTGCTTTGTAAAGATGAAGATGTCCAAGAGGAGACATCACGGTCATCCAACAAATAGGATTAAAACAACAACAACAAAGATGACCAAGGAGAGGTCTCCACTTTCTGTTACATGGTCAGAACTATCTGAGCTAACCTGTCACTATCAGGGCCTTGATTTCCATGGCCTTTCTGAAATAAACCATAGCATGTGGATAGATCTATTTCCATAGTTCCTTAAACCAAGTCTAACAAAGCCTATCTCTTTTAGTACAGTTATAAAGATCAGAAACAAACCCCTACCTCTGATTTCAACCAATGACAGCTGACTCTAAGAATCATCCATCCTAATCATTTAAATACAAACTAAATACAAATAGTTCATAAAGCTAAATTTCCTTAATGATCCCAAACATTATAGCAGAAAAACATAAAGGCATAGAAAGAGCTTTCACTGAAGAAAGGCATGTTTGTTAAATTCCTCTCAGTACATTATATTGTCATCCCGCTTCCTCTGAGCTGGCTTGGTTCAAAATTAGCCTCAACTAGCCTTTGGTAAACTGAAGAAAAGGGGCAAGGATAGCTGACTGACTCTACTTAATAGAGGAAGCCATGGAGACCATTTACACAGCTCCCAGGCAATGACATGGAGGGAACATGGGAGAAGCTACTTCATGGATGCTAACTAAAGAGTAGAGCCATGGGGAATGCCCATCAGATTCACATGTGACATCGGTCCTCATGGGACTAACAACTGAGTTAGGCAGCGTCTGACAAGTCCTGTTGTAATAATGACCTCCGTCAGCTGAGCCTGGAGGTAATCATTATATCCTGAATTTTTCATCACTCTCTTACCTTGATACTCCCAGACCTAGCCATGGTATAATCCAAACAGAGGAAACTCACGAGAAATAGATCATGCCTGTCATGGGTAATAATGGTTAAGATGATACATGTGGGGTGGTTCTGGTGACTGCTATGTCCAGCACTGACCTGTCTTAGAGTTTCTAATACTGTGATGAAACACTCTGATCACAAACAACTTGAAGAGAAAATGATTTGTTTCACTCACAGGTCCATATAATAGTTCATCATTGAAAGCAGTTAGGGCAGCAACTCAAACAAGGCAGGGACCTGGAGGCCGGAGCTGACGCAGAGGTCATGAGGCAGTGCTTCTTACAGGCTTGCTCCTCCAGTCTGCTCAGCCTGGTTTCTTTTAGAACCCAGGACCACCTAGCACAGGGGTAGCCCCGCCCACAGTGAGCTGGTCCTCACATATCACTAATTAAGAAAATCTCTTACAGGCTTACCTACAGCCTAGTCTTACAGAGGCATTTACGCCATTAAAGTTCCCTCCTTTCAGATGATTCTAATTTGTGTTAAGTCAACATAAAAACTAGGCAGAACAAGACTAAAAGTGACTTGATTTCTAAGTAGGTTTGCGACTTAGGCCACATGCACACCAGGATTATAGACGACCAACTAAAGCTGTGAGATATTAATAGGCTCCCAAGAATTGCTGAGACAATGTTAGGGAAATATGTGTTTCAATCAACTTCTGTTTCACCTGACGCTTCCCTATCCCTGCATAAACTGTTTGTTTATTTATTTATTTGTTTGTTTTTGGAGAAGAGCTGAAACACAAAAGATGGTAAGGTTAAGCAGAGATGGATTCCTGGATGAAGTAACTCCAGTAAATTTTCAAGGACCAGCAGGATTTGAAGAACCTAAGGAAGGAAGACATTCCAGACTCCAAGGGCATGGAACTGTGTTAAATCCTTTGGGAATCTCAAGCAGCAGCTGGAGAGGTAGTAAATGGGAATGGCTGGTGTTAACGACCATGTTTGGAAAGGAAGCTTTATGATAGATAGGCTGTGATGTCTCACAGTGCAACCACAGAGCCAGGGGTCATTGTCAAATTGTTGTGATATTAGATTTGGGGAAGTCCTTCCTGCAGTAGCAGGGAGGACAGAAACACTAGAGACTGTATTAATACACATGAAAACCAAGGAGGGAAACAGCCAAGCTAAGCTCCCTATGTTTTACATACCCCTCTGAGACGAAGCCAGACCACGCTGTGGATGTATAATTTTATTTTATTGTTTATTAGAAGACTCAGCAATTGTATTATCTGTACCTCCCTGGATACTGGCTTTTAAAAATATTTTGCATTGTTTGACAGTTCCATACATTTATATAATGAATAGTATTTGTTTTTGCCCCTCCTCTCCTGGTGGGACTCTTCTTAGCAAGTATCCCTCTCATTTTGATGTCTCCTTTCTGTGTGTGACCCACTGAGTTTAATTAGAGTTTCTTGAAGAGTGTGGGTGGAAAGGAATTTACAGCAGCAAGGGCAACTATCACTACAAGCCTGAAGAAAATGGCATCCTCCCCTAACAATCCGAAATTGTCAATGATCCCCCAGGAAGGATAGGGCCCAGTGGGCTCCCCCCTACACATGGTGAAGTATTGAAGGGCCCAATTTTGTGCATGTCTTGTGCAAATAAAAACAGCTGCAGTGAGGCCATGCATTCATGAGCTGTAATGACTATGTCATATCCAGAAGACACGTCCATGTTACACTTGTCTCCCTCTTCTGAGTCTTCCCCGCCTTTCTCTTCCACAGTGTAGTCTGAGCCTTAGAGGGGTGGTAGAGCTATGTTATTTAAGGCCAAGCCTTCAACGTATTCTCTGCACTCTGGCCCTATTGTTACTTAAGACGAGGTTAAATCAGCTTAAAGAAAAACTGTGAAGCTACTATAAAATGCTAGACGAATACTAATGTATGTAATAAAATCTGGCATATGTAATATCTAGAAATGATGAAATTAATATATATTCTAATATATAGAATGCATCATATATCAGCATATCATATATAAAACATTGTACATACTATATGTTATTATATATGCTTGTATTAGGATACAGGCTAGATGAACAGCATATGCTATAAATAGTACAAATATAAAAATCCTTGTTGAATATAAATTCAGTAGAGGTTTCAGGAGAACCTGAGAGCAAGCAGGAAAGTACTGCCACCTGTTTGCAGAAAGCAGCCATGACGACAAGGATACCACAGGGGAAGCAGCCAGAGGAGCCAATGGTGTGAGAGACGGCACAGAGAAGCTCCAATGGGACAGGAGAAAGCCTTCCCCGAGGCCCTAGGTAGGGAGTGGTGGTGTCCTGCCCCAAGAGCAAATGTAAGAGGCAGCAAGGAAGCCTAAGGGAGAGACTAGGTTAGTTGGGACATGGGAAATGCCCCCTTGAGGACTCTGAAGGGGAGTGCCCAGCAGTCAGCGAGAAGTGAAAGAGATTATCTCTATGAAATATGCCTTTAATCAGTAGGAACGGAAGTGAGCAAGCAAACTAATAAAGTACGTGTGCTGTCCAACAACCAGACCACACAAAATTAGTCAGTCACTCTTCACTACTTCCCACTTTGGGATTAGAGACGGTCAACCAGAAAAGGGGTTCTAAATACAAGCACGGGAGTTTCCCTTACCAAATGAAGCCACCTAAACCAACAGTGGCACGAACATTTTACCTAGCCAGAGACACTATTGCATGAATGAGTGACACAATATCGCATAAGACTGCTCTTCCCTCACAGGCCTCTCTGACTGGAAATTCCAGTGCCCCAGAAGCCCCTGCACACAGCCGTTGTATTCTTGTTTGGTGGTATTAATTTGGTTTGCAATAGCATGTCACCTCACATCCAGAAAGCTTGAGAACTCAGGACATGGTGGAGGCCTTACACCCAGAGATTTACATTTTCCACACTGTGTATCCTAAGCCTCAACCCACCACCATACCTTAGTGTGAAAGACCAGAGCCAAAAGAACAAAACAACTTGGTGTAAAAGCAGAAGCCATTTGGCCACGTTCTCCTTGCATTTGCTGATGCTTCTCTTCTTTAACCTAGAAGTTGGTGAACTGTTTCTGGTGAAGGACTAGAGAGTAGATATTCTTCTATTTTGCTCACCACATGGTCTCTGTTGCAAATATTAGATTCTGTTATCAGAACAAAAATGGAGCAATATTCTATTCCCCTTAAATGTTCAGGGCCATGTGTCAGTGAGACTTTAGTTTTAAAAGCAAGTTTTAAAAGTAGTTTTTTGTTTTAAAAGTAGGCCAGATTTATTGGGTTTGGTCAAGGACTAGAGTTTGCCAACTTCTGCACTGATTAACCGGCCATTTGCTTTCTTTGCCTCTAACCTGGCCAAAAGGAACTTGGTTCAGTTCCCTTGAAATATATCCCATAATAAACCTCCTCTTGGCTCCTCCAGAACTTTAGACTCTAGACTTTGTTTGAAGATGATGATGGGAGAAGAGGAGGGGTGAGAGTTTCCTGAGCACTGGATAGGCTGAGTGCCATGTCAATTCTTCCTAAGTACTATCTCATTAAGATTCTAATACATTCCAGTGATGAGCACAGCCACTCCCACTCTACAGATGAAGAAAATAAGCCTGAGGCTGGCAATCCCTTCTGATCATACAAGAGGAAACCCAGATCTTTGGGGAGCCAGAGCCAAAGTCCTCAGTGTGTTGCAATCCAGAGGCACACATGAAAGTCTACGTGGAAGGTGTATACTGGGTCTGTCCTCCTACACAGTCCTCTGGGGGTTTCTCTTAAGTGTTGGGTAGTGACAGGCCCAGCCAGGTGGTATCAATCACTTCTAAGCATTGAGTCTGAGATATTTTAACATCCAGCATCGATGCAAGTACAAACATCAGATGCAATCCACCATGACTGGAACATATTATGCTTGTGCCTACTTTTCTACCCTTTGAGGATGGTGGCACACCCAAGAGGATTTGAGGCCACAGATCACCACGCATCCTCAACAAGCTCCTCAAGGACCAGAGGCAGGCTGAGAATCCTGACGTGGTTGGTAGTCTCAAAACACAACATATGTTTCCCCAGAATATTCCCAAATGAACACAGGTTGAAAGGCTGAAAGCAAGCACGCCAAGTGGATGGTCTGTGGAGAACTGTGCCAGGCAGGGCTGCTCCTCAAAGGATTCCTTAGATAAACGGTCTAATGATTTTTTACAAAATATGGGACAAGGGTGCTGGGAGAGGAGGAGGAAAAGGAGTAAGAAGATGGAGGAGAGAGGGGGGTGCACAGGCACACACACAGACAGAGAATGTATTTAAAAAAAAAATAAAAAAACAGGGAATTGATCCTAAGAGCTCATGATGCTACATAAGCATTCTACCACCAAATTATACCCCTACTTGTTTGGCTTCTTATTTTGAGACAGCATCTCAATTAAGTTGTCAGGGCTGGCCTTGAACTCACTATGTAACACTGACAGTCTCTGAACTTTCACTGCTCCTGTCCAGTCTCCTGAGTTCTTAAGATGGGGGCCGTCATCAACTGCTTAGATCCCACAGGTCATCATGGACACCACCAGAACACAAGGGAGATGGGGATATATCACTCAAACAAATCATTGAGCCTGGAATGCAGCCAGAGAGTATCCCGTATAGGTATGTGAGTCCTCCGCACATCTCAGCAGCCTCGTGGTCCTACTGCTTACCATGCTGTTGAACTTTGTTCCTATGCAGCAATACATCACAGCCTGGAGCCTGAAGATGCACTTGCTTACACTCTCCATTCACAGACAGCATCTTGTTGGGCCACCTACTATTATTGTACAGAGATGGCTTCTTGCTGCAGAGCTCAGGCTAGCCCACTGACTACTCAGTGTGCTCTCTGAAGGTTGTTCTAATATGGGTTCCAGGGACTAAGTTCAAATCACATGCCCTCCTTCCCTATGTGGCTTGTTGTATAAAATCTCAACAAGATGTACTTAACAGATAACATACTTTTATAAAGGGCTGCACTGAAGCAATCTGCATGCGGCATATCAGACTGAGCAAGACAGTGGACATGACAGCAGGAGTGTCGGATCCTGGTCCTTCAATGTAAGGACTGCACAAGGGACATATCCAGGAATGAGAGGCACAATGTGGTCAAAACTCAACAGCTGAAAAGGATAATTATTGTCAAGAGGGACAAAAGAGACTGTAAAATAGATATCCTGAAGGAAAAGAAGGAAGTGAACAGAGAAGAGCGAGCCTTTTTAAAGGACATAAATCCACAGGAATATGTGAATACCAAATCAAAGAAGGAAAAATAAAATGGCTTTCATTCATGAATACAATATTGTTTGGTGCCTTTGCTCTTTTTTCTCAAAAAATAAGCGTATCAGATATCACTACTGCTTAAATCTTAGTAGTCTGCTCAAATACATATTCATTAAATATCCCCTTTGATATTGCCAAGAATAGTTAAGTACTTGACTAAAATACTAAAGAGGAAAAAAAAAACTTAATTAAAAATATTTTCACAGCAGTGAAGTTCACAATGTTACCATCATGCAGAAGCTGTCAGCAAAAGTTTAAAGCAAAGCCATGCAGAATATATGTGTATGAAAATATATGTTTGTATACATATATGTGTGGATGTGAATAGACACCTGTATGCACAGATGTATATCAGATATTTTAACTCAAAAGACAGGGACATTTTGCTCTTTGATATGAGAACTTGATCTAAAGATGGGATTCATTTCCCGTGTGAAAAGTTACCTGCTGCAAGCTTCCAAGAGTCAGTAATTCCAGTGTCAAAACTTCAGAGCTAATTCTACATAGATTAAATTTCCTATCATGAGACTTGATTGAGTAGATATTTAACAGAAGCAGACACTGAAAAACATAACTATAAAAATTCCATGCCCATCAGTTTTATCTTTGACCTTATATGCGTACAATCTCATCAATAATAGGCTGTTCTAGCTTGCTTTCCCGTGGCTATGATAAACACTGTAATCCAAAGTGACCAGGGGAGGAAGGGATTTATTTCAGCTTATACTTCTATGTAACAATCCATCTCTGAGGGAAATCATGGCAGGAGTCAAGCAAAAAACCATTACACAATGCTCTTTACTGGCTTGTTCTCTCCCTCATTCCCAGTCAGTTTTCTTATACAGTCCAGGGCCACCTGTCTAGGAATGGTACCTCCCACAATGGGCTAGGTCTCCTATGTCAACTAGCAACCAAGAAAGTGAGCCTCAGACATAGCCACAAGCTGATTTGATTCAGGCAATTCTTTAACTGAAGAATTACCCTGTATCTCAACTTGACAATTAAAACTAAGCAGCATATACATACGCTAATAATTATTTTTCAGCGTGTTAATATTCTGTTGACCATAAAACATAAATCCAATCCATGGATAAAAATCCCCCTGACTATTCAGTAAAAAAAAAAAAAATTAATAGCTTAAAATTAGTACTTATATAGTATTTAACCTTCATGGCAACGTACAGTTTTAAGAAAAGCACTGTTATTCAAGGTCAAACCCATTATAAGCACACTTTCTCCTAAGAATGCAGAATATACATGTGTGAATACTAATATGCAAATATTTATTAGGCTTTCCTTGGGACATAAATGCCTCCTGATAGAGGCAGAATTATCCAAGTAACTAAACAATCAGAGCCTCACACCCATATCCATACAGACAAATTAACCATCTCATTGTGACACAAGACAACCGCTACAGATAAATACAAAACTAGGCAAAGATGCTCAGAATATTCAAGAAGGCAGAATAAAAATATCTGCTGCATAAATTTAACAAGTTCTGGGAGAACTTGTCTACCCGTTGAAGTTCTAAGTTTGCAAAGTTTAAACCCCCAATGTGTCCCATGAATTAAAAAAAAAATCAAAGTCCAAAACTAAACCAACAAATGTACATTGCTCAAAACCAGAGTCTGGCATAATAAACACTCAGTGATGAATCAAGTTCCCTGGTTAAAAGTAAACCAATTGCCAAAGAGGGAAGGGGATATTTTGAGATATCATTGGTCATGATTCACCAAAGATTCTCCCTGATTCTTTCAGACTACCAAGCACTTCTTAGTGCGTGGTGACACACGATATAAAACTCTTGCTAGAAGTAAAGTTGGTGCAGAGATGGGGGGTGGGGGGCTCCCTTAATTTAAATAACCTGTGGACTCACAGTGATTACAGACCCAGGTACTACTGATTGCTAAAGTTTACATGTTTGCCTAGGGCTGTTTTCTACCTCTGTCCTTCCAGCAGGGGGTTTAATGCCAGAATTTTCCATTATCCAAATTATTCCCTATGCATACTTTTCAGAGTGCCTGCTTAACTCTTTTAACTCACTAGGGTCCTAATTAGTGGTGAAGAAGATGGAGTCAGCTATGCACGCTTGAAGGAGTTAACTCAGTGCTGAAACAGCTATGCTTCCAGGAGGAAGCCAAGGGAAGGGTGGGTCAGAAGTGTTCCTCCTCAGTTACAGACAGGAAATACCAACCTCAAAAGATGTGTTTGCTTTTTCCCTCAGACAGAGGATTCCCTCACAACCAGAATCTGAATGAAATCCATTTAGACAGACGAAGTCTTTTATAATGTTCCTCACAGCCCAGGGAGGCAGGTACTCTGTCATCCACATTTGACTGGCAACGAAGCACAACCTCAGAGAAATTCAGCAACTTGTCCAAGGTCACACAGCTAATTAGTGATAGAACCTGGAGGGAATCCAGACTGACTGGCTCCAGAGGCAGGACACAAAGCCAGGAGGCTATGTTGTAAAAACTGTAAACAAACCAAAAGAGATCAGGTCGTTCTGTTCAGGGGGCAAGTTTATTAAGAAAAACATCAAAACTATAGATTGGGGAGGGGGTGGGGCACATACTGCTCTTATGCACAATACTCAAAAGCTTTGCTGGTACCTTGGGTCAGAACATAGACCATGCCGAGTTGGTACCTAAAGATGTCATTTGTATTTCCAGTAATAATAATAAAAAAAAAAAAAGTGACAAAAACTTTTGAGAGGATTATTCTATAAACTAGAGAGGTTTGAAATCACATCCTTTAAATGGGTAGCTGGTTTCTTGATAGTTGATCCATAGGAAATCACCAGAGATACTCAGAGTAAGTTTATCTTCAAGGGTATTAGGGAGAACTTACTTTTAAAAATGTGTTTGACTCTTCTTTTTTTTTAAAGATCTAAAAATCAGGAAAATAATTCAACTGATCACAGCTACATGGTAGGGGGGAAACATAGCTATTGAGAACATGTCTTGGCAAAGAAATAGCATGAAAAAATACATCAAGAGAACTTGTTTCTTTTATAGAACTGAATAGCAAATGTATCCCCATTTACTCCATATGAGCCCAGTCTAAGAGGAAAAACTACCCTTGAGGCGATGGGATGTCTCATCTGCAGCTCTTTTTACATTTTCCTATGCTTTATAATTTTCCGACACGTGAGTAGTTATTAATTGTATAGTCTAGAAGCAAACAGGCAACATTTATAAGACAGGAGGCATTAGGTCATCAAACATGTGCTAATGCTCAAAATTAGAAGCAAATCGTCCCAATGTCCTTGGATATCCTTAATAGGCTGGGCAATTGTGACATTGCAGTTCACTTAAAATATGTGGCTTTCAGCAGGAGAACAGATACATTCTCATGATATTCTTGGAGCAAAAGTAGAGAAATTGGGGGATGGTTAATAGTCAAGACACCCAGAGCTGTGTTACTTAATGAACAAGCAGGGGGTATCCAACAAAATGAGGCCTAATTCTAGACCTTAGCCTTGGCTCTCTCATGCTAAGGGCATGGATTTCAAAGGTATGCTCTTAAAACTTTCTACCAGTCCAAAACTAGAACAAAGGAGGTACATATGTCAGTGGCAAGCATGCAATCTCAGTAAGAACCACTGATAGGGACCCAGTGCTGCAAGAGCCCCAGTCTGTAGCCAGGCAAACTCCACACACCATCCACACACCCCAAGCCTTTCCAAACCTGAAGAAATGTGTGTCACATAAACACCAGAATTCTGACTCAAACAGTTCTGAAAAGCTAAGACACTGCTGTGAAGCCAACATGGTACTTAACAACGTCTCAAAATACAAAGCCAATCATTTCATCCAATAATGATTTTATAAGCGTCACGTGGTGACAGTTTCTGTGAAGCATGACCACTGGAGATCAGAGACAGCTGACAAAATTGGGGTACATTTTTTAGCGATCCTGACTGGATACACTGGGTCATTTCTGATCTCATTTACAGAATAAATTCCCCCAAATGGACTACATCCAGAAAAATGTGATCAGGGGCATTCAAAACCCAATGAGAGACATTCAAAGAACAGAGCCAGGACTGGTTAACTGGGAGGATATTTAAAGGGACCTAGGCAATGTTTAAATGTGAAAGAGTCAATTTACTCTGCTAGACTGGAAATTACAGTTTGCCGTTCTTTATCGCTCTTCTGCAACTGCAAAGCAAGGTCCGCAGTGACCTTCAACTTGCCAAATCTAAAGAGCACGTCTGCTTCCCAATTAACAGACCTGAGCAATTCAACAGGGTGCAAAGTGCTCCGCTGCTTCTAGCACCCCATCTTGCCCTCCTCCACAAAGGCAGCTCCTTCTCTCTCTCTCTTTTTTCTAGTTCCTCCTTTACTCAACCTCCAGATGTCAGAAAACGATCTGACCGCCTCCCAGCCTTCTCATCTTGCTGTTCTCTCAGTGATTTCATCAATTCCTGTGGGCTTAAACAGTCTATGTTGATGATGACTAAATTTAATCCCCAGTACAGACCTTTCTTCCAAACTTCAGATTCTCATATCCGTGTGTGTGTGTGTGTGTGTGTGTGTGTGTGTGTGTGTGTGTGTGTG
>JANHMN010000013.1:41042094-41068460 GCA_030674055.1 Rhabdomys pumilio
GTGTGTGTGTGTGTGTGTGTGTGTGTGTGTGTGTGTGTGTGTGTGTGTGTATGGATATAAATATATGTATGTTCAAAATCTGAATAGTTTCAAATATATTACATTGATTCCATATCCTATCCTTCATTGTGAATCTTTGGGTTTTGTTTTGCTGTTTTGTTTTCGGTTGTTGGTTTTCTACCGGGGCACAAAGTCAAGGTACTGGAGATGCCAGTCAAGCCATGTTTTGCTATTGCTGAGTTATAATCCCAGTCGGTTCTTGTATGTTGTAACACAGGTTTTTGTTAAGTTACCTAGGCTGGGCTCTAACTCTACTTGTAATAATACAGGCAGGACTCAAACTTGTGATCCACCTGCCTCAGCCCCTGGGATCCCAAGAGTGCACCACGAGGTCTAGCTAATCTTTCCTTCTTCATACCATGAACTCAACTTTTCTAGATAGAGCCCCAGAAGTGATCTCTGCATTGGATCTGGCCTTGCAGGTACCTCAGGCCCATGAATAAGTCTATCCTACAGTGACCTCACTTCCCATGTCCACCATTGCTACGCCAGTCCAGTGAGGACCATCTCTCTGTACAGCACAGCTTGCCAAGACTGTCACTCAGGCTCCTGGTCTTTTTCCTCAACGTAAAATAAAACAACCCTACTGGAGCATTAGGTTAGAACATGAGTCTCCTTTACTTTAAACACTTTAGTGACTTGACCGCTGTACTAAAAATCCTTATTATGGCTTTGTGAGGGTTCCATAGCAAGTCCATGTGCCTCTTCCGATCTTGTTTAGTACCATTCCATTGGGCTACAATGATTTAGTTAGCACAGGATACCCCTCCTAGTCCCCAGGTCTTTCACAGGTCTTTGCTAACACAGACTGATACTGGCTGCTTCATTCTCTCTGTGTGACAGTTTAACTACTACTTCCTTGGAGAGTCCTCCCCCATCCTTCTGTCTGTCCATAGCCTCTTTTAATCATCATCATGGTTTTTACCAGATGTGCAAGGATTTGTTTATTTAATTAATGTTTCTATTTTCTCCTTTCTTCACTTCCTTGGAGTGTCAGCTCTACAACAAAAAGAAACTTTCCATATTCCTTACCATTGTATTCGAAAAGCTCACATTTTTATTATGGTTATTTTATGCATTTTTCTTTTGTATTTTTGAGACAAGAGTTTTCTGTGTATCTCAAAATAGACTTAAAAGTCACTATATGGTCCTGGCTGTCCTTGAATTCAACAGTAATCTTGCCTGTATCCCTGTGTATACTGGTATAATAGATATACACCACTATGCTGGATTGGAAAACTTCAATGCATTGATTATGGACTGAATAAAAGCAGTCTTTAACACAAGGAAATCTATCTCCAGCCTCTTCCAAACTTTTAAAATGTTGTTTAATGATGGAACAGACAACCTGCCAGGAATAATGGTCACATAGCCACTGGTAAAATTCTTCTATTAAGATGTCATAATGGACATTCTCGGGATGGGTAGTATATAGGGCTAAAAGTTGACTCAGGTTAGTCCTCTTTGTGTAAGCAGTTTAATATATTTTCAAAGTAACAAATAACGTATTATTCCCTGATAAAAAGAAATTCTTTCTAAAAGGCTCCTATAAACCCACATTCTGACCAAACATAATTTCTCTGACATTAAATCAATACATGCTTCCTTAGTCTACCCTGCCAAGTGTGGTTTGGGATGATGACAGCCCTCAGGGTCCCTTCCTTCCTCCTACATACAAAGTGGCCCAGAAATGGGACAGATGGCCAGGCAAAGCCACTAGTGGTAAACCTGAAGCTCTCCTCTCCATTCATTGTGACGCTGCTCTGTAAACACACCAGGATTACTTTATTTAGTGCCGCATCCATTAATAATGCAGAGATCTTTACACAGGCAGGTGGAGAAAACGAGTCCTGAGTGATTTCGTTACTATAGCATACACATGGTCGAAAGGCTTCAGAGTGCCACTGTCACTGATTAGGAGGTGATGGGCACTATAGTCTCAGCCACTGACCTGCTGGTCACATGACAGAGCAAGTCAGCTTCCCACCCCAGCATCTGTGGAGTCGAATGGTCCCCCTGTAGCCTCAGCTTCCATCTGCTTCATAGACACAACAGTACTTAAGTCCAATCTAAGATAATTTCTAACTTTTTAGCCCTTTTCATCTTCCATAACCTCATTCAAACTATGAAGCATGTTACAGAGGTATAATAACATTTGAAACACAGACACAGGGGGCCTAGCCTTTCTGAAGGGAGTTTTGGTATTAAGGTTCAAACATGGAATCTTGTCAATTCTGGGCACTGAGCTACATCTCTACATCTCTAGTATTAACACTGAGTTAGCAATATTACTACTAAAATGTATAATATATATATACATATATATATACACATATATATGTGTGTGTGTATATGTATATATATATTACATATATAATATAAATATATAACAATAATATAGATATTATTATCCTATTATATACTACATGTAAATATATATAATATACACATAATATATACATTACATATAATAGTAAGTATACATACATATATATGTATATACACACACACACACACACACACACACATATATATTAGAACTCCAAATTACTCATCAGCATTTATCACAAGGCTGGCAAAGCAATACACAGAACTTTATAAAATAGGAAAGGACCCATCTGCAAGAGAAGAATGAGCCAGGTCACTAGGTACTAATGGGAAGGAAGCACCTTCAAAATGCATTACAGGATAAAAGCAAGCTCTATAGGAATATAGTTACATCTAAATATTTGATTCCTTGCAGCTGAAAGAATGCATAAGATAGTTAAAATGGTTACCTCTTAGAAACAGACTGACAGACTGATTGTACACAGAATGTAACTTCTCAGTTTTTCTAAATTCTTCTGTGCCATTTGAATTATGTGGGCTTTTTTTTTTTCTTTTTAAAAACAACAACAACTATAGGCAGTGTTTCTAGCATGGTCTCGGAGCATCAGCCTTCTCCCTGTAGCAGTGAGAAAGCCAATGTCTCTCCTCCATTACAGGGAGCACACAGAGCCTAGCAACTAGTAAGAAGTCAACCCTCCGCAGCTGTCTAAGAGACAGGCAGGTCACTGAGACCCCATCCTCAGCAAGTCCTCCTCTTCATGGGTCCATGGTTCACAAGTGAAAAGAAATCTTAATTTCAATAGTTCCACTTATAGAACTACATAACCCATCTATGAAAACCAAACTTGGAAGAAATGCAGAGGAATTCCATTATAAATGAGCTAAAGAAAAACTAAATGTTTCCCTAGTGCTGTTTATTGTGTAATTACGTTACCAAAGAAAAAATACTTTCCAATTTAATGTATAGGACCTGCCAGTCTTCTGAGTTCCATAAGACCCAGAAAGACCATTTAGCACTCTCAGGGGCTTCCTTTCTCACTTCACAGTCTTGCTTTGGCAAGTATAAAAATACTAAACAGATTATTTTTATACTAAAGTTGTTGCCATGAGAAAAAATGGTACGGAGATAAAGTTGAAAAGATTAAACGAAATCCATATTCAAACTTTCTGAAGGATAAGACTTTCATTTCTCTTTATTCTGTTAAAAAATTTATCTCCAGCCCTACCGCAGGGGTGAAGACGAAAAGAAATGTCTCTGAAAATCCTGCTTCTGTTTTTTTTCTGCTATTTAACCTTGAGACAATGAGGTAGCAAGCTAGATATTTAGTCACACACACACACACACACACACACACACACACACACACACACACAAATTTCAATTTGAATAAATAATGATCCTTTTAGTCAACTGCATTTGTCAAAAGATGGTAGTTACATAGGTAGGCACGGGTTAAAGTTTAGTTATATATTTGCTTTATTCCTGCACTTGGGTAGGGGATTGGCTGATACAGAAAGCAAAGCCAAATATACATTTGAAAAAGTCCAGTATCTACTTGGCTGGATACATTCTCCCACTCTGTTGAATTCTATATAAGCATTCTGACAAAAAACAAAACAAAACAAAACAAAACAAAACAAAAACCCACAAAACAAAAGAGTAATTTCAATTTTGGTTGTGAGGACTGAAAGTAATTAGTGAGAGAACTGTATTTGTAGCTCATGCCTTGAGCTGTCTGTGGTACTGAAAGGTGACCCCAAAGCTGAAATGTACTATGTATGGTACAGGTTCTCCTCAAACCTCCCCACTGCACAGTTTCATTCCAAGCACTTCTACCCATGAGTCACCTGAGCCATTTCATGTTGCCACATCATGTATAAACATTTTATCAAAGGTCACACTGAGCCTTGTTTTCCAAGGTTCTCGGTGAAAATGTCAGGGCTTCCCTGGGCTTGGGTAAGGAGGGGTTCTCACAGGCAAGATGTTGGGACCTCAGTTAGAACACTTTGCCTGAGCACGGTGGAAAAATGACATCATGCACCACTAACTCACCCTGGCTGTCACTCCTCTCCAATCGTCATACTTAATAGGCCAAAAAGTAAAACATAAAACTTCTCATTCTTGATATCTCACAGTCAAGGACATACTCCAAAATGCCAGCACTGTCCCTGTACTTGCTGCCTTTACCTCAGAGATAAATCAGTAGATTTGGAATTCTTAAACAATATATTTAGAATTCTTTAAATTCTGAAGTGACTATTAGCCTAAACAATTATATGAAAGAAATACACATCCCATGGAGGTATGAATAATGCTAAAAAGACACAACTACTAATTTTCCATAAACGTCATAACCATGCCCACCCAGTTTTTCTGAGCTTCAGGCTAAATGTCCATTGGATAAATGAGAAGCTTCTGCCTTTTCCTGGTTCTTCTTGACTGAGGGTTCAGAGTTCCCATGTGTATTTGTCACTTCTCATTTTGTTAAAAAGAACTTAAGACATTTTTAAAAATTTTAATTTTTGAATTACGTATGTCTGTGTGGGTATGTGCTTATGAGTGCTGGGGCCAGAGGAATCCCCTGGAGCTGCAGGCAGCTGTGCACCACCGGATGTTGAGTGCTGGGCACCCGTCACAGTTGCCTGCAAGAGAAGTTCGTGCTCTTACCTGCTGAGGCCATTTTATTTAACTTTAAAGAGGTATTGCAGTCAAGAATAATGATTTTTTTGTAAAAGCTGTATCCAAAATAACTATACATTATTACCCAGGCCTCAATTTTATAGTTATCATAGTAAACATGGCAGGTTAAGGGCTGGCAATAGATCATAAATGAGCCTAGCTTTACAACCTAACATTCTTGACGTTTGAGTTACGAACAGTAAACTAAATTCACTGTGTATTCTCCAAAGCACCAACCCTGGCTGCCTTCCTCCTTATGTTACACTGTCTAATCAACATAATAAAAATATATAAATTAGCCAATGAGGGCCGTATTTCGAGCATAAAATAATCTTAAAATATTTTGTGTTTATTAGTGTGTGTACATTTCTAGAATTCGTAGACTGCATCAGAAGTTGTGGATGCTTAAGTAATACTCAACAGCTCCTCTCATACCTGAGTTTCATCAAAAACACTCTCTAAAATTCTTAAAAGTAACCCTCCACCCCAATGGATGCTTGTTTATCTGTAAGTGTTCAGAAGGACCAGCCAACACTTGGAAAGCTTAAGATGAATAAATGCATAATCGACAAGGTATCTCATTCCAGCATGGTTTAACCAAACCACTTTGGTCTCCATGCCAAACAGTCTAAGCTATTCTTAAGAACCTATAAAATCTCAGAGTAGCATGATGAGCTGAACCCTGTTCATAAACTGAATTCTTGTGTCTAGAGGGGAAGCCCAGATGAAGTACTCTCAACTTCTCAACGGTGCAGGACTCTTGTGAGTAGCTGGGCTCAGGAGGAAAACTGAAGGAAGCTGGGAAGGCAGTGCCCACTTTCAGGCTGGGCCCCTTCCGACCTGATCTGTCAGTGCTACTCACTTCCTCTGACTGTTTCCATTCCAGAAACTAAGTCAAAGAATCATTTCATATCTCCCACACTTCAAGTCAAAGTGACTCTGGCTTAAAGCACAGCAGAGTACCACAGAGGACCTCTGGAAGAATCTCAAAATGCCACTATCATGAGGACTGCACTAAAGAATCTACATACCGTCCTAATATTAAAAATCGACCATGTGTGCTTTAGTCTATCACTACCCACTCCAAATACTCTCATTTCATCCTCCATCTCTGTAGGCATTCCTTCAAAAACACATTTTTCAAAGTTTTAACAAGCCAGGAAACAAAATGAAGTCCTTTTTCCCTCCCCTCTTGGAGTTAGCTGTATCTTTATTCTGTTTGGACAGTCATTAAAACTGAATTCTTCCATCTTTTCTGTGAACTTAGTAATTACTAATTTGAAAAGAACTTAAGTTAGCTTGGTAGTAAGCTGCCTCACAAGTCCATACATCTCCTGTCCAAAGACAGTCTAAACCTACAGATTTCAGAGTCCAACCCGTCCCATCAGTGACTCGTGATGGCTCGAAAACAGTCTTATAAATTCTAAGCTCGAAAATATCAATCTCATTTTGATATTTTCACTCTAGTTATCTAGAGTGTCAAACTTTAAGACTTAATTGACTGTGGGCTAGAGAAACCCACTAATGAGACCAGAAGTCAACTCTAATAGAGCAAAACAAACCTTTTCTTATTCAGAGAGCTCTAAGGGCATTGGCCTTAACTTTCAAGTGATACGTAAAATGCTCGGACTAAACTAGTGGCTATATAGGCTTTACTAACTAAACAAGCCGTTGTAAAAATGTGTTAAACGAGGAGGGTGCTCTTCCCATGCTGATAGAAGCAGTGAACTAATTTTCTTTTATTATAATTATAAGCAATACAGATTGGCAAGGACTCCTCCCCTAATGACTTACTCATTTTAAAAAGATGTCTTAAACAAGAACACACATTGCTGCACAGACTCAGGATAGTGTGTATTACTCCTTTAAATACATTTGTCTGGTGGAAGGGGATCAACCTAAAGAAGTTAGGGAAAATCGAAAGACTCTATCAAATATATCTCAAAAACCTGTGTGCCTGTTTACATGCTATGTTGACTTGTTTATTTGTTGTTTGTTGTTTAGTTTTCAGAAAGGACAGGTCGGGTGCTGAGATAACACTGCATGTGTCTTCTGTAACCTCAAGCAAGGACACTGCTGCTTGGAAAGGGCCCCTGCTGTCTTGCTTCTCCCCTATGTTGTCTGTACGACTTTAGGTTATTCAGAAAAACAGCGGAGCCTGTGTTACCTGTATTTCCCTGGCGTGGTACACGATGATCAGACCAAGCAGGATGATCGTGGAGAGACTGATAAGGCATTTCAGAGCTAAAGAATACAGCGACGCCTGCAACACAGTTAGATGGAACACTTTAAGAAAGAAGCACTTTCAATCACTTTCCAGGCCATAAGAGTTAGTTCCGAGCACGTGGACCTAAATTCAAGAAAGGGGATTCAAGAGGGAGGCAATCTGTCTTGGCTCTGGGATGCAGGTTATTTGCCCATAATGCCCTGTGAGAGGAGCCAGGAACAAGGGAAAAGTCATGGGTTGGCTGCGGGCTACGCACCACCAAGGACTGAAACAAGCTACCTGACTCGCTAAAGCCTAGAGGAAGTTGCTCCGGAGTTTAAGTACTTTAGGTTGAAAGGTGCCTCTCGGAAACAGGAGCACCAGGAGAGGAACACTCTTGCTTTCCCTCACCGACTCCAGGAGCCACACTTATTAACATGCTTGGATGCGCTGGACACTCAGCACCTGGAAAACTTAACTATCCGAGTTGTCCAGTTGACTATGGGTGTGCGTCCTAGCTGCTTCTGCTGCTCCGGCAGGCATGCCTGAAGATTCCGGGGAAGCTTGCGACCTCTTAAGGCAAGGGGTTCCCGCCAGAGCCCATCCCAACCACCTGGCTCCCTCTTCAGGAGTGTACTCAGGGACTAAAGCCGGTACCTTGTCGTAGGCGCCCCACGACAGCTCGGTCTCAATGACCATGACCACGATGCCGAACATGCCGAAGATCAGCGCGTAGTCGCTGAGCCGCTTGCGCTTCTCAAACAGGGCGCGCCGATGGCCCAGCTTGTAGCCGATGTTCTGGTTCTTCTTTTTGCTGGACTTGGTGCCGCTGCTGCTGCCATGCCCGCTGCCGCCGCCACCGCCGCCGCCTCCGGTGCTGCCTCCGCCGCCAGTTCCGTAGAGCGCCAGGTTGTTAGAATTGTTGTGCTCCGGCTTAGACACCACGATCTCCGGGGCTGAGGATGAGGCGGCGGCGGCAGCAGACGGGGAGGACGTACCACCACCTCCTCCTACGACGGACGCGGGGGGCTGCAGGGGCTGAGCCTCCGAGTCCATCTCGTGCAGGTTCCGGCGGGACGAGCTCAAGTTGCTGAGCGGACGCATGACGCCCCCGTTGTACCTGCAGCTGCTCATGGCTATTTCGGTGAAGGGGTTGCTCTCGCGGCGCGCCTGGGGTTGGTGATGCTGGTGGTGCGCCGGGTGCGGGTGGTGGTGGTGGTGCGAGAGCGGGGGCCCGGAGCCCAGGCTGCCCAGGCTGCCTGTGGGGCTGGTGGCGGGCTGCAGGCTGTGGCACTGGTGGTACTGGGAGGCGGACGCGGGCTGCTGCGCGTACTGCTGCCGGAGCGCACTGGCATGGCTGGACGGCGTCAGCTCGCTCACATTGAGCTGGCTGCCCCGGCGCGACGAGCAGCAGCAACAGCACGAAGAGCCCGACAGCGGCGAGGAGGTGCGGGTCCGGAAGGCGCCGCCGGGCGATGAGGTGCGGAGCAGCAGGGACAGGTTATCCCCCGCCCCCGCCCCCGCCGCCGGGGCACCGGAGGAGGCGCAGCTGTTGCACCGGAGGCATGGGCTGCTGCCACCGCTGCCCGGCTGCTGGTGCGCGAGGTGCGGGTGGTGGTGAGGGTGCGGGAGGGGCGCGAAGGGTGCGCACGGCTTGTCCTGGCTCTGTTGCTGCTGCTGGCAATGCAGGTGTGAGGAGCGCGGCGGTGGTGGCGGCTGCTCCGGGAAGAAGCCGCGCTGGAACTGCAATGGGGTTTCCATGTCAGAGCTGTTAAAGCTGCAGGGAGACCAGGCGGTGGTGCACCCTGCGCAATGCGTTATGGTCGGGAGCGGGGACTCCTGCTGCTGGTGCGAGGAAGGGCCCATGCCGGCTCCGGTAGAATCCAGGCGGCGAGTCCGATTGGTTGGGCGCACCAAAACAATGGGCATGACATCACCTGCAGGGACCGAGACTGAGTTTGCGGCGCGCGCGGCTTAGGGGAGCATGTGTGTGTGAGAGAGGTTGGGAGGGGAACCTGCAGAATGACAATCCCTGGGGGCTCAGGCCGGCTCCGGCCGGGGTCAGGGCACTCCAGGGCAGGGATTCCACCTGCGGATCGCGCGCATCACCTACCATGGTTGGGAAGACTGAGTCCCCCCCACCCCACCCCATGCATAGCGGCGGGCTGCAGAGGTGGGAGAGAGAGAGCCGTAGCTCTCGCTCTGCGGCCACGGCCCCTTGACTGGTGCGGAACATGCTGGCCCGAGTGACCTGCCTGGGACACTGCAGCATGTCTGGCCACCCTGGGCATGGGGCAGGCGCCAAGGCAGTGAGAAACTCGAGCTCCTCTCCCGCCCTCTAGCCTTGTAGGGCTGCAAGGCAGCACCTGCTCGCCCCACTCCCTCTCCCCCATCGTCCTGCCGAGAGTGGGCTGCAGGCTACTAGCCAAGTAACTGCGGGGGCACCGGCTTTGGGGAGAAGGAAAAAAAAAAGTTCGGCGACTGCCTATGCGAATGTATCAGCGTTGGGAGAAAGCCAGCGCTAGATGCCCGGCTTGGCCTCCGAGAGATCACATCTGACCCAGAGCAGGGATGTGTCCCTGTCACCTAGCTCCCCGAGTCCCAGAATTGGGATTGGCGGCGCTGTCGCTACTACTGGAGAGCGCTACGGCGCAGACAGGGTTAACCTCGCGACGCCTGGGCAGGGGGAGGAGGGGGCGGGGCCGGAGGAGGGGATCCCCGGCGTCCGGGGAGGAGCCCGCTCGGGCTTCCCGGGTCCCCCTGGCGGGGGCGGAGGGCTTTCCCCGGGAGCGCCCGCTCACATTTGCACGTTCTCCGGAACATGAGGGGCTGGCGCCCCTGGCCGCCAGGTCCGGGGCTCTGACGCTCAGGCGGTCCAGCAGCCTGAGTGGGTAGGTCCGAGGGCTACTTTGGCGATGTAGACGAGGCTTGTTCCAGGGGCTGGGGGCTGCTTAGCCACCGCAGACCGCGGGCTTCTCTGTTTTTCCTCTTCCTCCAGACCTGCAGTACAGACACAAAGCAAAGGCGGGTCACTAACGCGCAGACGCCAAGCATCCTTGTCAAGACCTGACTGCAGTGGCTGGGCGAGGGGCCTGGTGCGGTTTGACTGATGCCTGTAGTCATCTAACTGCCAATTAATACCTTGGCGATGACTCGTCTGAATAATAACTGCCCTTGGACAGGGTGTTTAAACTTAGCTATAATAATTAATCGCTCCTTAATAAACCACTAAAAATTACACTTAGAATTTTGCCAGTGTGTCCTTATTGAGCTATACACATACAAAACGGTAGGAGGTCTCTGAGGGCTCCTGATTCATATTCCATTATTCTGTCTTATATTTGTATTTCCTTAGGGATGAAGATTCCCGTCTTCCCAAAGGGGGGAAAAAGGGTGAAATTGACCAGTTAAATGTTTAAATTTTAAATTGTGATTTCAGTGGTTTTTTTTCTTTCTTTTTTTTTTATAATGGAGATTACTGTCTAAGAGATTAGACCAAGAAATTAAAGCGAAAGCGGATCTCTCTCATTAGGTAATTGGAATTCTCAGCTGGATCCAATTTCCTGATATTCTAGTCAGCAGCTGCCCTAAAGTTGCTTACCTGGTATCTGCTTGTGTGTGTGTGTTTGTGTTCCGTGCCATTGAGTGAATAATTTATTTCTGGATATTCCTTGCAAGTGTGTTAAGCAATTTAAAAATTTTCGTGCACACAAGTAAAAAGATTAAGAAGGAAAAAGGAGAATTGTGTTTAGCCCTAAAATTTACCATAGTCCTTGATAGAAGAGAATGAAAAATCAGGGCTCGAATTTCTCAGTGACTCTGGTTGAGAGCTAAATTTTAGTGGCTAAAAATCAAAGACATTTTTATTATTTATTATGATTTTCTTTTGGTATCTCCAAAATAGGAACAAATAGTATTTAGAATGAAGACATATGTTGAATTTTTAGGGTAGCCGGGTAATGCACGAATGCACATGTGAGGGGCATTATTACAAAAAAAAAAAAAAAAATCCAGAGAAAGAAGGGCGTGGTCTTCCAAGCCTGAGACTCTACACTTGGGAGATGGAGTTCAGGGCCATCATCATAGACATAGTGGATCTGAAGCCAGGCTAGCCTACATGAGGGTATGGTCAAACAAACAAACAAACAAACAAAAAAAGAGCTGGGTATGGTGACACATGTACATGAGTACATTAAATTTAAAATGAAAGCTTCCAAATTATTCATCTTTTAGTATGAAAATAATTTAATTCAAGAATAAAATCCACCCAATATCTAGTAGTGCACGTTGCAGCAAGCTATACACGCCTCTTTTTATAGCTCTTCTCTGATGACAGAGTGAAATGTCTGGCTCATCTTTATCTCTAGATGCTTCAAAGAAATATATCAAAAATTAATATGTTCGTCACCTGCTCATAGATTTAGAAAAGATTCCAAGACTTCTTTCCAAATATCACAATGGCTGTTACTCATTTTAAATTACACATCAGATTCTAGACTTACTAAAATGTCATAAGGAAAACAAAAGCTGCATCCCCTTGCTTAAGTCGACTTTCTTAAATACCACTGTCAAAGCTCACAGGCTTCAGAAACGACATAGGGAACAATATTGAACCACTCTTTGTCTGTGTAATATATATATGATATATATCATATATAAGGTATATTCATATACATACTTTGTATATATACATGTGTTCCTGTTCACAAGCTTTGCATACAACATATATATATATATATATATATATATATATATATATCACACTTTGGTTTGGAGTGGGTTACTGAGACCCACTACTTCAGCCTAGCCAACATAAAATTCATAAAATAATAATGAGAATGTCACTATGACTAAAATGATGGAGAGCAGGTTAATGAGCCACTCACTGTCTTTCCATTAGAATTAGCTGATTACAGTTAACAACTTCTTGCTAATATGTGCCTGTTCCTAAGACAGACTGGAAACCCTATAGAATCGTGGAAAGCATGGGCTTAGAAATGCAACAGTTGTTTTACCTTCAGTCTGAAACATGCTTGGGCATCTTTAATAACTACATTAATTATGATGGGTACCAGATTAAGACATCCTTGTTATCAATATATTTCTTTTAAAAATAAAATAAGTAGAAGACTTTTTAAGTTTGAGTGCAAATGTTTAAAATGTAGCTACTCTGACTTTTTTCCTATATAGCAATGGTTCTCAGCTTGTGGGTCATGACCCCAAAAAGATCATCAGAAAACACAAGGTATTTACATTATGATTCATAACAGGTAGCAAAGTTACAGTTATGAAGTACAAACAGAAATAAATTTATGATGGGGGGGGTCACCACAACGTGAGGATCACAGCATTAGGAAGGTTGAGAATCACTGCTATATAGGATTATAAGGATAAACACAGCAATGTGAACCAATTAAAGCAGCAAAGACAGCACTTTTCATGTGGGTGGTGTTTTACACTTACATCTGCAAGGGGAAAAGAGAGAGGGAGGAAAAGGGAAAATACTTCAAGCAAAGATCAGTGGTTTCCAATGAGAAGCTTTCAAGCTTACATTCCTTCCTTTCTTTCAGTAAGGCAGGCAAGTGCTGGAATTCCCCTAGATTAACACCAGAGGTCACAGTCACCCACAAAATGACTTGCAATCTAATAAATTAGATAGCCTCTCTATTTTAGCATCCTTTTGTCTCCTCTTTTGGCTACGGTTCTCTATTTTCTTTCTTACACCCTTTAACAGTGGTTTTTTCCATATATGTTGTATGCAAAGCTTGTGAACAGGCACACACACCTAACACAACCAACCCCTAAACACACACCCTTGTAGAATGGGTTTTCCGAGCTGCAGAAGCCTAATTTTAAAAGCCTCAAGTTGGTTTTACTCCACTGTCTTATTTGATTCAGACTCCTGTTATATTTCTCCTTATTATTTGCTTCTTCATGGGATTTGCCTATATTTGCTCATTTGCTGTCCTTTTAAGAAGCAGGAATCTCTTGACCTGCATCATTGGGGTTTATTTCCAAAGGCAGGCAGAGCAAGAGAACATAATTTCTCTTATGAGAACATAATTGGTTTTCTATACTGCATGGTTGGAGCAAAATTTCTAACTAAAAAGTAAGTATCTTCGAGAATCAGGTTTTTGTTTTTTTTATTGCCTGGCTGAGTCAATTATTTGATAGTACTGAACCCAAAGGCTGTGATAAAATGCAGTGCTTCTGAACTTGTTTTTCTTAGCAATAGATTCAGGGGAATTAGGATAGTATCAGTTGTTTCCTTAGTACAGTTCCTGAAAGATAACAATTCAAAGGGCCACAAAACAACTCTGTGTGTGTGTGTGTGTGTGTGTGTGTGTGTGTGTTTGTGTGTGTGTGTTTGAATCATATATCCTCCAGTGTCACAATTAATACAGTATATTTGAAATGAACATTAAGTTAACACATGTATTCTTGATGCACGTATGCAAACCTGCATCATGATGATAAAGTATTAAACCTGTATTAACCTATTTTCCAAATACTAATAGATCTTGTTGGGCTAAAGCCATTAACTTAATTAACTTTTCAAATCATGGTTTTTTTTTCCTAGTCTTCTACAGTTTCTCAACTTATTAACCTATCCACAAAAGTCCCAAGAATGCTAGCAAAGCACAGAAGTAAAATCCTATTCATCTTGCTAGCAGAATGAAACTCAGGTTATTTATTAAATGGATGAAAAGGCCGAACTTAGCAATGGTGGGTTTTTTAAGTCTGTGAATTTCATAAACATATCCTTTTGCTGTTAGACACAGAGAAGAGGGGGGATTACTGTTTGAAGCCCAGTGAATGGTATAAAACTGTTTCTTATGTACTCTTACATTTGTATCTCACAGAAATCCAGGCAGGAGGCAGAGAAGGTTTTATCTTTATCTTCATTTTGCAGGTAAGGAGAATACCTGAGATAGAGTGTCTGCCCTACCTAAGGTGACACGGGTGAGCTACAAGGACATGCCAGATCTCTAACATCTTTGGGGCTGTGTGGTGTGTCGTTTCCACATCCTTGCTCCACAGCAGAATAGCTCATGGCTTGCGTCCACTCACTCAAGAATAGACAGTGGTCCTCTGAATGTTTTCTCACTGGCTCTTCTGTTTCCTGTGATCTTTACCCTCTCATTGGCTTCAATTAATCAACATGATAATTTGAGACAATTTAATATAAGTGTGGAGGAAATGGAAGTACTTTATGCCTGCTGGTCCAATGCCTAATTAAAAATGTATTATATAGAGAGAAGCAGAAATAGGCATATTTTCCTTTCTCAAGAAACAACATGATTCTGATATATTCAGCTGTACTCCATACTCTTTCACTGACTTTACTACCAGTCAGGGGATTCCTTATTTGGGGCTACATCCAAGAAAAAAAAAATGGAAAATAGTGAGTGTATTTCTTGGACCTATAGAGAGCTATGTTGTCTTGTATTATACAAATGACATGGAGAAGGTTTTGGTTTGCAACTCAGAGGACTTTCCCTGCAGTCATTCTTGAACCCACACTGCATGATTCTTGCTTCACATCATGGCCAATTGAAGAAAATCAGAGAAAGGAGCCAAGTTTTACACCACAAGAAAAGACTGTTATTTCTCCCTGAAGGGGTAGAGTCAGCAAAAGAGAAACCAAAGACCATAATAATTTTAAACTAGCCTTAAATATTGAGGACACATCAAATCTTCCCCACTCTTTCTTCTGATTGCAGCTTTGCAAATTACATCAACTTCACTTATTCATTAGCCCTGGATGTGTCTGCTTTCTTTTTCGCTATTTCCCTCTCATGCATCAAGCTCCTAGAAATTCCAAATTTCTCTATCTTTACACTTATCTCCCCTTCTGGAATTAATTGAAAACTATCATCCCTCAATAATTGTCTTAGCATAGGGAACAGTTGATGCCCACTCATGCAAAGAGAAAGAACTATGATCTGCAACATTGAGTTTCATGTAACAATGTCACCAGGGGGAAAGATGCCAGTGTTCACACCTTGTCACTACCCTGGGCCCATCCTCATCTGCACAGCCATGTTTTTCTCTAAAATGACTTTTACTTAATGCTGTTACTGTCTTATAGATGTAAAGACTGGTATTTTGTATTTATAAATCCACACTCCTCTTGTTTTCATAGCTTGTTTAAAATAATAAAATGATTGAACATTCTTACAGTATAACAGTTGTAGTATGCATTATACTTGTAATATGAAATGGGAGCATAAAGAAGAAGAGGAGGAGGAGAAAAGAAGGGGAAGCAGAAGAAGAGGAGGAAGAAGAAGAGGAAGAAGAGATACCGGTTGGCTCTGTTTAGACATATGGTGTCTCTACTTCATGGAAATTGTTAATATAGATCAGAAATAGGTTCTGATAAATTATAATATACATTGTAAGCTTTAGAAAAAGTACTAAAAACACACACACACAAAAGTTGAGAAGAATAACTACAAGAATTGAGTGTTAGAAAATATCAGTTATATTCAAGAAAACAGTAAAGAGAAATTTAAAAATCTATACAACATATATAATGAACAAAAAGATCACAAACACTCTCTGATAAAATATTCTGACTAAAGTCATGTAGGGAGAAAGAGTTTATTGGACCTCACAATTCCAGTTTACAGGTCATCATTAAAGAGAATTCAAAGTGTCAGGAACTTCAAGCAGCTAGTGACCTCCATAACCAAGAACAAAAAAAAGATGAATGCATGTATGTTGTTACTCATCTCATTGAGTTCACTATTACACAGTTCAGAATCCCCTGCTAGGGAATGATACCACCCACAATGGACATGTACCTCCACCCAATTAACATGACCAAGATATTTCCCCACAGATGTTCCCACAAGCCAACTGGACCTAGACCTTAAAAATTCTTCATTGAGACACTTCTCAGATGATTTGATATTATGGCACACTGACAAAACTACTCATCACACTTATGCAATCACATTAATAACATTAAATATAAGAGGATTGAACAAATGAAAAGCAAAGGTTATTAGAGAACATTTTTAAAGATACAACTATATGCTTTCTTCTGGAAATGCGCATTGTAGAAATACAAGTAGGTTGAAAGTTCAAAGATAATGCTATGTAAACAAGTAAAAAATATATATATATATATGTATACATATATATAATTATACATATATACATGTATATAGAGATAGAGAAAGAGAAATAGAGGAAGAGGGATATACTATGAAGTCCTTTAATTACTCTGTAATATTACATGTATTATTTTAGTTGGATAATGGTTAGAACATTTATAACAATAGCTGCTTTGAATTTATTTCTATATGCACAGTAATGATTTAATGTTTATTGGAGATGAAAAACATTGTGTCTTGGTCATTAAATACGGTTAAAAATTTTGTTGTATAGAGCACTCTGTTACAAAATCCCTCAGTGTCTAGAATTTGACCAAACACTAAGAATAAACTAAAGAAACCTGTGGTGGCTACTCTTATGCTTTCAGTAATCCTAATTGATTTTCTGACCCACTGTATATCCAAAGCTTAAAATGAAGCCAATAAGATAGACATTTTGAGTCTGATAAAATAAACTAACAATAGAAATGTGATTAAGAAACTAACTGCATTTCTAAACAATATTTATTGCACATTACAATTTGTAGAACATCAGAAGTCACAACACAATTAGAGACAAGTGGTCTTTCATACATGATTAAATTCAAGTGGCATTCTTGGATTCATGATTAAATCAACATACGTGCCAATGGTAATCCTAGGTGATCAAGAAAAAATTTAAATAGTGAGGTGAGGTTTGCTGTTAATCCTAGCACTAGAGAGTGGGCAAGGCCGGTAGATTTCTGTGAGTCTTAACTAGCCTGGACAACACTGTGAAACCCTGTCCATAAAGTCTCACTATCAAGGCTACCTCAATGTGAACTAAACAAGAGCAAAAACAACAGATATGATAATATGGACCACAGAAAACCCAGGAAGCCTCAACCCCACACAAAGAACTATAGGCACCTCAGGACTGCTGAGAGGCGGAGAAAGTCTTACCCAAGGAACAGCTGGATTTCCAATACCAAATGGTCAGCCCGGAAAACAAACTTAGAGGTAGCATTATACAGACTGGGCAGGTTGTGCTTATGTATTTTAGGAATGTGTGTATAACAATAAATGAAAAAAAAATAGGCGATGAATTTAAAAAGTAGAAAGTAGGAATATATGGGAAGGTTTGGAGGAAGGAAAGGAAAGAGGGAAATTATGTAATTATATTATCATAAAAAATAATGAAAAACAATACAAAAGTGAAAACAAGATAATAAAAATAGAAAATCAAAAAGAAAATCTTAAGGAATATGTATGTTTTATATTTATACATATGAATACACACACACACACACACAAACACACACACATACACGCATGTATATATCTCCACAATTTTGAAAACAGAAATTCTGGGATCATAGTCTTTATAGTGCCATTTTGATTTGCTGTGAACAATTCTGAATTTTTCAGGATTTATGGAAATTGTATTTGTTGAGGCTTTACTGTGGAGATTGTACTTAAGGGTTACATGTATTGGCAAACAGAGATTCATTAAGAAATCTCTTTAGAGGAATTTGCCCTTTAAATTTCCGAACTACTGTGACCCTAGTCCATGCCTGGCACCAACACCACAGTCATGAAGAGCTTAGATGAGCTTTGCAGTTCTTGGCATCCCTCCTGCATGTGCCAGTTCCTGGTGTTTTTCTGGGAACCCAGACTTGGCTTTTCTCGTGTTTCTCTCAATACTCTGCCTAAGGTGTCACTTTAACGTGATGTATGGTCAAATGATTCGGAGGATTGGCAAAATATAATTATGACCATATCATTTCAATGAAGAATTAAAAACATTTTTGGTTCCTGCTTCATCCTCCATTTTAATCAGTGGTGGGTTTTAAAGATTAAAATTTCATAAACCTTTCTTAATTTGACCATAAAACTAAAGCTAAGAATAGTCAAGAATACACTGTTAGAATTATTACACTTTCAAATAAAAATTTCTCATTAGTGCTATAAATTATAGAAATCATTTAAATTTTTTCATAGCATTTTATTGTCATGGATATTTTCTTCGTTACTTGGTGCAAGAAGACAACTTTGTTTCTTGAGTTTTTAGGTTGTGGAGTGAATAACTTATTGAATCATTAGTCTTTACATAAACTGAAATGATATGATTTAAGCCAGGATTTGGAGATGGTCTGGTTGTGATATGATAAGTAAGTTATTTGACCCTGAAAGCTTTAACTTATAGTTTTCTTTCTAATGTTCATCCCAATCCTCATTTCAGGAAAACTTTCACAGACTATCTCACCCTTTTTAAGCAGACTTGGCTTAACATTCAGAACTGAATATTAGATCAACATCCACCTGTCTGGAGGAATTCAACATCTGTATAAGTTCCCTTTTTGAAAGCAATCCTGTCAACTTCTACAGGCATTTGGATCAATAATTCTCAACCTGTGGGTCATAATATCCAGCAGCTATTGGAAAACAAAGACAATCTCATGATGATTCAGTAGCAAAACAACAACTTTGAAGTAGCAATAATAATAATAATTTTAACATTGGGCGTCATGACAACATGAGGAACTATGTTGAATGGTGACATCATTAGGAAGGTTGACAACCACCGCTTTGAACTATAGTTCATTTCCTAGATGACGTATTTGCTAGTCTCTATTGATGGCGAATGAGTAAAAGCAGTGTAGTATGAGTATAGATACATATTTAAAGGGAAGGAAATCCACCATTGTAAAGGATGAAACAGAAAGACATGCTAAATGAAATAAGCCAGAAATAGAAGAAAAAAACTTCATTATTTCCCTAGTGTGAGGAATCTTAAAAGGTCATACTCATAGAGCTCAAAGAATAGAATTATAATTATGAGGGACTGAGGTGTACAGAAAATGGGGAGGTGTTGGTCAAAGATTCATTTCTCCAGGATGTATAATTACTGGGTAGCTAATATACAACAAGGTAACTAGAGTGAATACTAATGTATTTATTCTTGAAATATGCCAAAAGTGGATCTTAAATCTACACATAAACACACACATACTTACATACATACACACACATACACATTCAGATTATAATTCTGATATGATATATTTCTTAAATTATATTGGTTAACTATTTTATATTGTATATATTAAATCATGTATACTTTAAATTTAGTTTTTCTTTCTAGAAATATAATTTTTCTTTTGGATATTGATCATTTTTATTAGAAGATAGCTGCTGCTTAAGAAATCAAATTAACCATGAGCTACAACATATACATATACTCTCTCTCTCTCTCTCTCTCTCTATATATATATATATATATACATATATATGTATATATATGTGTATGTATGTATATATAGTAACAAATATATGTGCATACAAAGTATATGCATATATATGTGTGTGTGTATATATATATGTATATATATATATGTATATATATATATATATATATATATATATGTTGTGTTTGTGTTTCTATATTACATATGTGGACATTTTCTGATTACAGTGATTTGGTACCATATATTATAAAGCATATTTTAATCATATCATTTACTTTTTTATATAGGTGTTTTGCCTGCATATATGTCTGTGCACCACATGTGTGCAGTGCCCTTGGAGGCAAAAGAAAAATGCAGCAGATCCCCTGGGGCTAGACATACCAACTATTATGAACTACCATGTGGGTGCTGAGAGTAAACCCTGAGTTCTCAAGTAGGTCAACCAATGTTCTTAACACCTAAGCAATTTCTCTATAATTCCTCTAAGTCAAGTGTACAATATAGTATAATTTTCTTGTTAAACTATTGGTAGAGACAATTTAAATGGGACACAATTTAACAATGACAATTTGTTCACCTTTTGGTACATGACCTATTTGGGTTTTTTAGTAGTTGGAAATATTGATAAATAGAATCAAAGAGTTAATTTTTCAAAACCATTTTGACTTTTATTTATATCATAACATTAATTCTCATTGTGTAATGGAGCCATTTGGACTTTGGAGTAGACAGTCCTCAATTGAAAACCTGATGTGAGCGATTTATTCAGAGGCAATTATTCATCTTTCTAAGTAATATTTCTTCCACTATTCATGGCAAGATCTGTGAGACATTATTTGAATGCTGATTTTTCTCTTCCTTCACATTGGACCTTGTATCTCAAATTCAGTCTTACTGATCAGGGAGTTAGATTATGTGATTTGGAGATACAGGCATTAGTTCCCAATTCAGATTGTTCAAGGAACTGTTTGGAAACAAATGAATAAAACTCTTTTATTAACAACAGTCTTGATTAGTGGAGGCTTTTGTAATTTGGAAGTGATTTCGGGACCAATAAGAAGTCAGATCCACTTGACTATTGCCAATGAGGTCTGAGTGTCCGATATTGACAAATGTCAAATTTTAGAGAGAAACAATATTTTAGGATCTGAAACTTCTTTATCTGGCAAGGACAGGGATGTTAGAAGTAACCAGAAATGAAGCCAGAAAGTTTTCTGAGTGGACAAACCTCACTTTTCACAAACACTGTACTGGAGGGTGAGTGGCAAGACATCAGCAGGAACTGATCATCTGAATGATGGCAAGGAACAATACTAAGGATTGTTTATTTTTAGGGAACAAGGATGTCTCTTGTTAGGTCTGACAGAGGAGAAGAAACACCAGTGAGGTGATCATCTCTTAATAGTCCAAAGATATTAGATGCATGCCTGCAGCACAGATGGACACCAGAACTGACAACAAGAGGCCCAACATCCTAAAGCAAGCAAAACTATGCTCATCCCCAAGAAGAAATCATATTTTCTTCTTTCTAGAATTTCTCCCTATTTTTCTGGAATGCAGCCTTCAGAAACTTCTAAGAAAAGATATGTCAAACGTTCATGAGATCTCTAGCCCCTCCTTCACTGGCCTGCCCCTTGTTAACTGTACAGGACAGAGAGCTTGGGCTGCTACATTCATCAGCAGAAACTAGAAATGAAGAAAGGCAAGCTCCCGTCCCCACAGAGGAGTTCCAAATGCAGGGAAAATGGTAGACTTGCCAAAGTTTTATCACAACTTTTCTTTGGTTCTCACCAGTTATGGCCTCTCTCGCAAGCTGATTCTTGGATCTAACCTTCACCCCTAAAGGAAGATTCAGAAGAGCAGAACAAGCTACAATAGAAAAAACACTGTATTTAAGTCCAACTCCATCTACTTGAGTGGAAAACTGTTTAATCGTAGCATGTATCTGGAATGTGAAAATAGTAGCTATCTCTCTGGAATAGCATGGGAAGGCTCAGCATGTTTGGTACATAGTAAATGTTATTAAAATATCTCTTAGAACACAAGCTAGACATGATATAAAAAACTAACTTCTTTTACACGTGCATTATGAATATTGTTTTTCCTTGGCCCTCAACTTGTGTGCAGGTATAGAAGAGATCACAGTTTTCTTGTGTTTATTACTAATTTACAACTAGGCCATTTAGTTCCAAGCGGTTTTCGCTATTAGGAGTTAAGACAGAAATTACATTTGAGTAATTTGTGCTCACTTACCGAATTGTCTATGAAAAATAAAAAGGAAACAACATAAAATATGAATGTGAAAGTACAACATTGGCTTAATGGACTTTTTTTTTTTTAAGACTCATAAAAGGTCCTGTGCGGGGTACTCAAAGTGCATATTTGGTTAATTTTGTTCAAGGAAATGACTCTAAAGCTTTTGAGAAGAAAAAAATCAAAAAGAAAGAAAGAAAGAAAAATTGGGCAACTTCTGTTGCTAGAAAAGTCAATGCATTTAATCTTTTATTCCCAGGGACTAGCTTCATCAAAGGGACAATTCAGAGATTTAGACTTAATTTTTCTCTCTAATGAGTAAACCCAAGCTAAAGGCTAAAAGAAAAAAAAAACAGGGAAAAAGAAAAAAGGAACACTTGCTATATAAACATACTTGTCACAGAATGATAACTTAGCTGTAGTTAAATTCAATACAAGTCAACTCAAGTGGTATCATGCCGTGCCCCCTACCTTGAATGAAAGTACTTTTTATCCATGGTCATTTTGCATCTCGAAATGATTAAAAGCCAGTTAGCAATTAGACTTTTGGCTAGGTGTTTTAACTTTGTGAATTTGTTCAAAGGGGCCCTTCTTAGTGTCAGAGCATTCCAGATGAGACACTTCTCCAGGTTATTTCAGGAAAAGGTTAATTGTGTATTCCTGATGCTTAAATAGGTCATGTTCAGTTTTTCATGACCTGTTTTTACAAGTAGCTGTAAGTCACTTAATTACTGCAAGTAAATGTTCTGTAACTTCACTGGGTACTTTTCATATCATCGCTTGAGTGTCTTCTGGATACCTCAGTCCCAGGGAACTCACTGCCCCACTGGGATTGAACCGTCTCCTGAAATTTCCGTCTCTGTGCATGACCTCTGCTTGCCTCTGTGATGATACTTTTCTCTCAGCGATTCTAATCCACACTTCAGTAAATACTACCACTAGCATTTCCAACATTTCTCTTGAATCTCTCCGGTGTGTGTTCCCTTTATCCCGTCAACAGCTTCGTAATTAAAATTGTTGTTTTGGGATCTTGCCTTTTCTCCATCATATTCCCTTTGAAGAAAGGAAAGGTACTTATAAAAACTATAGGAAAAAAAATCCTATCACACCACTCTGAAACTCAAAGCTTCCCATGGCTTCCTCTCCTGGAATATGTTTCTAAATTCCTATCATAGTTCAGAAACAAACAAACAAACAAACAAAAAACCCTCTAGAGTCTAAGTCCCAAGTTTCTTCATGTGACTCTCTTCCACAAACTCTACAATTCTCTGCTACATTATTGTCTAAAAACTCCATTTTTTTTAGTACTGTGAACATTTATCACATGGTCTCCTTTGGGTGGAAAGTATTTCCTCACATTTCTTAAAATGGCTACTGTTTTCTCCTATATAGTCCTTGTTGCTTTCTCAAGGACACATGCTTAGAGGTCTGGTTAAAGCATCCGTCCCATTGGCTTGGTTCAGGTCTTCTTACCATTGTCGCCTACTTGTTTTTCTTCCCACAATTAACAAAGAGCCATTATTTAATGTGTTTCTTCGTTCCTATCTCTCTATCCCTAGGATGTAGAATTCATGAATGTTAGTATTGTGTCTCATCAGTCCTGTTAGACATAATAGATGTACAAAAACTTTGGAGTGGATGATTAAACAGCTAGAGCTAATAAGTAAAATTACAACAAGATGCATTATTGGGCATTCTTCATTTCCCGGGAATTACACCTGGCATTTAAGTATGTCATTCAATTCCTTTTACAACTCAGAATTTATAACAAGGCTTTTAAATAACCAAGATATTTGACACTTATACTTTCTTGAATAAATCACTTATACATCCCTGTGTTTATAATTATTTCTTTCCTATATTCTTCTGAAACCTATCTGAGGCCAAATGTCCTACATAATTCAAAATTTTCTCTTTAGCAAATAGCAATTCTCTTCCGGATTAGCAATTTTTATGTAAATACACTTCAAAAATTCATTAAACACTGAAAAATATGATAAGCAACTGTTTTGTGCATATACTTCTAGGCAGTAACAACTGTCTTAAGCCTTACTGATATCAGTTATTTGCCTTATTATGTCTTTGGAGGTGTCACCTTTGTTGTATTTCATCATTGAGTTTTTAAGAGACTAACTTGGCATTAGTGTTAGTAATGTGACTTGATTCTGGATAAATATTCAAGTAGGTTTCTTTCCTCAACACTGAAGACTTTTTCTTTGTCCTAATTTTAAATGACTTTTGACTCATCCATTCTAAGAATTCTTTCCTTTCTTGGTTCTCATGGTTTCATGTCCACATGTTACCCTGGTCCACAGTCCAAATTTCTGTTTTTCCATTTTTTACCTCTCCTTACTTTCATCTGTAACTTTGACAGCATTTCTCTGGCATCTCTGATCATTTTTACATGACTTCTTTGCTATGGATGAAGCCTCCACTCTTAGCTTTGTCAGTACCAGAACCTTATGGTTTATTTGTTACTTTGGAAATGCACTGTAATCATCACGTTGCCCAGGCTGGCCTTCAGTTCCTGTGCTCAAGTGATTTGCAGGTTCAACCTCACTGGTACCTCAAACTATAGGGCTTGCATCTCCACACCTGGCTAGAATTGTATTCCTGAGAGTGTTGTCAGATAATGGCATACTGAGTGGGCATAATCCAGTGAATGCTCTTACAATTGGAGACCTAACTGCTTAGGGACATGCAATAGGAATGACAAATGGCTTTAGAATTTATAAAATATGGCCCACTAGTTAGCACAGTTAGGACAGGTCTGTCCTGACTAAGGCACGACCTCGAGGACTATGTGTCCTGAAGATGTCATGCTGTTATAGAGTTCTGCTCTGCTTGTTGCCTTCACATCCCTCTTAATCTAAGAATTATATGAAAACTCTTAGGGGGCTTTCAGCCCCTCACTGGGTTATATCTCTGGCACTCACAGTAATAATGCTTGATCTCTTTCAGCAATGTTGCTGGAGCAGATTAATGGTTCAATCACCACCCTAAGAAAGGATTTAGAAATGTAGATTGTCAGCAATGACCACTACCCTTAGAAAACATTAGGAAAAACAAAATTGTTAGTGAAGCTAGGTTAAAATGTTTCTGCTACTGGCTCCAAGTAGAAAATCTTAGGAAACAATTTGAAGTTCAGAAAGCCACACTTTTATTAGTTAAGCTAGAGACCTTTTATGGTCAGGGAACAAGAAAAATGGCAGCATTAGCTGACGTGACTCTCACTGAGGCTGGACTGCTGATGACTGATTTCTTAAACCTATTTTTTATTTTTAGCTTCCTGATATGATTTAGTAAGAACCAATGACAAGCAGCTATTCATTCTGAAGTTTTAAAGTAGATCTGACTGATTTTTATATAAAAGTTTAGATTTGTAATTCCTTTAAGATTCATATATTACTTTTAAAGATAAATAATAACATAATAAAATAATTAATCCTCTCCTTGTAACTACAAATTGCTGCATGCCAGTAAGAGAAGCTTGCTGGGGAAACTACCTTGCTTGCTCACACTTTTAAAATCTGTAACAAGTTACTTAGTTACAAATGTACATGGGTTCTTGGAAATAATTTGTTGTCTTTACCCATACTCCATAATGTTATTTCTTATAAAGGTATTGGAGAACATCCTGTTTTTTCATAGTCATTCACTTTCTAAAGCCAAGAAAAAAGCCAGGTTCAAAACTAAGTGTTTTAGTCAAGAGAGACGACAGAGGTTCTGGTTAGTCAGCAAAAGGATGGACTGGGTATTAAGACTATCTTGTACCTCACTGGTACAAATAGGAATAATTATGCTCTAATTGTATTTTAAGAGAAAAGTTTTATTTTAACAGGAAGGGTGATACGTAGGAGGAGCTAAAGGGGAAGGAGCACTGAGAGGAAAAGATGGAGTAAGGAGAGGAGAAGATGAAGTAGAGGAGAAGCTAGGTAATGAGAGAGAGAAAGAGAGAGAAAGAGAGAGGGGGCATGGAGGCAGAAGTTCACGTGTCTCCACCAGTCAAAGATAGTTTACATAGCTAGGTTGGGTATTGGGTTACACTTCTGATTGAGCATTACCATACTTATAAAGCCTTTGATTAACATTTAAAAAATTGTATAAAAGCAAAAAGGAAAAGGGGGCATGGGATAGGGGTTTTCTAGGGAGGGGAAATGGGGAAAGGGGATGGCATCTGAAATGTAAATAAAATATCCAATAAAAAAAAATAAGTAATGTTGAAAAAAAGAAAGATAGAATGTAATCACTTTGTAACTTTATACTGCTTGAAAGATTTCGTTGGGATATATAAGCCATGGGAGAAAAAATAAATTTGTTGGAACTTCATTCTTTCTACCCTTCAAGTATGTATGTATGTATACATGTATGTGTATGTATGTATAGGGATAAAGATTGTGTGAGAGTGTGTTGGAATTTTGTCCATCCATCAGATCTGTATGCATGTATATATGTAAAGCTTGCCTGGGTGTTTGTTGGAGTTTGTTCCATCCACTCACTGTGTATATGCA
>JANHMN010000013.1:41068470-41092166 GCA_030674055.1 Rhabdomys pumilio
CTGGGTGTTTGTTGGAGTTTGTTCCATCCACTCACTGTGTATATGCATGCATATATAGGAAATGCTCAGAGTCTGCTTGTTGGAATTTTGTTACATTCACCCACCAGATATGTGTATATATGTGTATATGTACATATGTGTAGGTGTGAACTGCTTGGAGCCTGCCTGCTGGAGCTATGCTCCATCCATTCTATGTGTGAATATGTCTGTCTGTCTGTCTGTCTGCATGTATGTATTGTATATATTTGTATGTAGAAAGTTCCTGGAGTCTGCCTTTTGCTTCACTTACTCAGTGTGTATATATGTGCATGTGTGTGTATGAATTTTCTCTTTTCTTTTCTTTCTTGTCAGCCCCAAGGAGGAAAAAAAGTTGAGTCTTTTTGCTAGCCACTGGGAGTGACAGCCCCAGTAAATTAAGCCCTGTTCCCTCAGAGAAAAATCTACTGAATAATTTCTCTAATCACTGGCTGCCATAGGTAGCAGCCCCTGTCCAGTATCTGGACTGAACCCTGTGAGTGGCTCTAAGCACTTGACCCCCATTGGCTGCCTGCCTCAGTTTATCCCTAGATGCCAAAGCTGACCTTTGATACTTAGACAGTAGGAAAGATAAAGAAAAATGAAGAATTGCATAGTCTAATAGGTATTTAAGAGATTTATGCAACAACTAGCTGTCATCACATAAAAAGTACAAATTTCCTTATGAAGAAATGAGGATTGTTTAATGGACTTTAAGTGTCCTAAAAAACAAAGACAAGCAAAGCCCTGCCTAGTAGTGAGTTCATCTCGAAGCCTTCGTGTGAATGCCCACTGATGCCCACTGATGTAATAGGATTAGAATCTGGGAGCAGTCAGACTCAGCTGAATGGGAAGGACTCAGTCCACAATAATAAGATGGAACTGTAAAGAGTGCAAACTGTGGCCACTAGGCCTGAGTGTAGTCAACATGGAAACTCGTGAGTTCTACTTCATCCACTCACCTGCTGTACTCAATTATCATTGTTTCACAATAAAACTCATATCATCAGCATTGGTTAAATTGATCACACAATGGTTATGTATTGATTTTTACCTCTGAAAACAATTCTGACTATGGAGATAAAATAAATCAAATGTACACTATTAGCACTTTACTTTGAAAGCCATAATAATTTATCTACCTTTTTCTTTTTTCAAAAGCTTCTATGTGAGGAAATTTAGGATTGTTAAGAAGTCTGATAGAGTAACGTGCAGTCAAGATTAAAGTATAAGGTATTAGAGTTTTGATCTTAATTCGAAAGTTGTTGGTAAACAGCTAACAGTGGTGTGGATCATATTTCATATATTGGATCAAAGTTGTCTGCCAGTGTCTCCAGTTAAAACCAGGGTATGTATTTGTTTACTTTGAAACATAATTATTTTGCTATTGTATATGGGGCATAAACTTGTGCATAATCTATAATAACTAGTACTGTTTCCTAAACTTGTAAGAAAATTTAAAAAAGGTTGTCAGTCTTATAGACTTACTACACTAAACTGGAGTTTAAATTTGTTTTATCCATAACTTTTAATTAGTCCTTCTGTATAATGATGCTAAGTGTCGCTGCCTCTTTTGTATATATAGAAGTCTCTTAAACATGTAAGCTGTCTAAATATTAGGAGGCATTAGATGTTTATAAATCTGTATAAATTTCTTAATTTTTAAAATAGTTTTACTTGTGTTGGTTGCATTTTTGTAAAGCATCACAGCTAACTATAGTCCACTGCTTGATAATTGTGTTCTTATAAAGTCTTATAACTAAATGACTGGCTAATATTCTACAGAAGTATAGCTTCTCACAAAGTAACCTGATCAGCAGATTTGATTAGGACATTACCCACAGGACAAGCACAATGCTCTTTGGGTGTGCCTGACCTAAGAGCCACTTATTCTATATTTTAGCTGCATAAACTTGAGCCTAAATGGCTTTTGTCACTATCCCATTCAAACAGAATGAATCTTTCCCTAGCATCATAGAACAATGGACAAGAACCTAGCAAATAGTTAACCAGTGATATCTTTGAAGAATATTGTTCTGAGGCATGGGAGTAAGTTTTCATAACTGAAATAAAGTCATGCTGTTCACAGCACATTGGGCCCCACTTTGGCCCTGGTTTGGGTTTTGTGGAAAAACTCAAGCCTAGCTTGAGTTTCTGTGGCCTTGTGGGAGAGCCTAAGCCTGGCTCGAGTTTTGAGACTTATCTCAGTCACTTCTGTATGGGGATGACTCAGCAAGACCTGTTTGGCCCTGCTTCTGCCCCACCATTGCTAATGTAGAGCTTTGCCATTGGTCCTGTCAGTCACCCCATGCCCTCTGCCACTCTTCCCCACCTCCTACATCATCTCACCCCACCAAAAATCCTTCTCTCTATGCTCCAAGTTTATATAAGCAAAAGGCTAATGCAATAAAGTTGAGTTCCTGCTTCGACAAGACTCCCTACCCGGTGTGTTTCTTCACCTCTTAGGAAGTTGAAACAGGAAGATCATGGTTAGCTTAGATTGCATGAAGAGACCCTGTATCAAACTGACAGGAAGAAGTTACTTGTGCCAGCCCTTACAAAAGCAACTAAACATGCCAACAGGTTGTGAGAACCTGTTCTTATTCATGTCTGTCTTTCATCAATTAAATGTATGATTCCATCATTGCTTCCTACTTACATTTTGTTCACTATATTGTTATAGATATACTTGCTCTACGTCAAAACTGAAGTATTAAAACAGCAAGTGGAGACTTATAACTGTCCTGAAAGAAACAAAGATACTCTACAGAGATACTTGTATCTCTCAATCTGACCATGAGAATATTGAAATAACAGACCCCAAAGAAATGGAAAATTTCCCAGAAATTGCATGCTGGGAAAAAAAAAAGTCCAGCTCTATCTGAGAAAGAGATTTCACACAATTCTAAAAACTTGTCAGAGCACATTATAGGAATGAGACTAAAGCCCAGATAATGATGACACAATGGTGGGTGGGACCAAATTTTGAACAAGACTGCTCAGATGTGCATATCCTTGGCCCCATATTATGTATCATCTCAATTCAAAACCCTAAAGGTAGACTTGGGTTGTCAATGGATCTCCTTGCCCCTTCTCACTTTTCTTACAACCTGTGACCGCATGAAATAAATCTCCTTTTTTCAGTTTCCATTAAAAAGGACATGATAACATGATAATTAACCTATCACAGGTTGTAAGAAGACCAAATCAGAGGTAGTATATTATTTTTTAATTAAAATGTCAAATAATAACTTTAAATATGTGAGAGATTTGGAAGTAAGAAGAAAGTAAGCCATATTATATTTAAGGAAAAATTTGAGTTCCTTAGTGATAGCCTCTCTAGAAGAGGAGAAGGATGATATCAATTAAGAGAACACGCTAGTCACCTTAATGACTGTTACTAAGATAAGGTCCCTTATGAATAGGAAGGAGGGTGAGCCTTTGGAGAAAGCCTCTATGCTAAATGTCAGTTCTGTAACATTGACACAGTTACAAGTAGGACCCTGAATGCTTGTACATGCATGACTCTTAGTGCATGAGAATTCTTTATGTAGAGACAAATAGCTTCTTGAATTTAAAGTTAATGTTGTTTAAATTATAAATTCTAAAATGTACTCTTTTTAAAATCCTTACATTTAAAAGCATCTCTTATTCATAAGTCTGAAATAGCAACAGTTGTTTATGAGTGAGCTTTCAGTTTGGTATAAACACCAATTTCTTCAATAAATGCTATGTACAGAAATAAACAAAAACATCTATTGGTAATTCTTTTTACGATGTTACCTGAATGAAAAACATTACGAGCCAGCCCCTGTGACATCAGGTCCCCTTTGACATCCAAGACAACTCAAGCCGACTTTGCTTATGCAAAACAGAATGACCAGGAGACCAAAGAGCATCTGTGTTTGTCACTTCTACAAGAAATATCATTTTTTGAAAAGGAAACATTGGTTGTTGATTACCTTCAATAGAAACAAAAACATCTCAGAATGGAATGCAAAGCATGAACCAGACATGAACAAACAAATGGATACAGAGACCTCATCTATATGCACATCAATCTTTATCCATTTTGAACTTTTCTTATTTCTTTCATTCTCATTTTCCTTTAGCAGTCAGTTTTCCAGATTTTCTTCTCCTACTTCATCTTTGTCCTCATCCCCACATCTTCTTTCTCCCTCTCCACAATCAGTTTAAAACAAATAAACAGCAACTTCTCATTAAGGTTCCCTGTATATTCTCAGTCATATCAACATTACTTCCTTTAGATTATAAACCTTCGAAGACATGAATCACCATAATTTGCCAAATAAAAATGACTTTTATAGATACAAAAGTATCCACAAAGGTTAACAAGACCTGACTTCCTTTGGGTAAAACTAGGTGTTATGTAAGTCCTGCCTGGAGGAATGGAATTTCCCCAAGGAGGAATTAGGTGAACCTTGTGATGAGAACATTCCTTCCTGTTTTATATTTTGGGTAAATACTAGGGAAAACAGACAAACTGCATATTCTGGGGAAAATATAGGAAAGATTGAATGTATGGAACCTGTGCATACCTAACTCAATGTATAGAGGCAATTAAAACTAGTGTTCACTGCCAACCTATGGTTTTCAGATGGTGTCCTCAGCCCCCTAATTCCACCACAGGTATGTGAGAAGCAACTTGGACATCTGTGATGCAAACATGGTGGTGAATCAGATGGTTTTGAATTGTGAGGTAGCTGGGCAGGGGCCTAGGAATCCCACCAAGATCTTAACCTTCTCAGATTAGTTCAGCAAAAACCCAGACGGAACTGTGTCCTCTCCATCATGCCAGTTAAGCTATTCCATAACCTCTCATCAGCTTTGCCTGCTGAAAAAAACTTGTTGTGATTTCTATTCCTTGGCAGCTTGGCAGCATCTAGACTAACCTAGGAGACCAGCCTCTGGGCATGAGGGATCATCCAGTTAACCTTAACAAAGGTGAAAAATATTCCATGGGTTGTGGTTATGCGATAAATAAAAATGAAAAAAGCAGGATGGGCACCAGAATTTGGTCTGTGCTTCCTGAATTTGAGACATTGTGAGCAACTGTCTCAAGTCACTGCTGCCATGATGGATTGTACCTTGGAACTGTGAGCCAAAGTACTCCTTCTTTCCTCAAGTTGCTCTTGTCAGACATTGAATGTGAGAAATGATACAAGTGACAAAGACATCAGCATCCTACATATTCCCTGACAATGTTATGAGCTAGGAATTTCCAGAATCTTCCTTTCTCTTCCTTTTCTCTTGGTTCATGCTCCTTGTAGGAATTAGGTACAGTAGTAGAGATATCTTTCCTGTCCAACAAATGACTAACTATGTCCTCAGGCTACCCTGATGAGGAGAGTGGCCCATGAGACTAGACAGATACATCAATATTCTGCATGGTCATTCTGTCCCTGTCATGTTCTCAGCCTCTTCTACTCAGCCTTACTTCTGATTATGAGCACTGAGCATACAGAGGATTTTGTTCTTTAATCTACCTGGATTGTAAACTTAAATGTTAGAACTCAAAGAATAAGTAAATGAAACAAATCACTGTAATTATCATTGCTTTTGTACCCCACTCTGCAAAGTTCAGACTCACCTCTTTCTTTTGTGGAACTTTCTGGTTTAACTTTTTTATGTTTTGCTGATTTCACATATATTAAAATTCTTCACTATAATTTTAGCAACTTTAAATTCAAAGGAAACCTAAACTTGATTCTTTTACAATCTCAGGAATCTTAGAATTGAGCAGTCTCTCTCCTCTCTCTCTCTCTCTATCTCTCTTTCTTATATATATACACAAAATAAGCAGGCTAAATTTACCACTAGGCACTATATGACTAGAAAACCATTCTACATTAAACAGAAATATTTCATTTTTCAAGAAATTTAGTCTTGAGTTTTATAGATTAATTTATAATGTGTTAGATCCTGTGAGATGGCTCAGTGAGTAAAGGGGCCTATAGCCAAACTTGATGATCTAAGTCAAATATCTGAGACCCATACAGTGGAAGGAGAGAACTGAGTCCTGCAAATTGTCATTTACCTCCATACACGTCTGTATCATGCACATGTTCACCCACAAATAAAGAAATGTAGGGAGGTTAAAATAAGTTAATAAACTCTGGACCGATAATGTTCTAGAGAACAAACTTTATCTACTCTATCATATTGATTTTTTGAGTGTCTCCTGTTTGTCAGTCTGTCCTTGAATTTGCTATGTAACAAAGGATGACCTTAAATTCGCAACCCTCCTGCCTCCATCTCTCAAGTGCTAGGATTCTAGACATGTACCATTACAACTCAGCTACTTGGTCACTTTTTAAAGAGGAAAATTAATAAGTGTTTTTATGTAATCAGAAATTCAAAAGTACTCAAGAGCACTTGAAAGCAGTTGGTTCTCTTAAGTAGATTGAATTTATATTATAATTTATAATAGAAATGTGCATAGCTTATTCTGCTTAAAACTGCACTTTCTTACATTGCCCTGATATCATACATTTTTATATCAGTAGACTATGCATTGATGAGGCTTATCAGTATCTGTCAATATTAGTAAAATACCAACTTGATTTCATGGCCCCATGTAGCTCTCTCCCTGCATGAGAGTTTATACCCTGAGCCATACTGCCTTTTATATATGGGCAGGGGACAGCAGAACTTTCACACAGTGGCTCAGTTCAACCCACTTTCTGATGGCGTCTCAAGGGTCGAACTTTAAACTCATCTCCTCTTCTTTTTACATATCCAAACTCTAAACTTCTTTAGTTATTTGTTGCTCTTAAATTTTTCTTTGCTTAATTTATTACCTTTTCTTCCAAGCTTATTTTTAGTTGTTTTTCATGCCTCAAAATGTTGCCTTGCTTATGGTTTTTTATCTTGAAGTTGGATTACTCCAAGCATTGAAGAAGGGTCTTTAAGCTTCCCAGTGTCTCAGCCTGTGTTGGCATGAGAGCATAGAAGGGAGAAGAGTATCAGGAATCTTGGTATGGCAATGATTTATGATGATTAAGTGGACGTGCTTTGTAAATTAAGATATACACATGGTCATTCTCCAACTTTGCCATTCACATAATAAACAGTGGCTACCAGTTAATATTCTCTGCATTAAATGGAGATGTAAAATTGACTAAGCCAAGACCATCCCATTCAGCAGAGAGTTACAGTTTAATGAGCAAAATCCTGCTCACGGGTAATTATCACACTGGGGAAGAGAAACAAATCCTCCAGTGTCTCCACGAGGCAGAGGAGAATGTTTCTGCGGCAGTTGATGAACCTTTTGCAAAGTGACTTTTGTTCTGCACTCCAGTGGTTAACTGGGAACATGTCAAAAGAGTTGAGAGCAATCTACTACAGGAAAGAGGGCAACATTTGCAGAGGCTTGGTGGTGTGAGAAGAATAATATGAGGACTAAGCTACACATTAAACTGTCATCTGCATTGGAGCATTTAATGGGAGAAGGAAATGAAGCACAAAGAAATTCGTAGAGGATCACAACATCCATTCTAACACCCCTGAATACCAAGTTGTATATAGTAGGAAGGGCACACAGTTCAGCTTCGAGGCAAGGTAATGAATGTCTAAGTGTGGAGTGGCTATAACTGGGAGTTCAAAACAGTCTGAGGTATAAATGGGAAAAAGTACAGAATATTTCATTAAATGTGTGTGTGTGTGTGTGTGTGTGTGTGTGTGTGTGTGTGTGTGTGTGTGCTGATAAGATTTGTTGGCAAGGAGTACCTTAAGACAAAACTCCTCCCAGAAGCTGACTGATTGAGAGCATAAGTTTGACCCATCAGCTACCCAGAAGTTGGGGAGTATTCTAAATGCGACATTAGCACTGTATCCTATATTAAAATTTATTTTGGATTACAGAGATGACTGAGTGGTTAAGAGCACATACTGCTCTTGAAAAAGGACTGGAGTTCAGATCCAACACCCTCTTTTGATTTTCATAGACACCTACAAACACACACACACACACACACACACACACACACCACAAACAACTAAAAATAAAATAAATCTTTTTAAAAGTCATGATATTCCATGCCAGATGGTCATAGCATGGAGAACATAAAGTACTGTTATGAAATTGAATGTACTCTTTCCAAACATTCTAACACATCTAACCCTTAGTGATGAAGAGAACTGAAACAAAGGAAGAGACATGGCTTCTTCTTCTCTGTCGGTAAACTCAGCAAGATGCTCTTCATGGGAGCATAAAAGGCTTTTATCTGCAAAGGAACGCTGACCCGGTAGCAGCCTAAGGGCAGGTCACAGCCTCATAGCAGTCCTACAATACCCACAGAGAAGAGGCAGCAGGCAATGACTGAGAGCAAGAGCACTGGGAAGGAAAATAGAGATTTAAAATACTGGAGGGCAATGGACTTGCCAGAAGACTTAGTTTTGGGACATCAGCAGACAGGTGTAGTATGCCAGGATCATTCAAGGATGGTATCATTTGTATCCACAAAATGAAGAGTCATAAAGGAAATTTAAGCTGTAACAAGAACCACAATTTAGCAAGTAATGTAAGGAAGGATATATGCAAGCAAAGATTGTGATGTTGGAACTTTGTAAGGAATGGTGATAGATATAAACTAAGACTAAGGCAACAGGAACACAATGAAGAATTGTAGAAGGTAGATACAAACACTTCTTTGGGGTCAGCTGAAGGAATTTGATTAATGTCTGTAAGCACTTCCTATTCTAGGCCTGGTAGTGTGAGAGCAATGATCAGATGTTTCTGAAGGTGACCCATGATTCTCATTTGTGCTCCTCTGAGTGATCTAGATGAGCTCAAATGTAGGGGATAAAGTTTCCCTATAGGAATAGCTGCATCAAATATCAGTAACTCACAGGAGCAGTGGCCTCTTTCCTGCAAAAGAGGAATGCATTCATTACCCATGGGCACAGAATGAACAGGAATTGTTAATGGCTGTCATTCAGATTGAAGTTTTGCTACCAAGACCATTTTCTTTCTCTGACAGTGTTGCACTAACATCATCTGTCTTTAGCAATGAGGAATGAGAGTGAGGAAGAGCAGTGGCAAGCCAGCCCACTATATTGGGCGAAGCCACCTAAGATGATAGAAAGATGCAAAAAGCAGGGTCATAACTACACTCTCAGAAGCATCTCAGGATGATGGAGATCTGCAAGGGGCTGGGTCATAATTACATCTCTTTTCTCACCATTTCATGACTTTATCAGTTTCTCCGCTACTTTGATACTCTACAGAGTCCACTCTGTAACCCATGGTTTATGTGCTGCTGTAAAACTTGTATTAGACACTGGAGTATGACAGATGATAGCCATTAAAGGACCCACATAACATGATCCAGAGTAGTCACATGAATGATTCAGCTGCATCTGGCATACCCTAGTGCTATAAATTGTTGTAATGATATTTCATAAGACTGGACTGCAGTTAGACCAAGGACTTACCAAAAGACCAAAAGCCACCCACAAATTGGCTATTGCAGTGACAGTGTTAAAGAATAAAAGGTTCAAAATGTTCCTCCAGTCATCACAATGTGCCTTGATATAGCACCCCACATTAATTAATATGACCAAGGTCCTCTGAATCTATATCTGTATTAAGTGCCAATTGCTTTTTCTAATGAGTGAAGAAGAGTCAAAAGGGAAGTAAATAGACTGGCTGAGTCAGGTAATACTATTTCTAAAGGTTAATTAAAATTGTGAATATTAATGTTTGCCATGCCATTATTATATTTCATATAGCGAATAATCATTTGATGGTAAATAGAAATGATATACTAGTTAGCTTTAACTACCAACTTGATACAATCTAATGATGCTTGAATCTCTGGTAGAGATCCTCAGTCAAAAGATTTCCCAAATCAGATTGACCTGAAGTCATGGCTGTAAGGAATTGTCTTAATTGGTGACAATTGGTTCAGCCCACCATAGGCATCGCATCCCTATTTCCTGGGCAGGTACTCCTGTTTCATCTTTGATCCATAAGATGATGTATAACCTAAAGCACAGAGGAGACTGCTTTGAATGGCAGTGATAATGGACTCACCACCCGAATCAGGAAATTACTGATTGAACTCTGCAAGGTTAGTAGGATCTGGATTTTACTATATACAATTCTGTGTCCTGTGAAAGTCACAGTCTAGGCAGCAAAGTTATTCCTGAGTATCTACAATGCAGTTAAAATGAACTCAGAATATTATGATGGACTTGCAATTTTGTCTGTGATTCGAAGTGGTGAAATTAAGTACCAATGCTGCCAGATGTAAAAATCATTATGCCAGAGTTTTTCCCAAGGCCCATCCTAAGGTGATATGCACTTTGGTTCCAGAAAACTGCAATGATCTCCTCCTACATAGGCCTTCTAAATAAGATCAAATTTTAAACATCTATTTCAGATAGGGCAGATGAGAAGATTAAAATCAGCAATGCTTTTAATGCCCACTGAAAAATTGTTTCAATTGACTATTCACCATCTATCCTTCAGGGTAAGTTCTGAGATCATTTGTCTATGTTTCAAAGTGTCAAAACTAAGAATTATTTTCTTTTGGACTCAAAGAAAAAAGGGACATTTTATTGATAGTAAAACACAATTGTTTTCTCCATTTGTGTGTGTGTGTGTGTGTGTGTGTGTGTGTGTGTGTGTGACAAACACACAGAGATATATGGAGACAGATTGACTAACTGATTATTGATTGATTGATTGATGATTGATTGATACTTGGCTACTCTAGTAAGCCTGCCTTTAGGAAAGTCTGAAACATGGTAGGAGAAGCTAGGTAGAGAATGCTATTCCTTTCATTTATTAAAGAATATCTTCTTTCTGTCTCAAGTCAGAATCCCACTGTTGCTAACAGAATTATTTGACAAATCACTATATATGCCATTTATGTATATGGCTACTACACCATAGTTATATATGGTAAATAGAAAAGCAAGCAAAAATAAGACTAAAGGCTTTGAACATATAACTGACCTTTAAGTGGTGTATTTTCTATTAACATAAAACTTTCTCCACATAAGTAATTTATTGAGATGCCCACTGTAGTCAGATATGTACAAAATTAACCAGAGAGTGGAACTTACATACGATCAATAAACAGAATTCTAATTATGATAAGACAAGGTTTAGTGTCTTATAGTTTAAAAAAACAAAAAACCAAAACTGTAGCAAAGCATAATTTTCATGAAGTAACAATATTTTAAGAGAACCATATTTGGTCATTTCCTCCAGCCTAATCCTCACAACCCACCCACACTCAGAAATAGCTTGAACCCCAGGAGTTCTGATACAACCAGGCTCACAGGAGGTACATCACAGCCAGGCCCACAGATCAAGCACTCCAGACGCCTCCCATACTGAGAGACAGCCTGACCCTATGAGGTCCATCATTACCATGTTCAGAGGAGGGACATATTTTAGTAGAGACAGCAAGGCTAGTTAACAACAGAAATAATCAGACTTTCTGGAATTTAACAAAAATGAAGGCACAGCATACCCAAACATATAGGACACAATGAAAGTAGTGCTAAGAGGAAAACTCATAGCATTAAGTGCCTTCATAAAGAAATTGGAGAGATCCTGTACCAGCAGCTTAACAGCACATCTGAAAGCACTAAAACAAAAAGAAGCAAACACAACTAAGAGGAGTAGATAGCTGGAAACAATCAAACTCAGGACTGAAATCAACCAAGTAGAAACAAAGAGAACTATACAAAGAATCAACAAAACCAGGAACTGTTTTTTTGAGAAAATCAACAAGATAGACAAACTCTTAGCTGGACTAACTAGAAAGCACTGGGACAGTATGCAAAATAATAAAATCAGAACTGAAAAGGGAGACATAACAACAGAAACCAAGGAAATTTAAAAAAATCATCAGATCCTACTACAAAAGCCTATAGTCAACAAAAGTGGAAAATCGAGATGAAATGGATGATTTTCTAGAAAGACACCAGGTACCAAAGTTAAATCAGGGTCAGATAAATCATCTAAATAATCCCACAACCCCTAAGGAAGTAGAAGCAGTCATTAAAAGTCTCTTAACCAAAATAAAATAAATAAAAGCCCAGGGACAGTTTTAGTGAAGAGTTCTATCAGATCTTCAAAGAAGACCTAATACCAATACTTCTCAAACTATTCCACAAAATGGAAACAGAACAAACATTACCTAATTTGTTCTATGAAGTCACAGTTACACTGATACCTAAACCACACAAAACCCAACAGAGAACGAGAACTTCAGACCAATTTTGTTTGAGTATCAATGCAAAAATACTCAACAAAATTCTCACAAACTGAATTTGAGAACGCATCAAAACGATCACTCACCACGATCAAATAGGCTTCATTCCAGGGATTCAGGGATGGTTCAATATAAAGAAAATCATCAAATGTATCCACTATATAAACAAACTCAAAGAAAAACAATCATATGATCATCTCAGTAGATGCTGAAAAGGCCTTTGAAAAAATACAACACCCCTTCATGTTAAAAGTCTTAGAAAGATCAGGAATTCAAGGGACATACCTACACATAATATAAGCAATATATAGCAATCCAATAGCCAATATTAAATGGGGAGAAAACTGAAGCAATTCCACTAAAATCAGGAACAAGAAAAGGCCTCCCATTCTTTTCCTGTTTATTAAATATGGTAATTGAAGTTCTAGCTAGAGCAATTAGACAACAAAAGGAGGTCAAACAAATTCAAATTAGAAAGTAAGAAGTCAAGATATCAGTGTAGGTGGATGATATGATAGTATACATGAGTGACTCCAAAAATTCTACCAGAGAAGTTCTATGGCTGATAAACAACTTCGGCAAACTGGCTGGATATAAAATTAACCTAAACAAATCAGTAGCCTTCCTCTACACAAAGGATAAATGGACTGAGAAAGAATTAGGGTAACAACAGCCTTCACGATAGTCACAAATCATATAAAATATCTTGGTGTGACTCTAACCAAGCAAGTGAAAGATCTATCTGTATGACAAGAACTTCAAGTCTCTGAAGAAAGAGATCAAAGAAAATTCCAGAAGATGGAAAGATCTCCCATGCTCATGGATTGGCAGGATTAATATAGTAAAAATGACCATCTTGCCAAAAGCAATCTAAAGATTCAATGAAATCCCTATTAAAATCCCAACTCAATTCTTCACAGAGTTAGAAAGAGAAATTCTCAAATTCATTTGGAACAACAAAAAAACCTAGGATAGCAAAAACTATTCTCAACAATAAAAGATCTTCTGGAGGAATCACCATCCCTGACATAAAGCTGTACTACATAGCAGTCGTGATTAAAAACAAACAAACAAACAAACAAAAAACACAACTGCATGGTATTGGTACAGAGACAGGCAGGAAGATTGAAGACCCAGAAATGAACCCACACACCTATGGTCACTTGATCTTTGGTAAAGGAGCTAAAAACATCCAGTGGAAAGAGGACAGTATTTTCAACAAATGGTGCTGGTTCAACTGAAGGACAACATGTAGAAAAATGCAAATCGATCCATTTTTATCTCCTTGTACAAAGCTCAAGTCCAAGTAGATAAAAGACCTTCACATAAAGCCAGATACACTGAAACTAATAGTAGAGAAGGCAGGGAAGAACCTTGAATATTTGGGCACAGGGAGAAAGTTCCTGAACCAAACACCAATGGCTTATACTCTAAGATTAAGAATTGAAAAATGGGACCTCATAAAATTGCAAAGTGTCTGTAAGGGAAAGGACACTGTCAATAGGACAAAATGGCAAACAATACATTGGGAAAAGATCTTTACCAATCCCACATCTGATAGAGGGCTAATATCCAATATATACAAAGAACTCAAGAAATTAGACTTTAGACAACCAAATAATCCTATTAAAAATGACGTACAGAGTTACCAAAGAATTCTCAACCGAGGAAACTCAAATGGCCAAGAAGCACCTAAAGAAGTGTTCAGCATCCTTAGTCATCAGGGAAATGCTAATCAAAATAATCCTGATGGTGTGAGATGATACCATCTCACACCAGTCAGAATGTCTAAGATCAAAAACTCAGGTGATAGTAGATGCTGGCAAGGATGTGGAGAAAGAGGAACACTCCTTCATTGTTGGTGGGATTGCAAGATGGTGCAACCCTCTGGAAATCAGTCTGGCAGTTCCTCAGAATACTGGACATAGCATTACCTGAGGACCTAGCTATACAATTCCTGGACACATACCCAGAAGATACTACAACATATAACAAGGATACATGCTCCACTATGTTCATAGAAGCCTTATTTATAATAGCCAGAAGCTGGAAAGAACCCAGATGTCTTTCAACAGAATGGATACAGGAATGGATACAGAAAATGTGATACATTTACACAATGGAGTATTACTCAGCTATTAAAAACAATGAATTCGAGAAATTCTTAGGTAAATGGATGGAACTAGAAAATATCATCCTGAGTGAGGTAACCCAATCACAAAAGAACACACATGGTATTCACCTACTGATAATTGGATATTAGCCCAGAAGCTTGGAATACCCAATATTCAACTCACAGATCACATGAAGCTCATGAGGAAGGAAGACCAAGTGAGAGTGCTACAGTCCTTCGTAGAAGGAGTAACAAAATACTCAAGAGAGCAAATATGGAGACAAAGTGTGGGACAGAAACTGAAAGAAGGGCCGTCTGGAGACCATCCCACCTGGATATTCATCCCATGTGCAGTCACCAAAAATAGAAGCTGATATGGATGCCAGGAAGTACACTCTGACAGGAGCCTGATATAGCTGTCTCCCTAGAGGTCTGCCAGAGTCTGACATATTCAGAGGTGGATGCTCACAGTTCACCATTGAACTGATCAAAAGGTTCCCAATGGAGGAGTTAAAGAGAAGACTGAAGGAGCTGAAAGTGTTTGGGGCTCCATGAGAAAAGCATCAGTACTAACCAACCAGAGCTCCCAGGGTCTAACCACCAGCCTGGGAGCATGTAAGGAGGGACCCATGGCTACAGCTGTATATGTAGAGGAGGATGGCCTTGTCGGTCATAGGTGGGAGAGGAGATCCTTGGTCCCTTGGATTCCCGTGGGGAAATCCTAGGATGGGGAAGTGAGAGTGAGGGGCGGGTGGGGGCATATCCTCATGGAATCAGGAGGAGGGGGATGAGATAGGGGGTTTTTGGGTGGAGGGGAAATGACGTAAGGGGATAACATCTGAAATGTAAATAAAATATTCAATAATAATAAAAAAAAAGTTCCATGCCCTTTGTGTTTCTTCTACCACAAACTTTGGGAAGTTTCCATGCCTTTACAACCTACATAGGCTGAAAACTCACTACATTACTGTAGTAATGTAGTGAAAAAAAGCTCTTTTTGTGCTTTCAACTTCTATGTCTCTTACATTTAATGTAAGCAAACAAGAGGTCAGGCTATTATCTCAATACTATGAGTTTTCAGTGTCAGTCTGACTCCTGCTTCTTTCCTTGCCTCTGTCTGATGATATTTCACTGTCAATAGTAAGAAGAAATCAGGCCATGTCTTCACCACTTCATTAAGACATCTCAGCCTCATCATTGATAACATCTGCTTTCCATGTACTCATCGGACGCCACTCTGATGGCCACTATACATCAAGATCTGTTTCTTCCAGTTTTGAATAACAAGTTCCCCCTTTGTGGCAGTTATCACCGACATTGTCTTCAATATCCATATTTTCAACAGTCAACATATGCTTAAATATGTTCTAAGAAAATTTATGTTTCTTCTACCCAATGCTACTTATTTCTTGGTTATCACTACCAGAGCCATAAACATCCATTTTTTTTTAAAAGAAATATTCCAGGCAAACAAAACTTTTCTCATACTCACTAAATCTCCCAACTTCTTTTCAATGCCTAATTTCAAGGCCACACGTGCATTCTACATGTTTCAGCAGGTAGCCACTTTCATGTAACACAATCTAAGTACACACACACATACCATATGCTTACCGACTTAAAATAGATCCATTTATCTTATTATATTAATTAAATTTGTCCTTTGGTATTTTCACACATTTATATAATGATGCATTCTGATTGATTACTCTTGCTCCATCCTTTGAAATCTTTATCTGCCTCTGACGCCCTTATTTCACGTTCATAGTATATGCATGTATGGTGTGTGTGTGTGTGTGTGTGTGTGTGTGTGTGTGTGTGTGTGTGTACATTCATGTTCCATTGTGTGGAAAAAGAGTTATCTGTGTGACCATGGGTATAAAACATCTAACAGAGTTTGGTGGGCTCACCAGTGGCTACATAACTGAAGATAATGACTTCTTTTTCCCTGAGCTTTTCAGTAGCAGGAGCCTGTGTTTGCTGTGAAATCACATTTTCAATGGTTAGTCCATGCCCAGAGGATAATATTTCACTTCCTTCCTCTCTGTCTTCCCTTTCTTCTAAGATATTCTCTAATCCTTAGAGAGGGATGGTCTAAATGCTTTCTTCAAGTTGTGTAGTAAAGCTTTGTAGGTTAAAATTTCAATGTTAACCAGACTAAATTCCAACTGTCCTTTTGATCAGCTTTGACAGAAAATCTGGCTCCTTGAATTTTTTTTTGTTTGTTTTTGTTGTTGTTGTTGTTTGTTTTTCGAGACAGGGTTTCTCTGTGTAGTCCTGGCTGTCCTGGAACTCACTCTGTAGACCAGGCTGGCCTTGAACTCAGAAATCTGCCTGCCTCTGCCTCCCAAACCCTCTAGAGACATTCCATATTCTTAGGCTCTGTCCTACTTCCTCATTTTCCAAAACCAGCAACGTTGTATCATATTGCACGTACTCTCTTTCATATTTTGCAGGGAACATGAAATTAATGTTTATTACATTAATGTATCTTACACTGTAAACTATTTTGATTATCAAGTTAAGTTTTAATACTATCATCAAATATTTAATTTTTAAACATTAACATACCAAGTCAAGGCATAAGCAGTGTTTGGTAGTTAAAAATATTACCAGAATGAAACAGGACTCTTATTATTTTTAATTTATAGGTGAAACCACTCTGATGTCTATGTTAAATTTTTATAGCTACTTAATAGCAAAATTAAGTTTAAATATCAGACATATGAGCCAAGAGTTCATTTTATACTTTTCTAAAGAAGAGCCTTAACATTGACCCTAGCTTTGCAGGCCTATGCCATCAGACCACCCATCTTGAGTAGACTAAGCTCTCCAAACCTGTGGATCAAATGGGAGAAAACCAGCCCATAGTTCCCAAGGCTGGTTTATGAAGTTCTCTGGGGAATCGTCAGTGCCACTTCTGAGTCAAGAGGAGGCTCAGGCAACACTCCTGACTCCGGGAGAGCAGTTCTCCATCTGTGGGGTTGATAGATTTGACTTCATAGAAAATGTCAGTGGAAAAATATTTATTACTAAAAATAAATTTTTAGAAACCAGCCCTAAAATTCTAAAATTGAGGGATTTTACATAAACCTTATGGTCCAATGGTGGTAGGTAAAGAAAAACTCAAACAGATTACAGACAGACTATTCCAGGTATGCGATGGGCGGTCTCCCAGGGCTGCTTGTGGTTTTGATTTTTTGTTTGTTTTATTTGTTTCTTTTTATTTTCTTTTGTGTGAGTGAGCTTCTTTGAAGACAAACTGTCAGTGTGATATTCTTGGTAACTATAAAGTCAATGCTCCTATTTCTGGGTGCTACACCATGGGCCTTTCTTTTTCCTCTTATGGTCCCAGGTGCTGCTGCGGGAGCTGCAGGTTACCATCCAGACAGCCAAATCCACGAACCACACCATACACAACCACTCTGGCAAACAGCACAGAAATGGCATCAAGAAACCAGGGTCACAAAGATACGAATCTCTTAAGGGGTTGATCCCAAGTTCCTGAGGAACATGTGCTTTGTACAGCAAGAAAAGCCTGAAGAAAATGCAGAGCATCAATGCAAAGGCAGTGAGTGTACCCGCAGAGGCCATCGGAGCCCTTGTGAAGCCTTCTAGCCCAAGATGCCAAAGGGCTCCAGTCGCAAACTTAGCAGTCTGGCTTTCATCGATCACCCCATGTTTGGGAAAGAAATTCCAAGCTCTGTGGTCAAGGGTCATAATAGGCTCTGCCAATCAAAGACCAAACAAGGTGCACACCTGTCAGGCAGGGGCCACATCTCCAGCTAAGTCCCAGGTTTCAGCTCTAGCTCAGTCTCCCAAAGGTGCCCAGGACCCTGTGAAGGCCCCATAAAAAAAGGGTCCTGTCAATGTGAAGACAGATGGACTGCTGGGACACACCTACCTACATACCATTTGCAGATGACCAGTGTCCTATAGTGTTTTTACAAATAAACTTAAGGCAAGATTTTAAAAAAAGGACAATGTCAAATGGTGTTCTTGTTTCCCTCCGACTTTTACTTTAGGTAGCTCACAATTCCTATAAGCTTTTTTATTCTATATATGTTTGTCTGAGATAGCCCTTTCTTGTAAGATTTGAATGTGCCAGTGAAATTACTCAAGGAGTTAAAAAAATTCCTAAAATGTTTTCTGTTTGGAACCTATCTTTGTATATACATGCTTAATATGTGTGTAAACAGTTTGACTTAATTTCAACGAAACTATCATTTCAACAGCCAAAAGATTTGATAAATGTACATAAAAAGATATTAAAATATTTCTGAGTTTTCAACATTGAGTGTGTTATCATTATAGTGTATATTTAAACTTATTTCATGAAAGGTTAAAAATATGGTAAAATATTTTATTTGGGGTTAACCACTGACAAAAGAATGAAATAAGAATACAAATCACAAATAATGAAAATATTTCTGCTTCATGAGACTCACATGATACCTACTATTCTTAAAGGGCTCCTGATAATAGTCTCTAGTATGCAAGTAGGATATAAAGAAAAGTTGAAGACTACTGCTGCTTCCCATGTATCATGTAGTATGAAGCTACTTATTTCCCTAGCATTCTGTGTTATGTGTTCAATGCGTCTTTCTGTTATCAATGATATAAATGCTCAATTTCCATTTGAACCCCAACTAGGCTCAACAATAGGGTACAGTTTTGCTTAAATTCACCAGTAATAGTAGTTTATAAGAATTGCAATATAACACAATACACAACACACTAGGTCACAGAAGAATAGGCGTGTGCGCGATGTTCATGTCTTCTTGGCTCAAGGATGATCAGGAGCCTTATTGTGGGGATTCTAAAGTAGCTGCATTAGAATGAATGCTCCCTTTCAGGTCCATTGATTAATCAGCCCCCCACTCATGCTAAGCTGTGAATGAGGAGGAGAGACACCAAAGCTTTTTGGTTTTGCTATAGAAACCTGCCTCAGTTTCACATTCAAGTTCACTGGTTTCTGTTCATTTTTGGTTATTTGTAGATTTAGTTCTCATGGTTTTGATGATCGCCCAAAGAACTTGAAAGTTCATGCCATGTAGCAATTTATTCTCTTATAAGGAGTAATTTTGACTCTTATGCTTCAGAGCATAATAATCGAGAGAGAGCCACTAAGCAAATGAGTGGGCCTGGGCTGTCTCTAAACACCTACACTTCAGACTGGCTATTATTCTATCCTTTTGCTGTCTTGTAATAACTCTTCGGTGGTAAAAAAAAAAAAAATCATATTCTTGAAAAGAAAAATCTTCTGCTGGTTCAGTGGTGAGAAAGAAAGAAAAATAACATGGCAGAGACATACATGGTTTTTAGCTAGAAAGTAAAGACGTTTGAAGAATGAGAACTTGTGTTAGAAACAGCTAAATTACAGAGAAGGCAAAAAAGTGAAGCTCGGAGGAGAAAAAGGAGAAGATGAAGAGGTAAAGTAAAGCGTGCTTTGGGAGGAGTGAAACGATTTGCCACGTCTCTGTCACGGTAGACATCATGTTGTGTGTTTGTCATAAGCGGTCAAGCTGTATAGCACAGAGAGAGGGGAGAGGGAGAGAGGGAGAGGAGTGGGGAGGCCTGATTTTTAATGTATACTACAACCTTTGGTTACTAATCACAGACTTCAGTATTGGCTCACTAATTATAACAAAGTTTCCACTGCACTACAAGGTGTTCCTGGAGAATGGTTTGCAGAGGGAGAAGGGGCTACAGAAGAACTATGCATTTTCTGCTTTCCTCCCACCTCCACCACTACAATCCTGACTACCTTAGAGGGAAAGCCCATTTGTAATAAGGAGACTTAGGAAGTGTTCTCTCTGCTCGCAAGCTGTTCATCAAGTGAGAAATATGTTCATGAGTGATATCTTTGTACGAAAAACAGACCAAAGTACAGTGTAACACAAAGGTGAGTTTGGAAGGAGCAGAAAGCCAGTGCATACATTTCTACAGAACAACTAGCTAGCGAGCTGTCAGATAAACAGGTCAATTAAAAATGTTTGCGGAATGATACCATTCTGGGAAACTAAATGGGGAGGGGATTTAGATATATAACATATTTTCAGAGTTAAAGAGGAACTTTTTATACATTAAAGGTCTAAGAAAGCAAGATTTAAAATCTGGAAAGACAGAAGGCAAAGCATTTCCCGATGACCTGTAGACAGGGCTAGCTCTTAGAGTTTTCTTCTTGAGTTGCTTTGAAGCACATTCCTTGTTCAAATATGCCACACGTCATCTCTGTCTGTATGTCAGCGTATTTTGTCTTCACTATGGTATGTTTTGCTTGATCACATTATAGGCAGTAGAATATAATACAATATGGGGTTGATCTTATTTGAGTATTTGAGCGATTTTTGTTGCTTAATGCATACAAATGACACACACTCATAGATGCAGGACTGTTAGGAATCTAAAGAATTCAGTAAAAAATTTCAGCAACAGTTATCTTCTTTGGAGTGGGGGGAATGAAAGACTTCTGGGGGCAATTCATCAGAGGATAGCTGAAAACATTGGAAAAGTTCCCTCTGTCACTAGGAAGGTCTACTTTTCTTTGAAGGAAGTGACATTCGCTGCAACAGTAGAAGAGAAATGAAAGTTCTATTAATTTTCAGAATACACATTTGAGAGATGAAGCTAAATGTATAAGAACAACATAAGTAGAATCCTAAATGAAGAAAGAAAAAATATAATAGCAACTCCACCTGATAGGCTTTTTTTTCCCTACAGAAATCAAAACAAGATTCCAGAGAGGCAGAGTAGCTTATAAACATAATAGCAGTATAGCAAAGCAGGCAAAAAGCATGTTTCTAGCTTAAAATGGAATTAACCAGGTACTCTATATTTAATGACAACTGGTGTTCTCCAATCCCATCCTAGAATTTTCGCAGACTACATAAGTTACTGAGAAAATCAGCCATCTACATAGCGATAACGTTAAAGGCATCAGTTTGAAAAACACCACGTAAAATAAACACTGCCCTGAAAACTGGGCGGTTGCTAGGAAATAGTGTCAAGTGCAATCCTTTCCAGTTATGTCTGATTTTTCCATTTTATATCTTCCTCAATCATTAGGGCTTAACCCCTACCGGAATTTACATGAGCATAGCTTTCATGCCTCTGCAAATATAAATTTTCCAGGGGTTCCATTCAGTCCTTAGAAGGCTCTGGGCATCAGCGCTAAGAATTTTGGGCAGGGTCAGTTGTTCTGGAAAAGGACAACACTGGGCTTCTTGACCAAATGGGGGCTTATACAACACAGGAGAAGATGGAACTCTGGTTGAGTCCCAGTGGAAATTTATCTTTTCTTCTCTTTCAGCGGGATGAATCAAGGGAGAAAAGGCTTAAGAGTAAGCCAAATCAAGTGCTTTGAGTTATTTTAAGAAGAAGCAATTCAGTGCAATAGTTGCCAAACCAAAAATGCCTGGACAGCCTGCTCAAAGAGCCAGCAGCAGGAAGACAGGACAAGATGCCAGAAACTCTAGCCAAGGAACAAGAGGGAGCAAGGGCAGCTTAGCTCCTGTGAATTAGCATTTCAATGGTGCAGTTCACCAAGGGGCTGAAAATTACAGTGAGGTTTCTCTCTGTGAGTTCCCAAGATTAACTTTTCATTCATTCTACCTAACCAGGAGAGGCACCCACAGGGCATGATGGTTGGATGATACAAATAGGAATGGATATAACTCAGAGGAACAATTCCTGGTGACATCTGGAATCTTCCTTCACTCAGTAGTAAAGTTACTGCATTTGTAACACCTGAAGCATTCATTACTCCACTCTGTGTCTTATTAAGCCTCTTGTCCCTCTGTGAAATGAAACAAATTTTCTCATCTGCAGATGAAACTAAAGTTTTGAGCTTTCCAATCTGTGTCAGTAGGAGGAGGAAGAGCAAGAACCTGAAAGGCTGAGCCATGATCCTTGAAGATGAGACCAAAGTTCCACTGCTAATGGACGCAGGAGGACATCACTTATAACACTAACGAACTGTGCTCCCATTGAAGAGCCTTGTGCATGGGAATCTAGATAAAACAAAGTAGAAGGGGGGTGGGGAATCTTCAGGCATAGAGTGGGAAGAGATGCCATGAGAATGATTTCCCAAGAGTCAGCGTGTCAGCCAAGAGTGGTGAAAATAAACTTGTAAAAGAAAATTTAATGTCATCTAAATATACATGAAAAGGTCTCTGCCAGAGGATAGCCCTCACATCCATCTTTTTGCTGGGTGACTTCATATTTTTTCTCATGGCTACTAGTGGGCTGAAGTTTTTATTCTGCCAGCCAGTTGTTGATAGAATTTTAATTTCTATAGCATCTGAAAAACAAGATTCCTTCACCACAAATGAGATAGAAAATAAAAGGCTGCTTCTTTGACATTTTCTCTGATTCTTTAAGAACCAATATATACATATATATTTCTTTAATATTATATATTATTATATAATATATTGTATTATTTATTTCTTCAATAAATATATATACATATTCATAAAATATATATACATATTCATAAAATATATATATACATATATATGTATATGTATATGATATATATATATATATATATATATATATATATATATATATATATGTATGTGTGTGTGTGTGTGTGTGTGTGTGTGTGTCTTTATTTCTGGGTTAAGTATGTTGAGTCATTTTAGGAAGAAACTTACCAATGCATAATATTAACAATAACAACAAAAATTATACTTTGTCTGATGTAGAGAATGTCAAAGTCTTAGTAAATAAAGTAAATGTTAAAATGAGTTTCTTCCAGTCAGTCTCTGCACATATATGTGAACAACCAGACACCCCATGAAAAAGTGTACCTGTTTCCAGGCCTTTGTTAGATGGAAAACTGTCAAGTGGTAGCAAAAGAAGGGAGTCTTTGATTGATGAACACCTCAAGTCCCATGATGTATTGTACCTGAGATAGGGCCATTTCTCATTTCCTGATGCACGCTTGCCTTCAGGGAAAGGGAAATGAGGTTTCCTTTAACAACAGAACATTTTACTGGACCAGGCAGCACAGTGGAAGAACATAGAATCGCGCTTCACACAGCCCACTCAGCTGCTAGATCCAGTGACACTTAATGAGCAGGCGCCTGCAGTTCCGTCTGCCCACACTTAATGTCACTGCGGACTTACAACTTACACCCCAGCCAGAGTTTTCCCACTATTCTCTGAATGCATTCTAGTGAATGAGTATTCAAAGCAGTGTAATCCTTAAAGTATCTTAGTGGGATTCTGCCCAGATCCCCCTTCACACTATGCCTTTAAGAAGTTGAAAACACTTCATGTGGTCTGTGAGTTGAATCTTGGATATT
>JANHMN010000013.1:41093261-41130573 GCA_030674055.1 Rhabdomys pumilio
ACCAATATATACATATATATTTCTTTAATATTATATATTATTATATAATATATTGTATTATTTATTTCTTCAATAAATATATATACATATTCATAACATATATATGTATATATATATATGTTTGTGTGTGTGTGTGTATTTATTTCTGGGTTAAGTATGTTGAGTCATTTTAGGAAGAAACTTACCAATGTGTAATATTAACAATAACAACAAAAATTATACTCTGTCTGATGTAGAGAATGTCAAAGTCTTAGTAAATAAAGTAAACGTTAAAATGAGTTTCTTCCAGCCAGTCTCTGCACATATATGTGAACAACCAGACACCCCATGAAAAAGTGTACCTGTTTCCAGGCCTTTGTTAGATGGAAAACTGTCAAGTGGTAGCAAAAGAAGGGAGTCTTTGATTGATGAACACCTCAAGTCCCATGATGCATTGTTCCTGAGATAGGGCCATTTCTCATTTCCTGATGCACGCTTGCCTTCAGGGAAAGGGAAATGAGGTTTCCTTTAACAACAGAACATTTTACTGGACCAGGCAGCACAGTGGAAGAACATAGAATCCCGCTTCACACAGCCCACTCAGCTGCTAGATCCAGTGACACTTAATGAGCAGGTGCCTGCAGTTCTGTCTGCCCACACTTAGTGTCACTGCGGACTTACAACTTACACCCCAGCCAGAGTTTTCCCACTATTCTCTGAATGCATTCTAGTGAATGAGTATTCAAAGCAGTGTAATCCTTAAAGTATCTTTGTGGGATTCTGCCCAGATCCCCCTTCACACTATGCCTTTAAGAAGTTGAAATCACTTCATATGGCCTGTGAGTTGAATCTTGGATATTTCAAGCTTCTGGGCTAATATCCAATTATCAGTGAGTGAATACCATGTGTGTTCTTTTGTGATTGGGTTACCTCACTCAGGATGATATTTTCTAGTTCTGTCCATTTGCCTAAGAATTTCTCGAATTCATTCTTTTTAATAGCTGAGTAATACTGTGTATTATTGTGTAATACTGTGTAATATTGTGTAAATGTACCACATTTTCTGTATCCATTCCTCTGTTGAAGGACATCTGGGTTCTTTCCAGCTTCTGGCTATTATAAATAAGGCTGCTATGAGCATAGTGGAGCATGTGTCCTTGATATATGTTGGAGCATTTTCTGGGTATATGCCCAGGAGTGGTATAGCTGAGTCCACAGGTAATGCTATGTCCAATATTCTGAAGAACCGCCAGACTGATTTCCAGAGTGGTTGTACCAGCTTGCAATCCCACCAACAAAGTGTGGCTGCTTTGGCTCTTCTTAGAAGGGGTAACAAAATACTCATGGGAGCAAATATGGAGGCAAAGTGTGGGACAGAAACTGAAGGAGGGGCCTTCCGAAGACTGCTCCACCTGGGTATCCATCCCTTGTGCAGTCACCAAAGGTAGACACTGATGTGGATGTCAGGAAGTGCATGCTGAGAGGAGCCTGATATAGCTGTCTCCTTAGAGGTCTACCAGAGCCTGAAATATACAGAAGTGGATGCTTACAGCTAACCATTGAGCTTATCATGGGGTTCCCAATGGAGGAGTGAGAGAAAAGACTGAAGGAGCTGAAAGGGTGTGTGGCCCCATCGGGAGAACACCAACCAACCAGAGTTCCCAGGTCTAAACCACCATCCTGGGAGCACATAGGGAGGGACCCATGGCCCCAGCTTTATATGTAGGGGAGGATGACATTGTCAGGCATAGGTGGGTGAGGAAGTCCGTGGTCCAGTGAAGGCTGGACACCCCAGTGTGGGGAAAATCATGGGTGGGAAGGAAGGGAGGGTGGGTGGGGGCATATCCTCATACAAGCAGGAGGAAGGGGATGGGTTAGGGGGTTCCTGGGTGGGGGGGGATTGGGAAAAGGGGATTACATCTGAAATGTAAATAAAATAAACAATAAAAAATATAAAAAATAGAAATACAACAACAACAACAACAACAAAAAGAAGTTGAAAATGAATCCTACATTGTTAGACATTCCTGAATGTATTCTTGAGGGATTAGTTTATATCTGACCCTCACTTTAATGCATTTGAGATTATCCTTCCAATACAGAAAACTAAGCTTTCTATTTTTACTCGGCTGAACTGCTCTTCTAGAAGCATCTTTGAAATGTGCAGGCCGCTCCATTTGTCACCTGGGGTGTTGTGGCTGGGGTTCTGGGGTACTGGAGTGCTTCTCGCCCAGTTCTCTTGGACTTCATTCTCAGGGTGGAATTTCCCTAGTGAGGATAATGTCACTGGGTTAAGAGAATAAGAAGAGGATCAAATCATCTGGCTGCTCCTAGTTACCTTTTTCATTCATGCCTTGACATGATGGGGCATCGATTAGCTGGACAGCTGTGTAGGGTAGCTGTGCTTGCTTCTTTAAGACTGTAAGGTTGAGTCACTGTGATGTACATTAATGCAGTGGGAGTTAAGTGCTAGCAGTGAGAGGGGGTAGATCCTGAAACTGGAGAAGAGAAAAGAAAGTGTCTGTTGCATTTAGACTGAGCCTTAAAGGACACCAGACATGTCCTCTTTCTCTAAGTGCTATTCTACCCTGCCCTTTTAAAACCCAGCTTGTCCCTCCAAGGTCCAGACAAGCTCACTGCTATCTGTAAAGTCATAGCTGGAGCTGTTGCAGCACCCATCCCAGTTTTCCCTCTGCTCTGAACTAGAAGTCTCTAGAAGTGTGCTTGCACTAATGTCTGTACTTGGATTACGGTTGTCTGCTGTATGATGAGCTCATCTCCACAGCTCTCAGTGATCCACATTCCTGATAGTGCCTTGAATGGCTCGGATCATAGGTCCCCAGGGGTTTTCTATGACAAATGAATAAATGGTTTCATCTGCCTTTCTTTGGCCTGTGGTTTTACTTGCCTGCCTCTTCTCCAAAGGCATAGTCCAAGAAATTGTTCTATCAGTCCTAATATTTAGGGAAACATATAAAGAAGCTTTACTTTATATTGAGTGAAAATTAGACTCAGAGTGTGACCTTTTTTTTTTTAATTTTGCATGCTGGTTTGTGATAGAACTATATGTAACCCAGGAGAAAAACTCCAGTCAACACCTTACAGTCCTATCATTATGTAGCTCCCCAGGAGCAAGAAAGACTGAAGCTGAACTCCGCCCTGGTAACTGACTTTACTTTTATTGTGCACTTGAGTTTTAGTTTAACTGTTAGCCTCTGACATGTAATGACCCAATCTTGTTTCCCTTAGATGAAACAGTCTATAGAAAGCATTTTAAAGGCATTATGCATGTTCTCAAATGGTTATAAGGGAATGGGTAGCATCGGTGACATCCCCTAGATCAAATATATTCAAAGCTACTTCACTATTGGTAAGAATAGACATCATACTGTAAGATTTATTTATTTTTAATTTCTCCAGGCTTAAATAAAGTATTAGAATCAAATAGTGTAGTTTCTTTAATAATTTCAAGGGCTGTGGTAAATAATTGCTTTGGTAGAAAGTTGTGATAATCCACAAAACATTTTCTACAAATTATAAAATTTGTGTTGCCAAATTATACTAGAATAAAGTCAATTAGGTATTGTAATCAAGACATAGAACAGAAATAAAACTTCGCTTGTTTTAAAGTTAGTCTTAACGAATCAAGTCATCTATACATCACCTGTCCATACCAGTGTAAACATGTGGATGTATGTTGCCTTGGTGATCTGGGCAAACATGCAATTTCTCACATCTCTTAAGCCTCAACTCTTTCTATATCTATTATCATCGCAATTTATTATACACCCTGGCTTTGCCCAGCTTTATATACAACAGAGTCTCAGTTTAGACAGGGTGCACTTCCTGTTAATCCAGTCTTTTGATACTGAAATGTGGGTTCATTTATTGAAATCTGCTTATTGTACACACATGCGCTAAAATGTCAGAGGAGTTAGTGACCATGGCAATACTTTTAGAAGAAAAACAAAAACAAAAAAACACATGGAAATATAGTGGGGAGGACTGTGGACTGAAATTTAGGCAGGCACAGGCATGAGGAGATAGCACAAGAGGAATGTGAATGGGATAACTGAACTCTTAATGTTTGGCCTCAATAATGCCCAATCTTGGAGAGAGACAGGTTTTATAATGGCAGAAAATTGAGGCTTGAGGAAGTTAGAATAGATGTATGATATAGAACCAAAGAACTCATATCCGGACTATTTTCTAGAAAGACTCAAAGTCACTTCATCCAGGCATCTGAGAGTATACTGGTGAGAGAACTATACCATCTCAGAGACTCACAGTTGTAGCTATCCTCTTCAGGTCAAAGTATAAAGACATACATGCTACTGTCGTAGCCAACCATCCCAGTGAACATGAAGATTTCACAGTGGCAGAAAGTAGATGGCATTTTATTATTATAGGTAAAAATGACATCATTATCATAACGAGGCCAGTCTGTAGAAATCTGGTGTTATTAGAAGCAATGTTATGTAAAAAGTAACAGTCATTTTACTATTATTTGAACAAAAATCTTCAAGCAGAATTGTCCTCTCAATTGCTGCTCTGAAATGAATTACTACTCTTCACTTTGAATTCAGATCTCAGTCAGTTCACAGATCTGTGGACTTAAGGCAAAGCTAGAAAAACTTGAAAGATTTTCATTATCCGTTCTCAGCATTACCTAAAGCCAACTACAGGTTGCTCTGTATTGTAAAAATATAATACATGAAATATATAAGGATGATTGGATATAGTATCACATTTAGTGAATATGTGAGGGGATCTAATATTGAGAGATCCAAAATATGATCACAGCTCCTTCATTAAAATGTAGATAGATGCAAGTTGGGAAAAAAATGCATTTCTATCCCAATCTCATTTCCATTATGTCCTTACACCAATCCTGGAGTTTTTTATTTTTTTATTTTTTTGGTCCAAAAGTACATAAGTAGGCTCTATGTGATTATTAGATATCCAGACTCTTACTTTATGGTAAGAATTTGCGAAAATTACAGCAAAACATTTGTAAACTGGGTTCCTAACACCAGTGAGCCAGTGAACCAAGAAGGATGCTATGTTACAGGGTGTGGGGGTGGGGCGTTGGTGGGTAACTTTCCTTGGTCACCATTGGAACAGAACTGATGTCACACAGAACAGGCAGAAGAAATATACAGAGAGTGAAAGAGGTGCAATAGGGTTTTATTCCTTCGTTGTCTGGTGATAATGCTGGGTGTATTATGGTAACTACCATCCATGCACCAGAGTACTTCCTGCCAAGTTATACAACTAATGTGTCAAACTTTAAATGTCAGGAATGCAAGACATCATGCTGGTCTCCCCTCCCCCACTACCCCGGTACACTCTTCATAGTGATTTCCAGCCTACTTCTGAAGCAATACTTTCTTCAAAATCTCCTCTCTTAATACTTGAGGTCTAACCAAATTCCAATTTTTATTGTGGTGCCATCTTACTTGTCTCTGCCTTAATTTAATCAGTGCCATTGCAATCCCAGTTAGGTTTATTCTCTTTGAAACTACTGAAAAGATTTTTAAGAGACCACCTTGACACAGTGGGTGATTACAAGATTTATTTCTTGGAAGCATCAACATGACACCATCTCTCTCTTCCTTCAATGAATCATCAGCTCTCAACCGTTTAGATTCAACTTTCTCTTTTTGCACACAAGTTCTGCCTCTCACATGCCTTTAGAAATCTATCCTCATCAATTATTCTTCATAAACCCTACTTCAATATAAACTTGGGCGATTCATTACAGTGTAACTTATAAGGAACCTAGGACAAACAAATACATGTTCCTGTCACAGCCTTTCAGCCGTTAGTGATAGTGAGGTCATGGTCCTTGTCACCTGACACTGAGGTTCATTTCTTATTACTGTAAAAATGCATATAATTAACACCTACCCCAAAATCTTTCCAGAATGGGAAATATAATCATAGATACAAAGTACTTGGTAATGTCTGATACCTAGAAGAGGAATACATACTATTTTATCCATCTTCTATTTTTCAACATATACTACACTTTCCAGAAAATAAAAGTTTCCAAATCCCTACTAGTTTATTGGTCAGGATGCCATTTTAATTGATTTTGCTAAACTGGTTCCACCGCATGACACTAGCTCTAAATTTGCTGACTGTATGCTTCATAAACATTATCCTACCTCTGCACATCCTTATCTGTGAATCCTCCTTTGCTCTCTCCCATCCCAGATTATTCTCTGTTACATCTGAACTTTTCCAAAGGCTTGTCTATCATTTCCCAGGGGAGCCAATATGGCCCTCGTAATGTAGAGTAACCTACAATTAGAAAATTATTTTTCTTTTAGTCATTGTACTAATGGAATACCTCAGAGGCATAATGTTCCAAATTCAAGCTAAATTTTCAGTTGCAAGTGGTTATCAATTAGACATCGCTTCTGGGTTTGAGATGGTGGCTTGTGTCTACTTCTTTCAGCTGTAAGCTCCCATCTGGTATAGATCCCTGAAGGCCCTGTGCAATGCTGCCCCCACCTCAGTCTCTGTGAACTTATACATGGTATTGATCCTTTTGGTTCAGAAGGTTATTTTCTTGGTGTCCTCCATCTCCTGCAGCTCTTAACACTGTCTCAGCCTTCTCTTCTGCCTGTTACTCTAAATGCAGAAGAATGTTCCACTTCTAATCTAACTGCCTCAGAACTCTGGCAGACAAGAATGGAATCATAAGACCTGGCAAGGCTTCATTTCATGGCCTTTTCCCAAAGAAGTATGCCATGTAAAATAAAGTAAACGTTTATTCATGTCCTAATGTTTATCTTGTTTTCTTTTCTTTTGCCACCAGCCACCATGTTTTTATAATTAATTTTAAGGTATGAATGCATACAGTTTATGATATTTTCTTCTGTTAAAACTATTCTAGTTTTAGCTCTTTTCTAGATGAAGGGACTCCTAATAACCTTGGATCCCTATCTTATATTTTGCTTACAGCAGCATCTACCACAGGTACTTGGCCAAAGTTAGTTGTTATTTTTCTTTAGTCAAATAAGCCAATTTGGCTTTAACCCACCATAATTTTTTTCATCACCTTTAGGCTAGAATTTACCAAGTGTGACTAGATCGGTTATATTATCTTCTTTACATGTCTTCTGAATAACTTCTTAGCTAGGAGGGTGGATAAGTCTTAGACTCTTATCAAGGTGGGTGTTGCCTTGAGCCAATGTCATGTTATATCTGCTTGTCAGACTTTCCAAAGCCAATAGGCAGAATGAGCATCTTAAAAGCCAAATTTATGCACAAAGCTTGACAAGAAGGTGAGAAGGCATGGAATACTGTCAAAGTGTTGCTTGAAAAACAAGAAACAAAACCTGAATAAAGATATCACAAAGTTTATCAAGGTAAAGTTAGAGTGGAAAACCAAGTTATAAGGAAAAGCAAATGCTTTAGCAGCAGGAAGCAGGGCGTCTGATGCTCGGTAAGGGTGAGGAACATGTTTGATCCTTTAGATGATCTATGATCAGGTCTCCCAGCGTCCAGAAGACCAAAACCTGATAGTAGATGTGACGCTCTAACATGGTCCTATGCGCACATCATAAATGAGGAGTGGATGATCTCTAAGCTCAATAAGAGGTAGATTTACAAAGTCATAAAACTTACTTGTGTTCCTGAAGAGTCTTCAAGATTGCATAGAAGTGGCCAAGAATAATGCCAAAGGCACAAAGGAACTGAGGTTGAAACAAAACGCACAGTCATCATGATTGGAGGCAGAAAGTGAGAGCAGAGGCCGGAACAGTGGTATCAGGGAAACAGTGTGAGGCTAGATGAGATAGCTGAGGCTAGCTGGGCAGATTGTATGATGTAGATCATAGAGATGAGTGACTTTTCAGAACTTAACTGGACCCTAGGACAGAATAGCAGAGAAGGGGAGAGAGAATTCTAAGATCTGGGGATATATTTTTTACTTGATTAAAATCTGGAATTGACAGCTTTTAAAATAAAATTTGGTTCTATCTTTAACCAACTGGGATGATTCCATCTCCTTTAGGTAGTGATTTGATTTAGGAATTGTCCTGCAACCAACACCTAAACTAACTAGGCTACAAATATTCTTTGAGGCAATATCATTGTTTCAGGGAAGATCATCATGATAGGAGTTGATCAAATTAGGACATATGTTCATGTGCAAGTAGACTTCCTGTATTATTTATTGCTGCTGAAAAATGCAGAGGGGGTGGACTTAAGCAAAATGAGAGGAGTGTTGAGGACAAAGAAGGAAGGAAAGGATGAAGAAATGATGGGGAGATGAAAAAGAACGAGAGAGAAACAGAAAATGAAAGAATCAGAGGGATGAATACTCTTGGTGATAGCATTAAGGCACTAAATTAAATTATACTGACTGTACATCAGAAATGAGCCCACAGAGAAAAACATAATACATGATATAATAAATATTACCATTATTTCTTCTAAGTTTATATTTTAAATATGCTTTTAGATATTTTCGATAATATGATCAAATAATACGTTTTTTAGAAAACAAAATTTCAAAGAGAACAAAATGTGACCCTCATGATATTAGAACCCAAAAGTCCCTTCTGCATACATTTCGCTGGTTTTTTATATTTTATTTTTAGTAGGGGAATTTATTATTTATTACTTTTATTATTTTATACATACTCTTCTACCGAGTTGCATATCAATCCACAGAACTATTTATCATATTTTTGATAAGACTGCAAATTTTTTTTCTCATCTTTTTTTTCATGTAGCATGTAATTTTAGGAACAATTTTATATCCTTAAATCTAAGGCTGGCTAGAAGGAAGAGAGGCTTGAAAACCTCACCATTCAGGTGGTGATCTGGTGATCACTTAGGACTTTGCAGTGATTTCTTGCTAGTGGTGTGCACTGGTGAGTCTAAAGTCACTGGCATGCATGCCCATGGTATAAGAGGGCCATAAGGATGTATCAAGCTGCTGACTGACTGTATAGCTCTTTACACTGGTGCTCTGAAATCACTAGAATGGGACCTTGTGGAAGCAAAGACATAAAATGCCTAGCATTTAATTGGTAATGCTTCTGTGTTTCTTGCCCAGAAGAGCCATTTCTGCACAGTAAGAGGCATCCTTAGTTCATATTAAAGAACTTACATTCTTTGCCACTGTTTTTGGCTTCTTTCCCTGAGTTTATGTGACAAGTCTGCCACAAATAACAAGAAGCCTTTATAGATGGTCCATGCCAGGCACTATCTAAGCAACTGATATATATTAACACCATATTTTCATAATTATCATATATATAAAGTAGGTCCTGTCATAATATAGTTCAATATCTTATTTTCCACAGAAGGAAAGAGACAGGTAAGTAGCTTGCCTGGTTTACAAAACTCAAAATACTGCAGAAGAAGGTTGACTAGTGTAAGAGCCACGGGAGATGTGAAACACCAATAAAATAAGGCCTTCTATATCAACACGATTAACACACACATGAATTCACAGAGACTGAGGTTTGGAGACAGCATTGCACAGGGCCTTCACAGGTCTGAACCAGATGGAATCATACAGGTGAAGTGGGCACAAACTATCATCCCTAACCCAGAAGAAATTTACAGTTGATAACCCTTTGCAAATGAAACTTTAGCTTTCTACATGAAAGTCTCCTTGGGGAAACAAGCTATTTTTAAGGGTAGATTCCATGCTTAGTAGTAGACTGACAACAGAAAATGAACTCAATGTCATCTTTGGAGGTTTCCTGCCTCATGATACCATGTCAGGACTTTTCTTTTCTGTTTTTCTTTTTAATTTTATTTTTAAAAGATATTAATTTAATTTTATTTATATGCATTTACTTTTTCCTTTTTACAATATGGGTCTTTTGTGTATATATTATGCCTTCCAGTTTAGTGATGTTATGGGTTTCCTGAGTGTGTCCCTATTTCTTGAGTTTTGTCTTTCTTTTTCTTTTGTTTGTTGTTTGTCTGATTCTGATGTGTTAGTTTTGTTTTTCCTTGTTATATTAATTTTATTTTATTATTATCTGTTAGATGACTGTTTTCTAATCAGAGATAGAAAAGGGAGATACAGGTGGGAAGGAAAGTGGGGAGAAGATGAGAAGAGAATAGGGAATAGAAACATAATCAGGATATGTTATGTGAGAAAAAAATCTACTTTCAATAAAAGGAAAAACAATTTTTCTTTTCTACTAAAATTTTTTATAAAATCTATTTTGATCATGTCCCTCCCCTCAACTTTTCCCAAGTTCTCCTAACCTCCCACTGTACATATCCACCCAACTTTATGTTCTCTTTTAAAATAAATCTATAAAAATGAAAAATTAAAAGAAACAAAACACCCGTAAGATTTTAAAAACAAACTCGCCAAAACAAAAATTCACAAAACAACTATAGAGTTCATTCTGTAGAGACTAACTAGAACTGGAATGCTCTGGACTGTGGTCGGTATACCAAGTAAAGTTCTAATGGAAAAAATTGATTTCCATTTGCTAGCAAATATTAACTACAAATAGCTTTTTGGTTAGAAGAGGAAGCCCATGTCTACTTTCCCCTCTCATTGCTGAGACTCCTTCTAGCTTGAACCTGTGCAGGTCTTGTGTTTGCTGCTAAAGTCAGTGAGTTCATATGTGTAGCACTCTTGCGTCTGGAAGATACTGTTTTCTTATGTCATCCATCACCTCTGGTTCTTGTAGTCTCTCTGTCTCCTCTTTTGCATATAGTCTTGAGAGGGAGGGCTTTGACAAAACCTTCCATTTAGAACTAAATGCTCCAAAGTCCCTCAATATCTGCCTGGTGTCTAGTTGTGAATCTCTATGTTAATTCCTATCTACTGAAGCAAAACGTTTTTCTAATGATGGCTGAGCAAGTCACTGATTTATGGATATAGTAGATTTCCATTAAGATTAATTTTATTGCTGTGTTCTTTTAGAAGAATGATAGTAGTGGATTTTTCCGTGTCACATGATCTACCTAGTCTCCGGTTCTTGGCAACTTTAGTAGTGCCAGGTATGGTTTCCATCTCATGGAGAGAGCTGGAGGATTAAACAGGAGAAGAATAGAAGAGAAGGGCAAGGTAAGAGAAAACAGGAAGAGGGAAATATGAGAGGGGACAATTTAATAGCCACACTAAAACCTACTACTGTAGAAGCTTCTTAATATATGGAATCTAAATAGAATTATCATATAATGCTAGAAACAGCCCAACTAGACGTGCTGTCATGCAAATCCTCCAGTGCCATTTATATGGATAGGTTTTATATTGTGGATTTTTTGGTCGATAGGGTTTCAAGGAACTCTTTCAATTATCACAGACTATTGGCAATGCTATTGGTTGCTCTCTAAAACATGATGATAAGATTCTATTGCTAAAGACAACCCTTACTTTTGTCATCAACCATGGAGAAATTGAGCCTAACTAGAAGCCTCACTCCTGCTGACTAGCATTAATGGTACTCAAAGGTATTTTGCATGCTACCAGAAAAGAAATGTAATCATTAATATTGTCCAAACCCAAGCCATGCAACCTACAACAATCACCTGCCTGCAAGATATACTGGTGTAGTAGTAGAACAAAGGTTATGCGAGTAGCCAACCATTCTTTTCTTAGATTTAAAATTATTTTTATTTTCTGTTTTTCAATATTTTGCTTCCATGCAGGTTTGTGTACCACACAGTATGCATGGTGCCAATAGAGGCCAGACTACAGCATTAGATCCCTGGAACTGGAGTCAAACATTTTTGTGAGCTACCGTCTGAATGCTGAGAATTGGACTTATGACTTTTAGAAGAGCAGCCAATGCTCTAAGAACTATGTCAGCTTTCCAGCCCCAATGATCACATTCTTATTCTTTACTTATATAAAGAATAATATGGTGAATACATTTGTATAGATTTTCTATATTTAGGTGGTTTTAAGGGTAGAAAGTCTCAGAATTATGAAGTTTTATGTAAGAGTATTTTAAAACTCTTTAAAATTTTTCAAATTACTTTATAGAAGCATCACTATTTTAGAAAATATTTAATCTCAATCTGGACTTTATCCCTATCTTCGATCATTCAGTTACTGGATAAAAGACACACAACTTTTATATTTATAATAAACCTTAAATAGCACCAGAACTGGCGGGATATCTACCTTCTGTGCTATTAGAATTTATCTTTCCATCATTAACTACATTCCATAATTTGCGATGTTCCATCTTGGTAGCTCTTAAGTGCAATTATTTACCCGTCATGATTATATTTTTATGATTCACCTACTGCATGGTGGCTTCCTTCTCTTTCCACCATCTTCCCTCCTCATGGTTCTCCTCTGACCTCAAGCCCCACTTATCTCAACTATGCCAAGCTATAGGCTGTAGACATCTTTACTTAACTACTAGTTTTAAATTAAAGAGCAAAGTCATAGTGTGTGTGTGTGTGTGTGTGTGTGTGTGTGTGCGCACGCGCACACGCGTGTGTATTCTTTTGTTCCTGGGAGCAACCAGGCCTTGGGAGCCAGTATTTGGCATTGTAACACACAGCAAAAACCCAAACCTCAACAATTCCCATTTTTAATACAATTAAAGGCTCTTTCTATCACATATAAATTGAATACAATTACAACAATTATGAAAACTGTAAGGTATAACGTACATTTATAATGCTCACTTTATTTATATTTGACAACTTTGATAAAGTATTCTGTCATCTATTCTATCCTGGTGAATTTAGAGTTCTGTATCTAAATAATTTTCTATCCTAATTTGTATTATTAACCTATAGATATCTTTGTGACTCTAGAAATGTTTTTTAAATGCTAAATAACTTAATTAATGAGACTAATCATCTAGGCTTCAACCCCATCAAGGACCTGGGAGTGAAGTAACAAATATTATTTGAGTATGTAGGAACACAGCTTCCAAAAATTAAGGAAATAACAGAGACAGCTGTCTGCCTAGACAGTCCCCAGTATTCTTTAGAAAGTTGGAGCATTTATCTTCAGCCTTCTGACCCAAAACATCTGACAGACTTTAAGTGAAGCAGGACTTATGAAGGACTAGCTTACCCTGCCTTGTCAGAGTTTAGCCATTGACTATCCTGCATCCATTTGTCCTTTTTGGACAGCGTTTTATCTGTAGATAAAATTAGAGCATTTCCTGCCCAGTAGCTAGCTCGACATAATTTAAGCAAATCTACATCGAGGTTACTGATACTCATCCTCTTCTTTGAAGTAGAATGGGGCTACTGTCAGGAACATATTTGTTTCACAGTTAAAAGGTCTTTTAATAATGAAATAATTTTAAATGCCATATGCTGTGGATCTCTGACACTCTCTTTTTTTTTTTTTAATAGAGAATTTATTATTCAAGTTTGAGGGAACATTGTCTAGCCACTCCTAAAACATTCCACTATATTATTCTAACACAACTGCATCCTGGATCTTTGACACTCTTGAAGATCATCTATCTATACATAGCATATCTGAACAAGCAAATATTGCCTGCCTCCAGCTATTTATTATCTGTACATCCCAAAATATTTATTTTTGTGATAATCTGGACTAATGTCTAACATGACTATGAGTTTGACTGACTATTAACTTGTATTATTTAATTATCCTTAGACGGTTTGTAATAGAAGCTATTAAGAGGGCTGGGACTAACCCTTGTATATTTAAATGAGTTGTATAGGCATAATATTGATACAAGCATTGAAACATACAAATTATTATAACAAAGTAATCTTAAATTTTGTATCAATATACAAAGATTTATATTAATGAAAACCTTAAACCTGTATCAATATACAAAATTTGTATCAGTGTAAGAAAATATGACTTCTATTCTTTATCAAATATAAAGATCTCAACCATTGTAAGATTGTGGCTATAAAATATTTCTATTTAAAAGTAGATTCAATAATCCATCCTGTTTGTCTAATTTCTTCTAATATTATCGTAGCCCATCAGGAGAAAGCCTTATTTAACCATTTAATTATTAGTTCTTACTATAGTCTTCCACTGAGTTATTATGCATGCCAAAGAACAATATTCAATCATTCTTTTTGACTTTTTAAAAATAGATGAAAATATTTTGTAACAATTAAGATATTCAGATAAAACTACTTATTTAAATAATAAATCTAAGACCTGGAAACTTGAGTTTTTATTTAAAAATTATTTTGAAGTACTAAAATAAATTAGTAAACCTAGTAGTAAAATTTAAAAATGATATACAGCTAGACAAATATTGCCTCGTTATTCCAACTAGCTAAGGAACAAACTCATCACAGAAAGCTATTGAAATGAAGTTGTTACTAAGCCTGCCTGCAAATGGAATCATGCCTAAAATGCTTGTTTCACATTTCTCAAATAAAATTATGAAGATTATATATGTGAGTGAAATATACTGTCATATTTTTGTCAAAATTTGAAAAAATAATTTCTCAGATATTAAAAACAATTTCATTAACTCTTGCCCTTGAACGTTTGGTGCTTAATTTCTAACTGTGCTTTCCAGAAGATGAACTTAATGAAAGTGGTGAGAAGCTATTAATAGAACCATTCACTCTTCAAGTTCTTCTGTCTACCCCTACCATGCACTCATGGTCTCCCTTAGGAATGCACTTGGGCCAGATGGCCTTCAGTCCAACTTCCTGTAAATATTCTATTTTTACTGATAATAATTTAAAAAATACTAATTTTGTCTTGCCCAAGGCCATTTGTATAGAGACCTCTTGGTGCATCACAGATACTAATTAAGCCTTAGGAATGTGACATCTTTTCTAGTCTCACTTAATGCCTAAGGGTCACTATTGAAGCATTTTCTGAGATTAAGCTTAGATGCCAGCAGAGGTAGGAGTTTAGATTCCTTTCCTCCATCTAGACTCTAGCGTGTGTTCATTACACTGGATGAACTCAAACTTCTAACTATTCTGGGCTAAGGATCAACCAAGAGAAAAATCTTGAGTTCCTTCTTCAGGGTGGTGATAACTTACATCAAATGGCTTTATTAGGCTGACCACTTTGCAGATCTAGAAAAACTACTTGATACTTAGAACTATGTTTTTCAAACAGAAAATAGACCTAGGAAATTAGAGCTTAATTTTTGGTCCTTAGCCTCCAAAGTGCTTGGATATGAACTTCATCAGGTCTATCAAATTGGGAAATTGGTAGAAAAAGGCATATGACCCTTACTAATCTTTATTTAAAATATCATTTCCTTTGACTACTAATATAACAGTTGTATTTGTAGAATTTATAACATTGTTACCAATAAAAATCAACAGTATATTTCAAATCACTGTACATACTTTAAAATAAAATGTTTCTGTGCATTGATACTTTGTGGTTGGGCCAGTTACCTCAGGTTTTAATTGAAAACTTCATAGATTGCTGTATTGTGTATTCAAAGTATTTAACAGTTATATTTTAACAAGTAGTTTTCTTTTATAATCCCGTGAGCTTTATGAATCAAATCATAAGTCTTGTAGACTATGCATTCATCTAAATAATGCATAGAACATCTCTAGTATTGACCACATGTTGGTTCACAAAACGAGACTCAGTAAACTTATTTATTTATTAATTTTCTTATAAAATAGTTTGCAAATAAATAGAAACATCACACATAACCATACCCCAAATCTGTAGAAATCAATGAATTTCTGTTTAGTTAAAATAGGCTGTGCACTTTCAATTGAATTTTACATTTTCAGTATAGAATGCAGTGTATGCACTTATCTACCACCAAGCAAAACAAAGGTAAACAAAACAGTAATAATAACAATAATAACAACAAGAACAAACCCCTCTATGATACTTAGAATGTCACTTAGACTAATAGACTTAGAATTAAGAAAACGTTTGGCTAAAGCTGCCTCAAAAAATTTAAAAGGACTACTTAACCTAGTCAAGAAGCTTCTTCAGCAGCAGAGGATTGAAATCCCAAATTACTAACAGATGTAAAAATGTAAAATATAGACATACATAGAAAGCAAACTATATGCTGGAGATAAAAAAGAAACAAAGGAAATCAGAAAATGTTTAGAAAAGACTTATAACAAAGTAGACCATTACTCTATCTTACTAGACACAGCAAAGTCTTTCCTCATGGTTAAAATTACAGCTTCAAATGATTGCATCTGTAAAAACAACATCTAAAATCAAGAATGTAGCATATCTTTTCCAGAATTAGAAAAACAAGAGCAAATTAAAACCAAAGCTGAAAGAAGACAGGAAATAATGGACTGGAAGGTAGATAAAAGAAAGACCACATGAAAATAACAGAATCAAAGAAACCAAATTATTATTTAAAAACAGAGCAGTGAAACCAAAATATTGAGGCAATAAACCTTCCATTAGACTATAGGAAAAAAGAGAAACCATGAAAAAAGTAAAGTTAGAAATAAAAATGGTAACATTATTATTAAACCCAGATCAAAATAGAAGATTATAAGAGTCTATATGAATAACTGCATGTTTATACATTAGTAACCTACGTGAATAGGAATTCTTAGAATTACACAAAATTAAAAACTTAGTTGAAGAAAAATTAGAAAATATGAACAGTTCAATAGAGATATTGAGAGATTAAATCAATAATCCATCTTTGAACAAATAAGAGATTAAATAAAAATCCATCTTTGAGACATCACTAAAAGATTTCACTGAACAGAACAACAACAACAAAAACAATGTAATCATTCTTCTCAATCTCTTCCAAGTAGCACAACTGGAGCAGATATTTGATAACATTTTATAAGGCTAGTATTTATATTGATGCCCAATACAGAATATAAAGTCATATGATAATATTTTCCCTTAATAAAAATAAATTCAGAAAAGTTATAGGACCAAAGGTCAATACATAATACAGTTGCACTTTGCATTACAGCAAGGTAGGATCCCAGAAGAGTAAGAAAAGCATTCTATTTACAACAGCATCAAAAAGGATAAAATGAATGAAAATAAATTAAACCAAGGAAGCCAATAGCTTGTATAATGGATATTGTAAGATATTGCTAAGGAACAATATAAATATCCAAACAAATGGGATGATGCCCCACACTTATGGATTGCAAGACTTCGTTTCATGAAGATGGTGCTGCTAACATAATTTATATACTGACTGTATTGTGATCAAAAGTGCACCTCCCTCTTTTCCAGAAATAGTAGAACTGCAGGCTCTAGACTTAGTTCCCTGGTAAAGCACTTCCCTAGCATGCAAGTACCAGGATTGACCTCCAGTACTACAAGAACTAGAAAAACAGATTCTAAACAGGTCTTTAAATTCCTGTGTAAACCAAATAATATTATTAGTCAAATAGATGAACAATTCTTAACTCAAATAAAACAAAAGGAATAGTGATCGAAGGGGTATGGTAGTGACATAAAGCTTTACAAATGGACCAGTGAAATAGTCCATAAATAGGCCCTAAATTTGATGGTTAGTTGATCCTCAACAAGGATTACAAAAGTGTTTGTTAGAGGAGAAAATTATTTTTGGGTAATTGAACGATTGTGTACATGCATTGGAAAGAATGAAAGGAACTCTATCTTATACTGTACAGGAAACAGCTAAAAGGAGAACAATAATATAAATAAGAAACTAAAATCACAGAATTTAAAAAGAAAGATGAACCTTGGATTTAACAGTAGATTCTTAGATAGGACATGAAAGCACAAATAGCAAAGAGAAATAAATAAATTGGATTTTTAAAAATTTCAGTAATTTTGTACACTAAAGAACAATACTGGAAAATTTTAAAAACATATCTACTGAAACTATCTCCACAAAGATGATTTTATTTTTCCCTTTCCAAATCTCCCTGTGTTTTATTTCTTTCGCTGAGTTTTGGGAGCACAAGTTAGAATGCAATTGAAGCGTAAACAGAATTGGGAGCAAATCATTTTGCCTGGACCATGATGCTAGGTGAATATACTCGATCTTCCAACATTAAATATAATGTAGACGCAGGTCTTGTGGATGCCAGCCATTACTTGGTGGCAGCTTCGCACCTCTTTCTTTTCCTCTACAGCCTTCCCTCCCTTTACTCCTTCCTCTTTTTAGGCTTATTCCTTTTTTAAGTTATGAACTGATGCTGAATTCTGTCAGATGCATTTGACGTGTAAACTGATTTTCTTAAGTAAAGGATTACAGTGATTGATTTTCAAATGTTGGCCACCTGACAACACTGGAAAAAGTGTAATTGGAGAACATATTCTGTCACACATGACAGAATTTAAGTTTACCAGCATTTTGTTGAGGGTTTTAGTTGTGGGGAAAAAATGGGTTTAAGGTTATCAAGAAAGTATTACTCTTTCTCTGTATCTCCAGAGACTTTGTAAAGGATTTTTGTGTCTCAAGTTTTGAATTAGTATATGTTAATTAAAGTTGGTTAAGGGGCTTGAGAAGGAGAAGTGGTTAAAGGCACTGATCACTCTTCTAGAGGATCTGGGTTCTATTCCCACCATCTAAATGGCAGGTCACAATCAATTTATAACTCCACTCTTAAGGAATCCAATGGCGTTTTCTTGTCTCCAGGGAGAGCAGGCACACATAAACGATATAGACATACATACTGTCAAATGCCTATACACATAAAACAAACAAAATTAAAAAATAATTAAAGGCAAAAAGGCTCTGTGCGCCTGGAATTTTACTTTTTGGATGTTTATTAGCCAGAAACTCAATTTTCAGAGTAGACATTAGGCTATTCAAGGCATTTATTTTGCTTATGTGAGCCTTGGCAGGTTTTTAAATATGTCCCTACAGAATTGGTTCATTTAATCTGAGCTATCAAATTCATCAAATTTTATTGATCCTTTCCCCAAGAGAGAATGCTTGTGATTTTTCTAAAATTTTCTCTTCTAAATTTCATTGATTTTGCTTTTTTTTTGCTCGATTACTCCAGCTGTTTATTTAAAATTCCATTTGCTCTCATTTTTTTACCTTGTAAAAGTAGAGACAAAATTATTGATTGGGCCTTGTTCTTCTTTTCTAACACAAACACTTAATGCTATCAATTTCACTCTCACTGCATGGCACAGAGTCTGATATGATATATTTCTATTTTCACCCAATTATGAATATTTGAATTTCATCTTGTGGTTTCTTCATTTACCATGAGATAATTTTAAATATGCTTCTTAATTTACAAATATTTGTGACTTTCTCCTTAAAAACTGTTTTTAATGAATTGTTGAGTTTTACTGTTGCAAGAACTCATTGATAAAAAAATAACGTTTCCAAACTCTATGGGTTTTCTACTTAAACTTTGGAAACTGTTTTAATCATACCCAGTATAATGCTGTTTGACTCAAGAAAAACATTTTTGCTTCTCCTTTTAACAAGTCTAGAGTTTTTTCTATCCCAGAATCTGGTTTGTTTGTGTGTGTTTAATGTATACATGAAAGCATTTTATTTTTGTTCTGCAAATAGTCTGTACATTGGGATTTTATTAATTTGGTAAAGAATCCTTTCCAAGTATTTAAGATTTCTTAGTAATTTTTCTTTTTATTTTTCTTGATAGAGAGACAGTTACAGTTGAATCAACTAACTATAATTACAGATTTGTTTATTTACTTGCAAGCTGGTTATTTTCATAGATTTTTGAAACACAAGTCTTAGGTACATCCATGCTGTGGCCTCCAAGAGAATTAATTGCTTCAGCATTTAGTAAGATTTTTTGTTCCTCACACACCTTATGCCATGTGAGATCCAATTTGGCATTCAGCTTTATTTCAATTAACGATTGCACGGTATGTATTTTCTTATATATACATGTACGTATATATGTTTTTTTAATAAAGTTAATTTTTTTAGATAATATGAAGTTAGTTTTTTAAATCAGCATGATTATTTGTCTTTTAATAATTATGTTTAGAATGTTACTTAAATTATGTTTAATTATTAATATTATTTGGCAGTTAAAATATTCCACATTTGTCTTTCATTTGTTCCTTATAGTGTTTTTTCCTTTTTATGCATGGTTACATTGTAAATAAGTGAGTATTATTATAATTATGTTTTCACACCAGATTAAATACAGTTTTTAAAACACTTTTGTCACTGACTTACGATTTGAAACAGTACTTAATTTCTTCAATTGATCTGAAAGCTAACAGCATGATACATAACACACATGATCCTCATGAGTCTACACTTTCAGTTCTCTGTGTTTATGGATGCACAATGTATTGATGGTGTATTTACTGTAGACAGTCCTTTAACTTGTAAGGCAAAGGCTAGCCCACTATGCAACACAGGCCAAATGAACCTGGAACATTTTGCAAACAGTAAAGACAATTCAAGAAACCCTGAAAAAATGCAAGGAAGCTGAGTGTTTGTAACCTACTTTCCATACTCATCAAGTACATTCTAAATTCTGGGGAAAACACAGCTTTTATAATGACTGGGGGGAGGTGTTAAAGAAGAAAGAGTCATTTGCGTATTTGTATCATATAAAATAACATAGGAAAATAGTTTATGTATTTGTTAAGGTCCCACGGTCAAGCTCATCATTTGATGGCAAACTTTGGTGAATGGAGGATCCCAACTACCATTCCCATGCCCTCCTCAGAGAACCTTCCCACAGATAGCGGAGATGCTGAGGGAAGGTGTACTTTTCTTTTGTTCTGTCTTTGATTCCTGACGATTAGTATAGCCCCTTTATGCAGCTGTCAATTATGTTCCTGAAATGGAATTTCCCACCTTACACTCTAGTACTGTGCAACTGAAACAAATCAATGTCACTTAGCTTGGCTACAGCAATAGCTTTGGTATTGTGTGCAAGACCCTGTCACAAAAGTCAAAGGAATCTGATGGTTATTGTGCGAAGAAGGCATCACAGTAATCGTGCAAGTGACACTTGAAGAAGAAAGTCTACTGAGGCAGAAAGGGAGAGAGACTATCATAATTAGTTTTGAAGCTGTGCAGGCAAATTCTTGATTTTATATAAAACATTGAAGAACCTTGGGATCAGAGGACTTAAATCTAATTCAAGATATTCTGCGTTAGAAGTGTAATAGTGATAAGTAATGAAGGCTGATGACAGAGATGAAAAAAATGAAGGCAGAAAGGAAGCTAATGCATGATGAATGAGTTGGTGCATTGGACTGGACATTTCCTTAGTCATCAGCACTTTGTGCTCTCCTCTGACTTGGCTTTGATGGTTAGCCAAGGTGCAGGAGCCTTGGTAAATGTCAGTGTGTACACATGCGTACTCTGTGCAAGTGGGGCCACAACGGAGTCAGCTTGGTAAGCATTAAGTAAGAGATGCTAGGAGCAGAATCAGAAGGAAATAACAGGATTTAGGGTTTTTTTTTTTTTAAAACATAGTTGGGAGATAGCATCTAACCAAGAAAAAAATATCACAAAAGCCTCTGAAGGAAAATTTGTCACCTTAAAAGGAAGTATTTTGATTATACCGCCACTTGGAAACTTCTCCATCCAGAATTAAATACTTGAATTAGTCTGAAGTTAAAACCCTAAAGAGAATACACAATTCTTCTTTTTTCTCTCTCTCTGCAAGTAGAGATTGCTGAATCATTATTTAGGAAGTATTATTCCTCAAGGAAATTAAAATTTTTTCATCTTTTTTAAAGTACCAAGGTATCTTAGAGTTTTGTTGCTACAAAACAAAACAAAACAAAAACAAAGAACAAAAACCAAAAACAACAACAACAAAAAACCAACTTGACCACAACAAGTCTTATAAAGGAAAACATTTAATTAGGTCTGGCTTACAGTTCAGAAGTTTAGACCATTATCGTCAAGACAAGTGGCATGCAGGCATACATGGTGCTGGAGGAGCTAAGAGTTCAGGCACCAGGAAATGAGCTGGTTTGAGTTTCTGAGACATCAAAGCCCACCTCTACAGTGGTGCATTTCCTAGAACAGGGCTACATGTACTCCAACAAAGCCACACATCCCATTAGTATCCCCCCCTATGGGCCAAACATTCAAAAGCTTAAGTCAATGGGAGCCATTCCTATTCAAACCACCAAATAAAGAGATTCAAGAACAAAACTCGAATAAGACTTCTATATTTCATTAAGCAGAAGTATATTTTGAAAGCACCACACTATTAATTAACATGAATTGTATTATAAATATATTTCAAAATTAAGGGATCATAATCAACTACTATTTTTCTGTGGCATTGGCACTACAATACTAAGTTGATTTTCTCTTTCTCATTTTGAGATACAGTATCAGTAGCCTTGACCATTATCAAGGTAATTAAAAGCTTTCTAACAAAAGGTAGTGTTCCAAGCTGGAGAAGACAATTACAGTTTGAAGACAGACCGTGGACAGCTGATAGACACAAAGAAGCTTTCATGGGGCAGCCTGATTTTAGGAAAGTTTTATTAAGAAAGTAGACAAAAAATTTTTTAAAACATCTAATTTCAGCAGTGCAGATGAAATGATGAGAGAAGTTAAGGTGAAAGGAAATTTTATATTATTGTAAGAGTATGGTACAGGGATGTATAAAGCAACTTGGGAAAATGGCATAGTTTTACTAAAATATGGCTGGTGGGGCAACTATGAGTGGGAGTAAGGCATGATGCTGCATACACTTGATGGGAATCAGCAACATCCTGTGATGATTTACAGATTTGCCTTTCACTGAACTGCAAGAGAAGAAACATGAGTAAAGCATGCCTTGCTCCACAGTTTATAACTTCACTCTCCAGTCTCCCAGTCCCAGGGCATTTCATACAGGGTCCAACAATCAGTGTGGAATGGGAAGGAAGTGATGTGAACAATGTAGACAAACTAATTGGTAGGAGAAGGGTTGTCTAAGAATGAGACAATTCTGGTCCAAAAAGAACAGATGATCTTTTAACAAAGCAGCTTTGGCAATTTTTAAACAGAGAATGGTTACTGATCACTTAAGTCTGATATTCCCAGGCTTAATAAATATCACTTTGACTTTGTTTTATTAGCTTCTCCATATAGGTGCTCATTTCCCGGAAATATAGTATCAGTTGAATCTAAGATGGAATGTCAGATGCCTAGACAGCTCTCCAGAGAGGCTCCTTTAGGCTCTGCTGTGGATGTAGCCTCTAGTGTAGCAACTACTAATCTGGATTGGCCAGGAAATCTCAAAACAACACTAGCTTGAATCAAAACATTCTGTAGTTGTGGAATACAACAATTAACAAAGATTGTAAAATATCACAGTGTTTTGAGTTGGTTATATGTTATAGTGATATTAATTTTGATTACTTAGTTTATTTTTAAAGTACAATTAAAAGAAAACTAGAACAATGCACATAGTTTGCATTTATGATGATCCCTGTAATTCTGAGTGAGGCACATGCTTCCTTCTGACAGTGAGATCAGCCTTAACTTCTTCAATTCCTTCAGGGTAGATAGAATATAATTTCCTTTGTGCAAATCTTCAGTGGAGCCTGGCAGAGAAGCAAACACTGGCAGTTGGGGTAAGATCCACCAATGTTGGTTGTTCAGAAAGCATCCACCATGTGTGATGGCTTAGCATCTTACCTGGTAGCATTGTATCTATGCGTTTGACTAAGAGTTTCTAGGTGACAAACAGTCAGAGCAATTTTAATACAACTAGCTTTTTAATCAATTGGCTGAATAGAGAAGATTTACTTTCCTGTTGTCGGTGGGCCTCATTCAGAAGACCTGATGAATAAAGGGCTATTGAGGAAGCTTCTCCTGCCTGTCTGTTAGATGGAGACATTACTCAGATTAGATTAATTGAACTGAGGAGATCCACCCTAAATGTGGGTAGCAGCATCCAATAAGTTGGAATTCTAGACTGAAGACAAAGACATAAGACCTTTCAGAAAATGAGATTCCCAGGAAAAGGTGGAACAGTCATTGGAGACCATCTATATCTCATCAGTTCCTGTCCTGACTTCCTTCTAAAATGGTGATAGCAAGAGGGGATGAATATTCACTACTCAGCAGTAGAAAGGACAGTGGTATCTACAAAAGAGAAATAGAAAGTGCAAGTGCAGGATGCTTTATTAATTAAACTCATTTGTTGTTGTGTTTTGTTCTGTTTTTCAAGTTAGGGTTTTTTTTTTTTTTTTTTAATAGACCTGGCTGTCCTGGAACTAGCTTTGTAGACCAGGCTGGCCTCAAATTCACAGAGATCCACCTGCCTCTAAGATTAAAGGCATGTGCCACTACTACTCAGCAATTGAATTGGTTTTAAACATCACTGTTTTGTACAATCCTATAATATTTCTTTGTGAAAATATATACATGTTTGTATATTTTTGTATTTCACATCTGTGTTGTGTACAATCTTATGAATGGAGCAGTTGTTATTTGTAGATAATGTCATACAAATTTTTACTATATCTGTAAATTTTAGGTTTGGTAAGTATACTATTGTTCCATATTTTTAATAACATAGTCTAATAATGCTTAACAAGCTAGGTGTATAACTCTACTTATCAGTAGGCAGAGATAAACCTGCTAAAATTTGAAACTCATCTAAGTATATGGTTCCTAAATAAAAATCAATCAATGAAGTAAAAACCTAAAAATGTTTTAAAAGAAGGAAAAAAAGCTATGCTTATTACTTATTGTGATATTTTATATCATTATTGGGATTATTTTAAAGATACTATTACATTATTATGCTTATTTTATCAACAAGGAAACTTGTAAAAACAGGTATCTAAGAATAAACTAATGAAAATAATAAGTATTTTATAGAAATTACTATGAGGTAAATTTGTATGATATATTGAATAATTATTCTTCTCCATCAAATATTTATGCCTTATTCCTTGGGACAGGATACTTCCTGTGGTACAAAATACTTTATGTACTTTGAAGGTATAATGGAGTTATATGTATTGAGATGGGGAGATTATATGTCTTAGGTTTTTCATGAGGAGGATGTTGATGTGTCATGACTTGTTTAGAAGGAGGCATATGAAATGTAGATAGAGGAGAAGGAAGCAATATGACCATGCAGGCAGAAATGAAGTGATACAGTCATAATTTCAGAATATAAGTAAATGTGTTACTGAAAGCAAGAAGAGGACAAGAAGTTTCTCTTAAAGTTTCAAAGAAGCCCAGGCCCTGCTAACTCTCAGAAGCTATTCAGGAAAGGCTAAAGGCATGCAAGTGACTTTTCTGGAGATGGTTTGGCATTTTGCATGGCCAGTGATGGGTGAGGTCTGAGGCAAGGTCCCAAGAGACTTCAGCCCAGTATTGCTTCTTGCTACTGATATGTCTTTTCTGTCACTGTTACAGAGTCTAATGATTCCTGAGTATCATCCCACACAATTGGGCAGATTTTTTTCTAATTGACATGAAGACGTACTCTCATATAGTAATGCTGTGTAGACAAATTGATGATTTCATAATTCATAATAATGATTTTATAAAATTTTAAAATTTATACAAGTAATTTTGAGCCCTATAAAAGTTGTAAATCCCTGGGATCTGCAGGCTTTCATGTGTCATGGGCTAATTGAACTAGTATAAGAATGCAGGCTTAGAACAAATTTACAATCAAGAATAACATTTCTTCTAGGTTAGCTGTGAAACCATTATCTGGTAACTAAAGGTCATAACCTAGGAATGGACAATTTAGTGTAGATATAAGAACAGAAAATAAAATATTAACTCATTTATACAAAACATCAGAACAATAAGATACAAGGCAGTGATTTATCTCTTGACAAAAAACGTACTAACTTGTGACATAAAAATTATTGCTTTAAACTTCTAATGAACTTATGGGTCTAAAAGCTAAATATCAATGTTTAGCTACATACTCAGTGGAAAGACATATAAACATTTCTGCTGTAATTCTATTGATTTATGACATAAACATTTCCCTTAAACTTACTATGAATATATAGAATGTAAATATGCTCAGAAACCTATGTGATCAATTGTCTTTAGAGAGTATAAGAACAAAGAACCAAAATTAAATGATAGTGAAGCTTTCTTCAACTTAATCTAGAATGTTGAAGCTTGCTCAATGGACATTATTTCTATCCATCAAATATGTGTGTGCACGTGTATGTATGAAGTTATTAGAGCTTGATCTATGGAGCTTTTGCTCCATCCACCAAACATATATATGTATATGTATATATGTATGTATATAAAATGAATGGAGATTTTTTTATTAAAAATAAATGAACATTTTCTGCTTGTGTGAATCTTCACTTTTATTTCTTTTATTCTTTTTTTTTTTTCGATTTTCTACTACCAAAAGCCAGAGTTGGTCCCTGGAAGCTAACATCATTGTTTGGGCTCAATAAAACTAATTTTGGGTGTGATCTAGGTATGTTTAAAAATAAAATCGCATAATTCAGTAGCAAAAAAATGAAGTAAACAGACAGTGAAGAAAACAAAATGTAAGCACTTTATTACTTTTAACACGAGGTTACCAACCTTTAAGCAGGACAAAACTACTGAAAACACACAGTTATATAAAATTTAAAGATTTATTTTTATTTTTCTTGTTTTTATTGATTGAAATTTCATGAATTGAATTTTGATCATATCCACCCTCTTGCTTACCTGTCCGATTTTGTGTTATTTTTTTTCTTTGTGAAGGTGACAAAATCTAAATTGTGTTGCCCATTACACATAAATGTGTTGTCTTAAACTGGAACCTATTGAGGCTCACAGTGTTAAAGAAACTATCTTTCATATAAAAATTATCATTAGCCAATAATTTCTCATTTAAAGTAAGAGCATCATGCCAACTTCTGTTCTCCCTGATGAGACTTTTGTCTAGTTTGAGCTTCGGTAAGTCTTGTGCAAGTTATCATAACTACTCTGAATTTATATGTTCAACTGCCACGTTGTGTCTGGAAAACACTGTTTCTTTGTAGTCACCCACCACCTCTGACTATTAAAGTTTTCACGCTTCTTCCTCAATTATCTTTGGGTCTTCAGAGGAGGAATATTTTGTCATTTAGGCCTGAGAATTCTACAGTCGCTTATTATCTTTTGCAACATGATCAGTTGGAGGTCTCCGTGCAAATCATCATCTTCTTCAATCTGAAGATTCTCTGATGAGCACTGCGTGATGCACAAGTCTCCGAACATAATAATGAGTCATGAGGAATCAGTTTAATCCTGTGCCTGTATAGTAGAATAAAACTAGCAAGTTCTTCTGTAAGCTCCTGATAATCATGCCAGATATTGTTTTCTTTTTGTGCAGGTAAACTTAAATCTAATCAGGAAGTGATTGGTTACACCCATGGCATCTTTGCCACTAGTGCAAACTAGTTGCCTTGTCTTTTCAAGTCAGTCATTATTTTAGCTAACAAAGTTCAGAGTTGAGTATAATTAGAGATTACTTTTCTCCTCCATGGCATGTATAGCATCTTCTAGCATTATGATAACTAGTCAATAGGAATGAAGCTTTCAGGTGAATACCAGTCTGTAAATGTTTGGAAATAATCCAAATCTCATTGTACCAAATAGTATCCTCCTCTCAAGAATGTTATTAAAGTTAAAGAACGCAATTAAAAAAAGATGGTGCTTTATCTTTACCAAAATCTCTACTCATTTAATCCCATCATTCTTCTCATATTATGAATCTAAAATTCAAATTGTAGATACAAATAGATATATTCTCATTAAAGAACTCATATGATAGATGAGGTTTTCAAGCACAGATAAAATTTACCTTACATACTTATTTACTTCAGTGCACTTGAATTTTTATAATCAAGAGGGACTGGAGGGCAGAGTAACATGAACAACAGAATGAAGAGGCAGATAGGGCCACATAATGTCACTTGTGTGGAAAAATTATGCATAGAGGACTAGTAGCTTTCAGTTATATCAGTCTGCATTTTGGTAAGATGCCAGCACATTGCAATCTCTACCTGTTAAGTTTTGAGTATTCTGAAGTGTTCAATTAAAGTACTTTTTTCAGCTTTAGCAGAAGAAGGACTATACTCACAATAGACAGAAATACAGAGACAGCAAAGGAAGGGTTTTTGTTGTACACTCAATAGAGAAAAAGTTATTTTCCTATTTATTTTGGACTGCCCTTATTCAAAAGCTTACAAATTTTTGCAAAAAGAAGACAGTATGTCTTAACAATTTACATCTTATAAAATTCTGCTTTAAAGAAGCACTTTCTCTAGTTTACCTAATGTCTTCAATTTGTCCAAACTAAGTGTCAGGAAAAAAGAAAGCAAGAAAGAACTAGAAATATGGACTATGGAAGGATGATCATTATAAAGTCCTGATTACAATTCACATGCAGAAAAGCTCACTCAATGATTATAATTAATGACCATGTCTCAAGTCTGAAGAAAAAGAATATAAAGTTACAAAAATGAAAAAGAAAAACTGGAAGTTCTAGAAGAAAATGAACTGTTTCTGACTATAAAGACAGAATGAATACCTAAACATCTTTAGATGGATCTTAAAATACTTGCCTAATTGGAGGACATTTTCTTGTCCATGGATCTATTTTACATGGGATCCCTCTTTAGACATATCGCACAACTAACTATTGATATGTAGTATTCTCACTATGTTTTTGCCTCTAGACTCAGCTCATTGTGAACAAGGGGGTTGGCTGAGGTCCCTCTTTGACCTTCCATGTTATGTACTGTTGTAATGGTAGCCTCTTTGCTATAAAGACACTCTCTGTTTCTCTACTTTTCTGGAAAATTTTATAAGGTGTTTTTCGGCTATTAGATTTTTTGCTCGTTGAGTTACTCTGAAAAAGGAGGATTTACCACATGAGATAAAACAAACACTATATTTGGTTTTTCATAATTTTTAAAAAGATATTAATCAAAAATAATTGAGTGGTCTTCTTAGAAGAGGGTTTAGCTTAGCTCTATATCATACAGTGCACCTAAGAAGAATCAGGTTGGAAATGGGTCAAAAAAATAGTTTTTTAGGAGGCAATCCTGAGGGTGGGATGGAGAAAAAATTCTTCATCACACATTGACTAAATTAACCCAGTTGTGTCAAATATATTTTATACTGTTAAGTTAAGAAGAATATAAGTAGCAATTGACCTTGTTCTAACCCCATGAGGTACAAGTATCTGTCACTTTTAAGATAAACTGATCATGGGGTTCCCAGTGGAGGAGTTACAGAGAAAACTGAAGGAGCAGAAAGGGTTTGAGGCCCCATGGGGAGAGCAACAATACCAACCAACCAGAACTCCCAGGGTCTAAATCACCAGCCTGGGAGCACACAGGGAGGGATCCATGGTTCCAGCTATATATGTAGCAGAGGATGGCTTTGTAGGGCATAGGTCAGAGAGGAGGAGTTCCTTGGTCCCGTGAAAACTGGATGCCCCAGTGTGGGAGAATTCGAGGGCAGGGAGGTAAGAGTGGGTGGATGGGTGGGGGCACATCCTCATAGAAGCAAGAGGAGGGGGTCTGGAATAGGAAGCTTCTGGGTGGAGGGGACACTAGGAAAGGGGACAATATCTGAAATGTAAATAAAATATTCAATAAAAAAAGATGAAACTAATAACAACATTTCAGCTAACTTCTCTGGACACTGAATTTCTCTAATGTTTCTTGAGATAAGATGGGTATCTATACTTCCCCAACCCCATATACATCTCAAACTAACCAGCAGAAAATTCAAAGCTGTGTTTTCTTTTCATCATCTTACTAACTTGTTCACCAAGAGTCAGATCAGATCAAAGGGACTTAGAAAAAGTGTATGGTTGGCGTGGGCCTGGAAAGGCCTGTCTTATACCCAGCTATGCTGACTTCAAAGCCAAAGAAATTAAAACCTTCTCCTTTTATAATTTTCATATGCCTTTTGGGGGTTCTCAAAATATTTTCATTAAACTTTAGATTCAGAGATGGTTTTGTAAGGTCATAAATATTTTAGTGCTATGGCTAAAGTTAGAAATTAATTACCTATGACAACTCCTCTTATTATAACAATAAGGATAAAACCCAGAAATATCAGATAACTTTTTTTTTCCAGGTCACAGAGACAGTTGGTTGTCATACTACAAGGACTATTCAGGTGTTCTTTTTATCATAGAATGTTTTCTACTTATAATGTCAGGACTAAAAATGATCTTCAGAGCATCAAGCATTGTCATTGTCTCCAAACACAAGTATCAGCTAATGTCTTCAGTAATTTTAAGCCCTATACAATTTAAACCAACCTTATGAAGAAATTTCTACTGTTATTGCAGTTTTGTCTATAGGGTATATAGCTAAGTGCATTCCCCAAATCATTTAGCTAGCCAGTTCCAAAAAAAGATGTTACTCCCAAGAAGTCTGGCTCAGAAATCCACATTCTCATCTATTCTGCTTAATTGACTCTCTTGAAAAACGTTGTTAAGGCTTACAGATATTTTGGAAGTTATAAGAAATTTTTGTACTTCTACAGAAAATTGCTCTAATGAGCCAAAATATTAATTTGCTAAATGAATATACTGATATAGTTCTTTATTTCTTCAGGGTCTGAGGATAACTCAAACTTTTGGGCATAAATGATGAAGAAACCAAGTTAATGCAAGGAGTTAATGCTTTCTTAAACAGATCAGTTGTAAAAAATATGATGTGAAAAGGCAGGGTCAGTAAAACTGGTTAGGTATAGGAATGAAATAAAATAGGAAAATAGTTATAAATCTGGATATGGATATTTCTAGGTTTGTGGACAATGGTTAAGGCCATAAGCTAATGATTTTAGTAACAGGTCGAGGCAACACATGATTTAATTTTTTAACACAATGACACAGACCACACTCTAATAGCCTTCCTTATTTTTCCAAGATAAGGTTTCTAGATCAGTCAGGTTATTATTGATCAACTAAACCAACCAATGGCATATGTCCAGCTTACTCTCCTATAAAGATAATGTCCTTGCATGGTTGGGATTAATGGAAAACTGATTGGACTTAAGCTTCCTGTCATGTTGATATGGGAGCTAAGCACTTCTGTGACCCATCCACAGTTAATTTACCTTTTAATGTGGTCAGGTATATTGTTAAAAAAACTAACACTGTATGGGTAAACTATACTTTTTCAAATCCCTCATAATCAGCAGTATATTGCAATGAAAAGAATTTTCAGAGCAGATTGGAAGATACAAAAAATATCCTGTACTCTGTCTCCACAAACAGTGACAGTCCCTGGCCCTCTGCCTTGTTAGTGTCTTGTCAACACTTTTAACAGTGGATGCTATTCCTATGGTGACCTCAGCCTTTCTCTCACTGAACCATGTACCCAGAACTTACATTAAGGGATATATGGTAGTTGGAATAGAGCAATTAGTTGGGTGTATTGTTCAAGGGAGGACAGTTCAAAGTCTTGGTCTCATGATGAAAAGAGAAAGGGGCTTGTGCAATCCTCACATCTGGATGAGTGTGCGGAACAGTACTAACTTTACCAGGAAAAAAGCATTATTATGCTGTCAATTAGTAATAATTGTCACAGATCTCTGGATTATAGATGTAACTGTTAACAAAACACTTGAAAGAATGCTATTAATTTACACTACATGTATTATATTTAATCACAATTTATACTGAAGTGTTTAACAATATAGCACAGATAGTATAACCATATGAAAAATACCAGCAAATGCCCAGGGCACAGCAGTGGTTATGCTCCATAGTCTTGAACTTCAGCAATCTCACTTTCTCCCTTCCCTCTGTTCCCCAGTCTCACCTGATAAGACTCAGAGAAGATCCCTGGCTTGGTTTGCTCTATGCAAGCATAATAAATACAAGAAGATTGGAGGACTCACAGTTTTTCATTTGCAAACAAAAGCTACCTGCACTACTTGAGCACTTAGCTATAAGGTGTGATGTCTGGATATAAGATGGAGAGAAATGAAACAAGAGAAAGACATCTCAAAAAATTACCTTTTTTTTTTTCAGAAAAAGGGAAGCAAGGACTCCAAGATGTGGTATTTCTCTTCTCCCATTTATGACCTCATTCTAAAAATGTACATTCATATTCTGTTTGGTGCTTGGATGTGTCAGAAGGACAAAATAATCAAGGTGTGTATTATCCAAGATCTTTTTTATTGGTTATTTTGTTTATTTATATTTCAAATGTTATCCCCCTTCTTGGTTTCCCCTCCAACGCTCCCCCATTTCTTCCCCTTCTACCTGCCTCCACAAGGGTACTCCCCCATCCACCCACCCACTCCTGCCCCACTGCCTAAGATCTTTTAAAGATAGGTAATACAACAAATATATGCATATGCAAATAACTATACATACTGGTTAGCTGCATGGTTTCAGGCTCAACTAAGAGGAATAAACATATGATAGGATCTAGAGAAGATTCTAGAAAAAGAAAATGACATTCAGCCAATAGGCTGAGTAATAGAAAAAATATGAAGTCAAAAGGGGAGCCAAGATTCTGTTCTGAAGGTTAGAGAAAGACACTGAGATTTAATTTCAAGCAGAGGACTAAAGTGGACTGATTTAATTTTCAGAAACATCTCTCCAAGGGCTGAGCAATGCAAGGATGGGTGATTGCAGAAGCACCAAATGAGCCATATGGGGACTACAGAAGCTTTGAAAAAGAAAAAAAAAACTGTGGTATCTTGGAGTGGAGCGATAGAAATTAAGATGGCATAAAGGGATGTAATTTTGACAGTGTTTGAGGTAGATCTGAAAAGAATTTTTGGTAAATCACATGTGTAAATGGAGAGGAAAGAAGAAATGTATGTTTGAGTAGCTTTGTTTTGTTTTTCCTCTTTTAACCTTTTGTGCAACTATTGAATTGTCTTGGTGGCAGCTAACAGAACTTTACAGTCTTCAAAATTAAAATTAATTTATATCCTCTTGGCCTTGAAATGCCCCAAATTTATGTTTTTATTATCCTTACTAGCATGTTAAAAATACTTTCAACTACGTCCAATACCAACTTCTTGCAACTATTCTCCTGTTATATGGTAGCCATCGCTCCAGAATGAATATCTTATTACTGTACAACAGTTATTATTTGTCTCCAAGAGGACAGAGAAGTTCTTTATAGCTCTTACAAGGCTTTTCCTGACCGGTTTCCTGTACCTTTTGCAGGCTTTCACATGTCTCATTGTGTGTTCTCCCCTCTGCAGCCTCACACTTTACTTAGGCCATGTGGCAAGCCCTTGACTGTTCTCAGAACAAACCATACTATCTTTACATTCTAATCTTTTATATCCAAGTTTCTCTTCTTTGCAATCAACCAATTTTTCCAATATCCTTCCATTTTCAGTCTAATTTAAACATACAATTCCTGTACATACTATTCTGATGTATAGTAATAACATGAGTGTACTGCACTTTTTTATTCCACATAGGATTTCTCCTATATACATGATATACTCCTTACAGATAAGCAGCTGATTTTTTTGCTGTCTATAGCCCATTTCCCTGGCCCTCCGCCTTGTTAGTGTCTTGTCAACACTTTCAATGTAAGTTCTGGGTACATGGTTCAGTGAGAGAAAGGCTGGGGTCACCATAGGAAAAGCATCCACTGTAATCAAAAGTGTTTACAAGACACTAACAAGGTAGAGGGCCAGAGACTGTCACTATTTATGGGCTAGCCATTTTTCACAGTGACTGATACATGTTGAATGACAAACATTAATTGAATAATGAAATAAAAAGCCTCTTTTTCTGTTTAGTGGACACTGAGCATCTGCACAGATGTAGTGATTGTATAAAATATCCCTTAATACATATCTTCGATTTATTCTGACAATTCTTGTCCATTCACTAGTCATAGGGTGTCTTTCTTATTCTAGTTTTAAACAGTTGACTAAATTTCACAATTAAACTAACTAAGGAACTAGTTGGAAACTCTGTACTGATCTTATTTTTTTTTAAGGTGGATGAGAAATAAGGAAATAATAAATAAAAAAATCTGGGTGTAGAACATTCTCTAAAAGATTATACAGGTTGAATTGATAGAGACAAGTATTAAATTGGAGAAGTATATGCTACTTAGATGAGAGATGACATTTAAATTGACATTTCCATGATGAAAGAAAAAATAGAAAAAGATCAATATTGGGGAAGTTTGGGAAAGAGGGCTCCAGGCTGAAGGGGTGGGTACTTCAAAGTTTCTGTTAGGGATGCACACCATGGTGATTAAGGAGTAGAAAGACAGTGAGGTGAACAACCATGGCCCCCCCTGGAGTGACTGGGTAAATGTGAATGTACATTGAAGGTCAGAGTTAAAAAAGATTGTGTAAAAGATAGAAGTCTAGAGTTCAGATTTCAGGACAATAGAATGAAATTGGAGGAGTGCAATCTGGTTAGTGGCTACCTGTTAGAAAGGGCACATAGGCTACCACAAAGAAACTAAATTAATAGGAAATATATAGCAACAGCAAAGCAGAGAGAGGAGTATGTGTTGCAACATCTTCAAAAGGCAGAACTACAGTGAGATGTGGGAGCCTAGGAGAGGCTTTATATAAAGTAGTAATCATACTACTGAGAAGACAAATATTCAACTCTTACTTGAGCATTTTAGTAGCAAAGACAAATACAAAACTCTTGCCTGATCATTATACTGGCCCCAGATCACTTTCCTTGATTAGATGAGACGACCATTCACTCTCCAGCATGAACTAGTCTTTTTCTATCACCTTTGCAGAAACATACCAACTTTTCTAGAACCTCAGAGGTTCAGGAAATAGCTTTTCCTGAGTAGTTCACATAGAGGAAGAAAACCCACACTTTATGCTGTTGACATATGACATCTCTGAGCAGTATTCATATTATATTTCCTTCAAAGTCACTCCGTCTTTACAGAACTCTCCTGTTCTCACTATCTTTTATTTCTTCTTTTTATTCATATCCATTATGTCTGGTTAAGTTAACTATTGAACTCTTCAGACAGCCATAGTCCTAGAAATATCTACCCCAGTGAAGACTGGGAATGGGAAATTTTAAGAGAGAGAGGGGAAAAAAAGACTAGTTAGATTTTAATTTGAAATGAGAAGAGATTCTTCTTCTTCCTACTGGTGAATTAAAATATTTCTGTGCAATCCCAAAGACTTTTGATTATCAAAGACTGTTTGTTCATCTTCAAGTTATGTTAAAGAAATAATGTATGTGCTAACATGAAAAACAGTTAAGTCCAGAAAATGAGGATCTGATCTAAAGCAATACTCAGAATTGACTGTAACTATAACCAGCTTAACTAGTCAGCTTTGTTTGGATCCTCAGAGGAGCACAGCTATGTTTTCTGAATTTGGGAGCTATTTTTGGTATCCCCACATATTGCCTGGCTTTATCAACTTTCTTTTTAGACCCTGTCTCCACAGATGGGTCCTTAATGCCACAACTCTCTGATACTTCTCTAGTAGATCTTTTTCTTCAATCATACTCCATCCCAACTATCATCTTTCTAATTAGAAAGAATCAGGGCAAATTTAAAGACTATTCTCTATTATAAAGTTCTGCCATTTTACAAGAAATGCTTAAACACAAACAACTATTTTAAGGGAGAGAATAATAGTTGACTTTTTTTTGAGCTAACAGAAATCCAACCATATAAACTTATCAGATTACTTCAGTTTTTCTTTTAAAGCCAAGTTTCTTGAAAGTTACAGGATAGTGAGAGTATGTCAGTCAATAAAAGTATGAACCTACTTTGTAGAGGTAATTGCAAACACTGTCAATCATCCTTCACCAGGCGAATGATCAGAGTTTACTTAAATTATCTTTAAAGTTCATTTTAGAAGATAAAGGAGTATAAGAATATGCATAGGTGATATTCTTAAAGGGCAGAGAACGGTTTTAATGAAAGGCTAGGTCTAAGTGTTAAATATAGAATACACGTATAAGCTAAAAAAATTCTTACATCTTTCAGGATTGCTCTTTTTTTAAAAAAATAAAATATGTACTGTGATAACAACTTTGAGAACACTAACTTACACACAGACATCACTTCAGTTCAACCACATGGCTCTACGAATCGGGCTTTAGAGAAGAAATTAGAAGGCATACTGGGGTGTAGTCTAAGTGCATCTGTCTGATACCACTTTTAAAGAAATGAAAACCATTTTTCATTTTAGATAAGCTGAAAGCTGTTCCCTGAAATCTCATGAGCCTTTGTACCTACAGAGGATAAAGATAATGCTCTTTGAAAAAAAATCTATTCATGTGCAATCATTTAAAGTTCCCTTATAATACACTTATTTAAAAATATAAAGAGCAGAAAGAAACTGATATTGTCTCTTTTTCTATGTTTTATATTGAGATTGGTCCTTGTTTAAATAATCTACAGCAAAATAATATAATTGATTTTTGTGATTTAATTAATTTCTAGAAATATGTTTACAAGATGACAGACAGCATAGCATAGCATTTTTGTCAGTGAGTCTCTAAATAAAAGGACCACAAGTTTATTCAGGAAAAATATTTCAGCTGTCAAGTTTCTCTTACTGAATCTTTATCCCTTTTTAAATGACCATATTGATGAAATATATGTGTCACAAAATTGTCGATTAAATAAATACCCTTGAAACATAACGTGAAAAGACATTAATTAGTTGCAAAATAAGTACTTGGTATCTATTTGACAAGCATTCAACAGCTTTATACAACAATGAAAATTTTTATGAAAAACAATCATTAAATAGTCATGATCTATATATAGAATGTCAATTGCACAAAACAACGTGGAAATGGAGCAGTTATGATGGAAAAGGTAAAAATAAAAACAGAGATTTCTTTTTTTTAAAGTATCAGTTCTAAGCATTCCCAATAAAAAAAGTGAAAAATAAAGTAGCATTGTCAGTGCTTATTTCTGGGACCTTTAACTTAGCATCCCTGGTCTGTCTCCCTCTGCTTCTGCTATGTGCCTTAGTAGTCAGAGTCTTTCCCTGAACAACTTCTCTTATCTACCATGCATTCTCATAGGGTAGGCTTTTCTTTTTTTTCTTATTTAGGAATTAAAATCCCAAGACAAGTGTCCAGGTCCTTTGCCTCCGCATGGAGCATGGAATGCAAGACTATGGGATTGGCCAAGAGAGAAAACAAATTACTTTCCTTTATGAGCAAAAGAATCAAAAGCCCCATGTGTCAATGTACAGAAAGGCTATTCTTGAAGGTTAACCCCTAGACAGAAGCAGGGCTCCTAGGGTTGAAAGCTTTTCTATTCAGCCAAGGGAAGGGCAGTGTTTTCAGAAGAGATGTGAGTGATAGAGAAGCTGATTGTTGAAGAGGTGGAATGAGTCAGAGAAATGTCAGCCATGCTGACAGCACAAGACATCACTTTTATTTCTTCTGTGTAGTAGCCATTCTCATGTCACCCCCACTGTGTGTTGTTGTTGTTGTTAATGTTGTTGTTGTTGTTGTTGTTGTTGTTGTTGTTGTTGTTGTTGTTGTTCTTCTTCTTCTTCTTCTTCTTCTTCTTCTTCTTCTTCTTCTTCTT
>JANHMN010000013.1:41130583-41154358 GCA_030674055.1 Rhabdomys pumilio
TCTTCTTCTTCTTCTTCTTCTTCTTCTTCTTCTTCTTCTTCTTCTTCCTCTATTCCTCTCTTCCTTTCTGACCATGCCATGAAAATACCAAAAATTTTAAAATATGCTTGTTCTGGCTTCACAAATTTAGCGGACCTACCTTAGGAAGCTTATGTGTATAAATGCTTGATTTTGATTATTTCAGTTCTCTGATAATAAAAAAAAGTCATAAAATGGGTCTAGTGTGGTGAGACATCCCTGTAATCACCTCAGTGGAAGTAGAGGTGAAAGGATCATGAGTGAAAATCCAACCTTCAGTATGTAAGGAGTTCAAGGTATGTCTGGGCTACAGGAGACAAAGGCTCAACAAGAATAACAAAACCTATTCTATTTCACCTTTCTCCCTACAGAGAGATTTGAGAGCTCCCTTTTGAGCTCCTTGTTATTTAGCTTCTCTCAGTCTATGAATTGTAGAATAATTATTCTTTACTTTATACTTAATGTCCACTTATAAGTGAGTAGGAGGCATTTTCTTTTCTGAAGGGAAATGGAGAAGAAGAAGAGAGGAAACGTGGAGAAACTGGGAGGAGAGAAGGCAAGGGAACCTATAGTTGGGATAAAATATATAAGATAATAAATTTAGAAAAGAAGGATAATTTAATCCTCAATTAAGATCATCAAATTATATGAAAAGGCAGAACCTCAGGACTCCATTACCTTCCCTCTTCTTCATTAGTGACTCTCATGTGATAATATTTATTGCTTTGAAAGAAAACAGTGAGGCAATAAATACTGAGTCACCTTTCTTAGTCTGTGGGATGTAGCAGGCATTCCCTTCCTTACAAGCTTCTTTCTCTTTATAAGGGGTAGTAATATACCCATTTTCTTATATCTTACTAAACTACTATATTGTGTCGACTTATTTTTATGCTGCATGCCTATGATAAGCCAACTTACAAGAAATAAGAGTCAATAAGATAAATATTAGGAGTATTTCAATATGTAAGAAGGTGAAAATGGCTAAAAGCACAACAAATTTATGATATCATCTCTCTAGTTACATATAAAAAAACTGCCAAAAGGAATTTATACTTTCTGGGAAGAAAGACAAAGGAAATGATTATATATAGTAAAATTGTGAGAAAATGCAAAATAGGGGAAGGGGCTGGACACAGAGCTCATTTGTTAAGCTCCTCTGGAGAACCCAAAGTCCGTTTCTATTTCCAGGCTGCTTATGACTGCCTGTAATCCTACGTGCAGGGCATCTGACACCGTCTTCTGGACTCTTCATACTCCAGTCATGTGAACATACCCTCACAAATATCACACACACACACACACACACACACACACACACCTGACACACACACTGATAATAGTAATAAAAATAAAATGATTTTTAGTATAAAATATAAGGAAATGAGAGAAATCTTGATCTTTAACACATTTTCTGCAATTTTTAATATTAATAATTTACTATTATCAATGAAAAGACTAAATGAATTTGTTCTTGAATTACCACCAGTAATTATAATAATTAACACTTATTTAGTATTGCATCACTAACTATCATTTTTTTAATATTTTCTTGAAAACTTAGAAAAAATTTGCATGATAGATATTCCTTCACCGTCACTTCATGTATTATATTCTCATAAATAGCATGGCTGTGTTTACTTTGAGCTCTATTTAGTAAAACTTTGAGTCTTTATTGTGTAGCCATTTCCTCTTCAATGTTTCAATGAAACATCCTCTCTTGGAGGAAGGAAAGCTCACAAACTTCAGGAAGCTCACAAAACTTAACAATATGAAACTCACAAGAAAGTCTCAAGAAGCACAAGGTCAATTCTTGTAAGTGAGAGAACACTCTTAGAGTGTTCTACACGTTGTGCGGGGAATTCTGGGAATGCAGCTCACATATGCTGCTGTCAGATTTTTGGTGATGCAGTTGCTTGTGAGTAACTCATGCTTCTGTCTATAACCCCAATGAGACAGACATGGGTGCAATTTGTCTTTGGTCTACTGTCAATATTCTTTTTAGCATTGGTCATGTGTCTTCAGAAAAAAAGACACAAAAATCTTCTTTTCTAAATTTAGAAAAATTAATCATACAATGAAAAAGGCAAAAAGTGACTAGTTATCATGTTAAATGGCACCATAGAAAGTATTGAATAGAGACTTTGAGAAATTAGAGAGCAACTCTTATTTATAGTTGCTTTCAATTATCTGGAGAATCTAGACATCGCAATTTTTAATAAAGTCATTCAGCTTTAGAGTAGTGTTTAAAAAGTATCTTGCCCATCAACTGTATGAGCATCTTGTGCAAATGCCCTCAATGTGTCCCTAAAGAGTGTTAACTGGCTTAATTACTAAAATAGGAACTGATAATGTACTCAACACCAGAAGTGGCCGGTGGAGAGTGTCTAGGTATCTGGAGAGAAATATTAAACTTTTTTCAAGTAGTACCAAATTCAGACATAAGATTGATAACAGTCAGAATAGCGTGCCCCCTGTTGTGGTGTAAAATAGACAAAGGCATAGATTATTTCACAGACTCTTACCTACATTTTTTCAGGGGCCACAGACTTCATTATACCATTGATAAAACCCAATTCCTAGCCATCTCCTGTATGTCATTTTCATCTAACTCACTGAGACATGCCCTGTGCACTCTACCTTTTCATATTATCAGCTGACATTTCTATCCCAGTGCTGGAAATGCCTGTAATTGTGTTCTGACACATAAAAGCAAATGCAGCGGGCTTTCATTTCTATGGCTCTGGATTCACAGAACTTTGAAAATGAGCTCAACACTAGGCAAGAACCCTTTCTGCTCCTCAGGAAAACGAATGGACACTCTCCATTCTCCTGAAACTATGTAGGGGAGCTGAGAAACCCAGCAAAAGTTCCTACAGCAATTTCACAATGACAAAACTCTGTCATGTTCTCCAATCCTAAATCCTTTCCAGGAGAAAGCACACTGTCTCCCACGATAGGATGCATCATATCCTAACAGAACTTGTTTGTAATGTTCCTTTACTAACGTTTATCCACAGCATCCAACACATCCATTATTCCCTTTATTGTCATAAGAATAAGACCGAGCATTCTCAACCTGTGGTTCATGACCACTTTGTTGGTTGAATGTCCCTTTCATAGGGGTTGCATATCAGATATTCTGCATATTAGATATTTACATTACAATTAATACCTAGAAAATTGCAGTTATGAAGTAGCAATAAAATTTATAATTGGGGTAACCCATGAGGAGCTGTAATAAAGAGTTGTAGCATTAGGAAAGTTGAGAACCAAGGATATAAAGGGAAAAAAATGCATAGATGTAGGTTCTCATTGGCTAAGCTGCTTCAATTCTGGCTGCCATAGTGAAAGGTGAGACGTGCTGGACAAAGAATGATGCTGACCTGTGATCTTGCTGAGGGCCCTGATAAAGGTGACTGGGAAGCTATATTGGACATATGTTTATGACCCACCTTTGCTTACCTATACCTCTGATGAGACAAGCTCCCTTGCCTCAAGTTTTTAGACCTTGTGGAACAGAGAATCAAAATGAGAAGTTATAATGATTCTTGTATTTTTCTTAAATGTGACCAGTTATTTGAACTTAATCATGGACTGGTCTAGAAATCAATCCAATATTGGAAATAACAGTCTTCATTTGGAAGGCTGGTTCTGGACATTTTCAGAGACATATCTGGAAGTTAGCTGCAGTTCTCTACGATGTTATGTTAGCAAGAGATAAAGTTGGGACAGGATCTGGATTTCAAACAAGTGTTAGTACATGTGTTAAGGCTCTTGTAATTGTCAAGTTAAAATTACTTTTGTTACTTCTACAGTATTTAATATATATTGCCTTGATTGTACACTTTCTAACTGTGTTAGTGTGATGAAATCTGGCATGTCAGTTACAGAAGTCTATCAACCAGCTTTTGTTTTATTGCCCTGAGTATCACAGAACCTTGGTCTTCTGAAAAATACTTGCAAGTATTGGAAGAAGTAAGTCAGGATTTAATCAAAAGAAAGAGGGTAGTGGGCTTGATTATTGCTGGTATAACAGCTTTAATTACGTTAATTGCTAGCACCACTGCTTCTGCAATTGCTTTGACACAAGAAGTTAAGACAGCTACTTTTGTTAATCATTTAGCAAAAAATGTTACTAATGCATTGAATATACAAGAGGATTTAAATAGTCATTTGAACAATGAATTGATACTCTTTACCCTACTCAAATTATTGGAAGGAGGTTCAGAGTTTAAGAGTAAGAAGCCATCTTGAGTGTCATGCCAAATACCATTAGATTCATGCTAGTTCTAAAATTTAAAGTGGTAGTCATAATAATTAGGAAAAAGTTTAAAGACACTTGCAGTGTATTTGGCATAATTCTAACACCTCTCTGGATGTTTTAAATTTGCATAGTGAGATTATGAATTTAAAGAATAGTACTTTGCTGAACTTTGATGCTTCAGATATTGCCGATAAAATTACTGATGCCCTGAGGTCAGTATTTCTATTTTGGTCAAGCTTTAAGAATGGCATATATAGCTTGATCATGCTAGCCCTTTTTTTGTTCTGAAAATTCATTTTTTTCCTGCCCATTGTGCTAAAGCTTTTCTTTAACAACAACATCATGTTGGCAGCCAAAGTATATGGCTTGAACCTGAAAATGGACCCCCAGAGAGAGTTATTAATTTAACAGACTGGCAAACCAAGGATGGGTAAGATTCTGCACAGAGCCATACCAACTTAAGACAGTACTGAATTACTTTTGATAATGCATATTCCATGAGAGATAAGGGAGGCATTCTTGGCAGAAAGACCTAAGCCAGGGTCAGTCTTGTTTATGAAGTAAAAAAAGGGGAGAGGTGGAGAGCTTTTGGAGCTACTTGGCAAGAATCTGAAATGGGCCAAGGACAAGGAAATGGGCTGCTTGGCAAGAGTATGACAATGGCCAAGGACAAACAAGTGGGCTTCAGGCAGGAATCTGACATTAGGCTAGAACAAAGAAGTAATTACAGGCAGGAATCTAAATATTAGGCTAGAACAAAGAAGTAATTTTAGGTAGGAACCTAACTTTTAGGCTAGAACAAGGAAATAGGCTTCAGACATAAAAATGACTTTGGTCTAGGACAGGGAAGTAGGCTCAGATATTTTGGTCATCCTGATAAGCCCTTAGAAACAGTGATCATGGAATTGTTCATGGAACTTTGTTTATTGCCTTACTTGTTCCTTAACTATTTGCATGTATTGTATTGCTATTTTCTCAGCCTAGAACTGACCTTAATACTTGCATGTAATTAAATTGGTATAAAAGCAAATAGGAGGGGGGTTTCTACAGAGGGGAAATGCAGAAAGGGGATGGCATCTGAAATGTAAATAAATAAAATATTCAATAAAAAATAAAAAAAGAAAACTAAAACATAATCATGGTATTTTCATACATTATTGTCATTGTACATTGTTCTAACTTCGTGCCTGTATTGTTGCCCCTCTTCCAGGCTCCTTTCTGTATTTGAGAGATATGGCATTATTTTTCTCTCTTGTTCCTTCCCCCACTTAAGAACTTTCCCTTCAATCTCCCAAACTACTTTCAATTTCATTACATATAAATTATTCTATGTATATGTACATGAATATATTTATATAGAGAAATATATCTATGTAAATATATAACTATACATATATGTAAGTGTCTATTATACACATGAAAGCAAACAATGGCATATGTCTTTCTGTATCTGGTTTATTCCACTGATTATAATGATTTTCAGTTCTATTGATTTTCCTACAAATGTTGTAATTCATTTTCTTTACAGCTGAAGAAAGTTTCGTTTTTTTATATATACACATATATAATTGTATATTTTAATACATATGTACATATATAAACATATATTTTTATTTTTTCTTTCTGCATTCATCTGCTTATGAGTATCTATGCTGGTAGTATATTATACACATTGTGATTAACATAGTAATGTGTATGAATAAGCAAATACTTCAGTGCCATGTTGACTTTAAGTCCTTTGGTTATATCTCCAAGAGTGGTATATCTGGGTCATATGCAAGTTTATTTGTACTTTTTAGAGAAATCTATATACTTATTTCTATAGTAGTTGTACATGTTATTTTTCTCAAGGACTTTATTTCATTATTTTTCTTTAGTCTGCTATTTGTTTGCATGATTCGAATTTTTATCTTGTTCAATTTTTCAGTAGCATATATATAATAAATAATTATATAGTATATTCTAAATATTAATACATTAATTATCTATGTGATATGCAATTTCCTACAAACTAAAACTTTCCCTCCAAGAAGGATGTGGGAGGTTCCTGAGGCTTAGGAAGGAAAGAAACCTTAGAAATCCCAGAATGTGAAACTAAGAGTCACAAGGCACATCACTAAAGCTATAGAAGCAATCAACAATGGCTGGAAAGAGGAGAATCTCTGATGAGTCTCACTTCCTGGAAAAGACTGAGTTATGGAGCTGCCACTTAGTTGTTTAGGAAGTCCTATGAGGTATCACTGGTTTTCTATCCACATTGAGTTACTGCCATGAGCTCATTGATTAACTGAATTGTTCTTTGGGCTGTTGTTGGTTTACTATATGAAGTGAGTGGACGCCCCTTCACTTTTCCATTTAAAACAATTTCTCCAGGAATATATTTAGTTGATGAAAGAGTCTGTCTTCCTTTGCATGTTCTTTAGTAATTGTTTTGTTTACTGTGTTTTTCTATATAACCCACTTTGTCAAAAGCAAGGATGGTTTCTTCTGCTATCAAAGTCTTTTGCAGAAATCCCTGGCCTATTGATAAATATCAGTGTTTTACTTGTGTTTTTCCTCTAGTAATTTCAGTTAAGATCTTTAATCAATGCTGAAGTGATCTTTGCATAGGGCAAGCAGCATAAGTCTAGTTTTATTCTGCTGTGTATGAAATCCAGTTTTCCCAGAGGCATTTCTTGAAGAGGTTGTCTTGTATCCATGATATGCTTTGGATATCTTTGCAAAAAAAAAAAAAAAAATAAGGTAGCTGTCACTATGTGTTATTTTACTGGAACCTTTATAACATCACATTGCTTTAATACATGTATCATGCTGGTTTTGCTACTAAATTTGTTTGAGAACAGGTATGGTGATGGCTACAGCTTCGGGCTTTTTACTTCAGATCACTTTAAATTATAGTTCTATAACAACTAACATTTAAAAAATGTAGATTTTTGATGAAAATGTAGATGGCTTTTCCTAACATGGCCATTTTTCACATTGATTCTGCTAATCAATGAACATGGGGTAGCTTTTCACTTACCAGTGTCTACATGCTTTGTTGTTGTTGTTTGTTTGTTTGTTTGTTTTTTCAGCATCTTAATGTTTTCACAGTAAAGGTCATTGACTTCCTTTGTAAAGTTTGTTTCTTAGGTATTTTTTTTTTTAATTACTGTGAATGGAAATTTTCCAAGGTTTCTTTCTCAGTAACTTCATCTCCATAAGTTCAATTCTGGTATATCAAATAGCCATTGTATGTCGTATGTTGATGTTATATACTGTTACTTTATTGAAAGTGTTTACCAGTTCTAAGAAGTTATATTGTCTATCAGTTGGGATAATTTGACTTTTTCCTTTCCTATTTGTATCTTTTTTAGTGCTCATTCTTGTCTTATTACACTAATTATAATTAAACAGGATACTGAATAAGAGTGGAGTTGGCATCCTTATTTCTTTCCAGATTTTAGAAAAAAATGTTCTCACTTTTTTCCACTTCATATGCAAGTATAGGTTTATAAAGTACATATATATTCTTACATATATTGATATATGTTAATATATATATATATATACATATATATATATAGAGAGAGAGAGAGAGAGAGAGAGATACATTCTTTTTTACATTATGATATTTTCCCTTTATCACTAATTTTTTCAGGGCTTTTACTATAAAGAAATATTGAGCTTTGTTACAGGCCTTTTCTGCAATGATTTGAAACGACCATGTGATTTCTCTCCTTAAGACTATTTACATGCTGTATAGCTACTGATTTCTAAACTTTGGTCCAAGCTTGCATCCTTGGAAAAAAACTTCTTGGTCCTAGTGCATTATCTCTTCACTGTGTTCTTGCACTTACTCTGTAAGAATTTCGACATCTGTGTTCCTAGAGGGAACTGGTCCATAAATTTACTTTGCTGTTGTATCCCTACCCAGTTATGATATTGGAGTAATGCTTTGTTGTGTTTTTTTTCTTTTTCTATTTTATAGACTAGCACAAGGAGCACTGGTGATAACTCGTCTTGAAATTTTGTTGAATTCAGCTGTGGATTTTGTTTAATCCTGGCATTTTCATTGTCTGGACACTTTTCATTGCTACCTTATGTTGTTGATTGCTAAGAGCCTGTTCAGGTTGTACTTCATGCTTGATTTATGTGGTGGTTGGAATAATGATCTGCATAGGCTCATATATTTGAATACTTGGAGACGCTGTTTTGAAAGAATTAGGAGGAGTAAGCTTCATTGGAAGGGATGTGACACTGGAGGCAGGTTTTGAGGTTTCAAAGGCTCGTGCCATACTGGTTATCTTTTTCTGATTCCAACTTGTAAATCAAAATGGAAGCTCTAAGCTACTATTTCAACATCATACCTGCCTGCCTGCTGCCATGATCCCTGTCATGAAGGTCATGATTTCTAAACCTCTGGAACCATGAGCCCCAGATTAAAGTCTTCATGTTATATGTTGCCTTAGTTACTATCTTAGCATAGCAATAGAAAAGTAACTACAAATTTAATTTTTTTCATATATGTCTAGGAATTCACACATTTCTTTTAGATTTTCCAGGGTTTTTTTTTTTTTTTGAATACACATTTTACAGGTATTCTCTAATGACTTCCTGGATTTCATTGGAAACTAGGAAACTCCTTTCCAGTTCTAACTTTATTAGTTTGATTCTTCTCTCATTTCTTTGGTTGTTTTGGCTTTTTATCAATGGTGCTTACTTGTTTTCAAATAACAAACTGTTTGATTTTATACATTGTTCTTTTAGTTGCTGTTTCATTAATTTTTGTTAAGGTCTTTTTAAAAATTTTCTTTCAGTCTACAGATTTTGGGTTTGGATTGTTCTTCTTTTATGACACCTGGAGGTACACCATTGTGGTTTTCTAATGCAAGCACATAGCTATAAACTTTGCTCTGAGAGGTTCCTTAGCTGTATCCTCAATTTTCTCCTTAGTTTTCTGAATCACCCATTTATTACAGAACACATCATTCAGTCTCAATGCATTTTTGAGATTTCTTTGGTCATTTTTCCATAAAATCTTAACTTTATTCCACTATGTTCTAAAAAAATTCAATAAATTATTGATATATGTTAGGATATGAAAATATTTCATTGGTATCCCAGAATATGATCTTTATTAGACTAGTTTCTAGGGCCTTCTCAGAGAACTATATGTTCTGTATTTGTTTAAAGTGCTACTATGTAGACATATATAAGTACATTTGATCTATGGTATAAATTAGCTATAATATATCACTACTGATTTTTGTTTGGTTGAAGAATCTGAGGTTGACAACTTTTGTTATTATTGTACCAGTATCTATCTTAATTTTTATGTCCATTAATGTTTCTTTTATGAAATTTTGGTGCACATATATTTACCAATATAATATCTTTTGACAAATTACTTTCTTTATTAAACTGTAGTGACCTATGTCACTATTATGTATTTTGACCAATTTTGATTTGGAGTCTACCTTATCAGATATTAGAAGTGTTGCATCAACTTCTTTTCCTCAAAATTAGAGGAAGACTATAATCAAAATATATTGAAGGAAAATTCTCAATAAAAAATAAACTAAAACTTAGAAGAAGACTGTGGAAATAGTAAATGAGTGAGATAAGGCAAGATGGCAGAGAAAGGGGACAGAGAGGGGAAGTAATATTAAATAAAGAAAAGGAAAAAGAGAAGGCATAGAGGTCATTGCTATAGAGAAGATAAGATAAAGAGGTTATAAAAGTTTTTTAAAAGAAAGAGATATGTTAGTAGGAATCTTTTTAGTTGTGTAGAAGTTACCTGAACAGCCATGGGTTAGAAGCTCTACGTACACACATCAAAACCCCAGTCAAAATGCACTAAACACATAGGAACTTTTTTCATCATTTTCCCAGAGTAATACAGATGTGGAAATTTCCGGATCTGACAGGTGATGCAGACTCACATGGTGTTTTACCAATACAGACTCTCATGCTGTTTCACTGAGGCAAGACCCATGGGAGGACATGTGATGTTTGGAGAGTGTATAAATAGGACTCAAGGTACAGTGATGGGATGCTTGCATAGTTAGTTTTGAAACACTTCATTGGTTCCATGTCTTTGCTGATCTTAGCATTCTTGAGAGGCATGGTAGAGAATTTCTATAAGCATCCCCTGATAGTCCTGGTTGTGCCTGCTGACTTGTGTTGATTTGGTGGAGATGTGGTGGTTTATGCTAGATCATGTCACAACTAGTGATTTGTGTTTAGTATCCTGATGCTACTGAACTAAACTACTGGTATCCTGACAACAGAGATTGGAAATGTTCCCAAGGACTACCTCTAAATAGGTTCACATCCCTTTTTCCTATTTATCAGCTTTTCTCCCCTACATTTGGAGGATGGGCTAGAAGGGGAGTCAAAATGTTTGAAAACTCTTATTAAAAGTAGGTTTAAAAAAATCTAAATCTACATTCATAGGTTACTATACAGAGCAAAACTCTCAATTAACATAGATGGAGAAACTAAGATATTTCATGACAAAATAAAATTTACACAATATTTTTCCCACAAATCCAGCCCTACAAAGGATAATAGATGGAAAACTCCAACACAAAGAGGGAAACTACACCCTAGAAAAAGCAAAAAAAGTAATCTTTCAACAAACCCCAAAGAAGATAGTCACACAAACATAATTCCACCTATAACAACAAAAATAACAGGCAGCAACAATCACTTTTCCCTAATATCTCTTAACATCAATGGACCCAATTCCCCAATAAAAAGGCATAGACTAACAGACTGGATATGTACATAGGACCAAGCATTTTGCTGCATATAGGAAATGCACCTCAGTGACAAAGGCAGACACTACCTCAGAATAGTATATTTCACATCAAAAGATGATGTCCATGAAAGATTGCACAATGTCTCCTTATAAGAAAAGGTTCTTGTTGCTTAGAAATCATAGGAACAGAAGGCCTCACTACCTAGATTTTGATTGCCTGCACTTTCTTTGTGTTTTATTTAATACAGAACTTTATTTCTATAAAATTGTGCTTCTGGTTGGTACCTTTAGAGAAAGTCGGTGGGTCACTGGGGGTGTGTCCTTGGAGATACATGTTGCCCGGGCTCCTTCATTTCTCTGCTTCCTGTCCAACATATGTAATTCCCTCTGTCATATATTTCCACTTCCATGATGTCATGCTTCTGAGTAGGTGATTAAGTGACCATTGTCTGAATCCTCTGAAACTATAAAGAATAAAATAAATCCAAAAAAAAAAGCCCAAAAACCAAAACGAAACAAAAACAACAGCAACAAAAAAACCAAAACAAAACAAAAAACAAAGCAAAACAGAACTATGCTTCTGAGAAGCCCTTACTACCTTAAGTCTGAAAGGCATGGGGCACCCTGGGTCTGGGTCACCCTGCATTGCAGTTTTTACTGGGACTGTTTTGGGCTTCACCTACTATTTTGGCATCATGTCTTAAGTGAATCCTCCTTTTCAGATGGTTCCAGACTAAACTATCCACTGAATGCTTACTGTACACTATGTCATCCCATGGAGAACAGTGCAATCTACAAGGTGATATGAACAAATAAATTTTATATTATTATCACTATACTAGAAGTGAGCAAAGGAAAATTATATTCATCTGTCTTCTTAAGGCTAGTAATCAACATGATAATAAATTGTTGGGGTTTAATTTCAATAATATGTTTTATTCTCTGTAAATGAATATGATACCCTTCTCTGTTTTCTAAATAAGACTAGAAAAATTATACATTTTATTTTACATTGACTGATAGGATATAGCCAAATTTATTGCAAAACCAATGTAATCCTTAACATTCTACCTTGACTATGCATTTGTTCTCCACCTTTCATTGTTCTTTGACAGAGGAAAAATTTATAGCACTAAGTGCCCTTGTAAAGAAATTAGAGAAATTGTATACTAGCAACTTAACAGTACAGTTGAAAGCTCTAGAACAAAAAGAATAAAAAATACGTAAGAGGAGTAGATGAGAGGAAATAATCAAACTCATGGTAGAAGTCAGCCTATTAGAAACAAAGAGAATTCTACAAAGAATCAACAAAAGCAAGAGCTGGTTCTCTGAGAAAATCAACAAGGTAGATAAACCTGTAGCCAGACTAACCAGACGGCACAGAGACTGTATCCAAATTAACAAAATCAGAAATGAAACGAGAGACAAACCAACAGAAAATGAGGAAATTCAAAAAAATCATTAGATCCTACTACAAATGCCTATACTCAAGGAAACTGGAAAATGTAGATAAAATAGATAATTTTCTAGAAAGATACCACAATATGATGATTAAATCATGAGCTGGTAAACTATCTAAGCAGTCCCATAAACCCTAAGGAAATAGAAGGTATTAAAAACCTCCCAACCAAAAAAAACCCAGGGCCAGATTGTTTTAGTGCAGAATTCTACCAGACAGTCAAAGAAGACCTAATACCAATACTCCTCAAACTATTCCATAAGCTGGAAACAGAAGAAATGCTACCTAATTCATTCTATAAAGCTATAGTTACTCTGATACCTAAAACACACAAAGACCTAACAAAGAGCAAAGTTCAGAGCAATTTCACTTATGAATATCTATGCAAAAATATCCAGTAAAATTCTTGCAAACTGAGTCCAAGAACACTTCAAAATGATCACTCATCATGACCAAGTAGAGTTTATCACAGGGTTTCAGGGTGGTTCAATACAAGAAAATCTGTCAACATAATCCACTACCTAAATAAACTCAAAGAAAAAAAATCACTTTATCATCTTATTAGAAGCTGAGGAAAAACAAAAACAAAAACAAAAAAACCTTTGACAAAAAGCAAACACCCCTTCATGTTACAAGTCTTGGAAAAATCAGGAATTCAAAGTCCATACCTAAACATAATAAAAGCAATATACAGCAAACCGACAGTCAATATTAAATTAAGCGGAAAGAAACATGAAGCAATTCCACTAAAATTAGGGACAAGATAAGGATCTTCACTCTCTCCCTATCTATTCAATATAGAAGTTCTAGCTAGAGCAATAAGACAACAAAAGGAGAACAAGGTGGAATAAAAAGAGTCAAGATATCACTATTTGCAGAAGATATGGTGGTATAGCTAAGGGGCCAGAGAAGTTCTACCAGAGAACTTCTATACCTGACAAACAACTTCAGCAAAGTGTTTGGATATATAACTAACTCAAACAAATCAGTAGCCTTCCTTTATACAAATGATAAATGGGATGAGAAAGAAAATAGGAAAATAACAACCTTCACAGTAGTCACAAATAATATAAATATCTCAGTGTAACTGTAACCAAGTAAATTAAAGATCTGTATAATAAGAACCTCAAGTCTCTGAAGAAAGAAATTGAAGATCCCAGAAGATGAAAAGATCTCCCATGCTCATGGATTGGTAGGATTAACATAGTAAAAATGGCCATCCTACCAAAAGCAATCTACAGATTCAATGCAATCCCATCACAATTCTTCACAGATATGGAAAGAGCAATTCTCAACTTCATATGGAAAAAGCAAAAAACCAAGGAGAGTGAAAACTATTCTTAACAATAAAAGAACTTCTGGGGGAATCACCATCCCTGATTTAAAGCTGTACTACAGAGCAATAGTGATAAAAAAAAAACCCACATAGTATTGGTACAAAGACAGACTGGTCAATTAATGGAATAGAACTGAAAACCCAGAAATAAATGTACACACCTATGGACTTTTGATATTTGACAAAGAAGCCAAACCATAAGTGGATAAAAGAAAGCATCTTCAATAAATGGTACTGTTCTAACTGGAGGTCTATATGTAGAAGAGTGCAAATTGGTCCATATTTATATCCTCGTACAAAGCTCAAATATAAATGGATCAAAGATGTCCACATTATACCAGATACACTGACTCTAATTGATGAGAAATTGGGAAACAGTCATGAATACATTTTACTTTGTTATTCCAACACTTACTTTCAAAGAAGGTGTGTACTTTGCCATTTTTGTAGGCAAATCTACACCATGGATCACAGGCTCCCAACCCTACTGGGCTTCCCTACTGTAAATGCCAAATACTATGCTTTCAATGTATGAAATTGTCACTGTGTGGCCAGAAGTGAGTCCAAAACCAAGTGAGGACGGAGGTCAAGTTTTTATAATCATTGGAATCACAAAGATGAGGATCAGATAGCACAGAATTCAGCTAGGCCCTGCCTTGTAGCCACATAGGACAGGGACTATATGGTGTCATTATGAAGTACAGAACCAAGGGTTATTCTGGGATTAGCCAGGGAGGAGAGTGAGATGGCAGTCCAAAAGTATACTGCTACAGAGAATCTGCCTGAGTGTATGTATTAGCTGGAATTTTCCAGCCCCAAGATGAATTATTGCCATTATATACTGGGGCAATGAAATTCCCTGATGGAAGGCTGACTGAGAATGATCTTCAGAAAAGGACAGAACTAAGGCGCTCTGGCAGCTGGCACCTGCATTGTGTTTCCTCTTGAACATTAGTATACTGGCCCTTTCCACAGCATCCTCCTACTCAGTCAGCTGACACCACCCAAAGGAAAGAGGCTGGCCTCATCTCTTCACTTTACCAGACACTGAGTTCCTGCTGCCGGAGAAAGGCAGGAGAGCTGCTCCGGTGTTGCTTGTCTTTCTTGTTTTGTCTGACCACAGCATGACAGAGCCAACCTAACCAGTATCTATTCTTTATCAAAGGGAGGATATCTACTCGGGTTGGAAATTTATCAAAGTTTTTAGGAGTGGAAAAGTTTCAGGAAATACACTTTGGAATTATTAAACAGGCACCATAGTTGTATAAAGCCTTTTTCTCACAACGTTAAATGGTAAGAGACACCACAGAAAATTGTCCATCTCTCTTCTCCAACCCAGATAAAATCTATCCTAATTATACTTTATGAGCAACTCATAAAGATATACTGCCACACTGAGGAGTACCAACAGTCCGGATAACAGCTGCAGCAGAGGCAGACAGGTCCTATACACCTTTAAACTAAACTACCATATTTGTGAGTAGCACATTACTTGTGGTCTAGACTTTCCTTAAGGCCTATTTGGGCCACTTAAATTCTCTTGCTCTTGAAAAAAAAATCACCAAGGAGTACAAACACTCTTATAAGCTTTCCAAAGACATCACCCCAGATGCTTTCAGCATGGTATTTCAATTCCCGACTATGCCTCTTTATCATTTCTAAAGCAAGAAATCAAGTAATTGCTTTTCTTACACCACCCAACCAAAGCCACAAATTGGGGCTAAAGCTCAGGAAAGTAATTTTCTGTGTTTTCCCCCAGGTGCCATCTTAAAATTCTGTACACACACACACACACACACACACACACACACACACACGTGTTCATGTTTGATGAAGGTCAAAAGTCAAAGTTGGATGTCTTTCTTCAGCCATTGCTCACATTAGTTTTTATTGGCACAGACAGTCTCTTACAGACTTGGAGATTGCCAAGAAGGTTGGCCTGGTTAGTCAGCAAGGCACAGGCATGTGTCTCTACATTATCTGTGCTAGCACACCGGTCTTTTGTGTGATGTCCCTTAGTCCCAGACTCATCTTTACGTGATATCTACATACACTAGTTGAGGGTGTTCTTAGTTGAATATGGTGGCTCACTCTCATATAATCTCATCATCACGCTGATAGCTGAGACAAGAGGATGACTCAGACTGTGAGAAGCTACAGAGATCATGTTTCAGTTTTGCAATCTCCAAAGTGATGCTCTCAGGAAGTATTTTAGAATGCACACAAACACTGCTCTCTTGGGTAGTATTTGCAACATATGTGGTTTTTTTTTTTTTTTTTTTTGTCTCATCTTTGATTCCTTTTGGTGGTACTTATGCTGAGACAAATACCAACATGCATCCATCAAATAAGTACATTATTTAGATAGAGGTGGTCTGTGTGCTGCAACACACTTCTCTATGCGGATCTGGTGTGTCCAGCCAGGGGTTCCCTTGCTATTGTTCTTATTCATTATGTTATTCTCAATACAAAATTATTTTATAATCATTCCGGCAAAATAAAAATATTATTCTCTTTGCACAGTTCAGTAATATGGGCAGTCAGTTATAACAATTATGAATAGAAGGATCAGAAACAGAGTTAAAATTTTAGTTAGCAGGATAGATTTATTGAAAAAAATGGTAAAGTTCAAATTCCACTGCAAGATCTTCAGTTCACATAGCCATTTCATCTTTCAAAGTCTGTCCTTGAGTGGTGACCATACATCTGTCACTCAGTTCACTGACAGATAACAAAGCATAGAAATATGTTGACTTTTTGTCTTCAGAAATAAGCCCATATGACATTTCACAAAAGTGATAATTTATAGTGGGAAATGATGAACTTAGATAAAGTTACAACCAGGCAATGGGAAATGGTAATGCTGGAAACCAATGTGGATGGGAAATAAATGGAGTTAGACAAGAAACAGCCGACTGGAGGATAATGGCCATATCAGTGTCCCAGAGACTCTGATTTACATCCAGAAGAACTTAGTGAAGGTGAATTTACAGTGAAGGATTGAGTTTCCAGAGGGACAGTAGTAAACATGGCATTGAAGGAGCTGTCAGAGCAGTTTTATGGTACTAGAAGAGCAAAGAGCAGCATGGAAGATGATCCCTGCTCAGAGATCAGAGCGGCCCCGTGGAGGCACTGAAATGATGCTTGCTTCATATACTAAAGCATATGATGACAAGAGCAGACTATTCCAATACATGTCTTAGAAATAAAAAATCACAGGCTCTAAATGTCCATAATATTTCAATTTATAGAATACTGAATAAATATTTTACTAGTTTTTATAGTCTTATATTTAATTATAAGACAAACTTTAGTGAAGCTATTAAAGTTTCATTAGAAATTATAATATTCTCAGAAAATTATAATTTTCTCACTTCCTAAAATATACACATATATGTTATATATGTATATCCACATGTATAATATGTATGTAGGTATATATGTATATCAATATATACAAATATGTGTACATGTATATATATGTATACAGATGTATAGGTATATGTGTACATATGTTTATGTATGTTTATGGATATATGTGTGTATGTTTATATGTATATGTGTATTGGTATATATGAACATATGTGTACATGTAGGTATATAGGTATATAGGTATATAGGTATATAGGGGTATATGTCCATATGTGTATATGTATATAAGTGTGTGGGCATATATGTGTATAGGTGTATAAGTTTATATGTACATATAAACTCTCTGTCTCTCTCTGTCTTTGTCTCTTTCTGCCAGAGAGAGGCTAACAAACAGAAATTCCAGCTAGAAGTCCAATACTGTAGTGAATTAACCCCCAAACATTACAGGATACATGACAACTTTTTGTTATCCTCCAGAAATTAATGGTAAGACACTATCGGTTGAAGAAACTACACACTGAACATGGAACACTGAATCTGGTACTGACTTGGAAGTTTCATCCTACTTTTCATAATGCTAGAAGTTGCTATGCATGGTACCAGAGGAGAAAAGTACTTATCAATCTTACCGAGCTATGAACTCTCAAAGCTATAATAATGGCCAGCCTGGGAGGACATGCCCACTGATGCAATAGTGTTATGAATATCACTGGAGCAATCAGCCACCTTTTGACTGGATTTAAGAACCACTTTATGAGATGAAACCTGTACCTGGCATTCCTGTCAGGGGAAAGCACCTGAGATAGACAGGCCAGAGGCCCTAAGAGAGAATACACTATTGTTGATCTGCTAAATGGACACAATGTTAAACCGACTCCCAGTGACTTTTTATACCCACAGATTAGTGCATCTCTCAATCGTCATTATAGAAGCTCATTTTGCAGTAGACATTGACTAACACAGAGACTCAACAACTCACTCAGGTGCATAGAATAAGAAACTATACAGTCCTCAGCCATGAGTGGGATATTTATATTACATCATCTCCTTCAAGGAGTCATTGTGGAAAAGGAGAAGAAAACAAACAAGAGAGAAATAGATCTGGGAGGAGATGGGGGAAGATTATCATAGTATATTGTATGAATTTTTTAAGGAACTAAAAATGTTTGAAAACGATGTTTTTCTTGACTTTTTAAGTTTCCACGGTCATTGTTATTGTACTGTGGTTGTGCACAAAGCAACAACAGGTTGTATTGTTTCTTCTTTTTATTTATAATTTCTTCTTGATTAAAGTAGGGACTGACTTATATGAGAAATACAACACCTTCCTTTGCTCAATTTTTATCCCAAACCTAAAGCATTTAGCTCATATCTGATCAATTCCTTATGAAATGAGTTTGTTTCACAACTGCACTGTCTTAGTTAGGATTTCTATCACTGCGACCACATCACAACCTGCGCACATCATGTGCACATCACACACATGATGTGATCACATCATGACCAAAATGGAACAAAAGGGTTTATTTGGCTCACACATCCATATTGCTGTTCAGTAGTGAAGGAAGTTAGGACAGGAACTCAAACAAGGGAGAATGCTGGAGGCAGAAGTTAATGCAGAAGCTACGGATGGGTGCTGCTCACTGGCTTGCTCAGCCTGCTTTCTTATAGAACCCAGGAACACCTGCCCAGGGATGGCACCACTCACAGCGTGCTGAGCCTTCCCCATTAATCACTAGTTTAGAAAATGCTGGACATCATGGAGTCATTTTCTCAACTGAGGCTCCTTTCTCTCTGAAGTTTCTAGCTTGTATCAAGTTGAAACACAAAACCTTAGCAGGTCTTAACATGCCATACTGGTAGGAATATGGAAGGCAGGACGCTGAGGGTGATTTGAATCGTAGGGGCCTGGCTCAAGAGGTTTCAGAGGTGAAGAATTTTAGTATGTGGCCTAGAGACTGTACTTACAATATTTTGGCTAAGAATGTGTCTGCTTTTTGCCCTTGTTGAAAAAGTTTGCTGAGTTTAAAGTAAGGAGTTTTGGATGAATTGCATTGAAAAGGGAAATCTCAAAACAGGCTAGTTCAGATTCTGTCATGTGTTTATTAGTGTTCAAACTTGTGAAGATTCATAATGAAAACGAACAGGCTGAGAAAGTAAAACTACAAAATATGCAGATCAGGGGAAAAGGGCACCAGAAAGTAAAATGGAGCTACAGTCTATGTTCAAGGAGATGAACAGATTAAAGAAGAGCCCTATGTTAAATGGAATAAAGGGATTGATGACTCCAGGGTAAGATCCTATCCAGATAAGCTTCCAACTTCTGAAAAGGAAATTAGGAAGAACTTAGAGCCAGGTGTGGTGGTGCTTTAAGCCCAGCCCAGCACTCAGAAGGCATAGGCTGATATGGGGTATCTGTAAATTCAAGGACAGCCTGTTCTATAAAGCAGCCAAGCTTAGGCAATGAAGGAAAATATTGGAAACAGAAATCTAAAAGTGATGTAATTGAATGAGGGGGCAGTGTTCCAGTTCCAGCAAGCAGCAGAACTTGGCATCTTTGGTCATGTGATTCTGGCTTTAGAGTCAAGGGTAGAAGAAAGGAATTATGGAACCTCCCTTTGTGAGTAACAAAAGCCACTGAGGACTGTGTTGTGGGTATCCCTGCATGGAGGCACGGGAAGGCCAGTGTGTGAAGCTCTGAAGGTAAAGCCTAGATTATCTTGGAAACCTGAAAATGTTGGAGATTCCAGAGCCTTGGGGTACTCCTGAGGAAGGCTGCTAAAAGGGAGTGGAACCAGCCCAAATAAAAGATGCAAGTTACAGTTAACAAAGCTGAAAAAAGTTGGAGATCTGAAGAAAACTTTGACATTAGACATGGAGATTCAATTTGGAGTTTTCCCAGCAGGTTTTAAATCTTGCTTTGATCCAGGACTTCTTCACTATGCTTTTTTCCCTACCTTGTTAGAAGTGATCTGCTTTTTGTTTTTGATTTTTCAAGGGATTACAGTTTAAGGGATGCACAAATCTCAGAAGAGAGTTTGAACTTTCAACTTTTAAACAATGCTGAGACTAATATAGGACCTGGGAGCCTTTGACTTTGAACTGAATGCATTTCTGCATTATGCTTTGGCTACAAGCCTATGGGAGCCAGGGAGTGGAATGTGGTGGTTTGAATAGGAATCGTCCTCATAGACTCATGAATTTGAGTGTTTGGTCACAGGGAGTAACACTATTAGGGAGTGTGGCTTTGTTGGAGTAACTGTGGCCTTGGAGGAAGTGTTTCATTGTGGAAGTAGGCTTTGAGTTCTCATATGCTCAAGTGACACCCAATGTAGTACAGAGACTCATTCTGCTGCCTGTGTATTAAGACGTAGAACTATCAGCTCCATACCTCATGTCTTCCTGAATGCATCCTCTCTATCATGATGAAAATGGGCTGAACCTCTGAAACTGTAAACCAGCGCTAATTAAATGTTTTCCTTTATAAGTGTTGCTGTGGCCATGGTGTCTCCTCACAGCAATAGAAACTAAGACTTGCACCTTCACAACACACATCAAGTCACTTTACACACACACACACACACACACACACACACACACACACACACACATACACACTGATACCTAAATTGAAAGTGTATCTAAAATTTACTGTCAATCTGGAACTCACATTTAAAAAGTCTTCAGAAATGATTAAGCATATTACTTTGGGTTATACTTCAGATTCAGTATTGATCACATCAGGATGCAGCCAATAATGGGACAAAGGTACAAAATCTAATTGATCAATATGTATAATGTAATGTAATTGGCCTTTTTGGAGTGTTTGTGGGCGGACAGTGTGAAAGTCTAGTTTTGTGTGTGTAACAAGAAGAACTGCAAGAGTAGTAAACTTATCTTTAGTGAATGGACACAGACATTCCACAATTATGGAGATTGTACCATTCCTGTCCTGTTCACTGGAGAGGGACACAATCCTACCAGAGGGGAAATATCATAGAAAGTACATTCTAACTAAAGTTCATTGTCTTGAACTTCTCAGTGAAAACTCTTCTAATTTATCACTTTAGATCTTAGAAATTACTAAATTTGACAACAAAGGCATTATTTTATGGAGCTTTATAAATGAAGGAAGTAACACTTGAAAGTTAAAGCCAATCAGCTTTGGAAATATCCCAGAGATGATGTGTTTCATAAATATTTAATGAGCCTTCAAGTAAATATAAAGTAAGACTCAATGATATGATATAAAATATTAAGTTCTTTATGTTCTATGATGATATTTATTTAACTTGGCATAATAATGGATCATTATAAGACTTTTGTGAGTCAATTTTGTTCATAGATCCCCAAACAGTATTATAACATCCGTGTATATGCGTGAAAAAATGCCCTTGGCACTATATTTTATCTCTAAAACTTTAGAAATGCAATGATTTGCCCATCTAAAAGCTGACAGTGTTCTTGCTGCTCCATATAATCTGAATGAAATAGTGTCTTCAAAACATAGTACTGACACACATGTGGATGACAGAGACTGTGGCAGCATGCACAAGTCTAAGGCAGACAGATTCCAGGAACCAAAAAGATAAAGTAGACATGAAATCAAGAAGGTGTCTCCAGGAGTATTTTCCTCCTGCTTATGAGGAGAAATTTAGCTTTTACCATTGGAGTCTCACTGGATATAGAAACTGCACTTGGGAGTAGGCCCATTTGTGGTGGTAGGTAGCCACCAAAAATATTATTTTGAGATATTTTCTGTCTCTTGTTGCTTTTGGGGGGCATTTTAAAAGAGTTTTTACTTGTATATTATGATTTCTGATTCTGTGTTTTGATGGGTTTTGTGTTTGTGTATGCATCTTTCTGTGTGTGTTTCTTGTGCCTTTTCTGTCTTGATTTTTGATTTTTTTATTCTTTTAAAAATTACTTGTTTGTTTTGTAAAGAGAGAGAAAGAAGGAGTGGTATTGGGTGAGTAGGAAGGTGGTAGGGATCTTCAAGAACATGGATTAGTGACATGGGGGTGAGGTCATGATCAAAATAGATTGTGTGAGAAAAAAGGTTTTCAATAAAAACAAAAAAAATTCTAGCAAAAGAAACACACACACACACACACACACACACACACACACACACGAAGACAGAGAGAGAGAGAGAGAGACAGACAGACAGACAGACAGACAGAAAATCTCAAAGCCATTTCTTTGAGATGCCTCATGAATAACATAAAATGAAATGTAAACAAGTTCTTCCTAGCATCATTAGTGTTAGGTGTAGCAGAATATTTCTCCCACTACTGTGTATAAAGCTCGGCGATGAGGCTGTATGAGAGGTAAGTGGAGTGAGGAGTCAGAGGGAGAGAAAGAGAAGGAGTTAGGAGCAGGAGGAGGAGAGAGACATAGGAGCCATGGAGAACCACATGTGGGTCCATGACGGTCTTAGGTAATGACTTATATTTAAGGCTAGATATTAGAAAACACCTCTAATCATGTGGGCATCTTGTTAATTGGGGATTACCAAATATATAAAGCTATTAGATAATCTTTAAGCATTAGATTCTCATTTCTACCGGGTACCATGTGGATGGCGGGATGGCCTGGGCTCAGCCAAACATTGTGGAGACAGTGTGGTAGATTGGCAGAGACATCTCCCATGCTAGCTTCTCCTGGGTGCCAGGGCTGGCACTTTTGGTGCCTTTCGCCAGCATGAGCCTCCACGGTCAGAGTTGAGCAGCGATGGGAGCAGGCCTTGTCTAGTCGGGAACATGGTGGCCACCTCAAGCCAGATTGGATGCAACTGATTTAAATATTACCATTAACAGTTAGGTATATATATATATATATATATATATATATATATATATATATATATTGTTTGTTTGTTTTGTTTTGTTTGAGACAGGGTTTCTCTGTGTAGCCCTGATTAGGTATATTTTTATCTCAAGGAAACACTTGGACATTTACTGAGGCTGTTTTTTCCCCACTGAGCATCCCCCACTAATGGAACAGAACAGTTGCATTTTTTTTTTTTTTACTATTTATGGAATATTGGTTCCAATTATCTTGGATACCTTAATCTTCTTTCATTGTCTGAAAGATTTAAATAGGTTTCTCAGTATCTACTTTTGCCTGGTGAATTTGTTCACAAATGGCTGAGCAATTTAATTGACACTTCGATTTTAACAGCTAAGGCTTTATGAGTCCCACTATATCTTGGCTTTTTACTGAGTAATTTGATAGTCACTAACGGTTTTTACACCTGTGTGTTACCATTAAGTTACAGAATCAATCAACAGTTTGCAGAAGTCCTAAATAAATGCAGTTTCAAATGAAAAGCAAACCCACCAAGGAAATGAACTTCTGGTTATCATTTAGAGCCCCATACCCCTCAAACTCAGTGCAATAAGTAAAACTTCAAATTACACCATTAGTTGAAGACATAAATTAGAAGCCAGGAAGCTGTAAGCTGTGGCTGCCTACAGAGACTTCAGTGAGGAAACACAGCTGCCTTCCTGCTTGGAAAGCTGTTTCTTTACTCTCTCTCTCTCTCTCTCTCTCTCTCTCTCTCTCTCTCTCTCTCTCTC
>JANHMN010000013.1:41170879-41208935 GCA_030674055.1 Rhabdomys pumilio
AACATGATCTATCTGCAGACCATGAATATACAACATGATCTATCTGCGGACCATGCATATTCAACACTTCTATTTACTTTTCAGAAAAGATTAATAAGTCTCTACTCAAGCAGCTCGAAACTTTTCAAAGCCAGTCTTGTATGCCATACTCTGCCTCTTGACTTAAAATACTAAAAAGAGTGGTCAAATCTTTGGGTTTCCCAAGAGCAGGACATAATGATACCAAAATGACTATAATTTTACATAATTATTTGTCATTAAAATATAGTATAAATTATGGGAGTTTAACAACTAAAACTGTACATTAGATATATTTTTATAAATGACATGGGAAGGTACATATTATGGGGATATGTTATGTTTTCAACACACTTAATGTTAGAATAAGAATAAACATTTCTATCTTCTAAGGCAGTTATCATTTATTTGAGGTAAAATATCATTCATATATTTCCTCCCAGATCTTGTAAAATATGTAATCTATAATTGATATTTATAGTCACCCAATGAAAGGGTTAAAATTTTTCAAAATCTCCTAGCAGACTGGGCAGAAGCAAGAGTGCAGGTCAGCTTGGTTGTGAGCTCTGTGTTTCAGGAACTTGGCTGACCACAAGGTAGATGGTTGATTATGAATAGGCTCTTAAAGAATAACCTATACAAAATGTTCCCCATGACTGTTCCTTAGACCCTGTCACAAACTGAATAATGGGCTGGGACTTTCCACAGGTACTCTCCAATAACCCTTCTTTACTCCCCCTGGGTTGTGGTTTCCCCCCTGAATTGTGGTTTTTGGCTTTAAATTCTCTCTGTCTCCAAAGCCCTGGGGTCAGAGCCCACTGCCCCTGCGTGGGTCATGGGTCTTGACCTCAACATGTTGATCAAAATATACCTCTTGCTGATTGCATCAAGTTTGGTGTCTTGTGAGCTAATGTGTGGCTGCGAATTCTGGAGGCTTGGGTGAGGTCCTCCCTTCATGGAGGCCTTACACCTACAATGGATAGAACACCAGAACTGATTTCTCTTATCTAACAGCACTTAGTATTCACTAATGAATGTTTGACTATCTCTGTCTCTTCCTCATGATTTCTAGCCTCTAGAAACTGCTCTTTTGTTCTTAACCTCTGTACAGAAAATCAACTTATACATTACACATGCACGAGCCCATGCTGTTTCTGTGTTCATATGACTGACTATTTTGATTTCCCATGAGACCTACAGTTCCATCAACCTTGTCAGAGATGGCAGGATGCAATCATTCTGAATGACTGAATAGCATCCCACTATGCACGAGTACTGCATTTTATTTATCCATTCATCAGTTCACGGATAGTTAGGATAATTCCATTTCCTGGTCATTGAGAATAGTATTTCAATATATAAAGGCATACAGGCATAATCTCTGTATATGTAATCCAGTTCTAGGTTTGCTGATGGGTGCAGTACTTCTAGTCTTCTTTTTTCAAAAATCTTTGTACTGTTTTCCATTCTCACTATAAAATTGAAATCCTACCAGTTGGATAAAGGCTCTCCTTTCCTTTTACCCTTGTCTGTACTGATTAGCATAAAAACACTCTAACTAGAGTGAGATACATGGTCACTTTGCTTTGCATTTTCTGATGATAAGAGATGCCCTTCTCCTTTTGTTCCACTGGGAAGTTTTAATTTATGTCTTTTGAAAGATGTCTGTTTAACTATTGTCCAGTTTTTTTCAATTAAATTGTTGACTTTCCCCATTACTGTATATATACATATATATACATATATATATATATATATATATATATATATATATATATATTCACTACCTAATCAAATATAATTAAAAAAATATTTTAATAGAATTTGATACTTTCAACTCAATACATTTCAATTATTTTTGCCAAGTTAAATTTCCTAATTTTCTTAACCCTGTCTACCTATAATAGTCTACTAGAAAAACAAGACATTTTGGGGAAAATATATGTGTAGAAGAAGAAATTATTAAGGCATCTGATGCTGCCTGTCTCTGAGGACTTGCCTGTCCTAATTACACAAAAATTCAGCCAACCAGCTCACTCTAATTTTTTTTTTCTTAATTGGCTGTCACGGTTTTTAAACTATGGCTGGAAAACTTAATTTACATTGACTTAGAAAAATTTTAGAAGTAAAAGTCTAAAAGCTATGTTCACGTTGGTCCCAACAACATAAATTCTAACAGTACCACTTGTCTGAGAAGGAGCACTTCTGGACCTATCAGTGGGGACTATCTCAGGTTACATCACTCCTGACCTTGTCACTAGGACCGTCTTTCAGAAATGAAGAGTCCTGTTTTAGCTTCAAAGTTAAAATTTACAATTCTATTTCCTAAATAAGTACATTTAAAGGGCATAATTTAAAAAAAATAAAAATCTCAAAGTTGGGTGGAAAGGAATGGAAGTTTGGAGAGGAGTTGGGTTGGTGAATTGTGTTCAAAGTATATTTTTAAACTCACAAATAATTAAACATTCCTTAAGAAAGACACAATACATTAGATGGACTTCTGGGAGTATTGTAGAAGAGTTGGGAGAAGGATTGAAGGACCTAGAGGGAATAGAGACTCTACAAGAAGACCAGCAGAGTCAACTACCTGGACCCTTGGGGGTTCCCAGAGACTGAACCACCAACCAAAGAACATACATGGGCTGGACCTAGCTCCCTTCTCACCACATATGTAGCAGTTGTACAGCTTGGTCTTCCAACTGGAGGGGGGTTGCTGGAGTCAGGCTGTCTCTGACTGTTGCCTGCCTGTGGATCCAGGTTCCCTAATTAGGGTGTATTGTCTGGCCTCGGTGGAAGAGGATATGCCTAGTTCCTCGGTGACTTGAGGTGTCAGGATAGGTTGGTAGCCAGTGGGGCCTCCCCTTTTTAACAGAAGGGGATGGGGGAGGAGCTGTGTGAGGGAGGGACTGTGAGTATGTGTAGGGGTTTCCATGATCAGGATAGAAAGTGAATAAATTAATTAGTGGAAAAAAGAAAGACAATTCTTTGTGTAATGCAAATGATAATGCCATCTCTTGGCTATAAGTCAAACTCTCAATTCTATTGTGTATTTCAGCCCAGGTTTACTTTTAAGCCTATTGGCTATGGAAGGCTGGTCTACATGACTATGTGCTTAGCACTCAATCCAAACCCCAAGAAAGACATTTCTTAGAGGTTTTCTAGCTTGGAGGGTCGGCTAGCCTCAAGTTTGTTCCCATCGCTAAGCCCTTTCAGCTCCTCTCCCTGAACTTTCCTAAATGGCTTTAAAATACGCAACTGTTTCATTCATTCTCATTTTCAACTATCATTTTAAAGAGCCTATTGCTTCCTCTTTTCTCATTAATGCAATTAGAATTTAGAGTTTTTATATAATCAAATATACATAAAACATTAATTTAGCTTTGTTTAAAAAATAAATATATATGTATATGTACACATATCCATTCATATATAAACATATATAGGACCTAGTTGCTGTTATTTATCTCCTAAACATTTGAAAATCAAACTTAAGAAAAAGTTCTTTATAATGCTAAAACATGGAGCTTAACTTCAAACTCTTTGCATTAGAAACACAAGAGTACAAACAGTAGTTAATATAAAGAGAAAACCAAGAATTCTTTAGGAAAGAGTCCATGGCTGTAATAGTGGTGATTCAATGGTAATAGCTCCACCTAAATAACATATTTAGTTGAGAGCACTGTGACGGCTCATCTTGGCTGTCAACTTGACTACACATGGAATCAATGAAAACCCAAGCATTATGAAACACCTGTAAAAAATTCTCTTGATTGGATCATTTGAGTTGAGGAGACCCATTTAAAAACTGGGCAGCAGCTACAGGGCAGGCCATTTAAAGGACTTTGAAGACAGCTTTGTTTTATGCCTTCTTGCCTGACTCTTGCTAGTAAGTTCATCTACCCTGGTGATTAGGCATTTCTTCACTGGTATTAGAACCTATTTCTACAGGATTCCAATGTGGAACAAAGACCAGCTAAGACACCTAGCCTCTTAGACTGAAGAACCACTGGATTATTGATCTTTCTGTTTGAAGCAAGCCATTGTTGAACGAACAGGGCCACACAGCCTGTAAGTCTCGCTAATAAGTCCCTTTTAAATACATACCCACAGGTCTGTTCCTCTAAGGAACTCTGACTGATACAAGCACATAAACAGAAACAAAAGAGGAAACACAAAAAGGTTGTATGTGATGCTGAAAGAGGGGAAGATGTAATCAATTTCCAGAAATGGAAATTTTAGAATTAATCAGTATCTTATTTCTTCAACAGAAACTCTGAAAAAGTATAAACATTTTTTATTTTAGAACAAACACAAACAATCTATATTAGTTAGTTAATCAATATGAGCTTAAAATTAAGAAAATCACATTTTTTAAAACAATTTTCTTTTACATTTAAATTGTTACATTTAAAACAATTCATCCTGATGTTTTTATAACATCTGGGACTCTACATAATATGCCACATGACAATTTAGTGACATTTATTATCTCGAAAATAAAAAGAAAAAACATTTGTAAAGAGAAAACATAAGTAATTGGGTTAAAAAAAAAAAAGCAATAAATAAAGGTTAATTGACAAGAACCCAGAAAGCATTTTTTCAAAATGTGATTGGCAACATTTTGCATTTTTTGAACTCTTAACAGCATAATGATGTAAAAGTTAAGAATTATAAGCAGTTACCCTTCAAGCAAGGGGTTAAGTGACAAAGCCTCATTTCCGTATTGGAAATGGCGCAATACTAATGACTTGTTTCTGCTTCAATTTCATGCATCATTCTGCTATTTTGTCTGTATTCTCATTAAAAATTGTCAACTATTTTCAATTATTGATAGTTCTGCACTTTTCCTATAAGCAAAATACATCTCAATTTATTTCATAAGATTATAAAGATAAAAAAATTACATTTTAGGCTGACTGCTTTTTAAATTTGTTTAGTTAAGGACACTTTTTAAAAAATGAAGTCACTAAACAGTTTCATTTTATTAACTTGACAAATATAATATTCAATATTTTCTCTTGTGTTCCACTTGTTAATGAATTTTATGTATATTTATTTTGCTTATGTTATCTGAAATAACTTTGAAAGTAATTGAGACATTTATCATTTTATAGAGGCAAATATTAAGATGAGTCTCTGCATTTGTTTATTTTTAATTGAAACAGAACTTTATTTAATAAGTAGAAAGAGTCTGTCTTACAACTAGTCCTTTCTAATGGCTAGAGAGATGGATCAGCCCTTAAGATTATGTACCTCTTGATGAAAACCCATATTTTGTTCCTACTACCCACATCAGGAAAACAACAAGCTCCTGCAACTTTAGCTTAAGGGACACCCAAAACTTCTGATCTTCATGGGCACCCACAGGCACATGCATATACTCACATGTGCATGTAATTGATAAATAAATCTTCCAAAAGACTGTATTTCTCATACTACAACAACATAATATGTATCTGAAACCCCAAATCCCAAATCCTTAAATCCACTATTTTAGTCAGTTAATTTAAAATGTTTCGGTTTTTTTTTTTTTTTTTTTTTTGGTTTGCTTGTTTTTATTTTTACTTCTATCCTAAATTATAAGAAATCATGAGAATACCAAAGATTGTGACTTCATCATTAGTAGCAAGAACAGCAGCAGTAGCACAGAGTAAGTACCCATATGATTACTGAATAAATGAATCACCAAAACTTTTATCTCCAAGACCCTAAGACTTATATGGATGCATGTATACCTAGTATCTTAGTTAGGGTTTTATTGCTGTGAAGAGACACCATGACCAAAGCAACACTTATAAAGACAAATATTTAATTGGGATGGCTTATACTTTCAGAAGTTTAATTCATTATCATCAGGGTGGGAAGTGTGGCAGTTTGTAGGCAGACATGATGCTAGAGGAGGAGCTAAGAATTCTACATCTTGATCCAAAGGCAACCAGGAGGAGACTGAATATGTTTCACCCTGAGTATAGCTTGAGCATTTAAGACTTCAAAGCCTCATCTCCATAGTGGCACACTTACTAATTTAAAAAAGCAGTTAGACTAAAATGTAATTCCTTTATCTTTATAATCTTATAAAAATAGTCAACAATAACTGCTTGACTATTTTTTACATTATTTTATTCGATATTTTATTTATTTACATTTCAGATGCCATACCCCTTCCCAATTCCCCCCCACCTATTAATTTCCTATTCCATCCCTCCTCCTCCTTTTTTGCCTTTATCCTGTTTAAATTACTTGCAAGTATTAAGGTCAGTTTTAGGTTGAGAAACTATCAATACAGTAGATGCAAATAGTCCAGTAAGAAGAAAGACAGTAGCCTGGCAATGGTGGCGCACACCTTTAATCCCAGCATTTGGGAGGCAGAGGCAGGCGGATTTCTGAATTTGAGGCCAGCCTGGTATACAGAGTGAGTTCCAGGACAGCCAGAACTACACAGAGAAACCCTGCCTCAAAAAAACCAAAAAAAAAAACAAAACAAAAAAGAAGAAGAAGAAGAAGAAGAAGAAGAAGAAGAAGAAGAAGAAGAAGAAGAAGAAGAAGAAGAAGAAAGACATCCTGTGATAACAATTTATTTCTAAGGACTTATGAGGATAATCAAAATATCTGAGCATACTTCCCTGTCCTAGCCCAAAGTCATTTTCATGCCTGAAGAGTACTTCTTTGTTTTAGCTTAAGATTTAGATTTCAGCCTATAATAATTTCATTGTTCTAACCTAAGATTTAGATTCTTCCCTGAAATTTCTTCTTTGTTCTAGCGTAGGATTTAGATTTCTGCCTGAAATTACTTCTTTGTTTTAGCCCAATGTCAGATTTCTGCCTGCAGTCCATTTCCTTGTCCTTAGACTATGCCAGATTCCTTCCAAGCAGCCCATTTCCTTGTCTTTGGCCAATGACAGATTTCTGCCAAGCAGCCCCAAAAGCTCTCCACATCTCCCCCTTTTTATTAAATAAAGCAGACTACGCCTATCTTAGGTCATTCTGACAAAAAAGCCTTCCTTACTCCTCATGGAAAATGCATTATCAGAAGCAATGCATTGCTGTCTTAAGTTGGTAAGGCTCTGTGCAGAATCTTACCCATCTTTGGCTTGCCAGCCTGTTAAATTAATAACTCTGTCTGGGGGTCCATTATCAGTTTTAAGTCATGTACTTTGACTGCCAGCCTGTTGATGTAGTTAGGGGCAAGCTTTTAACACGATGGGCAGGAAAAAGTATTCCCAGGACAAGAAGGGCTACCCTGATCAAGCTATATATGCCATTATTGAAGTTTGACCAAAATAGAAATACTGACCTCAGACCATGGATAATTTTATCGGCCTGATCTACAGCATCAACGGTCAACAGAGCAGCATTCTTTAAATTAATAATCTCACTATGCAAAGTTAACACAACCAGAGAGGAGTTAGGATCATGCCAAATATCCTATGGGTGTCTTTAAACTTTTTTCTAATTATAATGACAATCATTGTAAATTTTAGAAGTAACACTACTCCAATGATATTTGTCATGACACTTGGGATGGCTCCTAACTCATGAACCTTGAACCTCCTTCAGATAATTTGAATAGGTTATAAAGCATCATCTGTTGTTCCAATACCTATATAAATTCTTTTGTATACTCAATACATTAGTAACTTTTTTTTTGCTAGATGGTTAACAAAAATAGTTGTCTTAACTCTTTGTGTCAATACTATTGCAGAAGCAGTGGTGCTAGCAATTAATGAAATTAAAGCTGTTATACCAGCAATAATCAAGCCTGCTACCCTCTTGCTTCTGATTAAAGCCTAACTCACTTCTTCCAGCACTTTCAAGCTTTTTTCAGAGAATGAAGGTTTTTCTAATACTCAGGGCTGTGAGACAAAAGTTGGTAGATAGACCCTTGTAACAGACATGCCATGTTTCAACACACTAACACAATTGGAAATTATATAGTCAATGCATCTTACAATAAATACTGTAGAAGAGACAAAACCAATTTTAGCTGAACAATTAAAACAGCCTTAAAACATGCACAAACCATTGTTTGAAATCCACATCCTGTCCCAACTTTATCTCTTGCTATCATAACATCATAGTGAACTACAGCTAACTTCCAAATATGTCTCTGAAAATGTCCAGATCCAGCCTTTCAAATGTAGAATGTTATTTCCAATATTGGATTGATTTCTAAACCAGTACATGATTGAGTCCTAATAGCTGGTCACCTTTAAGAAAAATACATTATAATTTCTGTTTTTGATTCTCTGTCCCACAAGGTCTAAAAACTTGAGACAAGGCAGCTTGTCCCATCTGGGATATAGGCAAGCAAAGGTGGGTCAGGAACATATGTCCAATACAGCTCTCCAGTCACCCTTGTCAGGGCACTTAGCAAGCTCACAGGTCGGCATCATTCTTTGTCTCAGCAACAGTGTCTTACTGATCTTTTTAAAGATCCATGGGCCTTTTCCACAATACCTTGTCCTTGAGGATTATATGGAATCCCCCCAAAAAATTGTTGACAAAAAGTCTACTACAATTACCAGTTGCATTATGGTTTTATTTTTTTTCTGGATATTTTATTTATTTACCATTCAATGTTATCTCTTCTCCCATTTCTCCTCCAAACCCCTTGTCCCATCCCCCTCCTCCTACTTCTATGAGGGTGTGCCCCCACCCATTCACCCATTCCTGTCTTCCCCCGTTCTCAAATTCCCTAACACTAGGGCATCCAAACTTTGAGGGACAAGGCCCTCCTCTTCCATTGATGCCTGACAAGGCCATCCTCAACTACCTATACAAGTAGAACCATGAGTCACACCCTTTGTGTTCCCAGGCTGGAGGTTTAGACCTGGGGAGCTCAGGTTGAGTATTTTAATAATCCTTCTAAGAAGGACTACAACACCCACACTTTGGTCTTCCTTCTTCTTCTTGAGCTTCATGTGGTCTATGTGTTGTAGCTTAGGTATTGAGAGATTTTTGGCCAATATCCACTTATCAGGGAGTACATACCATGTGTGTTTTTTTTTTTTTGTGATTGGGTTACCTCACTCAGGATGATATTTTCCAGTTCCAACTATTTGCCTAAGAATTTCATGAACTCATTAGTTTTAATAGCTGAGTGGTACTCCATTATGTAAATGTACCACATTTCCTGTATCCATTCCTCTGTTGAAGGACATTGGGGTTCTTTCCAGCTTCTGACTGTTATAAATAAGGCTGCTATGAACATAGGTGGAGCATAGGTCCCTATTGTATGTTGGAGCATTTTGGGGTATATGTACAGGAGTGGTATAGCTGGGTCCTCAAGTAATAGTATGTTCAGTTTTCTGAGGAACCTCCAGGCTGATTTTCATAGGAGTTGTAAAAGCTCACAATCCCACCAACAGAGGAGTGCTCCTCTTTCTCCACATCCTCCCCAGCATCTGCTGTCACCTGAGTTTTTGATCTTAGCCATTCTGACTTGTGTGAGGTGGAATCTCAGGGTTGTTTTGATTTGCATTTCCCTGATGACTAAGGATGTTGAACATTTCTTTAGGTACTTCTCGGCCATTTAAGTTTCCTCAGTTGAGAATTATTTGTTTAGCTCTGTACCCCATTTTTAATAGGGTTATTTGATTGTCTAGAATCTAATTTCTTCAGTTTTTTTTTATATACCTTGGATATTAGCCCTCGATCAGATGTAGGATCGATAAAGATCTTTCTCAATCTGTTAGTTGCCATTTTGTCCTATTGACTGTGTCCTTTGCTTTACAGAAACTTTGCAATTTTATGAGGTCCCATTTGTCAATTCTTGATCTTAAAGCATAAGTCATTGGTGTTCTCTTCAGGAACTTTCCCACTGTGCTCATGTGTTCGAGGCTTTCCCCCATTTTCTCTTCTATTAGTTTCAGCGTAGCTGGTTTTATGTGGAAGTCTTTGATCCACTTGGACTTGAGCTTTGTACAAGGACATAAGAATGGATCAATTTCCATTCTTCTACAAGCTGACCTCCAGTTGAACCAGCATCATTTGTTGAAAATGCTGTACTTTTTCCACTGGATGGTTTTAGCTCCTTTGTCAAAGATCAATTAACCATATGTATGGGGGTTCATTTCTGGGTCTTCAATTCTATTCTATTGATCTTCCTGCCTGTCTCTGTACCAATACCATGCAGTTTTTATCATTATTGCTCTGTAGTACAGCTTGAAGTCAGGGATGGTGATTCCCCCAGAAGTTATTTTATTGTTGAGAATAGTTTTCACTATCCTGAGTTTTTTGTTATTCTAAATGAATTTGAGAACTGCACTTTCTATCTCTATTTAGAATTGAGTTGGAATTTTGATGGGGATTGCATTGAATCTTTAGACTCCTCTCAGCAAGATGGCCATTTTTACTATATTAATCCTTCCAATTCATGAGCATGGGAGATCTTTCCATCTTCTGAGATCTGCTTCGATTTCTTTCTTCAGGGATTTGAAGTTCTTGTCATACAGATCTTTTACTTGCTTGGTTAGATCCACACCAAGGTATTTTATATTATTTGTGACTATTGTGGAGGGTGTCATTACCCTAATTTCTTTCTCAGCCTGTTTATCTTTTGAGTAGAGGATGGCTACTGATTTGTTTGAATTAATCTTATATCCAGGCACTTTGCTAAAGTTGTTTGTCAGGTTTAGAAGTTCTCTGGTAGAAGTTTTGGGGACACTTAAGTGTACTATCATATCATCTGTAAGTAGTGAAATTTCGACTTCTTCCTTTCCAATTTGTATCCTTTTTATCTCCTTTTGTTGTCTAATTGTTCTGGCTAGGACTTCCAGTACTATATTGAATACGTAGGTAGAGAGTCGGCAGCCTTGTCTATCTAATTCCTGATTTTAGTGGGATTGCTTCAAGTTTCTCTCCATTTAGTTTGATGTTGGCTACTAGTTTGCTATATATCTCTTTCACTATGTTTAGGTATGGGCCTTAAATTCCTGGTCTTTCCAAGACTTTTATCATGAAGGGGTGTTGAATTTTGTCAAATGCTTTCTCAGCATCTAGTGAGATGATCATGTTCATGATGGATAATTATTTTGATGTGATCTTCGATTCACTTTTTGAGAATTTTATTGAATATTTTTTCATTGATATTCATAAGGGAGATTGATCTGAAATTCTCTTTCTTTGTTGGGTCTTTGTGTGGTTTTGGTATGAGCATAATTGTGGTTTCATAAAATGAATTCGGTAGTGTTCCTTCTGTTTCTATTTTATAGAACAGTTTGTAGAGAATTGGTATTAGGTCTTCTTTGAAGGTCTGGTAAAACTCTGCACTAAAACTGTCTTTTGGCACACTTTTTTTGGTAGGGTGACTTTTAATGGCAGCTTTTATTTCTTTCAGGGTTATGGGACTGTTTAGATGGTTTATCTGCTCCTGATTTTACTTTGGTAACTGGTATTTGTCTAGAAAATTGTCCATTTCATCCAGATTTTCTAATCTTGTTTAGTATAGGTCTTTGTAGTAGGATCTGATTTTTTTTTTAATTTCCTTGGTTTCTGTTGTTATTGTCACCATTGTCAGTTCTGATTTTATTAATTTAGATACTGTCTCTATGCCTTCTGATAAGTCTGGCTACGGGTTTATCTACCTTGTTGATTTTCTTAAAGAACCAGCTTCTGGTTTTATTAATCCTTTATATAGTTCTTTTTGTTTCTACTTGGTTGATTTCAGCCTTGAGTTTGATTATTTCCAGTCATCTACTTCTGGTGTGTTTGCTTCGTTTTGTTCTAGAGTTTTCAGGTATGTTGTCAAACTGCTAGTGTATGCTCTCTCCAGTTTCTTTTTGTAAGCACTTAGAGCTATGAGTTTTCCTCTAAGCACTGCTTTCATTGTGTCCCATAAGTTTTGGTATGATGTGTCTTCATTTTCATTAATTCAAAAAAGTCTTTAATTTTTTTCTTTATTTCTTTTTTGACCACATTATCATCGAATAGAGTGTTGTTCAGTTTCCACATGCATGTGGGTTTTCCATTGTTTTTGTCATTATTGAAGAGCAGCCTTAGTCCATGGTGATCTGACAGGATGCATGGGATTATTTCAATATTCTTGTATCTGTTGAGGCCTGTTTTGTGACCAATTATATGGTCTATTTTGGAGAAGGTACCATGAGGTGCTGAGAAAAAGGTATATTCTTTTGTTTTAGGATGAAGTGTTCTATAGATATGTTAAATCCATTTGGTTTATAACTTCAGTTAGTTTCACTGTATCTCTGTTTAGTTTCTGTTTCCATAATCTGTCCATTGCTGAGAGTGGGGTGTTAAAGTCTCCCATTATTACTGTGTGCGGTGCAATGTGTGCTTTGAGCTTTAGTAAGGTTTCTTTTATGAAAGTGGGTGCTCTTGCATTTGGTGCATAAATGTTCAGAATTGAGAGTTCATGTTGGTTGACTTTTCCTTTGATGAGTATGAAATGTCCTTCCTTATCTTTTTTGATAGCTTTAAGTTATAATCTGATTTTCTTTGAAATTAAAATGGCTACTCTAGCTTGTTTCTTAGACCCATTTGTTTGAAAAATTGTTTTCCAGCCTTTTACTTTAAGGCAGTGTCTGTCTTTGTCACTGAGGTGGATTTCCTGTATGCAGCAAAATGCTGGGTTCTGTTTATGTATCCAGTCCGTTATTCTACGTCTTTTTATTGGGGAACTGAGTCCATTGAGTTAAGAGATACTAAGAAAAGGAGATTTTTGCTTTCTGTTATTTTTATTATTAGAGGTGGAATTATCTTTGTGTGGTTATCTTCTTTTGGATTTGTTGGAAGAGGATTACTTTCTTGCTCTATCTTGGGTATTATTTCCCTCCTTTTATTGAAGCTTTCCCTCTATTATCCTTTGTAGTGCTGGGTTTGTGAAAGATATTGTGTAAATTTGGCTTTGTCATGGAATGTCTTGGTGTCTCCATCTATGGTAATTGAGGGTTTTGCTAGGTATATTACCCTGGGCTGGAATTTGTGTTCTCTTAGGGTCAGTGTCTGTATGACATCTGTCCAAGATCTTCTGGCTTTTATAGTATCTGGTGAGAAATCTGGTATAATTTTGATAGGTCTGTCTTTATATGGTACTTGGCCTTTTTCCTTTACTGCTTTTAATATTCTTTGTTTTCTGCATTTGGTGTTTTGATCATTATATGACGGGAGGTATTTCTTTTCTGGTCTAGTCTATTTGGCATTCTATAGGCTTCTTGTATGTTTATGGGCATCCCGTTCTTTAGGTTAGGAAAGTTTTCTTCTATAATTTTATTGAAGATATTTATTGGCCCTTTAAATTGGGATCTTCACTGTCTTCTATACCTATTATCCTTAGATTTGGTCTTCTCATTGTGTCCTGGATTTCCTGGATGTTTTCAGTTAGGAACTTTTTGTACTTTGTGTTTTCTTTGACAGTTGTGTCAATATTTTTTATAGTATCTTCTGCACCTGAGATTCTCTCTTCTATCTCTTGTATTTTGTTGATGATGCTTGCGTCTATGATTCCTGACTTCTTCCTTAGGTTTTCTATCTTGAGGGTAGTCTCCCCTTGTGATTTCTTGATTGTTTCTACTTCCATTTTTATGTCCTGGATGGTTTTGTTCAATTCCTTCACCAGTTTGGTTGTGTTTTCTTGGAACTCTTTAAGGGATTTTTGTGTTTCTTCTTTAAGGGCTTCTACCTGTTTTCCTGTGTTCTCCTCAGTTTCTATGAGAGTGTTATTTATATCCTTCTTAAAGTCTTCTATCATCATTGTTAGAAGTGATTTTAAATCTGATTATTGCTTTCCTGGTGATATGGGGAATTCAGGACTTTCTATTGTGTAAGAACTAGGTTCTCATGATGCCAAGTACCCTGGTTGCTGATGCTTATGTTCTTGTACTTGCCTTTCACCATCTGGATCTTCCTAGTGCTACCAGTACTGTCTCTGACTGGAGCCTGTCTTTCCTATTATCTTGGTTGTGTCAGAACTGTTTGGGGCATGTGTTGCTGTCTCCTTACCTAAGATTCTGCTGGGGTTAGAGCTTCTTGGGATGGTTATTTTGAGACAAATTGTCTGTGTAGAAGAATCAAATCCACTGCTTTACTATTTTAAGTATTGCATTCCTTTTAGAACAAGGCCACAACTCCTAATATACCCCTACCTATGACTAAGCTTTCAAACACATGAATCTATGGGGCCAGACTTATTCAACCCACCACACCTATCTAGTCTATGTCTTGAGTTTATGCCATACTATTACATATTTTGAATGCTTAGTGTTCATTAAAGGCAGAGAAAATACTTATAGAGATTAATTTTCAAACATCGTTACACATCTAAGAGTAAAAAAAAAAGAAATCACATGGTTTTATTTTGGTTACAAATCCTTGTTCCCCCTTAAGTCTACTATTAAAAAAAAATAATGGTACTTATAATTATTTGATTAGATAAAAATAGCTGTTAAGTGCAAAGCATAGGTGCATACACAAGAGGACAGACAGAAACAATACTGAATATAGGCTATCCTCACCCCACAAGGAGTTTATAATTGATTGAGAAGACAAATGCATAGGTAATTAATGATGCTATTGTGGTGGAGGTCAGCATAGCCCAAATTAATGAGTGTCATAGTATAGACTATTGTAGAGATTTCTCCTGAGGACAAGGGCATCAAGAGATGCTTCATGAATAAAAAGGGACTGCAACTAAAATTTGTCAGGGAACATTGTTTGTAGAGGTAATAGTATAATATGATTGGCCCATAGAAGATGGCATTATTAGGAGGTATGAACTTATTGGAATGGCTGTAGCTTTATTAGAGGAAATTTGTCACTATGTAGGTAGTACTCAAGTTCTATGCAGTACAGTAGAGACTGTACTTTCCCTGACTACCTTTGGATGGAGATATAGAACTCTTAGCTCCTCCACCACAACATCTGCTGCCATGCTTCTTGCCATGATGATAATAGATTTAACCTCTAAAACTATAAGGTAGCCCCAATTAAATGTTGTTCTCTTTAAGAGTTACCTTTGTCATGGTGTCCTTTCACAGCAATGAAACTGGAACTAAGACAGGAGACATTCATGTTTATTACTCAAACCTTCATTTAATTAATAACTGTTGATTATTTTAAGTATTATACATCAAGCAAGCTGGATAAGATTTCTTCACAGAAACATTTGCATTTGCAGTGCTGAACAGTGTACAATAACAGAAAACAATAAGTGTTTGACAAAATTTTTTAGGTTAAAATTTGTAACCGAATCTAAACAGTGTTTTGGGTTTACAGATCAGAAAAAAACAAATAAGTTAAAGAGAAAGAAATCCAGCAATGTGATTAAAAAAAATAGATGCTAGCATAGAGTTTATCTGTCAATCTTCTTACATAATGATGGTTTTTCAAAACTTAATTAGTAACAACAGAAATCACAATGAACTAGGTATAATTTGAATAAAAGTCAGCTGTTATGCAGAATTATGACATTTAAAAGAAGAATTATTTAAATTTCTTATAGACATCAAGGGATTCACATGGTTCATGGTTAAGAATTACCTTGGTAACTTACATGCATAATGTGATTACACTGAGGGGAAAATCAATTATACACATGTTGTGAAGATAAGAAGTGACTATTTTTAACAACAGCCTTTAGATAACACAAATTGGTCAATTTTGCTGCCAGTATTGATCAATGTCAAAAATGCTCATGATATTTATTCCAGAGGGATTTTTTAAAAATATAAACCAGAGGTCCTAAAAGAATCATATATATCAATGGTTTTTTGACAATATTTTATCTATCATTTCCTTTATGTTAAAACATGCTAGCCCCTTTTCTTCTGGGAATACTTTTATTCCTGCCCACCTTGTTAAAACTTGTCTTTAACAACATTAATATGTTGGTAGCCAAAGTACATGGTTTGAAACTGAAAACAGTCCCCTAGACAGAGTTTTTAAGTTAACAGGCTGGCAGACCAAGGACAAGTAAGATTCTGCACAGAACCTTACCAATCTAAGACAGAAGTACTTTGCTTTTGATAATTCATATTCCATGATGGGTAAGGAAGGCATTCTTGTCAGAACCACCGAAGAGAGGCTCAGTCTTGTTTATGAAATATAAAAGGGAGAGAGATAGAGAGCTTTGGGGGCTGCTTTTCAAGAATCTGACATTGGTCAAGGACAAGGAAATAGGCTGCTTGACAGGAATATGACATTGGTAAAAGACAAAGAAGAGGGCTTCAGACGGGAATCTGACATTAGGCTATAACAAAGAAGTAATTTCAGACAGGAATCTAAGTCTTAGGCTGGAACAAAAAAGTAATTTCAGGCAGGAATCTAAATTTCAGGCTAGAACAAGGAAGCTTCAGACCTGAAAATGACTTTGGACTAGGATGTTGGCTCAGTTACTTTGGTCATTCTGATAAAACCTTAGAAACAATGATCATGGGAGTGTTCATGGAACTTTGTTTATTGCCTTGCTTGTTCTTTGACTATTTGTGTTTATTGTCTTGTTTTTTCCTTAACTATTTGCATCTATTGTATTGCTAGTTCCTCAACCTAGAACTGACTTTAATACTTGCATGTAATTAAAATGGTACAAAAGCAAAAAGGAGAAGCAGGGATGAGCTAGGGATTTTCTAGGGAGGGGAACTGGGGAAAGGGGATAACATCTGAAATGTAAATAAATAAAATAGCAAAAAAATCTATTTTAAAATCAATTTATTTTCTTATACATTACATCCCAACCACCATTTCCCCTCTCTCTTCTCTTCCCATTCCTCTCTGCATCAACCTTTCTCTACCCATTCACTCCTCCTCCCTTTCTTTTCAGAAAAGTTCACTGACAGTGAATACAACAGTCAAGTCCTCTTAACAAATGTGTCAGTTTTTTAACCAGTGTTGCACTTTATAATATATACAATTTCTGTGATAATTTTCTAGCCATCTTTTCTTTGCAATATGGTTAGAATGTGTAAATGACAAATATATAGCACATTCTCAAACCATCTTCTGTTCAACATAAATTTCCAGTTGCTTTTAATGGCTTCTGTTCTCAAAACTTGAGAGCCCGGGCTTGCTACTTATCAACTGTGTCTAATCTGCCATTAAGCTAAGGAATAATATCTTCAAATTTCTACCATCACAATTTAATTACAAAGACACCATTTATCTTCCCCAAATGGCTTGCTTTTTTTGCAGCTACTACAGTCTCTGAAAAGGCAATTCTTTTCTTTAACATGTTTTTAGTTTTTTAAATACAGAAATTTTCACATATGGGGTCCATTTGTTAAATTTGATTACACATTCTCATTCCTCATCCCTCAACAGGGATGTGGAAATTTTGAGTTTCTGAGTTGCTAGGCATTTTTGTATCCTTGAATTGTTTTGCTGTTTCATTGCTGTTGTTTATTTATTGGGGTTGGGGAGGGTTCCTTGCATGTACCACAGTGCATGTATAGCAATCAGAGAACAAATTTTTGGAGTGGATCTGCTCCTTCTAATAGGTGTGTTCCAGGGCTCAAACTCAGGGGATCCTTGTTCACCTGCCAAGGGACATCTTCCAACCTCAGTCAGACCTTAGTATTTGACCATGACAGTATTTCTAAGAGGAAAAGTGGAGACTAATTGGTCCTTATGCTCAGAAAAAAAACATATTTCTGCTATTCATCCAAATATCTCAGAAGTTTTACCCGCTTCCTGCTTCACTGGGGTTTTTGCTGTGAGGTTTTGGAATCATTTTGCGCTTAGGCAGTGCTGGTCTCTTGCTGTTTTGTTCTGTGTGTTTCCTGTAGCGTCATTCCACAGGAAACAAGTCCACCCACCTGCCTCATATGTTTCTTTTCATCATAAGTTATTCTGTTAATGCAATAAGATATAATTTTTAATTATATTTAAGCTAATTAAAGAGATTTATTAAAAGTACATGGATGTGTGCAGTGGATCATCTTTATCCAACTACTATCTTCTCATGCCCTGTCAAACTAATTCAGTGGTGATTTCATCAAAAATAGTTACTGTAACTTAGAATATGGGATTTCAGCTATAAATCTTGAACATACCCTTCAAGAAATACCATTACTGAAGGCTGGTAGAGCAGTGGGCTTGGTTTTCTGTTTCGCCTGAGCTGCTTGCTATGCTATCATAACTAAGCTTCATATTTACTCTTTCATGCTTCACCTTTGTCATTTTCAGCCTGAGACTCTGAAATCCACAGGTCTTTTCCAGCTGAAACATGGAAGCTCTGCCAGCAGGGGCCCCTGAGAGGGATTTGAAGGCTGGTGGAGAGAGAAAGTTTCTGTTTTGTCTCCTGCTCTTAGCATGTCTAGCTTCTTCTTCAACTGTGTGGCTGCTGGCTGTTCCAGTGGTGCAAATGTTTTCTGTCTGGACATCTTCTACTCTTCCCAAACCATCAGGATTGTGCCCTCTCACAGATCCCAGATACAACCTCTGGATCTTTCATACCAAAGGTTAGTGCTGCAAGACCATGTGGTGTCTCTGTGTCCTTTCTGGGGCTTAAATGACTCAGCAACAGCCAGTTCTCAGAGGCTTGAATTCTGCATGTTTAAGCACTCTGCCTATTTCACAAGCTAATTAAAGAAGGCTGATTTCTCTCTTTTTGATTCCCAGTTTACATCTGATTAATCTTTTTTGTATTTTCTTTTCCAAGTTTCCAGTTCCTGACTGCCAATTGTTTGAATTAACTTCCTCCTGCTAAGGCAATTGCTGTGGTTTCTACTCCTAAATGTATACTGAATTATTATTGCATTTCTGTCAATAATAGCTATCTTTTGAGTGGTCATTGGCATCCTGCCAAAATAATACCACCAATTTTACCACCTGTGTAAATTATGTTATTTATACATTGTACTGAAATAACATGATAAAAGAAAAATAAGTATAAGCTTTCCTTTTGCCTCCTGTTTTCAAAGTGGCTCAAAGTAGTTCAGTAACTCTTTACTAAATGCTCACTTGGTTAGGAAAGAAATTAAAGACTTTCTAGAATTCAGTGAAAATGAAGGCACAAGACACCCAAACTTGTGGGACATAATAAAAGCAGTGCTAAAAGAAAATTTATAGCACTAAGTGCCTTTAAAAAGAAATTGGAGAGATCTTATACTAGCAACTGAACAGCATACTTGAAATCTCTAGAACAAAAAGAAGCAAATGCACCCAAGAGGAGTAGATAGCAGGAAATAATCAAACTCAGGACCAAAATCAACAAAGTAGAAACAAAGAGAACTATACAAAGAATCAACAAAACTAGGAGCTGGTTCTTTGAGAAAATCAACAAGAAAGACAAACCCTTAGCCATACTAACCAGAGAGCACAGAGACAGTATCCAAATTAGCAAAATCAGAAATGAAGAGGGAAACATAACAACAGAAACTGAGAAAATTCAAATAATCATTAAGTCTTACTTCAATAGCCTATGATCAAAAAAAGTGGAAAATCTAACCAGAATGGATTAATTTACAAACAGATATGACATACCAAAGTTAAGCCAAGTTCAGGTAAATTATCTAAACTGTCCAATAACCCCTAAGAAAATAGAAGTAGTCATTAAAACTCTTCCAACCAAAAAATGTACAGGGCCAAATAGTTTTAGTGCAGAATTATACTAGACTTTCAAAGAGGTAATGTGACTAGTCCTCAAAAGATTCCACAAAATAGAAGCAGAAGGAATACTACCTAATTCATTCTATGTGGCCTCAGTTATCCTGATTCCTGAACCACACAAAGACTCAACAAAGAACAAGAATTTCAGACCAATTTCACTTAGGAACATCAACATATCTTTGACAAAGTAAACAATATATTTCTGTCAGGAGCCATCTAGAAGAGGCTAAAGGCTAGCAGGTTATCTTCTAGAGATGGCTCATCGTGGAACTGCAATGAATGAGCCTTTGGTGGCTAGGCCCAGGGGACAAAGCCTCAGTCTTGATTTTTGCTATTGATATGCATTTTCTGTCATTACTAAATCAATATAACAATTCCTGGGCATTAGTTCACCCTAATGGGCATATTTTCTGCAGATCAATGGAAATGTACTCTCTTGTAGTGATGTTATATAGACAAATAGATGATTTCTTAATTCTTAATGATGATTGTATAAGAATTTCTAAGTTTATACTAGTAACTATTGAGCCTTTTATAATAAGGGCTGCAATTACAGCTCTCTGTAATATGAAATCTGCAGTTAGAACTCTGCTGGCCTTTTTTGTCATGAATTAATTGTGTTGATAGAAAGCAGGCACTGATATAAATTTACAACTTAGGAATACATTTCTTTAGGCTGTAAAGCAACTAAAGGCCATAAACTGGGAATGAATGATTTATTGTAGGTCCAAGGACAGAAAATGAAATATGGACTGGGTTTATCTATACAAAACTTCAATGTTAACTTAGACATAAGAACTACAGTTTTACCTTCCCAGTGAACATGTGGAACTAATGACAGATAACGGATGTCTAGTTAGACAACTTAATGGAAACACATGTAAACATTTCTGTTGCTATTTTTTTATTAAATTCATGATTTAAGTCTATGTTTGAACTTGTGTAAATGCTCCAAAAAAAGATGTTTGGAATACCATGTGATCATGTATCCTGAGATAAGTATAAGACATATTGAAAACAAAGAATAGAACACACACAAATTATTTTTTTCTTAGAGATAAGATTTACCCCCTTTTTTCTTCTTTTAGAAATAAAGATTAGAATCTCTTTTCAAAGTGTTTTGTTTCTTCCTGAGAGTGATTTTCTCTAGCTGACAAGGGGTTAAAAAAAACTTCAGCATTAGGGCCAGGGGCCTTGAAGAACCTGTGGAGAAAAGAACAAAGGCCCTCTTTTCTTAATTCCCACCCCGCATTCCCTGTTTTACTGTACATTTGTGTTTTGGTAGCATCAAAACATCAGAATTAAAGTCTTCTAACTAAAGTGGAATCATGTATCTAAGTTAAAGCTAACTGAATTATACTCATTGAAAAAAATATCACAACAGAGAACAGATGAAATGATAGGATACTTATTGGGCTAATGTTTAACCTTTACAGGAAATTGAAGAGTGATACTAACAATCTTTGGTCAGCAAGATGAGAGTCATGGAAGAAGAAGACAGCTCTGTACGGTTTATAAGCACCACCACCCATCCTGCTGCCCTTAGTGACTGAATGGTTAAGTCTAAATATGTTTTTCTCTATGACAGCTTGCTCTCACTAAGTGAATACAACCAATAGCTTTAGTTAAAGAGGTTACAGATGAACCAATAACACAAAGAACTTTTTGTTTTCATTGTGCATTTTCTAGGAGCTACCAGATTTAAAAAAACATTTTGAAGTCAAGACCAAAATGTGGCTTTTACCACTGGTATCTTGTTCAGAACTTACAGTTACAGTGTAACAGGACTTTAGATCTTAGTAAAACTGACCCCATGATGGATGTGCCATTCAGGCTGTAAAACTTAGCACATAGGCTACACCACCAGCCAAACTAAAACAAAAGCTTAATCCATCAAAGTTCATGTAGTTCTAGGAAAGTCTCTAAATGTACTAACCTTGCTTTTTTAGCTTCAATAGTTCTGCTTCTGGCTATGTGTTCTTGTAAACTGATGAACATCAAGCGAGAACATGTTTTCTATGCTTAAAATTCATCCTGAGAAAGGCTCAGGGCTACACTGGGTTCCTGAGTGCCCAGTGTAGTCATTGGCTGTCTAATAAAGACTTTCTATTGGCTTAAACCCATGTCTGACCAATCTTCTCTGGTGGATACCCCACATCAACAGGAAGAAGAATAAGAAGCTGCTTCTTCTCAGGATAATCACAAAACTACCTGATGAAACTTAAGCATTACTGCCTGTATTTCAAATGTACCAATCAATACTAGTTTTATATGGACCAATGTCATAAAAGAATCACTCTGCCAAAACAATGGTCTTACCACCCTGGTAGAGTAACCAACCCATCACTGAAGGTGTGCTAAATAGATAGGGCCTCAGTGTAGCTCAATTGTAACAATGGCTTGTGGGCTGAGCATGTGAAGGTGAACATCTGTGTGTTGCATAGTAAAATAACTGAAACATATCCCAAGGGAGCACTGACAAACTCTATCCTTTAAAGTGTACCTATATTTCTCCTGTCCAATCATGAGCTCCCTTTGTTCTTGTTCAGACCAAATCAAGAAGCAATGTTTTAACTGAAGAGCCATTTCTTAAATGTCCTAAAAGAACTTTGAAAAAGACTATCTAGCTAAATTTATTATTTGAACTTTATGGTAAGCTCCTTAAGAGAAAAACATTTTGACATTATGACACGCTTTTAATTACTAGTTTATGGTTGCTATTGTTTAGCGCTGTCTTCTAGTAAGAGACAAAAGGAAAAATAAAATATATATGGCTACTTTTCTGCATGCCCATCTGCACACTAGAAGATAGCATCAGATAGTTGTGAGCTATCATGTGGGTGCTGAGAATTGAACTCAGGACCTTTGGAAGGGCAATGAATGCTTTTAACCATAAGCATCTCTCCACCCCTGTGGGAAGCCATGGCAAGGCCTTACTCTTGGCAAACATTCACCCTTGGCTCTCCTATCTACTATTCTTCTTTCTGCTTACCTTCCATGATTCACTTGTCAGTTCTCAGAACTTCAAACATGGCCTCATAGCAAACCACCTTAGTAATCCTTCCTCCTGATCTCTAGATTTAGCCAACATCCTGCTAGATAGATGTTTTTAGAACCCCTGGTAATGGAAAGGCTTTGTGAGAATAACTTAGAATAACTTAGTTAGACCCTGCAGCTGCAGCTAGCTTCCTCCACCTGAAAAGCCCTCTTTCCTTTCCTGCCTCTCCCCATATCCTGTTTTCAGAGTATATAACCTGTGTGAACAATAAAATCTTTGCCAGCTTGATCAGACTTCTTGACTTGCTGTGCCTCCTTATTTTCTCATGGATCTCAGTTCTCTCCACAGGGTCTAAGGGTCCCACTTGATTGTCTAGCTGGCCTGGACACACCCCCTGGCTTTTGGAGATATTTTAAACAGATGCACTTTATAGGGCTCTAACAGTATCTAACCAAGAGCATCTTGTGTATCAACTTGGGTCTCTTTTTGTTTCTACTTAACTTTTGCTTCCTTAATTAATCACCCAAAGAAATCAAAGAAATATTGTCAACTGCTTTGTGTTTTGCCTTGTTTTACTTTCACCATAGAGTTAAATAGCCATCTGGTAACCACATGGTGAAAATTAGAAATGGGAGAAACGAGTCAATATCTCAAATACAATAAACAAATAGACATGTGACCTCTGGTTTGACCTCAGTGACTCTCAGAGCATCATCTCAGCCTCAGGTGAGAAAATTGAGGGTGAAAAAATATATACATCACAGGCTGTTTAAACACAGAATTGTCTTAAGACACAATATGCTTTCCAACATTTAATCCTACCAAAATACTCTTTCACTAGAAAGTGCTCTTAAAGTGTAAACTTGAGCACATTTAATCAGTCAAGAAATACATTTAATTATTAATTGTGGTTTTGTGTGTTTGCTTGCTTGTGTGTCTATGTCTCTCTCTCTCTCTCTCTCTCTCTCTCTCTCTCTCTCTCTCTCTCTGTCTCTCTCTCTCTCTCTGTGTGTGTGTGTGTGTGTGTGTGTGTGTGTGTGTGTGTGTGTGTGTGATAGAGACATGTGAAGAACAAGCAGTTATTCAATGGAAAAAAATGTATCAAGCTAGTAAGCTGAAAATAGTTGAGATCACATACAAGGAGGAAAGTCCAGTTTGCAGGCAATTCAACCAATCCAACTTTAACACCATTTGCTTAAAATATCCACATTGTAATTAGGTGTAAACACTTACCACTACTGCTTATAGCCCACTCCATTCCTTGGGTTCCTCTTGCTTCTTGCTGGATCCCATCCTTTTGTAAGTCTCTCTACAAGAATCTGTAAGAGATAAAACCTGTTAGCATTCCTCCAATCTTTGTGAATTTTTACCTTTATTCTTAAATGATTATTTACTTTCATGCAGAGACACAAGTTGAGTTTTTATTTTCCAGAATTTCCTAGCATATCCTATTACCTTCTAATATGCATCTTACCAGTGTAGAAACCCTATAGCCCACTTCATTGTCATAGTCCAGGGAATAATTAGAATGAATTCCAATTAAATTGTCTAATTTTTGCCTAGAGCCACTCTACTCACAACTCTGTGAATTCTTGTCTTGCACAAGGAGATGTGGCTAAGCATGTAAATTGGGGCTAATAGTCAGGCCCCTGCACTCAGCCTACTCATAGAATTAAAGGACAGTTGTCAGAGGTCTTTGCTCACTGCTTTCAGTTTTATATGAAAGTGCTAAACAGGGCAGAGAAGACACTGCCATGTGTTCCTCATTCATTTCTTTCTTATTTCTCTATTTACCATCTGAATCACTGTCTGATTCAAATCAACCTAGCATGTTTGGTTGTCAGCGATTATTGACCCCTATACTAACCTCCATGATCTAAAATAATATCTCAACTCAAATGTCAATACACATGAAGTCTTCTCTCTAGGACCAAAGATGAAAAAAATCAGTGCTGTTGTCTATGTGCCTCAAAAAACTTTAAAGTCCAAACTTTGAAAATTACTTTATGCAATGTCTATCTGATGAGAACAATTAAAAAATATATAGTGATTGAGGAAAGTTTTCACTAAATTGAACAATATGAAAACCATAAAAGAATCCCTTTTGAGTTTATGAGACTAAATGTAACATTTTAATAAAATAGATGAGCTTATATTAGGTTTGGGGGTCGTATAAAAAAAGGCTGCATTTTATTTCCAAGGTAGTTTGGATAACAGACCATTAATTTAAGAAAATGCTTCAAATTCTAGGTGATGAAGCCCTAGAAATTACATATCTCCAAATCCTATTCTGAGTATTAAAAATTCTTGATCGACGAAGGAAGAAACAGTCAAGGACAAATTCGCACATCTACTTTCTAACAGAACACTGAGAAAAGTACTTCTAAGAATGTTTATAAAGCTAGCCTCCAAGTGATGTGAAGGCCACAGGTGACTTTCAGTTGACGATGAGAAAAAAAAAATCAATTCTTGCCATCTTGTCTGTTTACAGATGCAAGAGTTCTGGAAGTAATGGATGCAGAAATACATGGTGTAAATGTTAATGAGAGGAATGCTCTGTGTGCTGGGAGGCCTGCCTTGCAACAGTGTCTTGAGTTCTAAACTGACTCACAGATTTTACAGTGAGACTACACTAATTTGCAAAGCCTGGAGGGAAGCATGCTCCCCTGCCTTAATCAAGTATTTACTCATAACCATGCTGAAAGTTCTTCGTTACTGAGCATAAGGAATGTTTCACAGGGGGAAAAAGTAACTCCACTTTCCCACTCTGGTTTTGGTAATTAGTTTCTTTCTCCCAAATGAGTATAATGTTTATTTTCCACTTCAAAATCATCTTTTAGGAGATTTGGTCTTACTCATGGTGGTACTGAGGGTAAAGGGGTCAGCAGTTCCTGTCTTAGGTCTTGGCTATACAGATGTGATAAGTAAACTCTCCTCTGATCTTGGTTCCAAATGAGTAATGTGTACTATATTATTCACTTGGAATCAAATACGCCATCTGTTACCCTTTATCAAAACCATGTGTCTGTAACAGGAAAGTCAGCTATTTGCTGCCTTTGCTGAATTTCTCTTTTTGATTAACATGGAGGCAAATGCTTAGGTTGGAGTGTCACAATATCCAAGATATAAATGCTGACTCTGGTGCCATTAATCTGTTCTCATTATTTCAGTTTCTTAAAGCAGTATTCCTGCATGTGGTGGAGACAGAAAGAGTGGAGAGCCCAAGAAGAAGCTATGGGGCTTGAGAACTTCCTCCCCTCCTTCAACAGCCACCAACACTACCTGTATGCATGTCCCTTACCTCCACCATTTTCCTCTTTTCTGTAATCAGCTTCTTGCACAAATCTCACTTGAAATGCCTAAGGGTTTACCTAATGCCAAGAACTTAAAAGCTTTCCACTTGGGACAGAATTTTAGCCTCATTACCAGGCTATCATTTGTTTGTTTGTTTGTTTGTTTGTTTGTTTGTTTTAACAAATTAATATTATTATCTTAAGCAGGGTTGCTCACAAGGCAAATACATCTATTTTTATAATACAATTTTAGGGGGAAATCATCACATTTATTTTTCAAACTAGGTGTCTGCAGCATATTCATGTTACAGTGGCAGATTTCAGTAATTGTGACATTGTATAGCATACAAACTTTAACTGTTTAGTAATTACCCCTTCTAGGACAAATCAATGATCCTAATGCCAGGTGCTTGGGACTTTCTTTCATTGCCTGCAACCTTTCAACCGTACTGCTTTCTTGTCTGTAAGGATGATGGGAAGAAATGCATGAGAAGCACTTAGCATTGAGTCTGTAAACACTCAATAGACACTGATGTCACAGCCCTGTCTTCTTTGATGCTTGGCATTAACTTTAAGAAAAAAGTTTTATGACAAAGGATAAGGACACATGTGGAGGCTAATACCTGGTATTCTAACAGGTTACTATGCTCTGGTTTTCTTCTCTCCATATGGGAATAATAATAAAAATAAAAGTTAAGATCTTTACAAATGAAGATCACTGGCAAGAAGAAAGTACGGAAAGCAGAACCAGAACAGAAGGCTTCCCAATTGCTAGGAGTAAAAAGAAATAAAATCCTCTCAATATTTTAAAATACATAAAATTTTAAATAGAATCCCCAGTTTACACAAATTATCAACTAAATGTGAGGTTAAATAAAGATGTTTAGGGAATAAAAATTATAAATTAAAAAAACAAAACAAACTGTCTAAAACCTTCCATAAGATTTTAGCTTCTCTTGGCATGTGCTGAATAAGAAAACTGGATGTAAACCATGAACCAAGAGAGCATTATGGTATCTGGAAGTCTTTAGGGATTCCCTCATTAGTGCAAGAACCAATGGGATAGACGTAACCAAATGTAAAGACAACTTCTATGAGCCTTGGTAAAATATTTGATTAATCAAGAGGAAAGTCCATACGTTTCAGGATATTTTTCAAAAGAGGTCTAGAACCAATCAAAATGCTTTTCAAAAGAGATGCAGAGTTGGACCAAAAGCCAATCAGAAAAACTGAAGCAGATAGAGGAGGTAGCCCAGCTAGCAATGAACCCAGAACAGGGCAGTGTTAGTCATCGTGGACAGGAACTCTATATCAAGGGGAGAAGAAGGTCAAGAAAGATGAAGGTGACAGAGTGGCTTGGGCAAGCGAAGACACAAAAGAGCAGAAAGAATGGAAATGATGTTGAGAGATCATGAAATGTTGTTGAGAGGTCATGTACATTCTCTTGAGAGTGAAAAGCCAGTAGAGAATGCAGGATTCCATCCAGATAGACATGATTCAGGAGGGGCATTCAGAGTCAGGCATTTGCTGAGAGTTGAAATTGAACACGTGAGAACTTGAGAGAGATTGTTTTCTTAGTGGAAGTTTAAGTCTGCCTTCTAATGGAAAAACTGGAAGCTTAGAAAAGATGATGATGGCTGAACTCTCCTCTTAAGAGATGAGTTCATTGGTCAAAGGAGGCTCTGAATTGGGTTTTATTGTTGTTTGTCTGAATTTATTTTTCATTTAACATTCAACACAGCAGGGATTCCTACACTTCCACATCTCCATTTCCTTGCTCCCATTCCCAGCTTGCGACATTCTAAGAGCAGTTTCTAAAAGCATCTCAAATCATTCAGATGCATAGCCAGAGCTAAAAATCACTGCTCCAGAAAGTGGGTGGTCTGGTCTATATAGTTCAGAGCTTTAGAGCAAACATGACCTTTTATACCGTCTCAGTTTATCAGAGAAAGAATGGGAGATATTGGTACCCAGCAATCATGGATGATTGGAATTAAAGGGTATTAATGAACAGTAGTAGCTTCTATTCATTCTGTGAAGTAAAGACATAAATCATCCCTGAGAATAAGTAGAAGGTGATTTAGTAACGATCCGGAGCCTGGACTGACCAGCATGATGTTACAAGCTGGAGTGGATACCGATGTACTGTGAATCAGCTTAGAAGAGTCACATGAAGCCAGGAGCCTAGAAACTGTAGCAGCCCTGGTTTGTGTGCTGTGTATTTTTGGTTTTGTCATAGTATAAAAAGAAATGTATAGATCTTATCTTATCTAGAAAATTGTGGATTTACTCCTTTTCAAGTCTATGGTATGATATTATTAATACGCACAGGCAGAAATCCAATCAGCAGCATAAAGGACCTAGAACCCAGACTTTGCCGAAGCCTACGGGGCTTGTGATATGGAGTTCTGATTTGTACTTCCTACAGGACAGATTCTTCTGGGCTTTGCATAAATTTCAGTCACTTGTGATTAGAATGGGCTTTTAGATCCCAGACTGAATTTGCTATCATTTGAGTCTCTGATAAACAACCCCATTTTGTTTCCGTGTACCTTTTATCCCATAAAGGGCTGGGGCTGTAGAAAATTTAGCAGATTGGATATAACGGAGAGATGAAGATCATTTAAAAAAAGCATCTAACATTTTCCTTACAAAAACTGCCCTCAAGAGGTGCACACAGACAGATTTAATGTGCTTGAAAGTCATTCTGGGACAGACGCAGGGTGTTAGGACATTTCTGATTCCCTGTCTTTCAAGGACAAGAAAAACTTCTAATGATTTTAGAACAGAGAGTGGAGGACGATGCCCTGAAGCAAGACCTGTGATGAAAATAATTAGGAAGCTGCCAGCAAGCAACTCTCCACTGAGAATTTAGAGGCTTCCCTGTGATGATCATATAATATAATAGGTTGGGAAAAGAAAGTTAGCCAATAATGCACAACAGAAGTAAACATACAGGCTGAGAGCTGAATAGTGGAGTGGCCTCAATGACAAAGTGTTTTCTGTTCTTTACTCCACAAATGAGGAGGCAGGGTTCCAGGGGTCAGGAAGATCCTGTCTGGGGCACTGGATACTTCTTTTTTATTTTCTTTTTGAGATTATACTATAATTACAACATCTTTCCCTCCCCTTTCCTCCCTCTACATCATCACTGTACCCTCTCTTTCCATTTCCTGGCCTCATTAATTGTCAGTTTTGTATAGGCCAGAGCACAGTTATCAGGAAAGAGACTTTCCAGACCAGGCTTCACTCTAAGACAGAGCAGAAACATCAGTGACACGGATGGCTAGAGACCATATTTAGAATGTTCACATTTGGGAATAAATCCAGTTAAAAATTTCCACATTTTTTTCATTTAGTAAAAATAAAAAATACAAATAGGAAGTTAAAATAAAAAGATTGTATTCCAAGAAGAACAAAACATGAAGCCAGGCTGCTATCGTTCTCAAAGTGATATCAAGTCTTAGGAAAGCCAGACTTGATTGAAACCATGAAGAAGTTACTGGAAATAGCCATGTTGTACATTACAGAATCTTAACACGTCACTTTCATAAATGTAACAGATAATGAGTTTATTTCACATACTCTCCAATCTGATTGTAATAAGGTACAGATGTTTTCAAAAAGGAATGAATCACTGAGATAATTTTTAAGGACTATCAGCATTAATATTTATGGTTTCTAATGTATCACTGAGCACATATAGGGCATGGATATTTTAAATAGAGTACAAAGGGTTGACAAAGAAATAGATTCTGTTGCCTAATAAGAGACTGAGTTATCCTTAAGTGAAATTCAATACTCATTTACCCCATTTAAATTTAACTAACCTCCATTTGCAAAATGGGGGATTTTCCTCTCAAAACATGTTTTGAAAGAACTCTATGCCAGCGCTATGTTAGCTGGGTAGCATTTCATTTACAGTTGTTCTCATCCACATTTTCTCTTCATTCCACCAAAGGTGACCAAATAATAAAGAAATAACAAATGATAAGTAAATTCAGACATCTCTATAGGTTATTTAAGACTATAAAAAATAGGCTATTAAATCACCATCTAATGTGCTCTAAGCAGCACTGGAATAATACAAAAACATAAAAGAAAAGGTAAACTTGATGTAAAATACAACTGACTGCAGCTATCAGTGAAATCACATTACTTATTAGGAATTTAGGGCCATTCCAGTCAAACAGTGTAGCACATCTAAATCTCAGCATCATTCTCAAGCATGTGATTTAAATTTATTTGCAAATAATTCTTAAAATGTGCAAAGTTGGGACACTGAGCTTAAATGTGTATCCTTTTATCTCCTGGTGTCACACAGCTACTAGAATTAGCTATTTTAATTAAACACAAAACCAGATCACAGTTGACCAATATAAATACATAACATTTAAAGTAACAAATATTTAAAAAGTCCTCCCAATATATATATTTTTAATTCATTCTTCCTATCCTGGTATCTTTGAGCTCACAAAGCAGATGCTATGTCCTTAGCTCTCGTCATTATCCAAGCATTGAGGATATTGTTTGCAAACTGAGTCTTTGATGCTAGACTGACTTCATATGGCCTCTTCTCCCACTGAGTTTTAGAAATTTTATTAAGAAGGATATGGTACATTATGCTGTGGCAATGAATTGACCCCAAATCTCAGTGGATTAATACAACAAATATGTTTTCCTCACTCTGTCTAAAATTAGCTAGCCATCCTGCAGCTTGGCTTCCTAAAGCCATGAGGTTTCTGTGGTTTGTAGGATAATGTAGCACTATCATTCAAAAAAATCACTACAGGATATGCTATGAACATATCAGGAATATAGGCTGAAATCCTTTCAGTGTCTCCTGTGCTTCAGTGTACTTGGTGAGGGAATCTAGGAGAACAGGAAGAGGAAAGGGCAGGTGAACAGTGAGCACATCTTCATGTCAGGGTTACTCTCCCTGGGAGGTGGAAGTAGAAGCTGAGAAAATCCTTAAACGTCCAGGCAGGAGATGTGTCTGAGCTTGGGAAAATCACTTAGCTTTTTCAGGGTCACCATCTGCAAACTGAAAATTGTACGTGAGTTTATGCAGAGAAGCACATCAGGAAACCTGAATCTTATCCTGTCACATAAGGGAGGCTCGCTTTAACTGGTGAGCTTGAATTAAGTTATACTGGGAGCAAAAGAGAGCTAATAGTTAAATAGATTTAGGTATCAAATGCAAAAACAAAAAACAAAAGTCCAAGCTCAACAATACCACCACCAATGTTTGAAGCTTTCCTCCTTTCTCTAGTCACTTCCCTGAAACCCCTAGCACCCACAAAATAGTCATAAAGGCAAGGAAAGTATGTAATGATCATCTATCCTGTAAACATGAAATTCTGCTAAAAACATGATTCCAAATTTGAGAGCCAGTAAGAGACCTTTGAAAATAACCATGAAAGGCAAATGTCTTTTTTGTTGAATATATAACATCTGATATTTATTTTTAGGACTACTTATAAATTACTGTGATCGTTGTAAACTCAGGATTCTCCTGGATTTTGAGGTTGAAGCTGGATATCACAGGACACCAAAAACAAAAAGATGACACTATAGAAGTCCTAGGAAGTAGAAAAGGGTGTTTATTTTTCTCTTGGTTTGGTGTCTCCCCCAACCACCATGCCTGTTGCTTTTGGATGGATGTAGGGACAATGTTGTATTGAAACACATTAGAGAAGAAACTACCTAGAAAGCTGTTTTAATTTAGGAGCTTATTAAATATATTTGAGAATATCTCTGTCTTTAAGGCTTAATTAGCCTGGCCATTGACTGACACTCATGGAAAATCCCTGTGTCTATTGAAATCAATTACATCATGCAAATGATTTTCTCTATAACATGAATTATATGAGGATCATAAAGGTCATGGGTACTAGAGGGAAATATAATTGGTTAATTACAATAAAAAGTTATACACTTTATCTAATTTGGGAGTGATTCCTTAGCTATAGCTCTTTAAGATAAGAAGCAGAGAGAAAAAAATAAACCTCATACTTGGTCTTAGTACTTTGGTAATAACATGCATACCAAAGGGTGCACTGGCAGAGGTAGGAAGATCAGAAGTTCAAGACCAGCCTAGGCTACATAAAACTGACTCTTTAAAAGATCTAAAACTACATCTTCTACCTTAAAAAACTAGGACAAAAGTGAGAAAGTACAAGCAGAATAGAGGTAACAATAGGGCTAGAGGAGTGGAAAATGAAATAAAGAACAATGATATATCAATAAGAACTGGATATATCAGAGCTTGGCTCTGTGAGAAGATCAACAAACTCAACAAATCTTTGGGTAGAATGACAAAATGGGAAGAGGGAGAAGATTCAAGATACTAAAGATTGTACTGAAAGCAGGACATTGCTTCCCACTTTGCAGGAATTGAAAGAATTCTAAGAGAATACTATGAAAACCATACATTATCAAAGAACATAATAGTCTAAAATGCATAAATTGAGTGATAAAATTTCCAAATGTTTTCAAGAAAATTTGGAAAATATTAAATATTTTATAAGCCAGCAATGAATACAAAGACAGAGTTAGTAATCTTGAAACTTCCTTCAATGAAAATGTAAGTCCAGTTGGCTCGACGATCAATTCCACCAAATGCTCAAAAAAGAGTTAATTTCAATCCTTTGCAAATCTTGTAAATTACATAAAATGGTGAGTGAGCCATTAAGCTTTGGCCAAAATAGACCACATGTTGGGACATAAAGCATATCTACAAATACAGGAAAACTGAAATAATTTCTTGTTCCTAATTGTGCCACCAGGAATAAAACTAGATTTCAACAATAATGAAGCCATAGAAAACACAAACTCATGGAAATTGAAGAATACATCACAAAAGAACAAAAAGAACAAACAATACCCAAAAGAGTAGACAGGAAGAAATGAGCAAGATCAGAGCAGAAACTGATGAATTAGAAATTAAAACTAAATACCGACAATCACTGAAACGAAGAGTTAGTTCTTTGTAAAGAATAACAAGATTGACGTATTCATATTCAAATTAAAGAAAGGGAAAACTTTTATTGACAAAATTAGAGATGCAAGAGAAAATATTACAACAGAAGTCAATGGAATCCTGAAGATCATAAGGACGTACTTCTAAAACCTTTATTCTAAGGACCAAGGAAATAATTCAGTACTTAAGAGTAGGAATAGTAACAATAAAACATCTGGCTCAATATAGTATTGGAGTCTTAAGCAGAGCAATCAGACAAGATGAAGAGACAAAGAAGATACAAGAAGAAAAGGAGGAAGTCCAATTATTCTCACTTGCAGATAGATTCTATACCTGGGCTTCTCAACCTGTGGGTTGGCCTTTGGAGTCAACTGACCCTTTTACAAGAGTTGCATATCAGATATTACATCACAATTTGTAACAGTAGCAAAGTTCCAGTTATGAAATAGCAACAAAAATTATTTTATGGCTAAGGAACTGTACTAAAGCACTGCAGGATAAGGAAGCTGAGAACCACTGTTTTAGAAGATTAGAGCTTTTAGACTGTATAAGAACATGTGAAGAATAAAATATTTAGATCAATGGTCCTCAGACTTCCTAATGTTGTGACCCTTTAATTCAGTTCCTCATGTTGGGTTGATAGCCAATCATAAAATTGTTTTCATTGCTCAGCTTGCTTTCTTATTAGAGCTAGAACCACCAGTCCAGAGATACCAGCACCCACAATGGGCTAGGTCTTCCCACAACAATCACTAATTAAAAACACACCCTATAGCCAGACCTTATGGAGTCATTTTTTTTTCAGTTGAGGTTCCCTCCAGATGACTCTAACTTGATGGAAATTAACATAAAACTATCCAACACACTACTGCTGGTTATATACTCAAAGGACTTTTTATCATAATATGGAGATATTTGTTTATCGGTGTTCACTGTTGATGTATTCACACTAGCCAAGAAATAGAAAGAGCCAAGATGTCCATCAATTGAAATATGGACAGTGAAAATGCAATTCATTTATACAATAGAATATCATTCAGTTGTAAAGAGAAATGAAATCATGAAATTTGCAAGTAAATGAATGGAGCTAAAAATAACCGTTCTGACTGAGATAACCCAGGCACAGAAAGACAAATGCAAATTGTTTTCTTCTATAAGTAGATGCTAGCTTTGACATTTTCTGATAAGTGTGTTTATATTAAAGTACCATAGAAACCAGGAAACTAGTAAGAGTCATTTGGCAGAAGATCAAACGAAGGTTCTATGTAGAGGATAAAGGAACAAGAAGGGTTAAGTGGGGTGGGACATGGGAGGGCAGTGTAGGTGAGGGAGTATGGAGAGAAGAAATGACTGACACTAACACTTTGAAAATACCTCATGGAAACCTATTATATAGAAGCTTCTGAAGACAGATGGGGAAGGAGCTGATCAAAACACATTTTACAAATGTATAGAGTTTTCAATAAAAAATTATGGAACAGAACACTTATCAAGACGTTGTATGATGTTATTTAACTTTGGGGGCTGTTGGCCAGTGAAGTCTCATGGGCCTCAAACATTACAAATTGTTGTCAATGTTCTTGGTTACATCCAGAATTTGATGGTTAAGATCCTATTCTTGAAGTCACCACAGAATTTGAACCATCGAGGAACACAGAAAAATAGCAAGCTGATACCATCTGGAAACTTCATCCTTACTGAGTAGCTTTTCACGGTGCTAAAAGTCTCTAGGCATAGTACCTGAGAAATAAAGTTAAGTAACGTTGTTATCCATCTGTGAATGACAAAATATGCTCACTGGTGCTATAATAATATAAATGTTAATGTAACCAACTACTTTTAAATTGAATTTAAATCCTGCTTAATAAGGTAGAGACTTGGCATGCCTTTCACCATTAATGGAGCCAAGAACCCAAGGATGACTATGTAGGTTATAGGACCCAGAAGAGAACACACTACCATTATACTGCTAAGTAGACATAGTATTAAACTGTCCCAGGTTTTATTCATATACCCGCAGTGTAATACATCTCTCAGGCCTTATCAGAGAAAGTTCTTTATCTAATAGAAAGTTATTAATGCAGAGACCCACAAGTGATCAACTTGCAGATTACAAGAGGCTGGAGAGTGTTCAGCTCTAAACAGTACATCTATATCACAACTCTGACTCCCTAGAGTTGGGATCATTGAAGAAGAGGAGAAAGATTGTAAGAGCCATACTTAGTGAATGACTACAGCAAAATAATATTTTCTGGATATGACAGAGCAGTGACATATGTGACTATGAATGCATGCACAACACTCACACATGATCAAGGCAGACAAAACGCAAGGGTGGATAGGTGGATAGGAAGGAGATTCCTGAAGTGCTAGCTCTAACTTAGGAACTATTGGCAAGTGATGACTACTGGGTAAGGGAGAGTCAGTTTTCATCAGGCACCTGTGAGGCTACCTATGCTCCAGCAGAAGGACCCACAATCATACACCTACTGGCAGTACTAAGTGGTCTCAGAAGTCTCTTAGGAACAACAACAACAAAAGAAACATACGAAACTGAAAAGAAATGATGGGAGGTGATAGACAATGAACGGGGTTGGGTCGATGAATTTTATCAAAACATATCGTATCAATGTATGAAATTCTCAAACAATAAAAAATTATGGGATAAGATACTCATCAACTCATCATATGATGAACAACTAAAACAACAAAACGGCATACAAATATGGTTTTAAGAAACCTAATTAAAATACTAACAAAGTGTCTCTAGCCATTAAAAATATCATAGACCACAAGGCCAGGTAGGACATCAACCAGTACAAACCACTGTATTAATAGTCTCTGGGACAAAAACCTCATATGGTTTTCACACTAAAGACATAAAATTTGACAGTTCTGAAATCTGCATTCATAATAAAACTTTTAATAAACTTGGATTGCAAGCAAATGTAACAATATTAAAAACATCTACAAAAATACTAAAAATCTGTAGCAAACCCTACTGTGTAATGATAAAAAAAATAAAAATGAATGCTATTTTCCTCCTAAAATGGAAACAAGACAATAACTGTTCTCATAATTACTATTCATTAGCCCTAGAGATTTTAGTTCTTGTTATCAGGCATAAAAGGGATGCTATATCAAAAAGGGAAAAGTAAAACTACAACTCTTCACAGATGCTATAATTCTGAACAGAGAAAATCCCAAGCTCCATAAAAACACTGCTTAAACAGAAGTTCAGCAATGCTCTACACTAAAACAACTATACAAAATATGGGAGATATGAAAATTATGAAAATCCCATTTATACCATTTACACTAATACAAAAATAATGAAAAATGTATATATCTAACAAAAGAAGTTCCAGACATGCCCCCATGAAACTGCAAGGCCCTGCAGGCTAGGGAGCTGGCTAAGAAGTTTAAAACAAGTTTTTGTTCCTACAGAGAATCATGGTTTTATTCCTAGCACACACATGGCGGCTCAGTTACAGGGGATATGGTGCAATCTTCTGATATCTGCAAAAACCAGACATGCACACGGAAAAGATTTATACATCCGGGCTAAACATTCATACACAAGAAATGAAATAAGTCTGAAAAAAAGTACAAAACATTAGTGGAAAAAAATAAAGAAGATCTAAACGAATGAGAATTTTGTACCCATGGATCAGAAAATGAAATACTGTTACATTAGCTATATTCTTCAAATTGATTTATAAGATTAATTCTATTAAAATTGTGTCTCCCTTGATAAACAAATCTTAAAATTTGTATGTCAATACAGAAATTCTAGGAATGTAAAACATTCTTCAAAAAGAAGAACCAGTATGGAAAATTTATACTTACTCTCCCCCCTGAAAAAATTCTGTACATAAGATTAACTAGAAAAACTTGGCATAGAGATTTATAGCTCAATAAAATACAATTGGGTATCAAAAATAAGCCATTTATTTCATTTCTATCTGACACGTTTTACACTGGGATCCCGATACAGCTGAACAAAGATCGGAAAGCCTTGGTAGTAACGCTAAGATAATCAGAGAGTCATGTCCAAAAGAATTAAAATAAAATGGACAATAGTTCTGTCATTTAAAAAAAAATTATTTTAAAATGTCATATGAAATGTAAGAGGTAAAATTCTTAAACTCCTGAAATAAAAAGTGCGGGTGAACCTGTGTCAGCATAGTTAGATAACAGATTCACAGACAGTCAGTCAATCAGTACACGTGACAAAACCACAGGAATAGGTAAATTAGCCTTGACACATCATCAATGGAAGCCTTTTGTGTTGCAAATAGTAACAAAAGAACAATAAGCTAATACACTGAGGAAAATCTCTTCAAAAGAGCATCTAATAAAGTACTTGTGTTCAGAAAATATAAACCACTTAGTTCAATAATGAAAATACAAGTAATCCTATTAAAAAGAGACACATTATTTAGACATTTCTTGAAAAATAACATATAGTAATAACCATTAGGTATTTGAAAAGATATTAAACATCATAACCCAACAGAGAAATGTGAATCGGACCTTCAGTAAAAGACTTTATTACATAATTTTTAATACAATGTTAAGGGCTGGTAAAAAATGTTAGATTCTCATACCTTGCTGGTGGCAAGGTAAATGGATGTAGCTACTTTATAAATCACTTAGCCCTTTTTCAAATGGTAAGGTTCAGACATTCCTTATTTGAGAAAACCTTCTCCTTCACAAAAGTTAACATGAATCCCTCTAACATAAATCCCAGCTGAAAAATGGAAAGACTGCAAAAGAATTTCAACAAATATATGGATAGGTGAAATGTGGCTAATTCACACAATGCATCAGTATTTGGTCGCGAGAAGGAATAAAGTTCAGGTACATGCTATAATATAAACAAAGTTTCAAAATATTCTGAGTGAAAAGAATTAAATTTCCAGCTCACATAAAGTCTATTCTAACAATCCATACTATCCAGAAGATAATTGTACAAAAACATCAAGTAAATTAATGCTCACTGGCAAAAGAGGAAGGGAGAAATGATAAAGAGATAGACTTTTAAAATTAAATAATAATTTAAAACAGCTAGGGTTCTTCTTTTCTATGGGGTAATTGAAAATTATATCGTGGTGATGGTCCTAAAACACTATAGACATGTTAAACTTTAAATATATATATATATATATATATATATATATATATATATATATATATATATAT
>JANHMN010000013.1:41212015-41224658 GCA_030674055.1 Rhabdomys pumilio
TGTGTGTGTGTGTGTGTGTGTGTGTGTGTGTGTGTGTGTGTGTGTGTGAGTGATTATTGCATATTAGTTTTGCAAATCCATGGCTTGTCCTGTGACACTTGAGATAATAGATATACCATGTGTTGTTAATATCTACCTTCCCCACCACCCTCTATTGCCTTCCAGTCTCTCCGTTATCTCTTTGATTTATGTATATGTGTATATTATGTACATGCATATGTATATAATCAAACATGTGTGTATGCATGCCTGCATGTTACATATGTATAAAATCACATAACACCAAGCAGAGAAATATGAACAGTACCAACAGAAAGATCCTCTTGGTAGTCTAGACACTGAATGTGGATTCTGATATGTGAACTCTGAGTGTGGGGACAGGTCAGTTGAGAGCCCAGGATCCAGCGAAAACAGTAGCATGCATGGAGTGTCAATTTTCATAGCTTGTTTCTGTCCTGAAAGACAATTCATGTCAATTCAATCCAAAATATAATTCTTTCTTCCAGGGAATATGGGCCCAGACACTGGGCTGAGTCAAACATAAAATATTGGAAAAATATGGTTAGTTATATGGAAGAAACATATGTGGAGCTGGATGAAGAGAGAAGGACCCAAACTATGACTGCTGGGTAAAAGAGATTACCCAGTTAAGCATAAGAAGCCATATTTAGAAAAAAGTATTTGGCATTTTCTCTTAAAGGTATAAAGTAAAATTTTTAAATTTAATTAAAAAGAAAAAAAGACATAAAAGTAGAAAAGGGATGATAAAGCAAGAAGAGAGACTCACAGAATACAGGGAGAGACTGGAAGGCAAGCCAGGCTAATGAGGAGGACAGATATAATATATCCATTACCTAAAGTGTCACAGTAAAATCTATGGATTTACACAACTAGTATGCACTAATAATTACTATGAATCTGAATTTGAAGTAAACAAACTTTTATATCATAAACATTTTATAAATCATACTGTTATTTGCTCTATTCAGTACTTGCTTTATTTTTGTAACTTCTACACAGGAAAACCCTATCTAAATGGGCTATTAGTTAATAGAAAATCAGTTGTCAATGAGAAGAGCTGAGCAGAAAAGGAAACTCCTTGATAGAAGAGATTTGTCCAAAACAAGGAAAGGTAGGAGCAAAGGTCAGTGCAATACATGCCATTGACTTTTTAGAGGATTTTGGTTGCTCAGGTAACAGGATCATTAATGACATATATCTACTATAAGAAAGATGTGAGATAATTTAGTTTATTTACATTTTAATATCATGAGAAAATACTGAACTCAATTACTTATATGGAGATTATTCCCAGGCTAACATAACATACATGAACATTCTAAGAATCCATTCCTCTCAGAAACCTCTATACTAAAACATTTTGAGGAGAGAGATCTGAAAATCATTAGGTCTTATATTTATACTTCTTATATTTCTAATGACCCTGAAACATCTGTAATCTAGCTATGCTATGAGAGCTTTGCTGAAGAGATAAAAGATAAATAATATTTTCATTGCCAGTAGAAGCTTCCCAAAATAATAGGAGAATATCAACAACAAAAAGCTAATGTGTTCATTCGATACTGGACCCTGAGTAATATTAATGATTAGAAGCATGGGTGGATGCCCTCAGTGTCTAAGTAGTAGAATCTATCCTATGAAACTACAACTTATTCTTTGAGAGAATAAAACAAGAGATGGTTTATAATGTGACGTTGAAACACTTTCAGGGAGCCAGCAAATTTAATTCAAGTGATGTGTATAGGGCCTCAAGAATACAGACATGGGGCATCACTATAACTTATTAATATAAATAAAATAGGATTTTTCAAACATGGAGTGTGAACAAATAAATTTAGAGGGAAGCAAGGCATAATGCCTTATGCTTATCATCCCCATACCTGGAGGCTAAGGCAAGGAAAAAATATTGTGGATATAAGGTCAGCCTAGGTAAAAAAATGAGATTCTGTCTCAAAAACACAAAAACAGGAAATAGGTAAATCAAATGATCAGTCGGTCAATTAATAAGAAAGAACTGGCAACATCCAGTAGACAATGCCCTCAAAGTGCACATTTAGGCTCTGCAGACAGAAATACTTTCATTTATTTGACTAGTATCTCTTCAAGAGCCTTGCCAATAGACCACAAACATCTTGTACAACCCATACTCCAAAGTCTGGCCTTTGTACATAAGAGCCCAGGATGCTACAGGTTAGTTTCTGAGCTGTGCAGAATGACCCAAAGGATACCACTCATGACCTGTGTTGATAGCCTTTCCAGGGAAACAATGAGTTCATGTTTTACATTTTTAAGTCTATAGAGGTGACTGACCAAAGTGATTACCTGAACTCAGAGAAGAGAGTCTTAATATCCCACTGCCAACCCCCCCAACATACACTCCTGATTAATAACTTGTAGAGTTGAATTACCTTGTAGATCTACAGCCAACATCTTCCCTGTGTGTTCTGACTGCATAACAAGCTCAGAAATGAAATCAGACTATTCCAAGCCCCTTCCTTATTTCATTTGTAGATACTCAGACCTACAGTAACAACAGCATTTTTATTATTGATCAAAAAACATTTCTTTGCATGCACCTTACATCTAGTGGCAAGCAGACATCTCATCAGTAAGTGGCTCTTGTCAAATACTACAGTTGGAGATGGGCATCAGAGTGAAGTTAATGTGTCGTTCATTCTCAATGTCTAAACTCTTCTTTTAATGGCAGCCATTTTGAGGCATAAATATGGTAGGAAATGAGTAGAAGAACAGATGCCCATTTATAGTGGACTGCTGTTACGTTGTGGTTAAAATTCCCCAATAACAGTTTCTCACTCTTCATCCTTTACTTAAGCTTCCACAGACATGAAATTTTAGACCCTATCTGCCACTGAATACCAAATCCAGTTTATTAATAACTCCTATAAAATAGTGGTTAATGACTCTTAATGAGCATTTATAATGTAGCAGATCATCTGCTAAATTGCTTAAATACCTGGCTTGGATATTCTCTTACTCAAAGTATCAAGAAACTGTACCATTAACGCATATGGAGTAATTCAGCTCCTCGCTGTAATCTCCACAAGAACCATAATCTTTGTTTCATAATCTCAAAATTAGTCTAATCATTTATTAGTGACCATAGCATTAGTCCCACCAGTGCAAATGGAGCCACAGAGAATCATGCCTTTTATGTCAACTTTCTCTAATCACCGTGCATCAAAGCCACCGTGAGCGCACTACTGTTTCATTCTGTCCTCGCTATTAAATGCTTCAAAAAATAAAATAAAAAAAGAATAAGTGACTAAAGATAGTAACATCTTTACAAACCCAGAAGTAACAAATATTAACATTTGAAAAAAGACACCGAGGACATGGTGTGGACTCTGTATTATAGGTTCACAGTACAGATGATTCTTTGTAGACAGAATATATTAAGTGCCATTTTTATCATGTCCATGTTTATATTCTCAAACTTTATAAAAATAGTATAATACTTTTTATGTTTACAAATATAAGTGTTTGACTCTAAAACTTGCTTTATTTCACTGGACTTGACTTTAAGGGCTTTAATCACCCTGTTACATCATTATAATTATAACCAAACATATCATAGTTTGGTTGCTATTGGTATGTTGAGGTTGCTTTTAATTTGGGATATTACATATGAAGATAGACATGAATGAAGCCGCATGAGTCATGATCCATCCCTTGTGGTATGTTGGTCATACATGGCTGTTGCCTGCAGATGTGACCAAGTTTGAGACAGGGATATCCACAGGCAAACACAGGCCCTTTGTCAGGATGGTTCCTCCGGGATTCTTCTTCCCAGAGTGAAGCAGAATTCTACAGTGCCTGATCACAAGGTGGTAGCAATTCACGAGGTACCTGGGCCTACCCTGGTCACAAGAGACTTCAGGAACCAAGTGTTCTTCTGAGCTTGTAGAACTTCGGGGTTTGGACATCGGGGTTTGGATCACTCTCTAGTTCAAAATCAGTGACTACACCAAAGAGCAGACTCAGAGAACACCCAAACATAGGGCACCATCTAGTGCTAAAAGAGTGGAAGTGACTACGTGTGCCAAGAAAATAGGCAGCCTACTTAGAATTCCAGGAAAGTGTAGCCCAGACAAAGGTAAACAACAAAGAAGAATAGAATCCTATCCCTTCATTGCAGAGGCAGTGTCTCAAAATAGGAATCAAGAGACAGCGTGACCATACTACATATTTAAGACAACGCACTTCAAGCAGTCAAGGTTGTAACCAATAAGGAAAACTCCAGGAGATTTAAAACATCTGTTTTAAGGAAACATAAAAGGCTTCAAAAAAACACAGTGCAGTGACTCTGTGCTTTTACAAAATATGTTCAAAGGAGATGGAACCGATTCTAAAATCAAACCGAAATCACCAAACTGTAAGGTACACTTCCACAGCAAGGAAAGCAGTTATAGCAGGGTAATGCTAACAGGAGAAAGAACTGAGGAATGAGCAGATGAGAAGACTTATCAGCAAAACACACCCAGAGAAGGCAAATGAAGGGGAATTTATGGAGATGTGGGGACAGCACTGAAAGAGTAAAAATCTAGGATACTGAAATTCGAGATAGACTTGAGAGTGCCACATAAGGGACACCTCTTAGTTTTCAGTTTCAGTTACTATGGTAAATTCTTGAGAATATCAACTTCTGAAAAGGGTTTACTGTGGGTTTATAATTTTGGAGGTTTCAGTCTACGGTTGGTTGGGTTCATAGACTTCAGGTTGGTGCTAAAGCAGTATATTATAACAGAATGTGTGGCAGAATAAAGCTTCATACTTGTTGGCCAGGAATAACTCTGAAGAAAAACTCCAGAATGGTTTTATACTGCAGATAAATCAGTCATATCTTTTTGTAAGGACAAAGACAAAGGCACTGTATTTGTATGTTAAGAGAGAACAATTACAATATTTTTTTTAAGTCGCGTGAAGTGAAACTTTAGGGGTTATCTGACTATCCCTCTTTATCTTTATAGTCATGTTTAGTTACTACACTTTCAAAACAGCTTGTTAAAAAACGAAGATATTTATAAAGATCTTGTGGTAACCATGAAGGCAGAATCTATAATAGCTAAATGAAAACAACAAGCAAGGTATCAAAACACACTATTAGTGCAACCTGTTAACTAAAAAGAGAGACTCTGAAAGAGGGAGAGGAAGCATGTTAAAATATAATGTGGAATCGAGTTACAATATGCTACAATAAGGCCATTCCCATCTATAGTTATCTTATTAGTTGCCTAACGTGTCTTTTTAAACAGCAAGGGTGACTGAATGGATTACACAAATATGACCCAACTATATATTACTTACAGGAGATATACTTCATGTCTAAGAATACATACGTGCTAAAAGAGAAGGGATAGAATAAGATGTTCTATGCAAATGCAATATAAGAATAAAAAGGAATGGGGTAACGGTTTGAATGAGATTGGCTTATATTTTCAGATTGGTTTCCTGAAGTGTTAGGAAAGATTAGGAGCACAGGTGGAATTGTTGGAGGAGGTGTCTACCTACACGGGCTAGCCCACAACTAAGTGTTTTCTTTTATAAAAGTCACCTTGGTCATGGTGTCGCTTTACAGTAACCAAGATGAGTGGCCATCTTTACATGAGATAAAAACTTTAAATAGTAAATAAGGAAGAAAGGTCATTACACAGGGAAAGGAGGCAATCTCACAAGAGAATATGGCCATTTTTATCATACATTTGATGAAGCAGATATTTAAATAGAAAGATCTGAAAACTACTATATGACAAACTGTTTTCATTTTAAGCTTTTAAATGTTCTATGTGAGGAAATTTGTGACTAGTCTTGCTGCTGAAGTGATTATGTCTGTGGAAGTAGACATAAAACAAGAGAAGCTTTAGAAAATGAAACATAAGACTTTGTTTCTTGGATTTACACCTATCCCAAAGCAGACATAGTCTGTTACTAAGGTAACAGAATTTATGTATAATGAAAGTAGCCTGGGCTGATTAACTTCTGTGATGGCTATTTCTGGTTGTCAACATGATTACAACTGGAATGAACTATAACCAAGAAATCAAAGGCACAGCTGTGATCTAGATCATGAAGTTGGAAGACAGGTTACCGACCTGGATCTTGACATGGAGATCTTGAGGCATAGTGGTCATAAAAATTTTAGGCACAGGCAAGGTAGTACATGCCTTTAATACCATGAGACTGAGGCAAGCAGATCTCTGAGTTCAAGATAAGCCTAGGACAAAGCAATTAGATCCAGGTGTGGTAGTGCACGCCTTCAAGGACATTGGAAGAAGAAAGATTCACTCTGCTTCAACTTGCCAGCACATCTGTAGGAACTTACTTCTACAGAAGACCAGCTTAAATGACTAGCCTCGTGGGACTGAGCAACTACTAGATTCTTGGACTTCCCATTCACAGCTTCCTATTGTTGGGTTAGTTGGACTACAGACTGTAAGTTGTCGGGCTGTGGAAGGGTATCCTGGTTCTTGGGTTGTGGGTGTTCAGCCACGCCCCCAGAGCCCAGTCTCCTGACACGAGGTCTAATTTCCATTCAGCCTGCACCCTTCAGTCATGTAGGGCACAGGTAGAGGGCTTGATTAACAGGCCTCAGGCCCTAGAGAGATTTACATACTAATGAGGTACCTGAAGGTCAGAGGGTGAAGCCAATTAAGCATTCTTCCCCAGCCCCTTCCCCCTCTTTCCCTCCCTATTTAACTCAGATTTGCCCTGGGTTTTGGGGGTGGGGGTTGCAATCAGATCCATCTGTCATGCCAATAATCCGTTTTGGAAACCCATGGACTTTCTCGTGTCGTTGGGGCCACACTGTGAGGAACCATGGAGCCACAGCAGCCAGGCCTAACCTCCAGCTGGAGGAACCCAGAGTGTTCCCAGCCAACTACCCACAGCCTGGCATGGGAAACCCTGTGATTCTCCAACCATAATTACCTACAGTAAGTCATTAAAATAAATTCCCTTAACATATAGAGAGACATTCCATAAGTTCTGAGACTCTAGAGAACCCTAACCAAGATACCTTCAGATTTCCTCAGGACTGTGGGTAGGTATGAAGGTTCTTTCAGTCTCTATTTTCTAAATGGACATAGTAAGACCTACTTAAAAGCTCCACAAGGAAGGAAGAGTGAGACATATTCACCAAACCACATAGCAGTCATAAAATAGATGAGAGATAACATTTCTTTCCCTGGTGCTAAAGAACCCTTGGAAAGTTACTGTCTATACTACACTGGTGTAAGTTAAATGGTCAAAGTGGTGGTGTGTCATTGTGTCACTTTTCTAGTTAGTTTACCAAAGAACATGATTGCTGTTTTTGACATGTTCATTAGGGAGAAATAAGCTCTAAAGTTGCATGAAAAGTAACAGAAGTCTTCTCTGCCTGCCCCCACTCATTCTCTCTCTCTCTCTCTCTCTCTCTCTCTCTCTCTCTCTCTCTCTCTCACACACACACACACACACACACACACACACACACACACACACACACACATACAGTGGAGACTAGAGAATGAGCTCACTACTCCTCCAAGACCCTGAGTTTGGTGTTCATCATTCACAGGCACCTCACATACACATAATTAAACATATAAATATTTAAAAATGCCTCAAATGACAGCTTGGATAGAGGCATGCCAATAACTAAAGTGAGCTTACAGATAGATTCTGTAACTCCAGTTAAGCTTTGAAGCAACTGCAGTTTCAGCCAATAGCTTCGCTGAAAGCCTTGAGAGAGAATTCAATCCCAAATCGCATAGCTAAACCCATGCCAACTCCTGACCCTCAACAGCAGTGAATTAATAAGTTCATCTTGTTAGCTGCTGAGTTTGAGCCAATTTGTTGCATTGCAGTGAATGACTAATGCAGTTAATAAAATCTATATTCTATTAATCATTTCTTGCATCTCAACAAACCTATAGGTAGTAATATATTTACATATATTGTTGTGAAGCCATTTCCTCTGAAATATTTTCTCTAGGAGAAAACAGAGGGCTTCTTAGGACTGGGAAGTAAATGAAACTAAGACCAGGAAGTAAACACAATTACAAGTGCCAGGAAGCTTCTGGAACATAGAAACATCACAAAGTCCTCTCCAAGTTTATGTGAGCAATATGAGACTGATAGGAAGAGATGTTCCCCACAGCTAAGTTGCCTACACATCATCCAGGGAGTTCCAAGGAGGCAGATTTCATGAGTTGTGGCTTACCAAGGTTGGGCTTTTTCAGTGATTTGGTTCCCTTTGAGTAAGGAATCTTTCACCCACACTTCTATAAAATAAGTAAATTCATTGGTTCACTAAGCTTGTCCTGTGATGCTATCGGAAGGAAACGGATGCTTGTTCACATGGCCCAGGAAAAGTCATGCAACACAATTGGTTCCTAAACAAGAACTGACAGAACAAAAAATGAGTTGTGGAGGAATGACTGTGTGAGGTTAATTCACATGAGGATTTCCACGTGGGCAACTTAATATGGCTACCTTTCACTGTGTGGTATAGGGTGGTGTGTTTCTGTGATATACTGGAGGTTATACCCTTCTTGAGGTAGGTAGGTGACAAAACACCCAGCAATGGTTAAGCCATATAAGAAAAAGAATATCCTTGGAGAAATCAGGCTTTCACAGAGTGAACGCAATTTTCATTAAAGAACACTATGAAAAATGTCCTACTTATTGTCAATATCTTAGACTTATTCAAAATATAGCTCAAGGAATTAGGGTAACATTTTATATGGTATACTTCATTGAAACCAATTAACTTGCAATGTGCTAAGCTTCAATATGCTAAGTAATATTCATACTTATTTTGTATAATACTTACTACATGAAAAATATTTTGTATTACATGATAATTTGCTTCTATGCTACAACACAGAATATCAATTGTATCATCGCTATTGTCTAGCATTTGATTGATTGTATTGAATAATTAAAGAACATTGAGTACCCGATTTTGCGGAAAAATGTGTTTGTTTGTGAATGGAATAGAGAAGTCGTTTTAGAATTTGGCAAGAGAGAATGAAGATAAGGAGGTAAGAAGGTTAAAAAAAAAAAAGGTACTTCCAGGAAATAGAGATGCTTCAGCTGTGGAATGAATATCAATTAATATCCAAAACTTATGACAATTCTGTTAAGGAACAGATTTGTATGTTGTACAGATGAAAATAATTTACTCAGTAAAAAAACAACTCGCCAATATTATTATTTATTTTCCTCATGAAACACTATCTAATTCTAGGTCAAATATTCCTTTACTAAAATTGCCTATGAACACCTGGCTTATAAAGGATTTTTGGATGGAACATAACTACTGTTTTCCCGACTTATTAACTGCAATACAAAATTATTGACATGTATTCATTTTATATTTGCAGACAGAAGTGTCATAACCAAAGACTTCTAGTTATAAATGAACATTCCTTAGTGATGAATTATGAAAGCATTCCAGGTTCATTCTTGTACCTGGAATGGAGGTATACACCTGTAATAGGAGGAACAGAGCAAGACAATTGTGAATCTGTGGTCAGCATGGGAGGTGAGGAGATGCCCCGTGTCATAAACAAAACGAAAGCAAAAGAACCATACTTAATTCTGCACTGCTATTGCATTGGTACCCTGAGCTTTACACAAACTAAGCAGATGCTTTTCTGCTAAGCTACATCCCCAGCCCTGGTTTCTAAATTAAACTAAGAATATAATAGATTTGAGAAATTCCACTTCATCTTGTAAATCTTTTATAAACTTAGATGTTCAATCTTACAAAGGGAAAGTCTTGAGGACTGGAGAATATGGCTTTAATGCACAAAATTTTCTTTTTCTTATTTATTTATATATGTATCTATTTATGTATTTAACTTTTAGGTTAGCATACAAGGTAAGGGGATTTTATTATGGCATCGTCTTACATATGTGTCATTATACTTTTTTTCCATTTGCCCCCACCTAGCCAACTGCCCTCAGTTGTAACCCTCTCCTCTGCCAACTGGGTTTCTTTCTTTTTTCATTTTGACCTGACTTCTGCTTTCTTGCTACATGTATCCTATTATCCCTTCTCAATTTCCTGCTACCCTTAAGATCTATTCCTCTTTGCTCATGATCTCTTTTCTAGTTCTATCTCTCTCTTCTCTCTCTCTTCTCTATCTCTATCTCCATCTCTATCTCTTCTCTATCTTTATCTCTTCTCTATATTTCTATCTCTATCATCTCTATCTCTGTCTCACACAAACACACAGAGACATACAGATATATGTATATGTGTATGTAATTTATATACACACAAACAAAAAAATAAATCTGGGTTCTTTACAAGTGAAAACATCAATGCTTATAGTTTTCTTTGACATTAGTGAATAGAAGTAAATTCTAAATGAACAAGTAATAAAAAATAAAGTAGAAAAATATATTAGGATCTGAATTAGTGATTGAGCTTTCTCACAGTGCTTATCAACCAACCAGCTCCCTCCAGAAGTCATCTAGGTGACACAACTGAAGGATAGTGTGATTGGCGTCTTATGGTTAGAGCTCACAGATGACACAAAAATCCTTCACTGTCAAGGACAGCCTTCTGAACAAGACCTGCACAGAACTCGGAATGTCAGTAGTGCTCAGTGGGGAAAAAAACAAAAACAAAACAAAACCCTGCTCACCTATGGCAGCAAAGAAAGGGATCACAGGAATTATCAGGCTGTGACAAGGAGAAGACAATTACATACAAAAAATTCTCCCCATATTGAATATTCTCCCCACATATTGAAGTACTATATTAGCCTAAGAAATAACAGTCAAGCAATTACCTGAGAAACGTCCCCCGATTCCGGGCAATGTAACTTGTGATTCATTTCAGAACTGATGGAGGACATTAAGGAGATCAGGCTTTCGTTTGTCACAATAACTTGGGAGAAATGGCAAATTACATAGCAATTCAACTAAAGAGCAATTGTCGCATTTTTATGGGCTGTTGTTAGCTTGCAAAAGATATGAAATACTTCATAGATATAATTTCATTTTCGGTCATTTATTACCTGACTATTGATGCAAAATACCTCTTTCCTGCTGTAGAATGTGTGCCCTTGAATATGTCTATGTATTATGTGTCCCTTCAGCAATTACATTTGAATTTCAGAAATTATTTTATCTACAGGTTTGCAACTATTTATTTAGTGCTTGCTTTTAGAAACAATCCTTCTAGCCTTTATTTATGTTATACCAATGACATTCCTACCCTTGAAGAGATACAGACCCCCCCATTCAGATTTTAATTGTGACATCTTTGATTTGAACATCCAGTGAGCCTGAATACATTTAAATATTTATGTGCACATTATTTTAAAGAGAAGAGTAAAGGTCACTACATACAGAAAAATACAACTTACTACTATAGAGAGTAAATCTTTGAAAGCAGTTGTTAGGGGGAAGAAACCTTGAACTTTTACAAATAAACTTTGCACTGCATTTATGTGGCAGATTATAGGAGGGACTTCATGGGCTAGAAGAATTCTGGGTATAGGAATTTCTCATAATTCTAGCCTAGAGAAATAACTAACATTAATACTACAGTATTAATTATTCTAGCCTTAGAAAACCTACATCTGAGACCACATACTTCCTTAGAGCATTTCCAAGTGAGCATGATATACAAGAAAAGGGGAGACCAGCTCAGCACCCAAATGGTAATAGATGTTAAATATGAAGTCGTGGCACAGAGAACCGAGGTTGAAATTATTTCCCGAAGCAAGGATTCAACAAGGCTCTAAAGGCTCCTGGGCAGCTTTGATTTCACAAACACTAAGGGCTCACATGGTAAGTTTCCACTCTTTGCTTTGATTTGGGCTGAGAATTCAATTTGTTTAATTACAGTCTAGCAGCTGCCAGGGCATTCACATTCATCCCAAGAATGGGTTATTAATACTGTATTTCAATCCATAACCCTAGGAAGCAGGCCTTTTGGAATTAGTCAGAAATTAAATTTTATGAAATACTGGTCCATTGTGAAACAGACAAACCCCCATGTAAGGGCCTTCCAGACAGAAGTTTTTCACTATTCCTGAGCACACATAGCTTGGCAAACTGTAGCTGACATCTTTGAAATGTATACCAGAGTACATAGGACACAAAGGCCTTCTTTCACTCTTCTGAGGAAGGGCATTTCCAATGAAGGTCAATTTAGAAGTTATGTTTTAGACTGTCAATTTAGAAGTAACCAACTTAGCAGTTTCTGTGATCTACTCTAAGTTATAACTAAGACTTATTTTATAGGGGTGGCAAGATTGTTTGTGTCACTCCTTAAACAAATATCAAATTTATTTCAAAAAAATATTTTCTTATAAACAAATAACACAATTCGAGAAAAATTAATCAATTTAATAAATATATACTATGACATTTTGAGCACTCATCAGCCTACAAGGTGACTTTTCAATATTAGAAAGCAACAAAAAGAAAAAAGTTAAAAATCATTATTCTGGGTAATAGAATATTTTAGTGGAATTTTAAGTCTTTATTTTGAATTCATGGCATATTAAAATCTATCCCTGAAACTTGACATGCTGTAATTTTAGATTTTAATAAATATAAAATCTAAAGAGCTTCATATAAAATAGAATCTGTGTATGTA
>JANHMN010000013.1:41276830-41341438 GCA_030674055.1 Rhabdomys pumilio
AGAGAGAGAGAGAGAGAGAGAGAGAGAGAGAGAGAGAGAGAGAGAGATTGAGAGAGAACAGAGACAGAAAGACAGAGACAGAGACAAACAGAGAGAGACAGACAGACAGACAGACAGACAGACAGACAGACAGAGACAGAGAGACAGACAGACAGACAGACAGACAGACAGAGACAGAGAGACAGAGAACTGGGATCCGGGAGCATTTTGCAGCAACTTATGAATGCAACCAGGAAACATGCATGTTACTGTGAGGTGTGGGATCCCCCTTTGTTATTGGCCTCACAGTCATGCACGATAAAAGGTATGCAGAGAGCTGAAAAATGCCATCTCCTCTGTCTTCTGACTGCCTGCTGAGGGCTGCAGACTCCTCTGCTTGCACTGTGAGCCTAGCCAGGGGGTGCCTGTGGCAAATCAAAACACCAGTAGGTCCAATCTGTGTCTCCTGTGGATTCTTTGCCCCAGTAGACCACAAAGGCAGAGAGAATGGGGTTATTAGTCTGCCTGGTTTCTTAAACTCAGCATAAACTAGAGCAGACTGCTAGTCTAGAAGATTCTAAACTGACCCTTTATTCCCAAACCCCTTTCTGCAATGATTGCTTCCTGAAAATACATTTTATCTTAATATGAAAAGGCCTTGTTAGGCCCTGGAAGCTGCAGAGGATCAGGAAATGGTTTGTGCCCTCCCAGAAAGGGGTTACCACACTGGAAAAACTAGAGGAGGCTGAAAAACCTCCAAAGGCAAAGCAGCCTGGTAGTCCAAAGGGTGGGTAGTACCAAGCCTTTGACCTTTGACCCTCCTTCCAGGTCCTCTTTCTTCCTGTCTGTAGATGTTTCTTTCAGAGCCGGTCTTCGGTGTAGTCAAAGTTTATTATTTATTTAATTGCATTTAATCAGAATGAACCTAAACGGCAGGCTCTAATTAATTTTAACCTCATTAAATTATGGGCTAGGTATAAGTCCCTTTAGATTTAGATCCCTGCCACAGTGTATTCACCCTGTATTCCTAGTGAAGGGAGGGTACAGAGCACCCTGTTTCTGTGTCAGGGCTGCCAGTTGGGTTCCAGGATGCATCAGGGAGATGCTAGAGAAAGACTCTGCTGCTCCTGTTTATCCTAGACGCGTATACAGAGGTGCCAGTTTGCTCTACCATCTGTCCTTCAGTTTGTCATGTGTGAACAACAGTAATAGTAGATACTCCATGGAGTTCGTAGGAGATTATATGTGGGCATCTGTATGCACTGCTTGGACCAGAGACTAAAAGCTCAACAACCATGAAATACTATGGCCACCCAAATATGAGTTAGAGTAGATGTGGATGACTTTGTGCAAAGGACTTTCTCAATAAAATCTGTTTTGCCTGTGCAAATCCAAGCTATAAATTAGTTTTTTCACTATGCTCAAGCAGGTTCCCCAAAGGCATCTATATGTAAAGATATTGCCCCGGGTCGTTATCCTGCTTTCTTTTCTTCCACAGAAAGAAAACAGCTCCTCCAAAGGCCTTTAAAAAGTTCTTCTGCTAAGCCACACACTATACTGATGCCCGCCTTAGAGAAATCTCCCACTCGTAGTGGCCCAAGGCTGTCCTGAGGAGAACACTTTGAGGTATGGACATTTCTTTGATCCCGAGGTCACTCTATCAAGTTTTCCAAGTACTATCTATGATGGAGAAGATTTTCTGTTTAGTTGAAAACACAAAGCTCCATGTAAGTTCCTATGGCCTCTTATCTCTGAAATCTTAAACTGTGGAGAGTAGGAACAAGTTCCCCTTTTCTTCACTTCCTGAGAAGAGAATCCTTGATTTTTAGACTGTAGCCAGGCATAGGTGTATAGTTATGCTCTAAGGATCTGCACAACAAAATGTCCTGTTGATAATTCCCAGAAGCCTCCCTGCATATACCTGCCTGTGTAGGCTATGTACAGAGCCAATGAAATGTTTCCACGAATCACAACACTTCTCACATGCAACTTAAGGTTCCTGTTTGCACCAGTCACAGCCTTGCCTCTAATAACAGTCACAGCAGTGACTAGGGAGCATGCTCCCCTCTGCCTAGGTGGAAATGCTTCCATGGCCATCTAGGGTTCACTGAGGCTTAGAATAGCAAAACTTCTGGTACAAATGGATTGAAACAGCCATGGCTAAGGCTATGCTTATCAGAGCCAGGCCAGCTTGGATGGTAACGAACCCATGGAATGTTGAAAGTGACCACTGTTGGCAGAACAGTAGCCCAGTTGGTTGTTTTATTGTCTATCCTTTTCCTCAAAGAAGGTAGGGCAGCAGATGAGAGTCCAGTAGATGCTAGGTAAGGAATCTCATTGGCCCATTCTCCCAGGTTTCTGCTCAAGTATAGGAAGACAAACATTAAAGGGAATGTTTACAATAAAAAACGCAAGGAACTTAGCGATAACACCAAAGGTGATTTTAACATAAGTTGAGTTGTATTTGTTGTTGTTTTGTTTTGTTCTGAGCACAGGGTATTGGACACAGGTCAAATTGGACAGGGTATCTATGTAGCCCTGGCTGACCTGGAACTTAGTAGACTAGCCTCAAACTCAGAGTAACGGTGGTTCCTACTTTACCCAGTGCCCCAGGGAAAGGTGGGACTGCTTATCTTTCTCAGTAGAAATCTAGCCATCACCCCATACTAGAAAAGTCAGAATAGAGTTGGGTGCTGCAGCCTGTAGACCCTCTCACACACCACCTAGCTCTGTTTGGCAGCAGTAGACAGCGGCCAGTCTGTTGTAGCACTTACCATCTCTCTTCAGCTTTTCCAGCTCCTGGGCAAGGCGGTAGCTTCTCCTTCAGGTCATCAGCATTACCAAAGACGAAGGCTTATATCTAGCTAAGGACTGATGCAGTCTTTTTGGTTCTAACCAAGGTGTGCTCACTGGTGTTTATGTCAACTCTATATAAATCATGGTTGAATCTGAACTGACAAAGAATATGTGCTGATGTGTGTGTTGCTGAGCTGTCCTATGTGGTCCTGTGGGCTGGGTAGGCAAGTGTGGTATCTCTAGTGTAGACTGTTGTGAACACTGAGCATAAATTGAAGCCGCTTCTACAACTAGAATTTCTGCTGTGTAGCCTCAATTCTTCACTTCAGGTGGCTCATGTGATTTGACTCACTTAGGATAATCTTTACTAAAAGTCAACTGCTTCTAGACGTAACTACATGTGCAAGGTGCGTTCACCCCAACATCCATAGGCACATTTGAACTGACTAGAGAGTGAAACCAAAGCCACTCTGACCCATCTCAATCACTGTGACTGTCCTTGTTACCTTTGTGATGCTGTGACAAAGTGCCCTAACAAAAGCATCTTAAGGAGAAAAGGAGGGATTTGTTTTAACTCAAAGTGCAGACGTCCCTGGCAGAAGGAGTTTGAGGAAACTGGTCACATTGCTTCTGAAGTCAGGAAGCAGACAGCAACGAGGGCTGGAGCTCAACCCACTTTATGTTTTATGTACATTTCAGGACCTAAGCCCAAGGAATGGCACCACCCACAGTGGGTGGTGCTTCCCACCGCAATGAACATAGTCAAGATAATTCCACCCCCAAGCCACAAGAATGTCCAGTAGCTGGCTTCCCCTGCTTCTCAAGTGATTCTAGACCTCACTAGGTTGACGATTGAAATTAACCTTCACATACCCCATCTTTCCTTGACTACCTGCCTCAAGGTTTGGGGGCCTAGCAATACGCAGAATTCTAAGATGGTAGTTTAACTAGTGTCCAGTTATGGAAAAGTCAAATTCCTAAGATAAATTACTTAATCCATTTCACCCTGGTGCATCTGCTTTTCCAACCCTCAGCAACAAATACAGTGCACACACGTTCCTTCTTTCTCACCTTTCTACCTTACTGCGCAGAACAAAGTATGATCACTAAAGAAACCAATTTGAATGGGAGGATGTGAGCTTTGCTACCAGAGCAAAATGACTCTGGACTAAGAGCATGTGATGTAGTCCATCTGCTAAAGCTAAGAGGCTCAAAAAGGTCACCAACAGTTGACAGGAGGTTCTTTTACTCAAACCAAATAGAAACCGTGGGCAGACAAAAGGGGCACTTCACTTGACATTAATATCCCTAGTTCTAGAAGCTCACACACTGGGCCTTCAAATCCAGAGTCTTACGTCTCTAAGTCTTAAGCACTACAGGATTACGATTGCAAGCTTTCAAAGTTGGAGCTTAAGGCTCCATGTCCTTCAGGCTGAGGCTTGCAGCCCTGAGCTTATAGTGTCAGTGGGAAGCATTTATACCTCTTGAGCTTGGGTGTCAGGACTTTTAGCTCATCCTTTGAGGATTCTTTCAAAGTCTTGTAGCACCTAGAGCTCATAGACTTCTCCCCTCATCTCTTTATAATTCCTCAATTTGGGTGGTCTCATGTCTCTGCCCATCTCTTGTCTTCTCAGTCCCCTACTGTCCTTTGTTGTCTTGGCTTCTGGAAGAATCTGTACTGCATCACTCTTTGGAGCTGTGGAGCCACCTCCTCGTGTTATAACTCAGGGTCCTGGATATCAAGACTTTTAGGTCTGTGACACTGAAAGTCAGTAGCCACGCCCTCACTGTGACTGCCACTGGGACTACATACTGAGGATAATGTTACCACTTCATGCACCAAGCTCATTTGCTCTGTTCATGATAAAGATTGTAGGCAAGCAACAGTCATTTGGGAAAAGTCTATGATGAATCCTAATGTGGCCATGTTACAGAGTCAGTCAGTATATAGGATAGAAGCCCCATCTGTCTGCGAGTAATCCATAGACTGAAAACCAGCCTACTTATGTAGCTAGAAAGAATCACGAAAACTTTAAAATTGATTATATTTACTTACTTACTTGTGTGTGTGTGTGTGTGTGTGTGTATAGACATAAATATGTGCTCCTGCATGTGTGTGAAGGTCATAGTATAACTTGTGAAAGTCCATTTTCTCTTTCATTCATGTAGGTTCTGGGATCAAATGCAGGATTTCTTCAGCTTGGTGGAAGTTTCTTTACCTGCTAAGGCATCTTGTCAGCCTTCATGACACATTTGTTCTTTAGCTGTAATTTTACAAAAAAAAAAAAAAAAAAGGGACAATTTACAATTCAACCAAATTTATAAGCCTTGTATAAATATGAATTATAGTCTTAATGGAAGCAACCCTGACAGGCAGACAGGTGAGGAAAGAGGCCACAGATAAACAAGATGGGAAATTTATGGCCAAGCTCACTGTGCACGTCCTGGACATGTCTGAGCTTGAATGAAGTTGTGGATCCCCCTTTTCTTTGTTGAAGTTGATTGATCCATAACGGGAGAGTGCTGTCCTATATCACTGAAAACATTCATAACACCCGTGCCCTCCCAGGGGTTAGGGTTGTTTGGATTTGGGATTCTAAATCCACTCCTTTGATGTAGTGAGTCTGGCTCTTTCTGTGGGTGTGCCTGTGTGCCTCTTCATTTTTTTTTTTTAATTCTTCTCTCATATATTACATCTGAACCGTAGTTTCCCCTCCCCCATACACAAACCCTCTCCTCCAGATCTACTCTTCTTTCATTTCTCTTCAGAAAAGAACAGGCCTCTCAGAGATATCAACTGAACATGGTATAACGAGTTACAATAACTAGGCGCATCCTTTCATATTAAGGATGGACAGAGCCACCAATAGGAGGAATAGGGTCCTAAGAGCAGGCGCAAGAGTCAGAACCACTGTCAGGAGTCCCACAAAAACACCAAGCTATACAACCATAACATATATGCAGATGACCTAGTGCAGACCCCTGCAGGCTCTGTGACTGTTGCTTCAGTGTTTGTGAGCTCCTATAAGCCCTGCTTGGTTCTTTGGGTGGTGTTCTCCTGGCGTCCTTGAGCACTGTAGTTCTTATAATCCTTCCTGCTCCTCTTCTAAAGGGTCCCCCAAGTTCTGCCTAATGTTTGTCTGTGGGTCTCTGCGTCTGCTCCCATCAGTTTCTAGATGAAGCTTCTCTGATGATAATTGCCCTAGGCTCTGGTCCATGAGTATAGCAGAATATCATTGGGAATCACTTCACTGACTTCACTGACATTTTTGGGGTTTTTTTTGCCAGTTGTGTTTGGTTCTATCTTAGGTCTCTGGGCTATCCAGCTGCTAGTTCTTGGTCCTACAGGCATTGTCAGATATGGGCTTCCTCTCATGGCATGGCCCCCAAGTTGAACTTGCCATTGGTTGGCCACTACTATAAGTTCGATGCCACTATTATCCCAGCACATCTTGCAGGCAGGACAAATTGTAGGGTGAAGGTTTGGGGGCTGAGTTGGTGTCCCAGTCTCACTACTGGAAACTGCCTGGTTACAGAAGATGGGCTGCTCAGATTCCTTATCCCCCATTACTTGGCGTCTTCACTAGGATCACCCTCACAGTCTCCACTGTACTAGGTTTCCATATTGCCTCTCATATGCCCCCCAGACCCAGACATCTCTCCCTATACTCTCTCCCTCCACCTCCCACAACCCCCCTCCATTATCAGATCCCTCCTGTTCCTATTCCCATCCACTTCTAGCCTACCCTCAGAAAAATATTCCATTTCCCCTTACCAGGGATAGCTAATGTATGTTGTCTTTTAATTCCATAATTGGTAAAGAAGATGACAATCAAGACTCCTAGATGGTAACTTAAGCACGACCTCTTTTCTGTCAATCACAAAGCAGTGTTCGCTGTTTTGTTTTTAAGTTTAACTGTATTATTATATGTGAGCAAGTGTTTTGCCTGCACGTATGTCTATGTACTATATGTATTCCTGGTACCAACAGAGGCCAGAAGAATGCATTGTATCCCTTGGAGCTAGAGTTACAAATAGTTGACAGTCACCATGATGGCACTGGGAAGAGTAGCCAGTGCTCTTAACTGCTAAGCCTTGGGGAGATAATCTTTCTGGGCTGATGCTATGCAGTTATGAACAGCCAATAGTTGAGTCCCTTGTAGCATCTGTAGGGGAGGTCATTAAGGCTTACTATGGCTAACATAAAAATTTTCTGATAGTGGTCCAAAATAAAGCAGTAGAGGCTAGAGGCAAGATACTAAAGATGAAGTTGGTTTTAAGAAGCCAGCAGCTAAGGTTATAATGTTCTTTGCAGCTGGGTGTAGTGTCCTCAAGGGATCCATGAAACATTCAAAGCAGCCTGTAACTACAATGAAAGTCAAGCCTGCTGGTTATCAAGAGAGGGACTGGCTATTCCACTCACAACTCCCTACATAAGGCAGGCAGGCAGGCATACAGGGACTGCTGGCTTCTATAGCAGCCCTTCATAAATAGGGCCGGTTGGATGGCTCTCAACAGTTGTGTTCATTCATAGGAACAGTAAACACTTCTTACAACAGAGACATTAACAGTAACATCCTTAGCAGTGCTTACAATGCTTAACTGTTAGCCAAATACCCACAGGGAGATCCCAATCATTAATTTTAAAGAGGAGTTTGGGGTCTGGTGTGGGGAGAAGTCAGTATTCTCTAAGTATTGTAATAGCTTAGGAAACTTTGCCTTAAGAATAACAAAGGGTGCGGACTTAAGATAACTCTACTGAAAAATGAATTTAAAATCCTTGAGTATTTAAGACTTAAAATCAGACTTTGATCATCTGAATACCTACATGCAGGAAGTAGCTAAATAATATACTGTTTTCAGTCATAGCATGTATCTCAGTGCCTATCAGATATGATTAAATGCCTAGTGAAGCACTCCTAGAGGACATAACTAAGGTCCAGGAGGCAATAAATCTCCTCCTAGGGATTTTCCAGGACCCGACTGAAAAAAAAAAAAAAACAGTCCTCACTCTCAGTGCATCTACCAATGGCCATCAAGAATCAGATGCTCCTGTAGCTCACCTATGCCCTTCATTGTCCCCATCATATTCAGGGCTATACACCACATTCATACAGTGAGGTAGGGTTTGTCTGAATTGTTGAATGTGGCCACAGAAGTTTCATTTTACAGATTGTTACTCTGAGTGAGTATACCACATATTTTCCTTGTTAATCAACTCACACACTCCATGGTTGATTCCATATCCTAGTCACTTTATACAGTGACACAGTGAAGATACCCATTCTGCACACTGATTTTACTTTCATTACATGTAAACTCAGGAACGTGTCTTACTCCATAGTTCTTTGGACTAGCGGGTCTGAATCAGACAGTCGCCACACAGTCTCACTCAGAAAGGCAGTATTGTATACTATTCAGATAGTCCATGCATCTATCTTAATGCTGTTAATGAGAATTTAGAATCAGGAAGGGTGAATATATAACATGGTACAAAGAATAAACTGGATATTTGGTGATCAGGTCAGTAGGCAAGAGCGTTGCCACCTTTCATCTCTATAGGCCTAGAGTATTACACTTCACCTTCAGTTGAAAGCAAGAAGTCTGCGTAGAGACAGCACATGTTACTTTGCCACAGACACATTTAGCTTGAAGAAAAGATTTCTAGATCTCTCTACCTCTCCTGATTTGAACCCTAAGCAAACCAACCCTAGTTAGAGGTAGTCTTAATTCCCCTTGAGTTGTTGGTCAGGAGTATCCAAGAGACTACAAAAACAATGTAGGCTACTGCCACAGTCCCAGAACTTGAAGGTAACTATAATTGGTCACTAACAACAGCATAAATAATTCATAGATTCTTAAACAGTAAATTAAAAAACAGTTTAAAATAATACATTATACTTTTCATGTATGTTCAAACTCCAAAATTGGCTGGCAAAGTATCACCATTTTATGATATTATTTCAACTGGGGTTGCTTTGCTTATCATCCTCCTCAATGGAGGTCAAAGGAGTCCTCTGCTTTCTGCTTTGTAGATCAGTTAACATGGTCTAGACTTTTGTGTAAATGAAATCATACAGTGAGCTTCTTTTGGAAGGGATATCTTTCTGTGAAATCAGGATAATTATTCTCATGTGTAATCATTTACATTGTTACATGCATCAATATTTTATCATTTTTTTGCCTCCCAGTTTAATTCTGTTATATGGAAATGATATGGGTTATTTATGTATTTGTTTATCCGTTGGTGGATATTTCAGTTGTTTTTAGACTTTTAGCTATTGTAGAAAAATTTGTGTTCATGTTTTTGAATGCACACATGACTTCAGTTTTCTTTGTAAATGCTCAGAGAGGCAACAGTTAGGTCTGTGCTAGATGTGTTTAGGGATGCTTAAGAGACTGGCAATTGGTTTTCCAGGGTGATGTTATCATTTTCCATTTCCACAAGATGTGTGTGGACATATTTTGGCTGCTTCCCATTCTCACTGTCATGTGGAATCCTCAGTCTAAATATAAACCCATAGTTATGTAGTGGCATTTTGCCATCATTCCAATGTGTATCTCCCTAATAACTACTGAGGTGTCAAGCACATGAAATTTTGTTAACCACTTATGTACTTTGGTGAAATGACAACTCAAATATTTTGATGTTCTGTTGTGTTCTTATGTTCTTAAGTGACGGATTTCAAGAATTATTTTTATATCCCAAATAAGTTTTTTTTTCCAGAGTGATAAACAGTTCCTTTGTGCCTGGTTTGACTTTACTTTAGCTCCATTAAGGTTCAATTGATATTTTAAAAAATATTGATGTACAATATATAGCATGATATTTTAACATTCAGTGAAATGATTAAATTAAGCTAACTGATGTACCTAGCACCTTACACACTTTGCGTTTTGGTGGTGAGAACATTTAAGATTTCGTTTTTAACAGTTTTCAGGTTTATAATATCCTTTGCCACAGTCCCATGCTGTTCTGTGGATCTCTACACCTTACCTCACTTTTTTTTTCTTTTTTCTTTTTTTTATTGGTTATTTTATTTACATTTCAAATGTTGTCTCCCTTCCTGGCTTCTCATCTCCAAACCCCCCATTAGATCCTACCTCCCCTTTGCTTCTATGTGAGTGCTTCCCCACCCACCCACCTATTCCTGCCTCACCACTTTAGCATCCCCTTATGCTGGCACATTGAGTCTCCACAGGACCTCCTCTCCCATTGATGCCAGATATGGCAAACTTCTGCTACATATAGCTGGAGCCATGGGTCTTTCCATGTGCACTCTTTGGTTGGTTGTTTAGTCCCTGGGAGCTCGGGGGGGGGGGGGGGGGGGGGCGAGTCTGTTTAGTTGATATTGTTGTTCTTCCTATGGGGTTGCAAACATCTTCAGCTCCTTCAGTCCTCCCTCCCCCTAACTCTTCCATTTGGGGTCCCCTATTCAGTCCAATGGTTGACTGTGGGTATCTGCATCTATGGTTTCCTTACCCATCCTAACTCCATCACCACTCCTGAAGACCTGGACTCTAGTCTCTGCTTCTATGAGGAGTTCTGCTTTGCTCAGCTTTTACATACATATGAATTTACAGAGTACTTTATCTTTCTTAGTACATTTGACAGTTTGTCTACATTGTTGTAAATGACCACAGATCATCTGTGTAAAGACTTTCATTCTGAGTGGATATATAGATTCATTCTGAGTGGATACATAGATAGGGTCTTTTCCTTACTCATCAATTCATATACTATGGCAGATTCCACATCCTGGTAATTTGGAACATTCCTACAGTGAAAACATCTCTTCTGCATGGTGATTTCACTTCTTGGTATAAATTCAGGAATAGGAATATTATATGATATAGAAACTCTCTTTAATATTTTTAGAAATTGTCATACTGTTTTCAACAATGGCTGCTCCAATTTATATTACCCACAAGCATGTTTCAAGAGTTTTCTTGTCATCTCATCTTTTCCAACTCCTACTTTTCAGTCTTCATTGTAAGAGGTCATTTATTTTGATGAAACCATAGTTATCTATCTTTGCTTTTGTTGTTTGTGTTTTACAGCAATAACCCTTAGTATTTGGATTATAAGTTATGGCCACTGTCTTCTTTAAAGCTTTTCAACTGTTTATGAATTGTCCACATTTCATGGGAACATAATCATTTTCTAATATACCCATGATGACACTTTTGATATGCTATGTGTATTAGTCAGGGTTTTCTAAAGGAACAGAACTAAGAGAATGAATATATGAGATTTACCAGATTGACTTACAAGACATGTTCTGAGGAGTCCAACAATGTCTGTCTCCCTTTGGAGAAACTGAAAAAAATTATTAACTGTTTAGTTCATGATGCTGGATGTCTCAGTGGTCCCTGTATGGAGCTGAAAACTTAGAGGTTTCCTGGAGAGTTGCAGGTCTTCAGTCTTCATTGGAATCCCAAAGAAATTTCTAGTAACAATGAAGAAATCTCTCAATACCACGATAGATGAACTTGACAGTAAGAGTGAGGGCAAGCAGCCAAAAAGCAATGTTTTCTTCTTCTCTGTTCTTTTACATGGGTTGCTGAAAGAAGATATGGACTAAATTTAGGGTGCATGTTTCTGCTTTGAATAACCTGAACAAGAACCTCCCCCACAGGAGTGCAGCAGCTTGGGTTCTAGTTGATTCCAGATGCAGTTGAGTTGACCAAGTTTAGCTGTCATACTATGGCTGCTAGCTACAGATTTCATTTTTCCTAGCAGACATGGAATGATTTGAAGCTCTTGTCTGTGTTGGGGGAAGGGATTTTTCTGCACTGTAAGATTTTTCATTAAACTGATTAATTTGACAGCAAAGAGTGGAAGTCTGTAATAAAAACTAAAGGCCTTTTTGCTATTAAATGATTTAATGTTTATGGATACAGGCCTTCTCAGTCTATAGCTCTTAATGAATGGATACACAATATTAATTCTTAGGGAAATTAGCTCATTTACTATTATCCACAAAAACACATAAGCAATAATCAACCATCTCTTTCCTCTTTTCCCATTCACTCCCCACACCAGGTATATGCCATCCACAGATTCACTTAACCTGATAATCCACCCACCATCATTCTAGTCACCTATGAAATAATGACACTTGAATGTAGGGATCCATATGAACATTGCAAGAAAATATAATGCCAATACTCAAGGATAAAATACAAGGAGAATAAACTAGTACTCAACCAACTCCTAGAATGACCTTACTAGCTAGCTATAATAGGTATTTATTTTTTGTATTTATTTATTTAGGTTTTTTTTTTGAGACAGGGTTTCTTTGTATAGCCCTGGTTGTCCTGGAAGTCACTCTGTAGACCAGGTTGGCCTTGAACTCAGAAATCCACCTGCCTCTGCCTGCCAAGTGCTGGGATTAAAGGTGTGCACCACCACTGCCTGGCTTATAATAGGTATTTAGTCAAAAGAGCAATACATGGCCCAATGGGTGGACTGTTTGCTGTGAACACAGGGACCTGAGTTGAATGCCCCGATTTCATATAAAAAAATCATTTAAGCCCATTTCTGAGGAGGTAAAAACTGAAAGATTTGGGGGTCTTCCTGTCTAGATAATCTAGCCAATTGGTGAGCATCAAGTTCAGGGGTAAACTCTAGTTCAAAAAATAAGGTGAAGCCGACCCTGCTTGGTCCTTAAGGCTGGAGCAGACATCTAGCTGGTCTGTTCCCATGAAGACACCATATCCTGAGACATCCTAGAGGAGCCACTGCACTCAGAGCAGTGGACACCTAGCTGGTCTGCTATGGTGGAGACACCATATCCCAAGACATCCTAGAGGAGCCACTGCACTCAGAGTAGCTGGAGCTCAGGATCACAGGATCACAAAGACATCTGGACCTGAGAAGTTCTGACACAAACAAGATAACTGGAAAGACAGGCTCCAGTCAGAGAAAGTAAGTGCAGGTAGCACTAGAGTTAACCAGATGGCGAAAGGCAAAAGTAAGCAACAGAAACCAAAGTTACTTGGCATCATCAGAACCCAGTTCTCCCACCATAGCAAGCCCTGGACATCCCATCACACCGAAAAAGGAGGATTCAGAATTAAAATCACTTCTTATGATGATGATAGAGGTCTTTAAGGAGGACATAAATAACTCCCTTAAAGAAGTACAGGAGAACACAGGTAAACAGGTAGAAGACCTTAAAGAGGAAACACAAAAATCCCTTAAAGAATTACAAGAAAATACAACCAAACAGGTGAAAAAATTAAACAAAACCATCCAGGATCTAAAAATGGAATTAGAAACAATAAAGAAATCTCAAAGGGAGACTACCCTAAAGATAGAAAACATAGGAAAAAGATCAGGAGTCATAGACACAAGCATCATCAACAAACTATAAGAGATAGAAGAGAGAATCTCATGTGCAGAAGATACCATGGAAAACATTGAGACAACTGTCAAAGAAAATGCAAAATGCAAAAAGCTCCTAACCCAAAACATCCAGGTAATCCAGGACACAATGAGAAGGCCAAACCTGAGGATAATAGGTATAGATGAGGACGAAGATTTCCAACTTAAAGGACCAGTAAATATCTTCAACAAAATTATAGAGGAAAACTCCCTAACCTAAAGAAAGAGATGTCCATGAATATACAAGAAGCCTACAGAAGTCCAAATGACTAGATCAGAAAAGAAATACTTCCCATCACATAATAATCAAAACATCAAATGTACAAAACAAAGAAAAACTACTAAAAGCAGTAAGGGAAAAAGGTAAAGTAACATATAAAGGCAGACTTATAAGAATTACACCAGACTTCTCACCAGAGACTATAAAAGCCAGAAGATCCTGGACTGATATCATATAGACCCTAAGAGAACATAAATGCCAGCCCAGACTACTATACCCAGCAAAACTCTCAATCACTGTCGATGGAGAAACTAAGATATTCCATGACAAAACCAAATTTATACAATATCTTCCCACAAATCCAGCACTTCAGAGGATAATTGGTGGAAAACTCCAACACAAGGAGGGAAACTACAACCTAGAAAAAGCAAAGAAGTAATCTTCCAACAACCCCAAAAGAAGATAGCTACACAAACATAATTCCACCTGTAATAACAAAAATAACAGAAAGCAACAATCATTTTTCTTTAATACCTTTTAATATCAATGGACTCAATTCTCCAATAAAAAGATGTAGACTATCAGACTGGATCCATAAACAGGATCCAGAATTTTGCTGCATACAGGAAACGCATCTCAGTGAAAAAGACAGACACTACCTCAGAATAAAAGGATGAAAGACAATCTTCCAAGCAAATGGTCCCCAAAAAAACAAGCTGGGGTAGCAATTGTAATATCAAATAAAATTGCCTTTCAACAAAATGTAATCAAAAAGGCAAGGAAGGACACTTCATACTCATCAAAGGAAAAATCTACCAAGATGAACTCTCAATCCTGAACATCTATGCCCCAAATGCAAGGACACCCACATACATAAAGGAAACTTTACTAAAGCTCAAACCATACAGTGCGCTTCACACAATAATAGTGGGGGATTTCAACACCCAACTCTCAGCAATGGACAGATCATGGAAACAGAAACTAAATAGAGATACAATGAAACTAACAGAAGTTATGAACCAACTGGATTTAACTAATATCTATAGAACATTTCATCCTAAAACAAAAGAATATACATTTTTCTCAGCACCTCATAGTACCTTCTCCAAAATAGACCATATAATTGGTCACAAAACAGGCCTCAACAGATACAAAAAGACTGAAATAATTCCTTGCACCCTATCAGATGACCATGGACTAAGACTGGTCTTTAATAATGACAAAAACAATGGAAAGCCCATATACATGTGGAAACTGAAAAACACTCTGCTCAATGATGACTTGGTCAAGGAAGAAATAAAGAAAGAAATTAAACACTTTTTAGAATTTAATGAAAAGGAGGACACATCATACCAAAACTTGTGGGATCCATGAAAGCAGTACTAAGAGGAAAACTCATAGCTCTAAGTGCCTATAAAAAGAAACTGGAGAGAACATACACTAACAACTTGGCAGCACAGTTGAGCTTTAGAACAAAAAGAAGCTTAAAGAGGAGTAGATGGCAGGAAGTAATCAAACTCAGGTCTGAAATCAACCAAGTAGAAACAGAAAGAACTATACAAAATATCAACAAAACCAGGAGCTGGTTCTTTGAGAAAATCAACAAGATAGATAAACCCTTAGCCAGACTAACCAAAGGGCACAGAGACAGTATCTGAATTAATAAAATCAGGACTGAAAAAGGAGACATAACAACAGAAACTGAAGAAATTTAAAAAATCATCAGATCCTACTACAAAGGCCCATACTCAAAAAAATTAGAAAATCTGGATGAAATGGACAATTTTCTCAACAGATACCAGGAACCAAAATTAAATCAGTAGCAGATAAAACATCTAAACAGTCCAGTAACCCCTAAAGAAATAGAAACAGTCATTAAAATTCTCCAAAAAAAGTCTGGGACCAGATGGTTTTAGTGCAGAATTCTATCAGATCTTCCAGGAAGACCTAATACCAATTCTCTTCAAACTATTCCACAGACTAGAAACAGAAGGAACACTACCCAATTCGTTCTATGAAGCTCCAATCATGCTCATCTTGCCAAAAGCAATCTACAGATTTAATGCAATCCTATCAAAATTCCAAATCAATTCGTTGTAGAGATAGAAAAAGCAATTTGCAAATTCATTTGGAATAACATAAAACCCAGGATACCAAAAACTATTCTCAACAATAAAAGAACTTCTGGGGGAATCACCATCCCTGACCTCAAATTACTACAGAGTAATAATGATAAAAAACTGAATGGTATTGGCACAGAGACAGACAGGAAGATCAATGGAATAGAATTGAAGATCCAGAAATGAACCCACACACCTATGGTCACTTAATCTTTGACAAAGGAGCTAAAACCATCCAGTGGAAAAAGGACAGCATTTTCAACAAATGATTCTGGTTCAACTGGAGGTTGGCATGTAGAAGAATGCAAATGAATCCATTCTTATCCCCTTGTTCAAAGCTCAAGTCCAAGTGGATAAAGGACCTTCACATAAAACCAGATACACTGAAACTAATAGAAGAGAAGGTGGGGAAGACCCTCAAATACCTAGGCACAGGGGAAAAGTTCCTGAACAGAGCACCAATGGCTTATGTTCTAAGATCAAGAATTGACAAATGGGACCTCATAAAATTGCAAAGCTTCTGTAAGGCAAAAGACATTGTCAATAGGACAAAACAGCAACCAACAGATTGGGAAAAGATCATTACCAAACCTAGATCTGATAGAGGGCTAATATCCAATATATACAAAGAACTCAATAAATTAGACTCCAGACAACCAAAGAACCCTATTAAAAATGGGGTACAGAGCTAAACAAATAATTCTCAACAGAGGAAATTCGAACGGCTGAGAAGCACCTTAAGAAATGCTCAACATCCTTAGTCATCAGGGAAATGAAAATCAAAGCAACCCTGAGATACCACCTCACACCTGTCAGAATGGCTAAGATCAAAAACTCAGGTGATAGCAGATGCTGGCGAGGATGTGGAGAAAGAGGAACACTCTTCCATTGTTGGTGGGATTGCATGCTGGTACAACCACTCTGGAAATCAGTCTGGCGGTTCCTCAGAAAATTGGACATAGCATTACCTGAGGACCCAGCTATACCACTCCTGGGCATATACCCAGAAGATGCTCCAATATATAACCAGGACATATGCTCTACTATGTTTATAGCAGCCTTATTTATAATAGCCAGAAGCTGGAAAGAACCCAGATGTCCTTCAACAGAGGAATGGATAGAAAAAATGTGGTACATTTACACAATGGAGTATTACTCAGCTATCAAAAATAATGAATTTGAGAAATTCTTAGGTAAATGGATGAAACTAGAAAATATCATCCTGAGTGAGGTAACCCAATCACAAAAGAGCACACGTGGTATTTACTCACTGATAAGTGGATATTAGCCCAAAAGCTTGAAATAGCCAAGATTCAACTCACAGACTACAAGAAGCCCATGAAGAAGGAAGACTAAGTATGGGTGCCTTGGTCCTACTTAAAAGGAGTAACAAAATACTCAAGGGAGAAACATGGAGACATAGTATGGAACAGAAACTGAAGGAGGGGCCATCTTGTGACCATTCCACCTGGGTATCCATTCCATGTGTAGTCACCAAAGGTAGATGCTGATGTGGATATCAGGAAGTGCATGCTGACAGGAGCCTGATCTAGCTGTCTCCTTAAAGGTCTGCCAGAGTTTGACATTTTCAGAGGTGGATGCTCACAGCTAACCATTGATCTTATCAAGGTGTTCCCAATGGAGTAGTGAGAGAGAAGACTGAAGGAGCTGAAAGGGTTTGTGGCCCCATGAGGAGAGCAACAATACCAAGGAACCAGAGCTCCCCAGGGTCTAAACCACCAGCCTGGGAGCACATAGGGAGAGACCTATGACTCCATCTGGCATGTAAGGAAGGATGGCCTTGTCAGGCATAGGTGGGAGAGGAGATTCTTGGTCCCATTAAGGCTGGACACCAAGTGTATGGGAGGCAATTCAAGAGTGGGGAGGTGGGAGTGGGAGGTGGGGAGGACACATCCTTATAGAAGCAGGAGGAGGGGAGATGGGATAGGAAGTTCCTGGGTGGGGGGGAATGAGGTAAGGGGATAAAATCTAAAATGTAAATATATCCAAAAAAAGAATGTCTTGAGCCTCAAAATAATAATAATAATAATAATAATAATAATAATAATAATAATGATAATAATAAATAAATAAGGTAGAGAAAAATTGAGGAAGATATTCTTATTTGACTCTTGTCTCCCAGATGTACATATATGGTAGTGCACACCCTCATATGCATGCATATACACACAGGAACATGTACACATGCATCACTTATACATACAGAGAGAGAGAGAGAGAGAGAGAGAGAGAGAGAGAGAGAGAGAGAGAGGGGGGAGGGAGGGAGAGAGAGAGAGAGAGAGAGAGAGAGAGAGAGAGAGAAGAGTGTGACAAATTTGCTTAAATCATTTTTATAAAGTTGGCCTCCCATGCATTGTTAAGTAAATTAAAAAGTCTCTTAAATAATTTTAATATTGGATGGAGAAATCCAAAGAACTTTAGAAAACAAACAAGAAAACAAACAAACAAGCAACAAAAACCCCCAAAACAACAGTGAATTCTGAGCAATAGCTCTCTTAGTGACCGCTGCTGAGAACACTATTGTGCACTCCGTGTAAGTCACCAGGGCACCATGTCTTCCCCAAAAGTGAGAGCCTGTATAGTAACCTCAAACTCATAGCAATGGCACCTTATTGAGCAGAAAATTAATCAGCTATAAACTATCTGTCATTAAATGCTACCAGACCCATCTCTTCCAGTCAGCGTTCATTATGTATTCATGAGCCAGGTTGGCTATCTTTCATTCTTCACTGTATTCAGGGAAGGAAAAAAAAAAAACCACATAAAACCATTTTCCTGGCTGAATGGGTGAAATAATTTAAAAGCCAATATGTTAGGCTGGCAGCTTGTCTAACAACCATGAGGCTGTCTTCAGACCAATAATGAAAGTAGCTCACTCGTTATTGTATAATTTATCCATTCATGCCTTAACACTGGGTGAATATTTACATTTATAGGAAAAGAATACTGAGACCATCTTGCCATTCTAAAAATCACCTTTCATTAAGTGGTCACACTTCTATCGATAAAAGTGGCTACACCTTAGTCCTGTGGGATGACAGCCTTTAAACTCACATGACATCCCCTCTGTCTTTACATTGGTGATTAAAACTGCAAAGACAGGAAACTACTCAATGGGATCAAGAATATCCTCAACGGTAAGAAAGCATGTTGTGGCTCTTCTTTCCCATACATTCAAAGACCTTGAATCTATTTTCTCTACTTGGCTGAGGAACAATTTATAGAGGTGAGTTTTACAGTTCCCTGGGCTGAGGGATAGGAGGACATTCCATGAGAAAGAAGAGGGTGAATGGAGGAGAGGCCTCCATGAGTTAGGTGAGTCATGAAAAAACATGGCCCCAAGGGCTGACCAATTGGAATTAAGAGCAGCCCAGATGAAACATAGTAAGTAATAACTTGAGGTTATCAATAGGAAAGTAGATTCTAACACCATTGAGGATAGGCATCTGCCCGGCTCTTGTGCTGTTTAAGGCTTATTGTAAATAAAAAAAAGTTGTATGTCTTTTTTTCTTGGAACTGAATGATCAAGGCAGGGTAGAAACCCTGATTGGGATTAAAAATTTCTACAACACATAAATGAGTTTTCCCAGGCATCCTAGTACTATATTGACTCAGCCTAGACAGGACGACCATTAGTTTCAGGAGACTGAACACATTGTTTCAGTTTTCATGTAGAGTATTTCCTGGTCAGTGCAATACTAAGTAGTTTGAATGCCTGTGTCCCCACTAAAATTCATGTTGAAATCGAATGTGCAATGCATCAGAATTGGAAAGTGAGGCCTTTGGGAAGTCATTGGGTCATGAGGGAACTGCACTGGGATAGTGTGAAAGAGGCTTCACATAGCGTTCCTGGCTACTCAAGGCAATATATTAGAAGCCTTCACTAGATAAGCAGTCTTACTGGCACCTTAACTTGGACTTTGTAGCCTCTTCAACTGTAAGAAATAAATTATTGTTGCACTTAATTTCTCAGTCTCAAGGATTTTGTTATGGCATCACAGACAGATAAGATAGAATTTGGCAATGAATAAAGAGGGAATTCTATTTATTCCCACAAGGGAGTGCTATTGCAAACATTGTAGGCAACAATGTGTGTTTCTTATAAGGACAATAACATGAACTGTGCACCATGGGAGTAGTAAAAGCTAAGTAACCTGTGACTAGGTTCTATCTTGGCTTTCTGTAATGCTACAATACCCACACCCAGCATCAGCCTCTGCTTGTAGGTCATGCATTTGAGATTACAACAACCAGATCAACCTAGATAAAGAGATAGCCACTAATTAATTGAGAGAGGGGGAAGAAGGACAAGGAGAAAAGGGGGGAAGGGAGGAAAAGAGAGAAAAAGATATTCAGTTCAGTAGGTAATGATATTTACTGCCAAGCTGACTACCCGAGTTAGTGCCATGTGACCCACATGGTGTACTGAGAGAACAACTTGACCCTAATTGTACTCTGACCTCCGTGTTTATACTGTGAAACACACTTTATATGTGTGTATGTCACTAACCCCCCACACATACACACACATACACACACATACACACACACACAGACACAGAGAGAGAGAGAGAGAGAGAGAGAGAGAGAGAGAGAGAGAGAGAGAGAGAGACTAAATAAAGAAATGTCAGAACATTTAAGAAAACACTATGTTGTTGAGACTGTACATAGCCTCCACTTCACCTGCTGTGGCCACTTCCTTCTTTGATACCTTAAGTTCTAGAAGAGTGAAGGAAACAGATTGGAACAAGGAAAAAGTTCCTTTATTTCCATGCAGTGTTGTCAGTAGGTACCCTTCCTATGCTATGTCCTTCGGCACACATTTATAGGTGACATAAATGTCTTCATGGTCTATGTTCATTCTGAGAGAAATATTCACATATCTTTGCCCATCATTCTCTTGTTCTTTCCTAACCTGGGCACAGAAGAATGTGTTAGTCTCTGCCTATGCGTCCGTGTGTCAGTGCAGGCTGGGACTATAGATAATCATTTGTCTTTGAAGGAACAATTAGATGCAACATCCTGTGTCCTGCCTTCTCTAAGATGGTCCCTTCATTCCTGCTAACCCTCTATAGCACACCCTGTGAAACCATGGAGCGCATGGGATTGGAAATGCATGTTTTAGAAATTTTGCTGTAAGCTCTTATCTAAAACAAAAATGAACTCAGCAAGTTGTAGTTACATATTTGTCCACACATATACATACATGTATGATTAAGTAGGTAACAATAATAATCAAAGAAAGGAAACTATCCATTTGAGAGTGTGGGGACCTGAGAAGAAGTGAAGAAAGTGTACCTGGGAGGAAACAAAGGGAGGAAGAGGGAAAGAGGCATTGATGGAGATTTATTTTAATTAAAGATGTATATTTCAAAGACCTTTAAAAGGAATTTTTTAAAAAGTATATTCTTACCTAAGCCCAAATGAACTCTAGGCTATTATTTGTAATATCATCTACTCCCCCACTGCCCCTGCTCTCTCTCACTGCAAACAGCTTTACTGATTCCCACTCTGCCCACCCCAATAAACTAAAGGCTAAAACTTAAAAAGTTGATGATGCTTGCCCACTTCTGTGTCTTGTCACTAAGATTCTGACAAAGTCTGTTTTCTTAAAACAGTACACTTATTTCTCAATAGCATACTTTGTATTTTGCTTCTGTAATTTGCCTTAGACATGAGAAAATTGAGTTCCCATCTGTTTCACCCCTTTGAAATTATATATGTCCCCTGCTATAAATAACCAGGATTTTGTTGCTATCAACAGGAATCTACAATGAGCTGAGCCTGAATGGTCACCTGCAAAGAGGGATGTTGGAGTGATTTCTGCAGAGTGAGAAATCAGCAAGGAGACCCAGCTTGCATGGATGACAAGACACAAAGGCTGACATCCATCATGTCAATGTACCCTTGATCTTTCATCTTCATGTCATGGACCCAGATAGCAGGACTCAAACCAGCAGCTTGAGTGGTTAAGGAAACATGAGACAAGGAACCTAGTAAAAGGCAGTAATAATTGGAACTAGAAAGAATAGGATTAAGACTAAGGGTCGCGTTGTCTATCAGCATATTTTTAGAAGAAGAAAGAACAAGAGTGACACTTGGTGGCCATTACAAGACAACACAAAGGACTAAGCTACAGGGAAGACTCTCCTTATCAGCTTTGTTCTCGAGTTTTGAAAAGCAGAAGAGAAGTGCACTGCTCATTTAAAAAATAAAATGTAAATAAGTAGATAAATAAATATAAAAAATAAAGCCTGTGTTTGCAGCAATAGCCTCATAGTGAGTTCATCAGAAAGAGTTTTAATATGCCTTTATGCAGGCTACTACCAGTTAATTAGTAAAAATTTCTGAGGCTAAGTCTCCAGTATGCAATTTATCAGAAAGTCATCACTAACACTAATGTAAACCCATGGTTAAGCACAGTTTTGTCAGAAGGGTATTCTTAAATCTCCAGATCTCCTTACACCCCTAAACATTACCAACAACTTAAAGGGCTTTTAATTAGATTGTCTTTCTTGACTGGTATTTGCATATAATACATCAAAATTGAGCATTTAAAATAAAATCATTAACTCAGTATAGTGGTTTGAGAAAGAATGAGCCCTATAGGCTTATATATTTGAATGTTTGGTTCCCACATGGTGAACTGTTCAGGAAGGACTAAGAGGTGTGGCCTTGTTGGAGAATGTATGTCACTGGGACATGGTCTTTGGGTCTTTGAAGTTTATAAAGCCAACTCTGGCTCCCCCTTTCTATCCGTCCCTCCCTGTTTCTCTCCCTCTCTCTCTCACTTCCTCCATCTGGCCTGTGCACTAGCATGTAGCTCTTAAGTACTGCTTCAGTGCCATAACTGTCCACCTGCCACCATGGTCCTTGCCACGGTGATCATGGGCTAGCCTTTTGAAACTGTGAGCAAACCTCCAGTTAAATGATTTCTTTTATACACTGGTTTCTTCAAAGTAATGGAATAGTAAGGCAGAAATTGGTAGCATCAAGTGCTGTATTGTTATGACTGGCTTGACTATGCTACTTGTTGGTGAAATGTGAGCTTTGGGACTTTAAATCGGAAGGTAGCTGAATAGTTTAAATAGGTTTGAATGGGCCATCATAGTAGGAGCTTGGAAAGCAATAGTGCTTAGAGCAATGTGGACCGTAGAGGCCCAGATCAAGATGTTTTAGAGGGAAAGAATATTATCAGTTGTCCTAGAGACCATTCTCGTGACATTTTGACAAGAAAAACTGTGGCTGCATTTCACTCTTCTTCTAAACATCTGTCTGAGGCTAAATGAAATCACTTTGGACTAACATCCTTGGCAGAAGACATTTCAAGAAAATCTAGGGTTGATGTGTCATATGGTTATTAGTGTCTGCTCTTATACAAATCTTCAATGAAAAGAAGTAAGCAGGGCAGAAAGAAATATAAAGTGCACAGTTTGAGGAGCAGAAAAGCACCAGGGAATTTAAAGATGGAGCCGAGTCCTGTTTTCAACAAGATGAGATGCTTAAAGAAAGGCCTGAGGGTAAGTGGAATAAAGGGAGTGGTGCTCTCAGGGAAAGACTCCATCCAAATAATACTGAAATCTGTAAAAGAAAAGGTTTGAGGGTTTCCTCTGAACATATATCTTATGCCTGACTTAACAGAAGACATCTGAGTACTCGGGGATGCTTTGTCACTGTCTGTTGTAACATGCTACTTTTGATTTAAGTAGGTCAAAGAAACCTCACCTCCTACACACAGTTGCAAATGGAAGTCACATTCTAATTACTTCTTCAAGCATCTATAAATATGTATACTTGATTATTCACAGATACTATATTAAAATTCAACAAGTGATAGATTTTGAAAGGATATTCGTGTAGCTGAACTCATCTCATTGATTGTTTTGTTCATCGATTATCATGATAAGTGTGGATTGTATAAAAAATGTTCTACACTGTATTAATGGAAATATGGTGTTTTGACAGAAGTTGATAGGTTTCTTTGTAGCATAAGCTATATCAGTCAGAACATACGTAGCCTGCCTTTTTTATTTTTAATAAGTTCTTCATTTCTTGAGATTATAAGTACTTCATTTTACCCTTCTTTTTCCTTTCTTCAAATCCTCTCATGTATACCCCTTGCTTTCTTTCCAATTCAGATGCTCTTTTTTATTATTTATTGTCACATGCATGCATATATACATATACACATACACATACATATACTATATATACATGTACATATATACATACTTGAAAATCATATACATACACATATTACATATATACCACACACATATACACACATATCTATCTATCTATCTATCTATCTATCTATCTCTATCTCTATCTCTATCTCTATCTCTATCTCTATCTGTCTACATATATCTGTATCTGTATCTGTATCTGTATCTGTATCTATATCTATATTTTCCCTGGTCAGTATTATAATGTTTCTTGTATGTATATATTTTTAGGGTCTAACATTTGATATTGGATAATTGGTGTACTCATCACTGGGGAAGACTTTCTCTCACTCTGTATTGCTTAGTTGTCTATAGATCTTGGGCTAGGGTTCAGGACTTGGGAGCCTTCCCCCACCCACGCTAGCATGTCTATCAGTGCCATCTTTGTTCAGATCGTGTTTAGGAAGTCATGTTGGTGAATTAGAACTATTAGAAATTAAGAAAATATAACTGTGTGCCTGTAAAAGGGAAGGTATACATGGTCTTTCACAAAAGTGAGATACTATTCTGACAGAAATACTATTTTGACAGACCAAAAGGCATGAGGACAAATGCCCAAACTTGAGGCATAGACACATTACTAATTTACTGTAAAACAGAAAGAAGCTATATTATTGCTCTGAGTCTCAATTTCTCATTTCTTACTTGGCCAGGTGCTTATGGACTGGTACAGTAGATTTCACCCTGGTCTAGAGCATGGTTGAATATAAACATCAGAATCTTCAGTATACACGCTCTTTACCTCAAATCTTTTCTAGTTACAATTTCCCTTTCTTGGTTGTATTCTTATAGAGAAAATATTTATGTTTAGTGAGATGCCAATCAGACAGACTTATTGTCTGTGAGTCTAAAGTTAGCAAATCAACAATATCTAAGTATAACATAGAAAATATATTTAATCAAATATTGTTAAACAATGGTCTAAGCAAAATTATTCAAATAGTAAATAAGATATTTTAAAATAATGTTTATCTTAGATAATATGTAAAGAAAGGTTATGCCTTAATAAGTTTATCCAAATAACATAACTGGATTTTCATTCAAGCAGTGGTGTTCACAGTGACACAGCTACTGAATATAGCAAAGACCAGTGACTATGTATGTCACACATATACCTGAACATATACAATTGTAGGAAGAGAGTCTTGAATGAATGTGTATACTTCGACAAGTGCATGACCATGTCAAGTATGCCTTCACCCCATGGAAGTAGCAAACCTTCCCCATGGGTAAGACTCAGAGGTATAGCAAAGCTATCTTGCTACCAAGATTACCTAACCCTGCCTCTTTGTTCAGCTACATGTAATAATGCCACCTCTCTGTTCAACTGCAAATGAAAAACATGCTGAACTTCCAGAACATAGCAGCTTTCTGTGAGAGAACCCAGGCCTCCTAGTTCTGGCTTTTCTGTGTCCATGTGTCAATGTGCTTGTATTTTCTTCATTCTCTCAACATCCCATTTAGGACAGGCAGTTCTGAGTCTGTGCAGAGTAACATACAATGTATATGCATAATATACAGAGATATCGTGTATGTATACAATGTATGTGTATTATATGTGTAGATATCAATGTGTATGCATACACACAAAAAATGTGTGTGTTGGTAATGCTGCTGGGAACACTGAGAGTTCCTGCAGGCTGGAAGTTAGGCACAGATTCTCCACGGCTCCTCACGGCACAGTCCCAATGACACAAGAAAGTCCATGGGTTTTTACAGGCTTTAATGTCATGGCAAATGGTGGATGGATCTGGATGCACCCCTCCCCAAAACCAGGGCAGACCTGAGTTAAATAGGGAGGGAGAGAAGGGGAGGGGCTGGGGAAGAAGGCTTAACTGGCTCCACCCTCTGGCCTTCAGGTACCTCATTAGTATGTAAATCTCTCTAGGAGCTGAGGTCTGTTCCTCCTGACTGATGGTCATAGACCTCTCTGTGGGAGGGGTTGTTAGAGGGCTGAAGCTAAATGAAAAGAGCCAGGGCCTGGGAGCAGAGCTGAACTCCTGCTGTCCAATAAGGTTCTGGGGTTACAAGCTCAACCAAGCACCCAGCTGCTTCTCACAGCCCACTGACCAGCAACTCCTCCTTTGTTCTTTTTTAAAAAAGAAAGAGGGGTCACTGTCATTTGTAGTGAAAATTTTGGATGAGGAAGTCAAAAAAAAAAAAAAAAAAACCACTGTGAAGGCCATAGGGTGTGGCACAATGAAACCACAGGGTAAGGGGAACTGGGGTGGGGGTTAGGAAGGCAAGGGATCATTGAAAAAATTAAACATAGGTGGTACAGTTTGAAGGTAATAACATCTGATTAATCTAGATAGGCATTATGTTTTCCTTACTAACATGCAACTTTTAGCTATTTGACTTTGGCAAGAGAGTTCATCTGTAGCTGGAAGGTCTGGATCTGTCTTCTGTAGTTAAATGTCTCTAGCTCCTGGGGTAAACTGGCAGGTGGTGCGCTTTTTTTTTTTTTTTTCAGGCTCAACCTGGAATTTCTAGCCATGCAAAGGAAACTGTCTAAGGAACACAGGGTTGGGTAGCAAGCAGGGTTTTGCCCCTGTTGCCTCAGGCAAGCAGGCTAAGCCAGATAGCTGTAGCCTGCCGCAAATGACTGGGGAGCAGGGGAAGAAGCTGCCTGGCAGGGTGCTGGGGACTAAAGTTTGGAGCCAGCAATCTAGAGAAGTTAGCAGTGACTGACCCCTGGGGGAGGGGCAAAGAGTGGAGATTAGGGAGTCTCAGCCATTTTGTCAAGTTGGAGACACATGGAGAGAAAGAAACATATGTTAGCAGGCAGTGTGCAAAGACTGAAGTTGGTGCTCCTGAGAGCTCAAAGCAAAAGGGGCCAAGGGAAAGAGTCTTAGAACAGAGGTCACAGCAGGTGCTGTGGCTTGAAAGACAGCTAGCTCTTAGCTGTGAAGGAGTCTGCTCTGAGGAGCTGGGGAGCTGGGCAAACTGGAGACTAGGGAGTCTGCAATCTTGCCCTTGAGCTGGAGAGTATGTGGAGAGGGAGAGACAGAAAGAAAGAGGAAGAGAGAGGAGTTAAAGCAGAGAAGCTGCCCAAAAACACATGGAGAGAGGAAGAGAGGGACCTAGTCTTTTTGAACTAGGCAGGAGCTAGTGGTAGCTAAGAATTAGAAACAGGACACGAGCAAGGAACACCTGGAGAGAGAAAGAGATGGGAGAGAAAGAAGCCTGCCTAGACTTGTGAACTAGGCTGGGGGTTACTCACTGTCCTAGAGTTTTGTGGAGAGATTTTTTGTGGGCACCAGTGGGTGGGGGGCCACTCTTGGAGCTGGCTCTGCCCGTGTCCTCTACCACCTGTAGGGAACAATGTAGGCTTGAGTGTGGGCACACACAGGCATGAGTCTCTGTTGTGTTGTGGGTCTATGAGTCTACCACAGCTCAGTCGACTGGAACTGTGACTCAGCATGGCAGAAGCAGAAGTGTGGGATCTTTGACTGAGTTGGTTCTGTGCTGCACGGGGGGTGGGGGGGCACTATGGGCCCCATCTGAGGGGAAGAGTTCTCACTCAATCTGAAGTTCCGTGGGGTGCAGAACTCCTGGATGGGGACCCCCAGGCAAGAAGGCTTGCGGGGATCGACTGGTCTCAGACTCCTGGGCTCCCAGGTGTCACTGAAAGCCGGGGAAGAGTTGAGACTGGGGACAAGTAGGCTGGATCAACCTGTAGCTGAGAGGGGTGAGAGGGAGAGCTCTGGTGGGGCCCCACAGGGTGAGCATCACTCACTTGGCAGGGTTGGCTAGCTTGGTTGAATCGGTGGGGAATGATTAGCTAGCACGTGGGAGTGGGCATGGCTTCTTGAATCTTGTTGGGCTGTTGTGATTCCCATTGCTCCAAAGAGACTGGAGCATGGGAGTCTCGACTGAGTTCACTCCACTCAGGGCACTAGGTGAGCCGAGGTGGGGCCCCACCTGGCATGGAGAAGTCTCAGTCTGGTTTTGTGGGGGTGCAGAGCTCTTGAATTGGGGATCCCTGGGCCCTAGGCCCTGGAGGTGACCAGAGACAGACTGATCTCAAGCCCTTGGGCTCTCAGACCACCGAGAGGCTGAGGAAGGACCAAGTCGGGGGCATGTGAGAGTGCGACTGGCTAGCCCACAACTGAGAGAAATGAGGGTGAGGGGAGAAGAAAGAGGCCCTGACAGCACCCCATGGGAGAGAGGTTACTGCACTTGCTTGGTTGCATGAGTGATCAAGTCCCGAGTTGGTTGCAATAGCTGTAGGTAGTTGCTGCTGGAAAATTGCAGAGAGGGTTCCTCCAGAAGGAAGTTAGACATGGCTGTTGTGGTTCCACAGTTCCTCACGCCGTGGACCCAATGACATGAGAAAGTCCATGGGTTTTTACAGGCTTTAATGTCATGGCAAATGGTGGATGGATCTGGATAAAACCCTCTCCCCCCCAAAAAACCCAGGGCAGACCTGAACTAAATAGAAAGGGAGAGAGTGGGGAGGGGCTGGGGAAGAATGCTTAATTGGCACTACCCTCTGGCCTTCAGGTACCTCATTAGCATGTAAATCTCTCTAGGGCCTGAGGTCTGTTTCTCCTGACTGATGGTTATAGACCTCTCTGTGGGAGGGGTTGTTAAAGAGCTGAAGCTAAATGAAAAGAACCAGGGCCTGGGAGCAGAGCTGAACTCCTGCTGTCCAATAACCATTGTAACCATTGTCCAGGGTTACAAGCTCCTGCTTGACCCAGCACTCAGCTGCTCCTCACAGCCCACAGCCCCACATATGTGTTCATTTGTTTTCTTTTCAGATTTTCATTTTGTTGGGAGAGTGGGGAGGTTCACGCATACCTCATGTGTATATGGTGGTCAGAGGCCAGCCCCCAGGAGTCAGTTCACTCCTCCTACCATGTGGGTTTCAGGAATTGAACTCATGTCATCAGGCTTTTCAGAGAAGGCACTTGACCCCTAGGCCACATCATTAGACTATCATACACATTTATTCAAGACTCCCCTCACTTCTTTCAATTGTATATGCTTAGGCATGTTTAAATAATCTCGCTACTGCTCCAACTCAAGCCACCAGCTCAAGCGGCCAGAGACAACAGCCCTTCCACTCATGAGACCCCATCATGGAAGATGGCTCTGCCAATCTTCTACACTGTCTCCACAAGGTTGGACTGTGCCCAGACCATCCCGCTGTCTACGTGGTACCCAGTAGAAATGAGACTCTAAGGTTGCAAGATTGACAAAATGCTTTATATGTTTGATAATGCTCCATTAACAAGATGCTCACACAATTAGAGGTATTTCCCAATATCTATCCTAGATATAAGTTGTTACACAGGACTGCTCCTGAAACATGCGTGGTTCTCCATCACTCCTCCATCTCTGCCTCCCTAGCTCCTCCTCTTCCTTCTCCTCTTCTTCTCCTTACTCTTCCTCTTCCTCTTCTTACTCCTCCCACCTTAGCTCCTTCCAACTTACGGGGAAATTTTCCCACTACAGGCATATATGTGATATACATAATCACTGATCTTTGCTATTTTCAGTAGCTAGTATGTGAATTTGAGCAGGTTGGACACTCTGACCCAACAATCCCTATGAAATGCTTAAAAATATGAAACGTGATGTCACAAGTGGAAAATTGCACACCTGACCTAATGGGATAGGTCCTAGCCAAGACATAAGCACATTAAAAGTATTATTAAATTACCTTCAGGGCTGAGAGATGGTTCAAGGGGTAAAGGCACTTTCCATGGGAGTCTGACAACATGTTTGACATTTAGAATCTGTGTGAGAAAGCTGGATCTGGTTGCATGCTTCTATAATCCTAACACTTCTGAAGCAATGTGTAAAGCAGAGACCGGAGGATAGACCAGAAGCTTGTGATCCATGTAGCCCGAAGCACACAGCACAAAGACAGAACTACTGAGAAATCCTGACTCAAAAACAACATAGGAGAGAAATCAACGTCCCTAGAAGTTGACTTTTGGCTTCCACACATGTGCTATGATTTGCCAGTCCCCTCTTTTCCCAACCAAAAAGTTTTATAAACTACCTTTAAGGGGCTTAGAAAATGGAAATAAATTTTATATTCAGACTTGGGTTCTCATTACCAATAGCTCTCCTTATGGATTTGAAAATACTGCGAAATTTGGACAATAACTCTAAAATCAGGGGAAAAATTTTGTTCCCATTTCCTACCACCATTCATGTCAGACTTTTGATCACTTGGTAAGAAAACAACCTATTCCTCACTAGACAGGAATCTAATAAATGTCTTATCCAAAGGACACAAAGGACATTAAACAAAGGGATAAATCACCAACTCTTTCAATCATGATATTCCATTTGATTTATGAAGGAAGATATTTTTAACAAAAATTTATTTTTGAAAGTAGAATTTGCATTATCTGTTTTGATTAAATGCATATTTATAATGATGACAATTCAAATATTTTCAAGTTTTATAGCCTTTCAATGAAAAGTTTTTTGAAAAAATATTTGTAAATTATATGTATAATATACATATATTATATATGTGAGTATATATTTGTATACACATACTTGAAGTATTATATAAAATGATTAATAAAAAATTTTAAATTGAAGTTATACTATATTAAGATAAAATTCTGTTTGGAAATGGAAATGTAACTTCAAGGGAAAAATAGATGTTGTAAAATGTCTAATTATTAAGATTTTGTTCATATACATTTTGAAAAATGTTGAGCCTCAAACAATAGATTCTGAAAGATATATGTTCTATTAGGTGTGCTAAAATGCTATTTTTAATTTTAGTATGTGTACTACTGAGGAGCTGGAAAGATGGTTCAACAGTTAGGAATATGATCTGCTCTTCTACAGGACCGATATTGAATTCTCAGCACCCATTTTGGGCAGCTCATATCTGCCAATGACTCTTGATACCTCTGACTCTGCAGGGACAAACACTCACATGGGTATACACATACCACACATAGACCCCAACACATACATACAAACATAATAAAAAACAAAAATATTTGCAATATAGGGAATTATATTGCATGTATTTAAATATTATAAACTACATGTCAAAAATACTCCTCTGAGTTTAAAATCTGACTATGTTTTCAAAATATCTTTTGAGGTTTCATAGGCAATAAAAACTTGAGAACTAAATTTTTATCTTTTCTGTCTGCCTAGTAGCTTTATAAAATTATGGATTTGCTTGAATGAATGCTATAGGCACAAATATATTTATAGGGAGTTAGAAAGTGGAGCTTCAACTTAACAAACACTATAACTGGAAAGCTTCCAGTGTCTGACAACGAGAACCCTTGAGTCTATTACTTCAAGCAGAGTAGGATCCAAGAACCCCAAAACAGAATGAAAATATATAAACTCTGACAGAAAATAGAAATTTTAAAAAGCCTGTTTTAAACTTTAAGCACAAGACTTCTATCCCTTTAGACTCTAATCCTGCATGACAAGTCTCTCTTTTTTAATCATTAATACTCTCTAGGGAGGTAGATAATTCCAGGTAAAAGTAACCCCAAAAAAGTCTAAGTTTAAAGCATTTTAACTAAAAGATTCATTTTTAATATCAGTCTCAGAGGAAGATAATACTTGGCTTTCAACAAGACATATAAATCTTTTGTCTAACTTGTTGAGCTTTCCTTTAACCTTCTTTGAAATTTACAGAATGGCAATGTTTGAGGTAGTACAACTTGGGGTTTTTATAAAGGAAGGCACATCCATAAGATACCTTGTGCAAGAGGAATTATAATAAGTATACCATTACCAATGTAAGATAAATCTAGATAAACAAGTGTTTGTAACAAGTCCATGCCCTGCCTTCAGGATATTTAGGATTTATATAGGTGTAGGGAATGTTGGGACAAACCAATAAACTCAGGTTGGCTCAGAAGTTAAGGGGAGGAAGGTATTGAGTCTCTGGGTATAAAGTATGATCCATCTAAAAAGTAGGGGTAAGGATTAATTAATGTCTTTAAAATAACAAATTACTGACAAATTAAATAATATGAATTTAGTTAAATTTTGCCAGCCAGCCCAGCAACAGCCAAGAGCTGTCTTATTATCATACACAGGATGACACAGGTCAATGCCTAATCAGCTGTTCTTCCAGGTGACATATTTTCATAGTTGTGCCTTTCATAAACCAAAAGCATAATTTGGACCTAAGAACCCCACTGGGCTATTGGGAAACATGGCGTGACTTAACAGTTTACTTATAATAAGAGATTAGCTTCAGTGATTTCCCATAGAATAATAATTATTTTATATATTTAATGTGGCCACAGCAAATGAAGTCAGGCAAGACATGAAATAGGAGATGAGATATTCAGAGATAAGCATACTCTCACGGAGGGGTTCTTACTGATATTGCAAGACCCTGGTCATATGAAAATAGGTATTCTGCTTCTAGTCAAGATAATATCTATCAGTTAGGAGGCATTTGTTCCACTTTTGGAATCGTGTTAAGATATTACCCTTTATAAGAAATAAGAGAGGTCAAGTGATCTATGAAGGCTCAGAAATCTGGTTACAGAGTCAGGATTAAAAGAGATTCTAGAAAAATTCTTATCAGTGAGGCATGGTGATATGTTATGTATGTATATGTGTATATATGTATATATGGGTGTATGTATATATGTATGTACAATGATTTCCTATGAGCTATCAGAATGACTCACATATGAATAGAGTGAGTAACACTAGGAAGATATGCAATGACCTGGGTTGATCCCTCTGGCAGTTTGAATAGGTATGGCCCCATAGATTCATGTACTTGAATTCTTGGCCCATAGGGAGTGGCACTATTAGGAGGTGTGGCCTTTTTGGAGTAGGTATGGTCTTGTTGGAGGAAATGGGTTATTATAGAGGTGGGCTTTGAGGTCTTCTCCATTTAAGCTGTACCCAGTGTGACACATAGTACCCTTCTGTTGCCTTTGGATCAAGATATAGAACTCTCAGCTCTTTCTTCAGCACCATGTCTGCCTGTATGCTGCTATGCTTCACACCATGATGATAATGAACTTAACCTCTGACACTATGAGTCAGCCCTGATTAAATGTCCTTTATAAGAGTAGCCTTGGTCATGATGTCTCTTCACAGCAATAAAACCCTAACTAAAACAAGCCCTGTTTTATTCTGTGTGAGATTTTATCCTTTTACCATGCTGTAGCCAGGGAAGATACCATATTACTGTACTCTTATGCTTGATAAAAGAAGATGGAAAACCATATAATCAAGGCAAGCCTGGGCTACCAAGTAAATTCTAGAACAGCCTGGATTATAGAATAGGACCTATTTCAAACCAACAGGAAAAAATATTCTATAAATCCTTTATCCACACAGCAAAAGTCCAGCACCCATGTTTTGACAAGCATCCAAATGTTATGTTTAGTTCTACACTGAAAGCATAGACACAACAAATGAGCCATGTTTCAAGTCCATCCATAATTTCACACCAGCCCAGTTTGACCAGAAATATTTAAACTATTTGGCTGTCACATTTAAAAAAATAACTTTATGAATAAAGTTCAGAATAACAACAAACGTTTTCTGCTTGAAGAAATGTAGATGATAACTCAGACTTTAGTTCTCTTTGTAAAGTAAATTGCTTTTCAAAGAAAGCCACAGATGATATGTGCTTGATTTCTCAAAGTTTTAGAATGTAGTGTTGTATTTTTATATTACTTTGCCTGAGACATTTTCATGTAGAATAAATCAATAAAATTTGGCTTCCCTAAAGTACATGTTATTGTTACATTACTCACAGCTACACCTCATAGCTCAAAACTGATGATATAAAGTTGCTCAAATGTTTCCTCAACATCACAGAACAGCAAAGTCTACAGAAAGCATCATGTTAGCATCTAAGGGTATTCAAGCACAGATGAAATACCTGGACATGGTTTTGGATCAGAAAAGACTGACTGGTAAAGGACTAAGTTTAAAAAAAAAAATGTACATTCTGTATTCAAAAGTTGATAGAAGCCACAAAGCCTTTAAAAATAAAAGTCTTCTAGCAAGCTGGACCTATCCAAAATTAAGCAAAGATTTTAGCTATACTTCTATGACACATATCTTAGTTACTTTTCTTGTTGCCACGATAAAATACATTGACAAAAGCAACGTAAAGGGGAAAGGGTGTATTTCGGTTCACAGTCTGGGCTGCAGCTCATCATGGCTGAGAAGTCATGGCAGCTGGAAATCAGGACAGCTCTTCAGACTGTATTCCCAGTCAAGACACAGAAATTAAGGAATGCTCATGTTTTGCACATTTTCTCTTGAAAACTAAAACAGAGCCATTTACACACACACACACACACACACACACACACACACACACACACACTTTATAAATTAACATTTATCATTTGTCCTCAATTTTTGTATATAGCCATCAATATTGACATGTATGTGGTGTATTATTTTTGTGAAATTCAATCCAGGGAAAGTAGCCCAAATTTTAGCATCTCACCCTCATGACTTACAAGCTCTCGATGACTACAGTGTTTCCATTTCCCACTTGTGTGGTCATGGGAGAGGTATTGGTGCTCTTCAGAGAAGCATGAGCACTTACTGCCAGTGGTTGTTACTAGAATTATGAGAAATAATGCAGAGGGAGTACCCAACCCCAGAACTAGTACACAGAGTCCTCAGTATCAATGCATTACTAGTCCAGAAAGAAAGCTGGCACATCAATTTATAAACAAAAAGTAGTCATTGAAATCACAACTTCCTAGTTGTTTATCTTTGAAAAGTTTCCTGATTTTTCTGACCTCAGTTTCCAGTCTTTAAATTGAAACTGAATAAAATTAACAGATAACATCCAAGGCTTAGTATTATAACAGTCACATAATTGGAACCCAAGAGGAATCTCTTTTCAATGAAGAAAATGAAGATTGGGGCTGGAGAAATGGTTCAAAACATAAGAGTGTTTACTGCGCTCTCAGAGGACTGAGTTCCATTCCCAGAAAGCAGGAAAGCTGCACTCCCAACCACCTATATATCCAGCTCCAGGTATGTCCTCTTGTGGACTATGTAGGCACCTGAAATCACACAAATCACACATGTACATAAATACCACACATACACACACAAGACAATAAAAAGTGAAATAATTTTGACTGCCCACTTCTGCAAGGGCTTGAGTCCTCATTCTCTTAAAGAAACATAGACAAAGATTTATAGAGCAGCCTACAGATCACAGAGAAAATCAAACTGTTTCTTCGAATAGAATTGAGTTTCTTTTTAAACACAATATTAAGAGCCATTCAATTCTATGAAAGAAAGGCATACAGTTGTCATTTTTTTATTTAGGGGAGTGATTCTAGGACCTACCACAAATTCTTTATACTCAGATGCTTATGTTTCTAAAGTGAAACAGTGCAGGACTTTCCTGAAATCTACACGTCATTCTCTTTACTTTATATCATCTCTAAATTACGTGTAATGTCTAATACAATGTAAGTGCTATAAGTAGTTGTTAACAATGTTTTAGGAATAATAGTTAGAAAAAAACTCTATGTGGTCATTATACATGCAAGATGTGTTCCTGAGTATTTTTCACTGGGAGTTAAATTCAGTCATGCCTAATCAGTAGACATTAAAGGCTAACTGTATTTTTATTACTTGGCCTCTCAAGTGTGTTGTCTCTCTATGAGCAAAGGTCCAAGAGTGGGAGGAGGGATGGAGGACAACTACTCAATAATGGTGGCCTCATCTCCGAGAATTCAAAACAACAATAGAACTTCTCCCTTTCTTATTGCTAATGAAAAGATAGAAGTAGATGAACCACTATGTTTTGGTATCGTAAGAATTTTATCCTTTGATATTTCATCTTTGTTTTTATCAGAAGTAAAGGATATATTTCTGTGTATAGATTTTTCTCCTTTTGAAAGTAATTCCATATGTGGTGTGTAGAGGTGATTTTTAAGCAGACTGCTGAAGTACTACTATTTCATTCTATAATGGAATTTCTTTGCTATGGGCTTTCTCTAGACATTAGGAACAAAGACTTTAACAATAGGCTATGTTATCACTTAACAAGATTGTCACTGAGAATCAGTCTAAAACAGTTTGCACTCTCAGACAACCGGTCAAGCAGTTAATGATTGAGAAAATTCCCCAGCTAATTTGCCAGTTGAGAACTCAGTAGTTATGGCCTTCCCATAATTATCCCCAGGAAGCTCCTCATCACGTCGTCACCGAAAAGTTTATGAAGAGCTGGTGTGCAGGAATCCTCTCTGTCCTTTTCTGAGTACCTGCTCCTTGAAAAGATGAAATAATATTCCTGGTAGTACCTATTTATATTCCAGTGATGGAGCTGACAGTCAACAAAGAGGAAGGGGCCAGCATTTGACAGCCTGTTTGGATCTCTCAGAAAGTCCTAATACCATGAGAAAGGACGTACTACTGCCATCCCAGAAGATCCATAGGGAAGAAGGCAAAGGGAAAACATATCCTCAGTTTAAATGACTCACTTGAATCTTCTCCATAGAGTCAAAGCACAATTTAATTGCATAACAGTTCTTAGATGGTACAATGCAGACTATTAAATATCCCCCATAAGTCAAGTTAGAGAATAATAAAGACTCTTCCCATGGTCTTCTGAGTGTGTCATGTCATCAACAACTACAAAGCAGAAGTCTACTGTGCTAGATGTAGGATAGGCTAGTTCCCAGATTGGGGTAACCTTTGAACCCTGTGATCTGAACTAATACCTACACATATGTGGACTAGCCTCAAATCCATTTCTTGAGAGTAGGAACAACATATATAACGGGAGTGGGTAAGAAGACAATAAGAGGGAAGGAGAGGCAGTTTGATGGATATGAAGTCAATTCTGTGCTCACAACATGAAAACAGAACAGGCCTGAGACCAACAACATGCTAAATCATATCTAATTATGGATGCTGACAGCATAATATTCTCTCCAAGTCATTTCCCTTCATATATAAGATTTCTGGGATGTTATCTGAGCAATCCCACCAGAGATTAAAGGTTAACTTCTTGGCCCTTTGGAGATATTCATAGCATCTAGAACAACATCCTCATCCAAAGTTTGAAGAACCAACATGAGAGCATTAGGAAGCCTTCTTCAGGTTCATACTGAATTAGAGGCAGAGGTAAAGTTGAAGCCAGTTTTTAATTTCTTATAGGATGATATTATTCTGTGCATTTTGTTCCTAGGACAAAAATCTAGTTATTCTGTCCATAATGCTACCCCAGAGCTTTTCTAAAGAGGAGTCCTCAAAACCAAATGAGGAGGTGTTTGCCTTTGTAACACATTTTTCTCCTTACTGTTCACATATTTCTTGTAGAGTTGCATGATAAAGGCTTGTGCTGTGCTTTCAATTATTTGGGGGTTTTCATGCTAACTTTCTATCTAAGTATTGGCAGCTGACTCTTGACAAAAATGATCAAGATGCAAGGAATGTTCTTCCAGTATGTTGTGCCTGTGTACACAAATGTGTGTGTGTGTGTGTGTGTGTGTGTGTGTGTGTGTGTATGTGTGAACATGGATATAAAAAACACTTTGCTAAAAGCAAACAGGTATAGAAGCACAGGAAGACATTCTCTCTTTCTCTCATGGTTTTTTGGTTCAATGGTAGTATTTGTAAAATGATTAATACAAAGTAAGATAATTTATTTTTAACTTTAATAACTTTACTTTATCTTTTGGAAGACAGCTATGTAAACTAACATATGGGATGGGAGACTTTAAACTAGCTTATTTTGGAAAGGAACCATAAAGTAAAAGGGTGGTTAAAGAAATGGTTTGGTGGTTCAAAGTGGATGCTGGTCTTGCAGTGGACGCTTGGGCTGCTCACATTTCCCAGTGTCTGTGTTGAATGCTGTACAAACTGTCATAGCCTGTTCCAGGCAATCCAACTCCATCTTCAAACCTCTCTGAGAAAACTCACAAGTGGGTACACACACCACACACCACACACACACACACACACACACACACACATACCACACACACCACACACACATACCACACATGCACATGCACACCACACACCACACACCACACACCACACACCACACACACACCACACACACATCACACACACACACACACACACCACACACCACACACACACACACACACACACACCACACACACACACACACACACACACCACACACACACACCACAGACACACACACACGCACACACGCACACACCACACACACACACCACACACACACACACACACACACTCACACAAAAGAATCTTTAATAACTAAAGTAGGAAGGAAGTAAAGTGTAAAAGGGAAGATGAAGGGAAACAAGCTGTTGACTACACAGCGTCCTACTGAATGGATTCTGTCTGCTCGGCTACAGTATTTAAAACTCCCACCACTGTTTGTCACTTTTTTTGTTTAGTTTCTCATCGGTTTTACTGCAAAACATTTGAATTGCAAATAGTTAAGCTATTGAACTACTTCAAACAGTTTAATGTTTTATTAAAACTATTTAAAAGTTTTATCTTCTCCTTTCAAGTCTCTAGATTTTTGAAATAGAAAAGGCCCCCTTTTCTTTTTTCTTTTTTCTTTTTTTTTCTTTCTTTATTCTTTTTTTTTTTTTTTTTTTTGTTCTTGGGGATCTATTTTCTCACAAGTCAAGACAACTGTCTGTTATGGTGATGAAAAGTCGACTTTTCTTTTTTTTCCTTTAGTGCTGCCACATTGATCATGCTTCTAATTCTGGCTCCCTGAGCACAGAGCAAATTAATCCTGCTCTTGGGATTGTTGACGTGACAGATTGGAAGAAAATATAAAAGCAGCCTCGAGAGAATGTGTGCTTTACTGAAGCGCTGACTGATGACCATTTACCAACTTCAGAATCAAGCACTCTTTGGCAAAATAATAGAATCACCTGTAACTCCGACGCTCTGTTTCTCAGATTTCAAGAACGACTTCCATCTCTATCACAATGCATTTTTAAAGAGTAACATTTGAGAAATTTTTATGCTTACTTTTTTTAAGCACAAAGATTGCACATTGAGTTCTGGGAAGGATAGGAACTAGAGCTATGTCTCTGTAGCCTAGTTAAGAAGAGTCAAGACAAGAAAGCACACACTGTTCTAAAGAATAAAAAAAAGGCTTTGCAACTTCACAAAGGCAGCGAAAAAACAAGTAACATGTGCTGAGAAAAAGGCATTGCACTAAATAAAAACAAAGTCAAAAGTAATTCCAGATACTTGTCTTCTTGGGGAGGCAAGAGAATCATACCTTCATCCTCAGGTAATGCAAGCCACCTCAGAGAGAAGAGCCTGGCAGGCTGCCCTCAGGACAAGCCAGCAGCCCTCAACAGCCTCAAATATAGTTGCTAGTTTTGTTAAGACTCCTTTGGCTGATTCATCAGCAGAAGTAAGGTAGAATCTTTTTGCTACTAATTACCCATGGCTTAGAGGACAGTGAGTGGGTGCCATCTTGAAAGGGAATTTACTGTTTAACATGATTCTTGCAGTAAAGCTTCCCTCCAACCAGAATAAAGACACCAGGGGAGATAGTTATAAAAAGTAAAAGGGTAATTTTGATTTTTTTTTCTTATCCTATCTTATATTTAATTCATTATCTTCCTTCCATTTTGAAATTTTGATTTTAAGATATTTTTCTCTTCTTTTTTTATTTGTTATGATTGTTTGTGGTTTTCGTTCTCCTCTGTACCATTCCTCTCTGTACTGATATCATGGTTGTTTTCATTTATTTACCCTTGCTTCTTTTCTAGTTTCTCACAACTCTAAACTTTATCTCATTTACTTACTACTTACACATTTTCCAAATAATGTTCACCTTCATAGTATATCCTATGCTAATTTTCCACTTTTCTATTTTACGACCATTGTCCCTAAACTAGTGAGTTTTAGTCAATTATTTATGTAATTCTGTATCTTATATGTTTGATGTAATTGGTGTTAAAGTAGCTTGCAAAACATTGGGGACTGAGCCCTGAGCAGCAGGCTGTTCAGTACAAAGATGCTCAGAAATACTGGAAGAGATATATCCAAGCAAACACATGCACAAAAGACAACAGAGAAACAGAAGGAGGAGTAAGGGATTATGAATTTTCCAAAAGATCATTAACTACTGTATTTAAGATGCTAAACAACTAAAATACCAGATAAAGATTTTTAAATTGGCTAGTAACAATGGTCAACACAACAAAGAAGATACAAACAAGTAGATAAATTCAACCTAGAACCTAAAGAAGAAAATAAATAACAGCGAAGAAGTCAGCAAAATATATTTGTAAAAATCAGCAATATAGATGAAAAAAGTAAGAAAGGTAGATATTGAAAGAAAAATAGAAATGTTCAAAATTTAAAATTCAAAGAATAAAAATACCTTTGGAAAACATTACAAATAGTTTCAACTAGAGGAATGAGTATCAAGAACATGGGGAAAGGTCAAGGAAATACTGTATTTAAAAATCCATAACAAAATAATCAAGCACGATAACAGGGCAAGGGACCAAGTCTGATAATCCATGGGGTGAATAAAATGAATAGATGTAATTCCTGTTGTCTTCATCTTTGCTAGCAATTGGTATTATCTCTTTGTATGTTTGGGTACAGATACTGTATTAAATGTTTGATTGACTGCTCATTGTTGTTTTATTTTATTTTATTTATTTATTTTTATTTTTTTATTTTTTTGGTTTTTCGAGACAGGGTTTCTCTGTGTAGCCCTGGCTGTCCTGGAACTCACTCTGTAGACCAGGCTGGCCTCGAACTCAGAAATCCACCTGCCTCTGCCTCCCAAGTGCTGGGATTAAAGGCGTGCACCACCACTGCCTGGCTCATTGTTGTTTTAATCAATATATTTTCACCTCCCAGCCACAATAACATTGTTGAAATAGGTCTGACCCTTAAAAACACATACATTTAATATACAATTACTTGTTTTGTTAGCCAAGTAGTGATGGCCAGTTTTAAAGCAGATGATGCCTTAGACCATACATACCAAAATAAACGTGCCTTTAGTGGACTGGCAAGCAAGACAACACGCATTTTATCTTTTTAGGCAGTTTTCATTTTTTGAAGTATGTTTGTCTACAACAAAGATGATTATTACTGTCAATGAGGCAAATGGGGTTTTCTTTATGCCACATAATTATCAATCTAGAGGAAGGTGGTTGCTGGCATTAATTTAAATGCTCAGAGTTTGTTAGAGACTAAGAATCTTGTATATGCATTATGTTATTCACAAAATAGGTGGAAGACTATTGCTCTTGAAAACAAGAAGTAAAGCCCATTTTCAATTCAAGAAGTAGGTGGTAAAATTACAAGGACAGGTTTCAGAAAGGGCTGATTCTACAAGGTTTTCATTGCTTTATTTAAGCCATGTGTCTCCATCTCAGGTATAGAAGACTACAAAAGCCAGTGTGCTGGTTAAATTTTATCAAACCGACACAAACTAGAGCCTTAAAGAAAACTGGAACTTCAATTAAGAGAATATCTCCATCAGATTAGAGAACTCCACGAGGGATTATAAACTGTAAGATGAAATAAACCCTTTCCTCTCTGACTTGCTTTTGGTCATGATGTCTTATCACAGCAATAGAAAGCAAATTAACATAGTCAATATTTATACAAAATTACCTCTTAGAGGGTTTTTTATTGTTGTTGTTGTTGTTGTTGTTTGTTTTTTTAACTACAGGGAACAATGACTGAGAAAATATCCCCGAAGAACATACTGCTTTTGGTCTACAGTTTCATAGGTTCCATCCATGTTCTCTTGACGCCATTATTTTGGGTCCATCATAAAGCACAACATTACAGCATGATGTGGCAAGCAAAGGTGCTTATATCATGTCAGCAAAGAAACAGAAAGGAGATGAAATGTGCCCCCGAACAAAATATTCCTGCAAGGTTATAAAGTCAGTAGTTTACTCCCTCCAACTTGGTCCTACCCACTACAGCCTATTTAGCCATGATGCCACTGAATACATCATCTCAATTTAGAGTCAATTATGTTTCAAGATCCTACCTCTAAACATGGTCACATTGGGAAAAATCAACCCAAGAGCTTTTGGAAGATATTTCAGGACTAAATCATAATTATCTACTCCAACGAGAACAAAATTGGACTTTCATTAGCAAAGTAAAACTTAAATTTCAATAGGAGAGAAGAGATAAAATTATTCTTTTTTTTTTTACTAGCCATTGTAAGGATTACTAATTTTTTTTTTTTTTAAAAACCAGTCTTAATCAGAGAAAGATGTTTTTACTAACTTGGAAAAAGTATGTCACACTGGCACAAAACGTTTAGAGATTTACTTGATTTGGTAATGTGTAGAATGACAGAGAGATTCTGAGTCAGAATCAGAAGGCAAGAGTCTAAGATTCAGCACTGTCTTTAACTAGCTATCAGAACTTAACTATATCATCTTAGTGTCACAGTGTTGTTCCATTCCAGTGGCCATAACTGTTCTGTGCTGAATTTATGTGCCAAGTAACTGAGAAATTATGTCACAGATGCTAAAAATGAGTGTCCAGGAAACAAACAAACAAACAACGCTGTGAGTTCTAGTGTGTCCTTCTAAAGAAAATAGATTTTGTTTGGTTAATTACTAGCCAATTACTTAGACTAATCTCAAGCCCAAACTATGGTTGCTGTCATTTTCTGTTTGTAATACTTACCAACTGACATTTCAGTTTAGTTCACTTAGTTGAAATTTTATAGACCATCAAGTTTCCTAATAAATCCAGTGAATTATTCTGCATTCATCTATCCATCTCGACTTGTCCAAAGCAAAAGGTAAGCTGCAGATAGAATAAACTTGGCAAAAGCTCTTTGACGGTTTTACTGTAGTTTTCCAAAACATGTTACAAAAGTGCCTTCGTATCTCTAAGCTAAGCCACAAAATGTCAGTAGAACACAAACATGTAAGCAGTTTCAAACTTAATATTTTTTTTTGTTTTCATTTAGCAACATAGAGAGTTCTGATCTTTAATAATTCTTTCTCACAAACTCTACAAGGCTTCCCAATCCACTCTAAACAAGTCTTTATCCTTCAATAGATCACTCAGAATAAGTGACCAATCTCTATAAGATCTTGAGATGGTGAGTCAAACTCTCAAAGTAGCTTTATTTCAGGACCGTCATTTTGCATTTCAGGGTCTACCTTGAAATGGAACAAAAATATCCTGACATACAGTTAGAAGTTTGGCTCTCTATTGCCACATTCCTCCCAATGTTATTTGTGGGCCATCAGTGCCAGAATGCAAATGTTATTAAAATAAAAGTGACTAGGTTCTGGGACATGCTGTAGCATGAGAAATTCTCCTATGAGTCCTAGAGGGCAGACACTAATAGTTGACAAGAGCTACTGATGTTACAATGATATCTTATTTATAATCATTATAAGGTTTGGGGACTGTGTGCTAGGACCTTACAAAATGTAGTTTTAAAAATGGCTTAAGAGGTCTGGAGAGTTGGCACTGCATTTAAAAGTGCTTGCTTCTCTTACAGAGGTCCCAAGTTTGGTTCACAACATCCATATCAAGTGAAACTTCATTTCCAGCAATTCCCAAGTCTTATGCCAGCTTCTATGGAAACCTGTAGGTACGTGGTGCACATATAAACAAGTAGGCACACACATACACACACGTAAGTAAAAATAATTTAAAAACAAGAGGGAATTTTAGATTTAAATCATGGTGACCAGAAAAGAAGCCCTTACATACAAGGAATAACATTTATCAGTTATTGGAATTCCTGTGTCCAGTAAACTTTACTCTCAGATGCTTTCATTAAAAAAAAAAAAAAAAAAACTTCATTGGCAGTTTTTATTTAGATGAAATTTGAATAAAATCTGAAATTCTTACAAAGTATATATAACACAATTGTAGACATTCATTTTTTAAAGATGGAACAATCATGTAGTTTCTATGCACAGTCATTATATAGTTCCTAGCAGGGGAACTATAATGAAAGGCCTGACTAAATTTCCTGGTCTTACCTGCCTCATATTCTAGTGAATAGAAAAAGTACTGTGTATGCTCACATACATAGGCACACAGATTTGGCCATTGCTATTGGTTTATATTTTATAAGAGCTTTACAGTATAAATATGAATTTAGTTTATATTAATTACATAAATTTATAGGTCTCCCAATCACATTTCTATATATATACAAATAAGATGCTTTGATTATTCCTACTATATTTAATGTGTTTTCTCCCTCCCCATTTTTTTCTCTTTCCCCTGGGTCTCTGAGTCTGCTCTCTATTTTCAGGCCATTTTTTCAGCTGTTGTTTCCACTTATGAAGAGTCACAATAATTTTATTTGTCCAAAAAATATTAAATAAACTTCTGACACTCAGCTAAATGTTCCATGCACTATTTTCTACAAGTTATGTGATTTTATTTTTCTTGATTGCCAAGTAAAACTCAAGCTTTTAAATTCATTCATCTCTTGGTGGCCATGTAAACTGATTTCCTATCTCATATTTTATGAATAGTAACACAGTAAAAATAGGTATGTAGCTATCTTACTTTGTATCCTAATTTACTTTCTTTTGAAACATTTATTTTTTATTTATTCTTTGAGAATTTCACACATTTACAATAAATGTTGATAATACCTATCACGACTGCCCCAAACTCCTCTAAAATGTTTCCTCAGCCCAGACATCTCCAGTTCAGCATCAAGTCCTCCATCCCATCCTCCAACTCTCCTGCAATTAAATTCAGTTGCTGTAATTATATGTACATGAGTGTAAAGCCATTACTAAAGCTAGGTCAATCTACCATAGAACACATTGATGAAGAAAACTGTCTCTTCCTCTCCGAAAGTCATCAAACTGCCAATTGCTCCTTCACAAAGGGCAGGCCTTCATTAGCCCACACCTATCCATATTGATATTTTGACTAGCTTGATCTTGTATAAGCCTTGTGCAGGCAACCATAGATGCTGTGAGTTCATGTGTGGCATGTGATACGTGCAGTAGTTTTCTCCAATCTCTGGCTCATCCAATTTTTCTGAAGCCTTTTCTGCAGTGATCCCTGAGAGCTGTGATATAGATGTCCTGTCTGAAATTACTTCTTTGTTCTAGCCTAATATTTAGATTCCTGTCTGAGATTACTTTTTTGTTGTAGCCTATGATTTAAATTTCTACCTGAAATTACTTCTTTGTTCTAGTTTAATGTCAGATTCCTGACAAGCAACCCATTTCCTTGTCCTTGGCCCATATCAGCTTCTTGTCAAGCAGCCCCAAAGCCTCTCCACCTCTCCGCTTTCTTATTTCTTTAACAAGACTGAGCCTGTCTTATATTGTTCTGATAAGAATGCCTTCTTTACCCATCATCCAATATGCCTTATCAAAAGCAATGCTTTTATGTCTTAGGTTGGTAAGGCTCTGTGCAAAATCTTACCCGTCCTTGGCTTGCCAACATGTTAATTTAATAACTCTATCTGGGGGTCCATTTTCAGTTTCAAGCCATGTACTTTGGCTGCCAACATGTTGATGTTGTTAAAGATAAGCTTTACCACCATGGGCAAGAATAAAAGTATTCTCAGGACTAGCCTGATCAAGCTATATATGGTAATCCTGAGGTTTGACCAAAATGGAAATACTGACCTCAGGCCATGGATAATTTTATTGGCATTATCTGCAGCATCAAAGCTCAACAGAGCAGCATTCTTTAAATTCATAATCTCAGTATGCAAAGTTAACATACCCAGAGAGGTGTTAGGATTATGCCAAATATCTTACAGGTGTCTTTAAAATTTTTCCTAATTATAATGACAATCATCATGAATTTCAAAAGTAACATTACTCCAATGATATTTGTCATGACAACTGAGATGGGTCCTAACTCTTGAACCCTGAACCTCCTTCACATAATTTGAATGGGTCATTCATTGTTCCAGATATTTATATAAATCCCTTTGTATACTCAATACATTAGTTACATTTTTTTGCTAGATGGTTAACAAAAATATTTGTCTTAACTCTTTGTTTCAATGCTATTGCAGAAGCAGTGATGCCAGCAATTAATGGCATTAAAGCTGTTACGCCAGCAATAATTAAGCCTGCTATCCTCTTGCTTCTGCTTAAAGTCTAACTCACTTCTTCTAGCACTTTCAAGCTTTTTTTTTTTTTCAGAGAATCAAGGTTTTCTAATACTCAGGGCTGTGAGATGAAAGTTGATAGATAGATCCCTGTAACAGACATGCCAGGTTTCAACACACTAACATAATTGGAAATTAAACAGTCAATGCAACTTACAATAAATACTGTAGAAAAGACAAAATCAATTTTAGCTTGACAATTAAAAGAGCCTTAAAACATGTACTAATCCTTGTTTGAAATCCAGATTCTGTCCCAACTTTATCTCTTGCTATCGTAACATCATAGTTAGTTACAGCTAACTTCCAAATATGTCCAGATCCAGCCTTCCATCAGTAGACTGTTATTTCCCATATTGGATTGATTTCTAGACCAGTAGATGATTGAGTCCTAATAGCTGGTCACCTTTAAGAAGAATACAAGAGACATAATTTCTCTTTTTGATTCTCTGTCCCACAAGGTCTAAAAACTTGAGGCAAGGCAGCTTGTCCCATCTGGAATATAGTCAAGCAAAGGTGTGTCAGGAACATATGTCCAATACAACTCCCCAGTCACCCTTATCAGGGCATTCAGCAAGCTCACAGGTCAGCATCATTGTTTGTCTCAGCAACAGTATGTCTCACCAATCTTTTTAAAGATCCATGGGCCTCTTCCACAATACTTTGTCCTTGAGGATTATATAAAATCCCCATAATAAATTGTTGATTCGACTGCTTGACTACAATTGCCAGACCCATTATCTGTTTTTTGTAAATTGGATATTTTTATTTATTTACCTTTCAATGTTATCTCCCTCCCATTCCCCCCAAAACTTCTTATCCCATACCCCTTCCTCCTATTTCTTTGAGGGTGTGATCCCACCATCCTCCCATTCCTGCCTCCCTGCTCTCAAATTCCCCAACACTAGGGAATCCAAACTTTTTTTTTTTTTAACTAAGATTATGACAAGTCATTCTCCCAATTCTGCTGCTTTATATTTACACTGGACCAGTTTCTGACAACAAAGCCACCACAGCCAAAGTGAGATGAGTATTCATACTTCCACATCTGAGGCATTAGCCATGCTTGTCGATAAATAAAATGTTTTTATCTTTGAAAGCATCTGTGCCCCCAAACACCCATAATATAACTTATAAATGAGAAATCCTTGTTCAGCTTTAGCTCCCATACATTACATGTCAAAGTTAAAATAAGCAATTGCAAATTACAGAGATCGGGTAAAGATATTCTGCCACTTTGGTACATGGAGTGTGGAGAGCATGAAAGACAAACAGCTCATATATCAACGGCATTGCAGTTGTATGATTTTTGAGCTTCCCTAAGCAGGAGTCCCCAAGTGATTACTCAGTTCTGAAGGTCAGGACTTATTACATAAAGTATCCATCAAAGCCAAGATAATAAAGGATAAGCAGCTGCTGTCTGATTAATAGGTATAAGAGCACAAAACAAAGGAGATTAAGGAACCCAATGGGTCTTATTGATAGAGTAAACCCCAACTCACAAGAAGGCAAAATACTCCTTGCAGCCAGAAAACCATTAAGCTGTTTAGAAAAATACTGATGGGCCCCAGGTGAAGCCCTGACAGAAACTTGCATAATTTGAAGACTCCTTTGTGGAGTAGAGTCAAAAGTATTTCTGTGAACTAAAAGAAAAATATTCCTTCTTAAAAAGGATAAAACTGAGATAATCTTATAATCAAAGGATTTGTTCTTATTATGCTAAGAAAATCACCTGATTTTTTTCTGAAAATTTTTATGAAAACTGTTACAGTTTGAGGAAAATGAGTAAAAGATACAAATCTAATAATTGGAGCATCCTCCTTCCTGCTGGCTGGTTCTGCCACTGTACTCTAACCATTTGTGTATTTGCCCGATTCTTTCTTCAAGTAGACAGATCTAATAATAAAAATACAGAGCAACCAGTAAGTCTTGAGTTCTATTTGATGTACAGATTTTTTTTAACTTATCTTAATTTTATGTGTATGAATGTCTTGTCTGCACGTATATTTGCACCATGTGCATACCTGGTAACAGAAGAAGCCAGAAGAGGTCCATCTAATCCCCTGGACCAGTTACAGACAGTTTTGAGCTGCCTTGTGGATACAAGGTGAAGAGGTCAACTCAAAGTCTTTGGAAAATTCCACCCGCTCCCTTCCTGGGAGAGAGAGGTCATAGAACAGGACCAACCAACCATTGGCCACCTACAGACAAGCAAAGTCCTTGCCACCTCATTCCCTAAGGACCAGTCAGTTTAAAAGTCACACTGTTCTGCCAATCACATTGTGCCTAATGACTGATGCTCTAAAAACTGTATAAAAACTGGGCTGTGTGGGGTCACCGCCTCTCTTTTGGGTGCAGGATGACCCCCAACTCATAGGAACAATAAATTCCTCTTGCTTTTGCATCTATCTCCAGCTCCTCATTGTTTACTGAAGTGGTCCCCAGTAATGTAAGACTCAACAGAATCTTACATTTGGTGCATTGACTGGAAAAATTGATCCCCTGTGGGAACACACCTGAGAACCTGGATTGTAGGAATGGCCTACAAAACTGCGGGGTTTTTTGTTTTGTTTTGTTTTGTTGTTTTTTGTTTTTTGTTTGTTTGTTTGTTTGTTTGTCTGTCTGTCTCGATATTTCTCAAAGTCTGAGTCTGTAAATCTGAACTTTTGGTTTACTTGTAAGTGTCAGGGGCTCAGAGAGTCTATGGTGTCTGGTGTGGTCAAGTGTGGCAGGAAAACTGCCTTAACATTGCAACCGCAGGGAACCTGGAGAACCTTCTGGTCTTCCAGAGGCAGTCAGAAGGACCCCCCACTCTACTCTCTGCTCTTTTTGGAACCTGTTAGATTTGGTCCTTGCATAAGTTAGCTGAGTTGTCTGAACCTGTTAGATATGGCCTTGGCATAAGCCAGCCAAGTTGCCTGGTTACTGGATTCTTCCACCCATAATAGGCAGTTTTTGATAGGCAGTTTTTCTGCATCTTGATTGTCTCTCTGTGTGTTACATCTTGACCTGGCCATGGCAGGGGCACCTGGTTTGTCCTAGCATGGCCAGAACTGGCCACACAACTCTGTTATCTGGCTTCTGCTGTACCTGGTTTCCCTGGTGTTTGTCTTGTTTGTTTTTGGACTGGGACTGATGACATTTTTAGACACTGGACAGATTGAATCTACCTCGTTAAGTTAGGGAAAGAGAAAACTTGCCAGTATTAGTAAAGAGGGGCAAGTTATTCACTCTCTGCTTCTCCAGATGGCCCACCTTTGGAGTAGGGTGGCCACCCATAGGGACCTTTGATTTATAGGTGATCAAAGCAGTAGAGGAAAGAGTCTTTAGGCCAGGATCCCCCAGGCACCCAAATCAAGTGTCCTATATAGTTACCTGGAAAAATCTAGTGGAGGACCCCTAACCCCCCATGGATAAAAAGCTTCTTTCCCCAAACCCTCCTTGTAGGTTCTGGCCATCAGGAAAAAGAAAACACAGAAACACAGAAGGAGAGATCTGGACCTGAGAAGTTGATCCTCCAAGACCCTTCAACAGCAGACCTGTTGCTCCAAGACCCTCCTCCTCAGTATCCCCCTATTCTTGCCCCCATGGTCCCTCCAGCACCAGTACCAGGATCCTCAGCTCATATGGGACCCTCCAACTTCTCAGTTCTACCATGGGGACCTAAAGTCTGAGAGCCACCTCCCCAATAATATAGTGGCTCTCCCACTGAGCGCATATGGGTCTCTCTCTAGATAAGGGCAATCAGGCTAGGCAATATTGGCCCTTCTCTTCAGCCTGACTTTGTACTACTGGAAGGCCTAACATCTCCAATAAAATCATAGCAGAAATATTTCCAAAACCTAGTGAAAGGAATGTTAATCATGGCACAGGAGACATTTTTAAATACCAAACATCAAATATGACAAAAAAGAACATTCACATGTCATATGAAGGTCACTTCATACTGAAAGGAACAATTTATCCAGGGGACAATTTTATTCATCCATATACTTATCAGAAGTGTACCCAGTTTTATAAAACAAATAGTAAAAGATGTAAAGAGAACCCAAAATATAATAATGGGGCAATTTCAACTCCTCACTCACTTTTACCAATGAGTCATCTGAACAAAAGTTAGAGAAATTATGAGTTAGATGGTATCACAGATTGCACAGACATAATAGCTATTTACAAACAATCTATTCAAATAAATCCTCTCAGCAACCTATGAAAATATCTCTAAAAATAGGACACAAAGCAAATATTATCAAAACGCAAGGTAATTAGTATTTGTTTTATATGCTACCTGACTACAAATGGAATAATACTAGAAACCAAGTGGGAAGAAAACCAGAACAACTGCCTACATTAAAGAAGTCAAAGTGGTCTCTCAATGAACAATGTACCTTGGAGTCTCAGCAAACAAGAAGCCAAACCTTAAATCAGAAGACAGAAATAAATCATTAAAATTAGTGTCAAAATTAATAAAATAAAAATGAAAAAAATCAATGAATAAAAAATTTCTTTTTTAAAAATTCTGAAAAATCCTTAGCCGAACTACAAAAACCAAATAGACATACATTTCAAAATGTAAAAACTAGAGAATGGTAACAAAGTAACAACATATGCTAATGAAAGTTAAGAATTATGGGAGGCTGCAATTGGAATGTAAAGTGAATAAATAAATTAATGAAAAAAGAAAGTTAAGAAATATTTAAGGGTTATATTTGACTAAGTTAGAAGATATAAACAAAATGGACTCTATAAACATCCATCTTGTGTATTCTGAATTTTGTCTAAAGGAACTGGGTATGTTTCTACCTACCAAAACTCAACCAGAAGGACATATAAGCACCTTAAGCACATCTCAGTAATAATAATAATAATAATAATAATAATAATAATAATAATAATATCCAGGCCCAAATGGATTCATGGGTAAATTCTAGAAGACTTTCAAAGAAGAACAGCAGCAGTTCTCGAACTCTTGATACAATGCACTATTGCTCAGGTCATCACACAAGATAAAGACACAACAAAAAATGAAGTTAATAACCAATCTCCCTGATGAACATAGTTGCGAAATCCCCAATAAAATATTTGCAAATCATATTCAACAATATACCTGAAAGACTATTTAGCATGATCAACTTGGCTTTATTTCAGAGATGCAGGAGTGGTGTAATACACAGTAGTCACTACACATAACTCATCACATACAGGTAAAAGAAACCAGTTGCTATTGGAGATTTTCTAAGAAATAGAATTTTCCATTGTGACTCATGTTTGTTTCTCCGAAATCAGCTGAACACTCCACAAACCCAACGCCAGCTCCTATAAACTATTATGACATATCAAATGCCTCCTACTGTGATATCCTTTCACAAACATTTTACCCACTGCCAATGAACTATAGATATGAAAACTAGAAGTACTCCTATATAATTACCAACAGAAGAGCTTTCAGCTTTCAACTAGTGAATGAGACAAGCAAGTCCATGCTTAAGTCAGAACCGTGAAGCTTGATCTGTAAGTAGCCTTCTTATTCTGCTACAACAGATGAACCCTCTACAAAAACATTGCAACTCCCATTTATTAAATCAGAATAATGCCATCGTGGGAGTTCTTTTTAATACTACTGTAATTGTAATGCTTCAGATTTTTACTCTCAAGGTTGTAACTGTTCAAAGATGCTAGTATATAAAACTAGATCGTGTCCTTGATGCAACCAGCAACTTTCATTTATCTTAGTTGAGGCAATTTATCTGATAGTTCAACAATAAAACTACTGAATCTTGCTACTTCACAGAAGGCTTGAATTTCTTTGAGAACTTTTTTACTATCTGATAATTTAACAAATACAATTATCAAGACAGTAGCTATACACATCACATTTTCACCATGATGTTAGGTAATATATACATCAAATGGATTAAAGTGGAGATCTGAATACTGTTTCTGTCTAGACTTGATTTATTCATCATCCTATCTCCCCAATAAAAATAGAAAGAATAGAAAACGACTAAATTCTCTTTCTATCAGGAACCGTGTGGCACTCTGGAAGTATATAAAGATAGAAAAGGAACCCAAGACGATCATTTTGGTCCCATTGTTCTCTTACTCTGCCACCAAAGTAACCCTAACAACAAGAGAAACTGTACAGCTTTCCTCAGCTTCCATCAAATGGGCTGAGCTAGGGTATAGCTTGAAGTTGTAATATATTAATATTGGATTTCATATAAATAAAGGATATGTTTTTCTATATTTTCAAGTACAATTAACCCTCCAGGTAGCACTAGGGTGTTTACTGAGCAATATTGCATACACTATTTTATGTTTCATTAGATTCCTAATCCTGATTTTAACCTGTACAAAGCAAAAGAGAAAATGAACCTGTGACAGATTAGTATGAGGGCCTGGTAGAAATGTTAATGAGTGGCAAGGGGTATAATGCGATAGTCTGAGGTGGGAACTATAGAAGACTTTGGATGACCTAAAGTGATAGTTATTCAGTTACAGTCGGCTCCCAGCATTCCCAAATAGACTGCTCTTTAACAGATATGCAAGGCTGAATTTTATATGAAAATTTCTCTTTTAAATACACTACACATACAAATAAAACAGGCCACTGGCCAGATTCCATGTAAAGCTTTCTGTTTTGGAGTCCATGTTTGTAAAGTCTACGTCAGAAAATGAGCTCAATTATACAAGAAGCGTCTCTATGGGGGACTGAGCAGAGTGCATTTCTAAAGGGTCAGAGTGAAGGCTGTGGACTTCTGAGGGTACCATCGAGTGTTCTTCCTTTCAGTTAGATCATTAAAAGCAAAAAATACATCAATGTTTCATGATCATTATAGGCAGCATAGCCTTGAGGCAGAAGGTTTGATAGGATAAGCTCTGGAGACTGGCTTGGAGGATGATGGGAAATTTATGTTAGCATTTAACCTTGGAATAATGACCACATATTTGAAAAACGGGTCCAAAAGTTATGGCATATAAATAAAATATATTTAAAAGCTTTCTGAGCAAATGTCACACTGTGGTCTATCACATCAATCAATGATAGAGTGCCAGCTATTTTTCAGACTTGTGGAAAGAAGTTTGGAAGAAAGATCACCTAGTGATGCTCAAACGTTGATCTGGTACCATAACCAGGCAGTATTATTTTCATCATTCATTAAAAATCCTGTGGAATACTAACCTCAAACAAGTTTATTCTGAAACCACTGGTAAATTGAAATAACTCCCCATCACTACCTAACTTGTAAGCAGACACAAGACCTAGGTCACTGTTCTACCTATAAAGTAACAGACACCAAGCTTTCTCTTAGATAGAAATGGTGGTTGCTGTGTTTCACTAACTTTGCTTCCATCCTACTCTGACTGTTTTTCCAGATAATATTTATTGAGACACTAAGTTGTAGAAATTAATTACTTTCTCTACATGCACCTCTCCCATCAAAGGCTTTTTTTTTTTTTTTTTTTTTTTTACAAAAGAGTTATTTTTAATTTTTGTGTATGGGTGTTTTGCCTGCACATATGTCTGTGTACCATGTGGGTGCCTGTTGTCCAAGATGGCCAGAGGAGTGCATCAGATACCCTAGAAATGGAGTTATAGATGGTTGTGAGCTGCCATTTGGGTGCTGGGAATCTAACCCAAAACCTCTGGAAGAACAGTTAATGTTTTTAACTGCTGAGCCATCACTCTAAGTCCTAGTAAGATGCTTTTGAACATCTTTGTTACAAAGAGTATTATTATTTTAATAAAAGGAAGGATTTATTTTGGCTTGTGGTAGTAGTGAGATAAGAATCTGTCGTGGCTGGGTAGCATGGCAGCAACCAAGCATGGCTGATGTGGCATCAGCTGAGAGCTCACATCTTGATCACAAGCACCAAGCTCAGAGCACCCTGGGAATGGTGCTTAAATCTGTAAGATTTCCCCCAATGATATGTTTCCTCTAACAAGGCCACACCTTTGAAACATACTCAGACAGTGACATAAGAGTATTAACACCAACTCACTTATTACTCTCAGGTGCATTCACATTGGTCTTACTGAGAGCATCAGCATATGGAAACAAAGAGCCACTGTTACTCCATTAACACCCCACCCAAAGCAAAAGGTAATGGCTTTGAAGGTGGCTGAAATGATTCTGCCCAGCCTGCACACAATATTCCTGCCAAGTACAGCCAGTATGATTTCTTCATACCTCTGCTTCTTTTGTGCTGCTCGGTGAAGCTATTTTCCTGTCTGATGAATACAGAGGATTTATAGACTGTTTTGAGATTCATTATTCAGATAGGAGATAACCAGTATTTACACATGTACTTTGCTGTGACCTTACTCCAAAAAACAACCAAACTAAACAAACAAACAAAACTAACAAAGTAAAAACAGCCATCTAAATATAAAAACTGAAAGTTAAAAATAGGATTTTGGAAGGATGTGTTCCAGTGCATCTAAGGAAAGCAACGCAGGAGGTGAGCACCTGCATTTGCTTTCAGTTGTATACTAGACAAGCAGTTAAATTCCAAAACGACATTAAGCATGGCATTTAACAGGAAATGATATAGTGTTTTTCGTGGCTTCACGAGACAACAAATAGTCATGTCTAGGACAAGATGCTATCTGGAAAATTTGTAAACACCAGGGAATAGCTACATTCATTTGGAGCAAACAAGCTTCAAGACAGAGAACTACAATGCCTGATGTTAATTTTGGTGGCAATATCAAATGAAATGTTGTTAAACGTTTACTTGGATTGTAAAACAAAAATATAAAGTTAAAGGCAAAAAGCAAAGGTCTATAACTCTCATTCAGATACTAAAGATAACTAATATGCATACACAGAAAAATCCAAATAAAGCAGGAAGTACCAAACAAAATTGTAGGGTTATTGGGTCCTATGTCTGCTCCACCACATGTCATGGCCACTGAGGGAGGTAGAACATGGGAGTTTTGACCCCGGCTACCCCATGCTGTCACAGGGAGGGTGTTGGGTTGTATGGAAGCCTGGGACACTGCTCCAGGGATGGGGAAGCACAGTCTGAGGAATGGGACAGCTGGAGGTGGCGTGGGCATCCTGGGCCTGTGATGAGACTGGGACAGTCTGGTTCTTCGGCTCTCAGGCACCCAGGTACTGCGGATGCTGCAGAAGTGCTGAGAAAAGAGTAGGGACTTGCAGGCTGGATCTAGCTCCAGGGTCAGGGCAAAAAGGAGAGAACTCTGTCTGGTTCTGCTGGGAGTCCTTGACTTGATAGTGGGTGGCTTGAGCTTAGTGGTGGTCATGGCTGGGAGAACAGAGAGGCCTTCAATGGGAGATTAGACAGTGGCTCTGTAGGTGAAGGCCTACTCCATTGCTCCTCACGGCGGATCCCGATGAAAAGAGGAAGTGCATGGTTTTAAGACATTTATTGTCATGGTGGAAAGTGGATGAGTAAAACCATACCCCACTTCTCAGGGAAGGCCTTAGGTTAAATATTTTTTGCAGGGAGGAGTGCCTGCGAAGGAAAGCTGTTGCCAAGTCCTCCAGGCCTTTAGGTACCTCATTAAAATGAATATCAATCTTGAGCCTATATGACCACAGGCTACATCCTCTACATGTGGAGGGGCTTGGGGCATTGCCCTTACGTGACTGATGACCACAAATCTTTGGGGGGCTGGGGCTAGTCACAGGGACCTGGGGCCTGGTGCCTGGGAACAGATAAATGCCTATGATTCCTTTAAGGTCTCTGGTGTTTTGAGCCTTAGCTCAAACGGGAACAAGGCTTCCTTTCACAGTCCTACACAAAATGCCCATTCTTCTGTCTTGTTCCCAGTATAACAACCATTACTAGTGATTCTCCAAGTCTTCCTATCAATTTTTAAATATTTTAATAAGAAAAAAATATATATATATATATATGTTGTGGCCCGAGCTGCCCCATGTTAGGCGCCAAAAAATGTTGAGAACCGCTCTGCCCCATGTTTGGGGGCCAAAATGTTGCAGACCGCTGTGTCAATGTTTGACCCACACTGCCAAAAGTTTTGGGGGCTAAATTGTCCCTCAGTGCCCCAAGTTGCTCCGGTCCACAGGTCGGGTTCAGCAAGAGAGAGTGAGGACAGACACGAAGAATGCAGACCAGACAGAGTGTGATTCAATCCCGTTTATTCTTCAGTCTCTCTTCCTAGTCCAAGTCCCAAGTCTTGAGTTCCTAGTCCCTAGTGCCTCCAAGTTCCAAGTTACTTCTTCCAAATGCCAAGTGCCTAATGCCTAACTCCAAGTTGTACTGCCTAATTCCAAGTTCTTCCTCCAAGTGCCTAATTCTCTGTTCCAAGTTGTACTGTGTCAAGTAATCTGTTGTCTGGTTCTCTGATCTCTTCTGTCTGCCTCTTGCATTTTATATGTCTCACTTCTAAGCCACGCTTCTAAGTCACACCCTTAAATCATGCCCTTAGGCCTTGTCTCTAAATCTAATCTCTAAGTCACACCCTTAAGTCTCAGCTCTAAATCACACCTTTAAGTCTCACACACCCAAGGGAAGATCCTGGGTATCTAAAACAAGATGTTATCAGAGTGTGCTCAGCTGTTGTAGGCTAATGTAATCAAGTCTCTTGTCAGGGTATATGGCTCAAGATGGCTGCAAGGGTGATAGCCACCTTCTGTTGGATATATATATATATATATTCACTTTAACACTGTAGAGTAATTCAGTATACTGATGATAGAGAAAATGGAATTCTCCTCCATTGTTGGTTAGAATATACAATGGTGACAGCCACTGTCATGTAAAACTGACATATGATTCCTGTATAACTCAGGAGCCACATGTAGGGCATTTATCTGGAAGAACTGAAAACTTTAATACCCCTAAATCTGGTTGTGGTGATGTCTACCAGTTTTATCTGTAATAGCAAAAACTGGAAACATTGAAACTCTCGCCACATGTGTAGTTATACAAATTCTTGTACATCCACACAACAGAATGTTATTCAGCAACAACAAAAAAAAAAAAAACAAAGTATATGTGCAGCCACATAAACAGTTCTCAAGTTACATACTTACTATCCCAATTATATAACATTCTCAAAAAATGTAAGTTAAAAATACATTTTTAGCTGTCAGGGTGGGGCACAAATAACTAGCATTGAAGTGATCTGAATGTTTTGTATCTTGATTTTGGTGATAGTGACATAAATCTACATATGGGATAAATTACATACATACACACACATGCACACACATGCATGCACATATGTATGTATGCCTGTACATGCATGGACACATGCATACAACCATAAAATAACTTATATCAACTATAAAAAGTGATTATGATAAAGTAGTAGGCATGTAAGATGAATGAATCCAGAAAAAAATATAAGACATACAGATGACAGTTTATTAAAGTTGTAGTCTTAGAGTTTTGTGGTATTAAAGCAGACTCTGGCTTCTGTTGTTATATACAAATTATTAACAAGTGAGATGATGGGTGTATTAACTTTTTCTACTTTAAGAACTATTTTACAATTTATACGTACCCTATAGCATCATGTTATATACTGCAAATATATACACTACAACTTATTTTAATAAAAAAGAGGGGGAAAGCTGATAAAACCAGATTTAAAAAAAGTGTTCTTAATTGTCACTCACTTGATTAAAAACATATGGACCCCAATACATGGTGCTCCCCAGAAATCATTGTGACCCTCTACTATAAACTGACTCCTTCTCAAAGGCTCAACCACAGAAAACAATTTTTAAGTATGGTCAATCTGCCCTCAGCTGCATGTCATTTCTCCTCTCGCTCTCTTTTTATATCTATTCAGAGTGTGTCACCAGGGAAAACCTGGAGAATGTCAGGCTACTCCAACAGTGGCTCTAGACAATTTGAGTAGAACCTGCAGTGAAGCACTCTGGTTTAGCATGGAAATTCTCTGGCTGGACAAATCTCTGCTGTGGTCCAGGCCTGTAATTAACATGTCACACTTATCTCACCTGTTCCAAGTGCCACACAGCCAAGAATCATCAGGAAGGGAAGTTCTCACGTCAATACAGCCAAGATACATGAAACAAATTCCTGTTCAGCACAGAAACCTAATCAGATGCAATCCTCATCAACTTAAAATGTGGCAGTGTGACCAGCAACCAGGTCAGCCATGAATAAAATCAAGGGAATCTATATAGCTTGTCTTTTGGTTAAGACATATTCTAGATGCTTTCAGCATTGCTGGAATAAAGAGAGAGAGATGTACTTGAACCTATAAACCTAGGTGGAGAAAGCCAAAGAATAGTCTTATAAGGATTCACAGTAATAGTGGTGAGTGAAATTATTAACTCTAAGAGATACTTATTTTAGAAAGCATGTGTTCTTAATGGATATAAAAAGCTTTTGTTTATATAAAAACATCATGAGAGGTTAAGAAGAAGAGTCAAAATTTAGCAGAGTAAGCTACAAAGATACTGAATGGCTGTAAAAGGAGATTATTGTTGCAGAAAAATTGTATTTTGTTAAGTGTAGCAGGTATATAGGATAAATAAATCTAGATCACATAATCATCCGTCTGCTAGCTCACTGTAAGTTACCTGTAAAAACATATAGTGGGGAAGAATTATTTGGGCACACAGTTTCATGGGTATTGGCCCACTGCAGAAGGGTGAGTGTAGCAGAGGAGAGAAGTTCATATTGCATTAGCCAGAAGGCAGAGAGAGTATGCTTTCCCACATAGCTGTTCTTCTTATCCTCTACTCCATCAGAGCCACAGCACGTTTCCAAAGTGAGACCAACTTGGAAACTTTCTCATAAACACATCCATAGGAACACTCTCTCGTCTTCTAGTTACCTCTCAAACCAATCAAGCTGATGGTTACGGCTAACCATCACACGGTGCGTCTGCGGTTTGTACAAATGCAAGAAAAACAAGTTCCATGACATTTCTGTTACATAAGTTACTGAGAGAAATTTCACTTTAGTGTAAGAGGCGCTAAAATGCCATGGTTTTGCTAGCAGGGGAAACACTAGGGACTAATAGTCCAGAAGAAGAGACTGTTTCAGACATGAACTGAAGGGGTGATGTGGCTACTAGACGAGAATATGAGGCTGTAGCTAGAGCCACTGACAGGGGATTAAGGAGCCAAGTACTTTTTATAGTCATGTAAGGAGGAAGAGACAAAATTTCAAATCACATGTATTACTTCTCCTCAATATTTGTTGAATCCAAAACTGTGCTAGGCAGGAGGCTAACGAGAGCTTAAGGGAAACATACTTGTGTGGAATAGAAGCTTTTAGGAGCTAATTCTCCCTCAGCAGGAGGGAAGAATTGTCATTTATGGGCTCCTCATTAACTCCCCTCTCTTTCCTTGATGTTTTGAAAGGCTATTTTTGCTTGTTATAGATTTAGTAATGTTATTGTATGTGTATGGCTACTTGCTTATATGTATGTGCACCATACACATTCAGTGGCTCATAGGTCAGAGAGGGCATTGGACTCCTGGAACTGGAATTGGACAGTTTTGGGCTACTGTGTGAGTGCTGTTAACCAAATCCTACTCCTCAGAAAGGGCAGATCACTGGGCTATCTCTCCAGCTCCCAGAAGGCTAGTTCTTTTACAAGGTGAATTTTTAAGTATTATTGAAATTTTAATGGAAAATTTTATATATATATAGTTTAACTCAGTATGATTTATATACTTTAATATCATCTTCCTACCCACAAGCATAATAGAACTTATCCTGTTTGTGTCTCCTTGTCTATCCTTTGGGGAATTTCTTTCTGTAAACCTCTTGCATATTTCTTCTGTGATTTATTTATAAGTACCTTGCTTTTCATGTTCTAACATGAAGAGTATTCTTTTGAGAACATTGTTTCAAAGCTGCTATCTAGAGAGGGCATTATTAATTTTTTCTATTTTTTTCTTTGGTTCAGTGTGAATATGTTTACATTATTTTGTAAGCCTCATGTATGTATGCATATATATATATATACACAAATATGTGCATGTATACATACATATAATCCATATGATTTATTGTGCAAATAATAATGCAAATTTATTGTGCAAATAATAGATGAGCAAAAACCTTTGGTAGACAAAAAAGTATAAGTGTAAAAGAAAAAGTTGAAATCATTTTAATCACAGTCTAAAACACATTAAGAGATAATACTGCAAAAACCAAAAATCAACAACAACAATAAAACATTAGAAGAGACTCCAAAAGATAGCCACCTCTAGAGTTGGTAATATGAAAGGAACGAATGGGGCCAGGAGCAAGTAAGAGACCACTTGGTGGGCGTGCCCCAGTGCAGATTCAGGGAAGAAAGACTTCCCTACAATATGCTTGATCCCCCCCCCACCGGGTACTAAGCAACACGTGCTTGGCAACAGGCAGCACAAGTACTGTGAGAGCTGAGGCTGGAGAGAGTCTTCGTCTCTATAGGGCTAAGAATATCCAGGAAGATTGATGGATATCAGTTCCTAATGAAAAGTCAATGAAGAACTTCATGGTGCCTTATATCATAAAAAGGTTTTAGCAACGTCAGAAAGTAGAAATCAATTAGAAAATTTTATTAGCAAGATCAATTAGAAAATTTAATAAGAAAATAAGCTAATTTAAACCAGAAAGGGCAATAATTTAATTGTGACTAAATATGGTAAGCAATTGGCAGGGTCTCTGAAGAGGGAGAACAGTTCTGTTAACAGACAAGGAAAGACAACTGAATGGCGTATTTTTTCAAATTGGCTTTAAAAGCATTGCCATCAAAACGGGGTCTATTTTGTTATTCTACAAACTGGTTCAAAGATCAGAGGTGGTGGTAAATGATCTAGAGTTACAAAGCAAATTCTGAAAGCATTAAAAACAAATTGGTGTTTTATTCTAAACATAAAGTATGGTAAAAAGGCAATAATGACATAGCATTATGACTCTATTGTCAAACTAAGCAAATAAGTTAACGATTTTAATAAGAATAGCCATAATAATTTTATATAAAATTTGAAAATGTAACATATGCAATACTTACCATGTTAACCCATTTGGGAAAAAAGTATAATTTAGGTCTTTACTGAAATAAATGCATCTGTCTAAATGAATTCTTAAGTTTTAGATTTCTTTGATTCATATTAACCTCTTGTTACCTAAAAAAAAAAAACATTTTTTATAAAGATTTTTCACTCAGCCTGCTTTGTAGTATTAAAATTTGGAAACCAAAAATCTATCTGTTAGGCAAGTTTACATTAGCTATGTCTATAAAAGCAGAAACACTATGCAGCTGTCAAACAAAAAATATGTATTTGCATGTAGTGAATCACCAATTGTAAAAAAAATGTTTAAAAAAACCTACCAGTGGATATCCTCTGGGAGAAAAAGATCTTTTTCTGGAGAAGAGGAGTAGCAATAAACAAATAGAGATATTTATATTTATATATGGAATTTGTTATTGGCAGTATTCATGAAGTAACTGGATGTTTTAAAAATACAAGTGCTATATAGTATGTACTCAACTGCAACATTACAAATATACATTTGTATGGGCACATGTCATACAGAAACAGAGAAACGAATATTACTGTGCTTCCTGGGACTCACTCTATCAGCTTTAGCAAGAATACCCAGTTGTCCCATTTAGATGCTTTGAAGGGCCTCTTCCTGAGGGGTATGGTCTGTGTACCTCAGTCAGTCAGCATACCCATTTACCTTTCTAGTTTAACCATATGTTGGTAGTTCTTCAGAAAAAGAGAAAGCATTTATTTCCTCTAGACATGGTTGGCTGACAGTGATTTAGGAATGTTCTACCATGACTGACCACGAGGTAAATCAGTAGAGGAAGGAAGCCAATCCAGAGAAGGAAACACTGAGCAACCAAGATACCCCATGAGCCACTAAGACATGCGTTAAATTCTGAGTAGGTTTTGTGTTTCCCATACAAGTTAGGTCAGCTTTAGTTGTTGTCTTCTTTGCAAACAGTAATGAATGTGTCAGATTTTGACTACAGAGTTTCTTGTAATGAACATGTACGTATCTCCCATTACAATTGTATTGCTGCTGAAGGTAAGTGAATAAAAGAAAGCTTCGGGTGGTTTCCCATCTCCTATGTGATTAATGCCAAGATTTTCAGGTGCACTCCTCACCAGTCATGCTGGAGCCTGAGGCAGAAGAAAAGGTCAGTACTGCTGAGTTGATCTTTAATTTTAAAAGGCCTGCTGCTTTTATAGCACTAGTGACTGCATTCTGAGTCTTGCACATGATAGGCAAGCTGTCTACAACTGAGCTATGTCCCCTGTAACTGTTTGATGTTACAGTCAGCACCCCAGTCCTAACCTGTTCTCAGGTTCTTTACTGTCTGAGGTTATCCTAATTACTCGGGGATGGACAGTGGTGTCTGCCCCTCATGGTATTCATCAAGTCCATAAAGGATCAAGCATTTATTCTCCAATTTGAGACTTTGGTGGCTAATCCTTGCTGAATCTCCTCTCTAGATAGATGCTGTTAGCAGAAGAGAATCCCTTGCTAAAGCCTTATCTTCTTAGGGCAAGCCACACAATATATACTGATATGAAACAGCACCAGAGAGCTGTGTTCTAGCCTCAGAACTCTCCATGGGATCCACAGAGGCTATATCACAGCCCAGCTTCCCCTGCATCCATTCCTCCTGCCTTTACTTTCTCACACATTTTACTTCTGACATTATTCCCCATGGCTGACCTCAGGCAATTCTCTGACATCATGCCTTCCTTCCAAAGAAACAAAACACAGCTTCAATCTTATTTCCCAACACCCTCACAAATACATTTTCCTTTCCACCATGGCTGCCTTCCTCTTCCTTATACTAAGCTCATCCATGAATCTATATATGCTGCATTGATTTCTTGCTTCTAAATACTTCATGTATCATGGTAGCTCTTTTGATTCTTGACATCTTCAAGACAAGGCTCACTTCCTCCACAAATGCCTCTCCTAATCGTTCATAGCCTTAAGGCCTATATTTCAAACCAATTCATCTTCTGCTGAAATATAGATTGAAGAATCAATGAACCTTCTTTTTCCCTGCAAGAATTCTGACTTTCCTGACTATAACTGCAATAGGATTTGACCTAGTTTAACATCAGACAGCCATTGCTACTCCCACAGCCATCAGCCTTCCTGTTTAACCTCCATTCCTCCTATCCTGACTCTAGAACATCCTTCAACTAAGAATAAGCTGAGTTCCCTGAGTTACCAGATTAGAATGATGATCATAACTAGCATGAGAAAGTCCACAAGACTTTCTGCCACTGAAATGTATTTTTTTAAACTAATAGAGTAAAACTTTAAAAAAAATTCATGCCATATGATCATTTTACAAAGACCAGAGAATAAAGTATAAAAGAAGAAATAAGAATAACAATTCTTTTTTTTTAAGTCCTAAAAGAAACAACAAACCTTTGGGTGCTACTGGACCTAAGAGTTCCTGTAATCCATTTTAGTTCTGGCATTAATTTGACATATCCCCAAGAAGGGCCACAATTTGTAACCAATAAGTTCTAAAATATATTTTCTGAAAAAGTAGATCTCCATCCCCTTCCACCCCCAGGTCATGTGGTAGGTATACTTTTAGGTTTTTGAGAATTCTTCATACCGATTTCCATAGTAGCGGTATCAGTCTTCAGTCACACAACAGTAAGGTTACCCTTTTACCACATCATGACACCATGTGTTGCCAGCTGTTCCATTAACACCAGCCAACTGTTGGCCTTAACTCCTAGGCAAATGGCATCATAGAGAAAGTTCTTTCTTACACCTATATCTTGTAGGTCTCTACCTATGTTTTTACCTAGTAGTTTCAGTGTTTCAGTTCTCACATTGAGGTCTTAATCTATTTGGAGTTGGTTTTGATGTTGATTGATAGATATGGTTTTAACTTTATTCTTTTATATGTGGATACCCAATTTTCCAAGCACTATTATTAAACATGCTTTCTTTCCTCTGGTGTATATTTTTGGCATCTTTGTCAAATATCACATTGCTGTGGTTACATTTACTAATGTGTGGGTAGACTTCTCTTTTGTTCTATCATCTACCTGTCTGTTTTTGTGCTGGTACCATGATGGTTCTATTACTATACCTCTGTAATATAGCTTTGAAATTTGGTAAGCTAATTCTTCCAAAATTATTCTTTTTGCTCAGGATTGCTTTGGCTTTTCAGGGACTTTTGTGGTTCCATATGAATTTTGGGATTTCTTTATATTTATGTAAAGAATGTCAAGGGAGTTTTGATTGAGATTGTGTTTAATATATAAATTGATTTAGGTAAGATGGTCATTTTTATATATTAATTCTACAATCAACAAGCATGAGTGGGTTTTATATCTTCTAGTGTCTTCCTCAGTCTTCTTCTTTAAAGATTAAAAGTTTTCCTTGTTCAGTTCTTTCCTTTGGGTATGTTTATTACTAGATGTATTTGTGTGAGACTATTGTGAATAGAAGTGTTTCCATGATCTCTTTATCATTCTTGTTACTTATGTATAACAACCTACTGATTTTTATGCATTGATTTTATGTCCTCCCACATTGCTGAAGTCTTGATCACTTTAAGAAATGTTTTGATGAATTTTCAGGATCTCTTGGGTATAAAATTGTATCTTTTTCCAAGAACAATATTGATTTTATTCTTGGGTATAAAATTATATCTTCTTCCAAGAGCGATACCTTGACTTTTTTTCTTCTTCCACTTCCACTTCTGATTCTGCTTGTTACTTGTGTGTAGATAAGCTACTGATTTTTGTGCATTGATTTTATGTCCTCTCTCTCTCTCTCTCTCTCTCTCTCTCTCTCTCTCTCTCTCTCTC